>CM056057.1:169795173-170995173 GCA_029574335.1 Rana kukunoris
GGAAAAGGCTGTGTGCTCCATACTGCCAGGAAGCCCCCGCTGGTGGAGGCCAATACTGCAGCCCAAATAACAGGCAGTATCACCAGCAGGGGGGACCTTCCCTGACAGTACCCCCCCCCCCCAAAGGAGCAGCCTACGGACGCTCCAACCAGTCGTTGCTGGGGAAAGCCCATGGTGTCAAGCCGGGCAGTGGATAAAGTTACATCAAGTGGGGAAGCAGACAGGGGCATATCGGGCTGGGCAGCAGACTCCAGGCCCTCATGCTGGGCAGCGGGCATAGGCTCTGGGTCCTCGAGCTGGGCAGCGGGCTCTGAGTCATCGAGCTGGGCAGTGGACAAAGGCTCCGGGTCATCGAGCTGGGCAGCGGACAAAGGCTCCGGGTCATTGAGCTGGGCAGCAGACAGAGGGTTGGCAGGATAAGGTGGGTCATCAGGCTGGAAGGCTGGCACAGGAACTTCAGGCTGGCACAGGAACTTCAGGCTGGCAGGCTGGCACAGGAACATCAGGCTGGCACAGGAACTTCAGACTGGCAGGCGGGCACAGGAACATCGGGCTGGCAGGCTGGTCGGATGGCACAAGCTGGGCGGCTGGCACTGGAACAGTCTGGTTGGTTGGCACAGGCTGGGCAGATGGCACTGGAACAGGCTGAACAGATGGCACTGGAACAGGCTGAACAGATGGCACTGGAACAGATGGCACTGGGACGGGTTGAACAGAGGGTACTGAGACAGGTTGGGTAACTGGCACAATGGTATGGGTTGGGAAGTACTTCCGTTTCTTTTTAAACTTAGTCACTGCAGGTTTGTTAACAGAAGGGGTGTATGAAGAGGGTGGAATTAAGTAGGAGGAAGGGTTGGAATATGGCAGAGACACAGGGATGGTTACTGGAGGAGGTTTTTGTGGAGTTGTTACTGGAGAAAAGAAAGAAGCAGGTGGATTAAAGGCGGGGTAGGAACAACAAGTAGAGACTGGGTAATAATACTTGGTAGGCTGCGGAATTAACTGAGCTGGGGTTGCCATTGGTGATGGACAGATGGATCCCTGAGAAGGCAGGTGGTTAATAGCAGGGCTGGAACGGACTGGCTTGGCTGGAATCAGGAGATCTGACCATGCCTGCAGCACAGGTTGAACAAAAGCAGGTTCACACACACCTTGTCTAATCAGATCCTGCACAAAACTAATACACTCAGATAACTTTTGCTGTGGACAGGAGGAATAATGCTCATCAAAATAAGCCGGATCATCCTCTAATAGCCACACCAGAGATTCAACTTGGTCACGACTAAAGGGGGGAGAGAAGTCATCACTACCATCAGGAATTAATGACAGGGCCGGCTTAACACACAACCAAATTAATGCCTGAACATCATCAAACGTCATGTACCCCTGATCCACCCAGGAATGAGCCGATCGGATAGTTTCCATCAATTGGTCACTAGTCCAACCCTCCAAAACCTGACAACAAGCCCCCTCATCCTCTTCTGCCAGCAGAGAAAGGTAAAGGATTTCATTGTAATCCATGTTTTAGAGCACTACACCAGGATGGTTCCTCAATGCAGTCACGTCTGATCAAGGGATGGCCCTGGTATACTGTCAGGAGAATATATTAGATCAGTACTGTGTGACTGCACAGAGGAGACCAAACAATATAATTAGTGAAGTAAAAAGGTGTTTATTTACAAAAACAAGTGAGGACAACCAGTGCAAACAATATATATATAGTCAAAGGGAGATACCATATTCATAAACCAAGCCAGGCCGAGGTCATACACGTGGGAAGTCAGCCGATGGGTAAGGATGGGACAGGACAGAGCAGGGAGCGGATGGATGGATGAGCTGCGGGGTAAGATCCAGGGAAGACAGGAACAAGGAAACAGGGCAGAAGAGTCCAGGCAGGGATCAGGATCACGGAACAGGATTAAGGCACAAAATCAGGATTAAAAGACAGGGTCTGGATCCAAGCTCAGGTCTGGGAGATATGACGATACCAGGGCAAGCTCTGCTTGAGCTCGCTGGGTATAAGTAGTGCTGCTGATTGAGCTCAGGTTACAGCTGAGCGGAGAAAAGGCTGTGTGCTCCATACTGCCAGGAAGCCCCCCGCTGGTGGAGGCCAGTACTGCAGCCCAAATAACAGGCAGTATCACCAGCAGGGGGGACCTTCCCTGACACTGACAATCCAAAAAGGTGTTGGCAGACCCTATAAAGACAATGGCCCGGATTCACAAAGCACTTACGCCGACGTATCTCCAGATACGCCGACGTAAGTACAAATGTGCGCCGTCGTATCTAGGCGCCGACCCGCAAACTAAGATACGCCTAAAAATAGGCTTCATCCCACCGACGTAACTTTCCTACGCCGGCGTAGAGTGGGCGCATATTTACGCTGGACGCATGTGGCGCTCCCATTGATTTTTAATTTAAATATGCAAATGAGGGAGATATGGCGATTGACGAATGTACTTGTGCCCGTCGCATAATATACGCAGTTTGCGTACGTCGTACGTCCGGCGTAAAGTTATTCCCCATATATGAGGCGCAACCCATGCAAAGGTATAGACCAGGGAACACAAGCCGTCGAATTTTACGTAGTTTACGTTGTACGTGAATATGGCTGGGCGTAGGTTACGTTTACACCGAAGGCAGTGATTCGATGTATCTTTGGCAGTTGTTTCGTCGTGATTGTGAGCATGGGCACTGGGATGCGGCCAAGACACGACGCATGCGCAGTCTGTTCTAAGTACTTGTCTGGCACTCGGCCCATCATTTACATGGGGTCACGCCTCATTTGCATGGCTCACGCCCACTTCCACCTACTCCGGCTTACGCCTTAGAAACCCAGCGTAGTTTTGAGTGCAGGTGCTTTGTGAATTCTGTGCTTGCCTCTATGCGCTACGGCAGCATATATATGTGTCGATGTATGTGAATCCGGGCCATAGAGTATATGCTTGAATTTTTCAAGTGTTGGAGCTAATAAATATCAATGAATGTTGCGTGTGCATCTTAGTGCTGGACTGAGCTTATATATTTGAAGATGATACAAATACCCATATATTGATCCCTGCATTGTGCATCAAATATGTTTGTGTGTCAGTTATTGCAAAAAATACAGACTGCTGGAGGCTATGTACAGTATATATAATGACCATCTGAGAAACTTGAGTGTTAAGTATTCCTAGTGGAGTTGTCTAACACAGTAAGTGTAGGCTCTGGATTGACATTGACTATTATTACAGAACTGTCAATCCTGAAATTAATTATAAAATGTTTGTTGCAAAAGATATCTTTCTTCGGTATTAGATTTGATTTTTAATAACCACATAGGGATATTATCATTATTAAACAGATTATGATGATGATAATAACAATAATAATGTATAGTCTATAGTGCTTTTCTCCCTGGTACTCAAAGTACTCAAAGGCTTGACCTAAAGTAATGTTATTCTATTAATTGTGTATTATATACTTGTAGCACTACCCCTGCAGGAGCTTCTGGATTAGATTTGTGCCTGCACTCTGCCTGTCAACCCCCTGAAGTTTGGCTCGATCCTCACCTTGGCACAACTGGACAATAATATGATTGTAGAACCCAAATGGCAATAAGGGACCACAATGATACCACACAATAATAAATGTAGTTAATTATTGTTACCTTGATGTTGGTCACTTGCCACACAGCTGCAATAGACAGAGTCTCACACAAATATAGCTTAAAATGTTTGCTCTCTGTAAAAGTCAATGGGACACAATTGGTTCAGAATTTCTTTGTCATCAAACCCAAGTAACATGACCTGAAGTCAGACCTGAGTGAGTGTATGGTGAAGGAATCAACCAATGCAATAGCATCGGCACTGGGACACCTCTCCACCAAGTCCCACACAGCTCACCCAAACAGTAAAATAACAAGTGATACAAACAATTATATCAAACACATACACAGACGGCTGAAGGCAATGACAGATTTCTACAGCATTGCCAGATTCCCACGCACCGTGGGGGCCATTGATTGCACACATGTGGCCCTACAGCCCCCCAGTGCCACAGAGCACATATACCGCAATCGGAAGCATTGGCATTCCATCAACGTACAGGTGATAGCCGATGCCCAATGCCTCGTATGGCACGTCCGTGCCAAACACCCCGGATCCAGCCATGACAGCTACATATACAATCAGAGCCCCATCCCAATGGAATTCGAACAGAACGTGTATGGGGACAGCTGGTTGGTTGGTGAGTGACCATGAGGTTGGCAGGCATGACCTGTCGACCCCAATATGCAGACATCACAAGGGGCCCAAATGCACATCCGATATGACATAACATCCTCCTGTCTTTGCCTACAGGTGACTCTGCCATATGCCACTGGGACCCCATCTAATGACTCCTTTCCGGAACCCCCAAACCAGAGGAGAGAACAGATACAATGCGGCACATATCAAAACTCGTTCAGTGGTGGAGCAAACATTTGGGCTCCTGAAGTCCCGTTTCCGCTGCCTGGATAAGTCTGGGGGGGCCCTATTGTATTCCCCTACCTTCGTGTGTCAGATCATCGGTGCATGTTGCATTCTGCACAACTTTGCCATGAGAAAGGGCCTGCAGATTGACATACGTGATGACCTGACCCCCCAACCAGACAGCCCCCCCTGCCAGAGGAGACCCCATCAGCTGAAGGAAGAGCAGTCAGGAGGGTCCTCGCCGTAGGCATCTTTGGACAATAAACCAAAACATTGATCACACGGACAATGCACGCATGCACACCACTGATGTCCCTAGATCACACACACCACATCCACATCACATTGGATTAGCCCAAGTCCAACATGCAGGACTTGGGAGCAGCAACGCCGCGTCAAGGCCCCAATGGTGTCGCTGTCCATTCATACACCATTCACACGTCATTCACACAGCCGTGGGGATAACTTCTCCCCAACGGCCGAGGGTGACACCCCTTACTGGCAGGAGTGCCACCCCTCACATTCACACACCATTCACACTGTCCCCTGCACTACTGACCGTGTGCAGTTTAAATAAAAATAAAAAGCTCATAACCTGAGCAACATAAAACAAAAAATAAAAAGCTCATAACCTGAGCAACATAAAACAAAAAATATAAAGCTCATAACCTGAGCAACATAAAACAAAAAATAAAAAGCTCATAACCTGAGCAACATAAAACAAAAAATAAAAAGCTCATAACCTGAGCCGAAAAACCCCACAAAAAGCCCTCATCTGGGCTGACAGGGGCTCTTTCTAGTGGGCCCTCTCTGGCTCCTCAGCTGCCTGGATGGAGTGGGTGGAGTGGAGGGGCATCTGGAGGTGGCTGATCCCCGGGTGGCCCACTCCGGGCAGGTGTGGCCTGCATGCCCTCCAAGGCCATGGCTATCCGGCCGAGGTAGGAATTGGTGTGGGCATGCATCCTCAGCTGCCGGGTCACTTGATAATGTTGGGTCCGCTGCCTCTGCCTCCCCTGGTCCCGGATGGCAGCAGTGTTGGCCTGGACGGCTGCAGTGAGGTGCCGAAGATCAGCCTGCACCTCCCCCAGGCTGGTCACCACTGCAGCGCAGTTGCAGCCGACATCCTGCACTGCGTTGGTCATCTGGGACACGGAGCCCAGGCTGTCAGCTACCCGGTCCAGGTGCCCAGCTATCTCCCCCATCTGCTGGGTCTGCCTGGCCTGGTCCCTCGCCATGTGGTCATGGACCACATCAGACACCCCCCTGGTCTTCCGGGTGGCCTTCCTGGGGCCAGGAGATGGTATTCCCCGGGGGATGGAGTTGCCCTTGAGGGGCTTCCTAGGATGGGGGAGGGGATTTGAGAGGGCCCTGCCGAAGGGGAGTGTCTCCTCCAAAAATAGAACAAACTCCTGCTCAGTGACAACAGGCTCCTCCTCAACCACCTCAGCAGGTGAGGTGTGGGCACTCCCCTCCATCTCGGTGTCTTCACCACCCAGGGGGTCGGGCTCAGGATGCAGTTGGGGGGATGGGGTGGACTGGCCGCCGGCAGATGATGGCCCAGCTCCGTCATCTGTGGATGACACAAAGCAGACACATGTTGGGTGGTCCCACACACTTGGCACATGTACCCCCCCCACATGCAACACACAAAATAGGGGATAAAAAACACTTACCTGTCCTGGAGCCTTCCTCCATGCAATCATATCCCGGTACCCCCTCCAACTGCTCCCTCTCCAGGCAGCGGGCGATCACCTCCTCCTCTGTGGTCAGGCTGACCGCACATGGGGGTCCACCCCCCATGCCTCCTGATGGTGGCCACCTTGCCCCGGACTTTGCGCCTCAAATCGTTGATTTTTTTGGCTATGTCCGCAGCAGTCCAGGTGGAATAGCCCAAAATGTTGACCCTGGCAGCAATGCTCTCCAGGATGGCCTGCTTCCTGTCCCGGCTTGTCTTGCGACTTTTCCTGCCATGGAGGAAATTATTGTAGGTCCCAATGCCGAGATGACTACAGACAGCTCCTGGGCATTGAAGTTTAGGTTTCTCCTCTCTTTGCGGGGAACGGGAGCAGTCATCGCACAGCAAAATTTACTTCCCTGGGGTGGGGGGAACCGGATATACTTTTGCGCCGGAAAGGTGCATCTGCGGCCGCTTTTATACGCGCAACGGAACACATTGCGCTGCCGTTTCCCATGAAGTGGTGCGCATGCGCACAGGGGAGCGAGTGGAGCCCTCCCTCACTGCGCATGCTCCGTGGATGATGCGCTGAACGTAAGTCTGTGCGCTGGGCTCCGCCCAGCATTTACATATGGTCACACCCACTTCCACTTACGTCGGGTTGCGTCATCGCATTTTCGTTACTCCGCCGCAAAGTAACGAACATGCGCTTGGTGAATTCTGTACTTGACTCACTAGTTTGCGTCAGCGTAACGTATATGCGCTGCGCTACACCGGATAAAATATGCGCGCATCTACCTGAATCTGGCCCGTAGTATTTTCGGACAAATTTGCACCGGTGCAATGTAAATTCCTAGGCATAAGGCGGTGTAATTCAAAGTGGGAAGGACGTGGGCGTGTTCCATTGGAATGAGCCGTGACCCCATGCAAATGAAGAGCCGGCCAGACTGGGCATGTGCACATGAAGCAGACTATGGTCAGCACCTCTCTGAGCATGCTTAGAACTCGGCACGGCGCATTCAGTTAGATAGGAACTAGGCCCGTCAGACTTAGTGAGCTATGCACAGTGCTTAAATAGACCGAGAGAAATGCCCTTCCTATGCAAAAGTACATCCAATTTTTTTCCCTTCCTAAAGCAAGGTGCTTTTATTTTGTTGTCTGTTGCTGTTTGGAGGTTTGTGTCGTGTCGGTGTGTGTATATATATATATATATATATATATATATATATATATATATATATAAAAAATATTAAATAAAATAATTATAATAATATTAAAATTAGTAAATGTATATTAGTTAAAAAAATAAAAATATATATTTATTATATTAATTATTATAAAATATATACTAAACAGAAAAAAAAATATATAAAATATATATTTACCCATTAGGGTGAAAAGAGCCACTGGCAAGGAAATTGAGTGTTGCCAGTACCTTGCCCAGTGGCGGTCGGCAGATCCTCTCCCGTGTAAGAACAGGGGAGTCCGCGCTATGGTGAATAAAGTAGCTGCTGCCTCCCAGTAGGATCTCTATGTGGGGAGCTAATATAAATATGAATAGTAGAAAGTGAAATGGCGCTGCTAAATTAATACCTTTGTCGGGTATATCCGTGGGGTGAGCCCAATGGTAATAGGCCCCCTTTTGGCTGGAATTAGGGTGCAATCGGATAGATACCCTGTGTTAATAGGAGGGTAGATGTTGGTTCCTCAGCTTACACTAATTTCAGTGAAATAAGTTTGTGCGGTGCAGTCTACACGATGTGCTTATCAGCTGCATGGCCGGTCTAAAATTAGACCATATGAAAGCTTGCTTAAAATTAGACAATCCGTCTACATGTCAGCAAAAGCAACACCATCAGGGCTGAGCTGAGCAGCCACACTTGCAGGACAACAATCTGTATGCCAACATGCCAGGGGCATCCTTGCTCATAGCTATACTACTGACTTTAGATGAGCACAGACACAAAGAAAAAAATGTGTCTCTAGAGTCTAATAGGTAGGAATCCCTACTAGTGTGGTTACTAGTGTAATCAACCACACCAGTAGGGATTCCTACCTATTAGACTCTAGAGACACATTTTTTTCTTTGTTTTATATGGTTTAGGGTGCATCGGTCACAACTGGCATCCTTATAGCAGCATAGGATCATTTTACTTTAGCAATCTTTGGGCCTGCTGGCCTGCACAGGCTCCTGACCTAATTAATCCACCTTTACTCAATTTCACTGAAATTAGTGGAAGCTGAGGAACCAACATCTACCCTCCTATTAACACAGGGTATCTCTCCAATTGCACCCTAATTCCAGCCAAAAGGGGGGCCTATTACCATTGGGCCCACCCCACGGATATACCTGACAAAGATCCTCTCCCGTGCCCTCCTCCGTGCCCTCCTCCTTCTGCGCTCATCTAAAGTCAGTAGTATAGCTATGAGCAAGGATGCCCCTGGCATGTTGGCATACAGATTGTTGTCCTGCAAGTGTGGCTGCTCAGCTCGGCCCTAATGGTGTTGTTTTTGCTGACATGTAGACGGATTGTCTAATTTTAAGCAAGCTTTTATATGGTCTAATTTTAGACCAGCCGTGCAGCTGATAAGCACATCGTGTAGACTGCACCGCACAAACTTACTTTTGTGGATCGGCGTATCTCCCTCATTTGCATATGTGCATAGCAAATCAATGGTGTGTCTAGTGCAGTTTTGCACGCACGCTGTGCTGGTTTATCCAAATTATGTCGGTCTAAAAAATATGGATTTCAGGCGTATATCGTTTTGGGGATACGGTGCATAGATAGGCACGCGTAAGTCTAAAAATGCACGCGCTTAACTCGTGATACTCTGGAGTAAGTGCTTTTTGAATCTGGCCCAGTGTTGATAATGGTGGGCTTTGGATGTTTCTAACATCAAGGATGTGGAGAAAATCACCCTGTTGTTTCTAAAGCTCCTTCTCCTTAGTAAAAGTTATGCATTCTATAATGGATAAGCATTTAATAGGCCCTAGACTTCACAGGGCACATTTCCTGTTGAAGTGGCTTTTTATAGTTGTTCCAATTCTTACATTGGCTCAGTACTGCTAAAACATCAAGGTAACCCCCATAAAAAATACAGCAAGGCAAATTATACATATGAAAAAACAAACACAATGACGACAAGAGGGAAATTTGAACCACAATACCACAAAAAGTGGATAAATAAATAATTATAAAAAAGTAGGGCTGTTACTGATCAAAATTTTTGTGTTCGATTAATCTTTTTTTTTTTTTTTATCGATTAATCGACTAATTTTGATTAATTATAACGCACATACAGATCCAACTACTTTTAGCTCATCTCCTTGCAGGCTGATTCCCAGTGCAGCTCCAACCACTGGAAAAATGGATAGCAGGATACAAAAAACACACAAAGGCAGCGCTTGATGGGAATCGCATTAAAACTGTTATAGTCTTCAAGTAGGTAACCAAATAAATATTGCACTGGAGATAAAATCGATGTAGCTACATAAACTGTAAAAATGGTGCGAGTAATACCAAACGGTACCAAAAGCAGTCATAAAAACATGTAGCCAAGTATTATACTGGTATAAAAATGTGTACAATGATGCCACTGCTGAATCCAGATGAGGAGGGGTTAACATCAGTCCGTTGGCATTTAGATGTCCCGTGAAGGGAACTATCACAACTCCCAGTGGATGGCTGTAGAATCCCAGGTTGATGGAGGGAAGTGATAGAGGGAAGTGCAACAGCCCTTGCGTGTGGCAGATAGTAAGGTCCCTCCGGCATGCAAATATGAAGGTACAGCAAAGGAGCCCTTCAGATGGACACAGCAAGCCCCGCCGGTGTCTGTGACGTCACTGGATCTCCGACAGAACTCCCTGAAGACCCAGAAGCCGACGGAGAGGTGAGTACCAATTTAAAAGAATTTTAATCGATCAAAAAGATTTTGATCGATCAAAAAAATTAAAGATTAATCGATCAATTAAAAGTTAATTTGCACAGCCCTATAAAAAAGGAAGGGGAGGAAGGGAAATGAAAAGACCAGTGACTGAATGATAATAAAGAGGATGGTAATGAAAGTCCCAATATTTAAAGTTTGTATATAAACAGTTCAGGATGCCATATACACCATAGCAGCACTTTGGAGAGTAAAGCAAGACTCTGTAATAGCAAAAAGAAAAAGAAAAAATGCGCCTACTAATTGCAATATGTCTGATAATATGGAATTTATTAATAAAAACAAACAAATGCCTACTCACTAAAAAGTAGTACAAAATGCGCTCAAAAAAGGGAAGTGTAGTCACTATGGATCGTCAGCCGATAATGGTGGCTTCTCTAGTGAAGGTTTTGTTGATTGCTGTCCAGGGAAGAAGCGTGGCAGAGCAATGCGGGCACAGCGAAACCCGGAAGTGACTGTTCGGCGGCATGTGTTCCAGCCTGGAGCTCACACTGCTCTCGGCGACAGGAAGTGACATCAGGTAGGGGCTCGTGGTGATGACGCGTTTCAATGCTTCCACATTTTCATCAGATCTAATGGGAGGAGGAGA
Source organism: Rana kukunoris (assembly GCA_029574335.1). Taxonomy (NCBI): domain Eukaryota; kingdom Metazoa; phylum Chordata; class Amphibia; order Anura; family Ranidae; genus Rana; species Rana kukunoris. The sequence goes on from CM056057.1 coordinate 169,805,834, forward strand.
CTGGCATTCTTATATATGCTGTGTGGAGCAAAATGGGGCTTTACACGCCCGGCTCTGACCGCTGTTGCAAATATAAGGCATAAATGTTTTTCCCATTAAGGTTCCATTCAGTTATTTTTTTTTTTTGTGTACAATAAGCCACATACAAAAACCACAATTTTTTTCTGTTTGAATTAATATGCAGGTAAAACTCGAAGCATTAGAAAATTATGCAAAAAAAAATATTACCCCTCTTATACATCTGGGTGTATCTCATGCAGGATTGGACAATATCCCCACCCCCTAGATTTAGCTAAACCCAGCCCCTCACTAGCACCTCCATAAATGAATTATGCTAGGTCATCACCTTTTCTTTAATGTGGCATTAGGTATGCAAGGTCATATCCTGGGCAAATGCAAGGTCATATCCTGGGCTATAACTGCCCTTCGCAGCAAGGATCACATGGAAGGGCAAATGCATGAAAGACAAAATCAGAACATTTCATAACTCAACTCACCAACCAGTCTCTTCAAGGAACCCTGTGTATGCTTGCAGTCCTAAATGCTACTGAATTCATGAGCGTCTCCACAATGGAAGCACATGCATTACAGATAAAACTCGAAAAATTTGAATATCGTGCAAAAGTTCATTTATTTCACTAATGCAACTTAAAAGGTGAAACTAATATTTGAGATTCATTACATGCAAAGCAAGATAGTTCAAGTTGTGATTTGTCATTGTTCTTTTCTGCCCTTGGGCTTGGCTCTGAGCTTTTCCCCTAGTGTTAGACTGGGGAGGCCATCACCACTGCCTGGAAAATGAGGTTCCAGGGGCTGGGGAAAGAGAACGCTTAAATGAAGGACGTTTACTCTTCTTTTTTACCGGCAACAGAGTAGATTTGCCTCCAGTAATCTTTTGGATGTATTTATCCAAGTCATCCCCAAACAGGTGTCCTCCCTCAAAAGGGGAACGCTGCCAAGTATCTTTTGCATGAACCCTCAGCCTCCCAATGTTTTACCCAAAGGGAGGCTGCAGGAGATTTAAGCGGGGTGCTTGCTGAATAGAGTCCATAATCACATCAATCGCAAAACACAAGACCTTAGGAAGGTCCTCATGAACCTCAATCTCCTCTGTAGGGAGGAGGTTAATCATCTGCTTCATTTGTTCCTTAAGGAACTGACATATACCAATAGCTGCAACAGCAGGTTGTGCTACAGCAGCAGCCATAGAGGAAGAGGCTTTAAATAAAGACTCCAGATTTTTATCAGTTGGATCTTTAAAGCCCTGAGCATTGTCTATAGGACAGGTGAGGCTTCTGTTTGCACAAAAAATAGCTGCATTATAGCAGGTACCCCCCATTTTTTAGTGAAACCTTCCTCCATAGGATAAAGGAGGGAACACTGCTTAGGAGGAGAAAACTGTTTATCTGGGTGAACCCAGTCATCATACATCAGTTTATCCAGCAAGGGATGAACTGGAAAGGAGCATGCAGTCTGTGGGGATTTCTGGGATCCCAAAGAGGAAGCAGAGGACATAGAAGCTTCAATAGGAGGCAATTTGTAAGTGGCACCCACCATCTCTGCATAATATTGCACCTGCATCTTTAGCGACTGAAAGGTAGCAGGAATCCTCTCATCCTCTAAGTCCTCAGACTGCAACTGATCCTCATCTCCAGAGAGCGATTTTTAACCCTCAGAATGTTCATCTGATGAGAGAGCCAGAGCAGATGAAGGGGATCTATCCTGTTTTCTGCTATCTTTCAAGGAGGTTGGGATTATGTAGCGGTACCCCCGAAAGAGCTGCCGATTAGTTTTGGGTCTACTCTCTGACCTATCCACCCATGTAATAGGCTCGAACCCTCCCTTGGCACACCAGGCAAATGCAAATGTATTGTGAGTCCCCTGCTTGGCTAAGACCACAATAACACATGTGAAATTTACAATGACATGCAATAATCCTTCTTCTGAATGCAGTCCTTAGGAGCAAACACACCTCACAATCAATATAGTAAACCAAGGGTAACTTTACTTGGCATGTAATAAGAAAAGATAAAAGATCAAACAACAGAATAACTGTATATATATATATATTTTATATATATATATATATATATATATATATATATATATATATATATATATATATATATATATATATATATATATATATATATATATAGCTGACTCTGCAAGGGCCCTTGCGAGAGTCAATAAGAACAAAGCTAAAATGTCATAAAGTCTGCAAGTAGCTATAAATAGTCTATGCTCGCGAGCTTCCCCTAGTGGGCAATTGTTTTAAGTATAGTTGCTAGTAATCTTGATTAGGCCTGGCCCAGATAAATCCAGAATGTTCCTCAGTGGTTAAGTCTATTGTAAATACGTTGGTGCACTTTAACTTGTTTTTAATCCAAAGGGTATTCCAGCTAAGTTTACAGGTATGATCAGTACAGGTGCTTGCAGAATGATCTTTAAGCTAGTATCGGTATACAGCACGCTATTTCAATGTGTGGAGCATTAAATGTCACAGGGCTAAGGTAGTATTGGAAGCTTGGGTAAGTGCCCTCTCACCCGAGCAGGCCTAGTCCGTCTGAGTTCCTCACGACAGATATGCTGATCCGCAACCACTCTGCAACACAAAGTCTCTGGTCTCTTGCTCTCCACTATTACAATCGTCAGCTGGTGAGTGGCTGCGGTCTCTTGGAAGCACGAGCTGGACAAACTTAGTCTAGTCTCGCTCCAGATGGCTCATCTACCGGTGAATTTAGGCTCAGGCTTCAGGCCTAGCTGCCTAGCTGCAGTGCTTTCCCTCATTCCGCAGAGGGAAGAATGCAGATCCCAAGACAGCGAATCCAGCTCCTCCCCTCCTTTAAATAACCTCCCCCATAAAGCTGTACGGAGGTGTTATGTCTTCTGGGAAGCCAATGCATTATGGGAACCGTAGTCTATTCCTACTAATGTCAATGGAGTCCTTTTCTCCTAGTACCTCTAATCCCACAATGCATTGCCTTGGGAAAAAATAAATAAACACATATAACAACATAACTGGAACTCCCGGGGGGGATTTAAGTATGCAAAATTACCAAATAGTCTATGACAGTATGGCCCCGCTACAATTATAGTAGCAATCCTTCCTTCTAAACCATCCAAAGCAACTTTTAAAGCGTCCTCAGTGACGTATACAGGAGCTGCCATAGGAGAAGCTGCAAAACCAGACAGGGGCACATGATCATCCTGTGAGGCTGATATCAGACTGACAGAGGGGGATGGTAAACTGCAAGCAAGCTCAGAATCCTTAGCCAAAAGCAGGGATTTTCTGGTGCCTCTTTTATTAGCCCTTGTACCTCTTCTCGGGATATAGTCCTTACTGCAAAGCAAAGGTACTATCCACAAAAAATGCAATCACTGTTGTGGTATAGTCTTACAATACAAAAATATCAGCTCACTGCACCACCTAATGCCGAATAGGAGTCTTAGGTTTGCCTGATTCAATCCAAAGGGATGCTTAGTGCTTACAGCCCACAGCTCTGTGTAAGAATACACCAGGTATGCACTTACTCCCTCCGGTGTTAAAAACCAGGAAAGACATCCTACTCACAGAACATAATATTAATTTAACCGCTTAACGCTCGCCCACTGTATATATATGTCCTATTTTTAAAGATGGATATCTCGGTAACGGCAGCAGCTGCTGCCACAACCGAGATATCCATCTCTTCAGCGGGCGGGCCTGTTTACTATAATGGTGGTCTCCCCTCCACCGCTTACTGTAGCCGCCGGTAGCGGCAGAGGCGATCGGGTCCGCTCGGCTACGGTGTGGGGATGCGAGTAAAGGCAACATGGCCCCCACCCGTCCCCATAGCTCTGCTGGGCGGAAGTGACGTCAAAACGTCAGTCCCGCCCAGCGTCTTAAAGAGACATTTTTTTGTTTACCTTTTTTCAAAAGACAACATTTCTTTTCTTTTTTTCATTTAAGCCTAAATATGAGATCTGAGGTCTTTTTGACCCCAGATCTCATATTTAAGAGGACCTTTCATGCTTTTTTCTATTACAAGGGATGTTTACATTTAAAAAAAATAAAAAATAAAAAAATTAAAGCGCCCCGTCCCGACGAGCTCGCGCGCAGAAGCTAACGCATACGTGAGTAGCGCCCACATATGAAAACAGTGTTCAAACCACACAAGTGAGGTATCGCCGTGACCGTTAGAGCGAGAGCAATAATTCTAGCCCTAGATCTCCTCTAACTCAAAAAAATGCAACCTATAGAATTTTTTAAACGTCGCCTATCGAGATTTTTTAGGGTAAAAATCTTGGTCAATTTTTTCCATTATCTGTGCCCCTTTCTGATGATCATGTGCTGGTCAGAGTGGAGGGAATATTTTTTCCGTTTTGGGTGCATGCCCATTCCGCTCCACTCGCATGTTCTTCTGCCTTGGACCAGAAGTCCCAGGCCAAGCCGCCTGCTTGCTTATCTCCTTGCCTTCCTTGGTGGAGTGATCTTCCTCCACTCCCCACCCAGTAGTAGCCGGGGGCCCGGAGAGTAAGACTTGACAAGCTGTGAGGCAAACAGCGATGGGCATAGAGTCGCCGATTGCTGCAATTACTAGTGTAGCGCCCCTATACTTTCAGTTAGGATGCTATTTCAATTTAGAGGGGGGTGAGAGAGTTACTTTGCTCTCATCCATGTTTATTTGTACAAATTGTTCGGGCTGGGCTCCCTGTGGTCCCATTCTGTGTTCCAGGGAGACACTTCTATTCTTTGGTCAACAGGTGGCGCCAGAGGGTCCAGGCGGAAAGCGCCTTTCCCCAGCAGCCAATTAGAGGATGTTCTCCCGTGCGGGGCATGCTGGGGGAGGGTATTTCTGGCGTCGACGCCATTGTTTCCGAGTCTTCTACCCGGGTCTTCTACCCGCAATGGGTCGCAGGTGCGGCACCCACCTTTGGGGTGTGTGCACATCATGGGCCCCGCTACTATGGCCCACCTGGCCGGGGCGCACGTGCTACGTGGAGTTCCAGACTCTGAGCCCTCCTGGCTCAGGGCAACTAAAGTCGCAGAGGGGCCCCAGTGACTTACTGGGACCCCACACTTAGAGAGGAATCCCAAGCTGGATGCTGTTCGATGGGGAGTCAGTCTGAGGTGAACCCGGAGGCAGGTGATCCAATAGGATTTAGACGGAACCATCGGGGATCTGGGTGACCGGACACTGACAGGTTGTGAGTTGCACACTGTCAGTCGGTGACCCCAACTATTGACTGAGAGGATCCACTTTAATTCTTGTCCTGGAGTATTGGACATGTGGCAGAGGCCCTTACTAAATTACTAAAGCCAAGTTGGTGGCAGAGACTTGTTCCTTCTCAGAGCTCACAGTGACACTCCGGCTGCCAGGTCTGTGAGGGAGGCCTGTACGGGTGCACTGCACCCATCCCGGCTGGAGTGGCGACGAAAGCCAGAATACTATTTGGAGGCAGGATTGCTTCCCTTTATCCAAAGCCTAAATCTGATTTTAACATTGGTTCTGAGCATGCGCATTTGTAACCAAAAGTCCGATGGTTTACTGTACACACGGTCGGACAAGGCACCATCGGACTTTTGTTGCCGGAAAGTTGGTCCGTTCGCAGACCCAACTTTTTGTCCGATGGAACGTACACACGATCGGACAAATTCGAAAAGTTGCAGATTTTGAAGTTGGTTGGCCAAAAGTCTGACCGTGTGTACGGGGCTTTATAGTGGCACTATTGATTTTATTGACCCCCCTTTCCTGCAGGATGTTTAAAGTCTGTTAATAAAACTCACTTTGCACTATCAGTGTATTGATGAGTTCTAGGTCAGTTCAAGGTGGGTAATTACTGAAGAGCTCATCTATTAAGCTCCTCCTCCAGTGTAAGCGCTACTAAAAAACGATAGAATTGCTGTATATTAGTGTAAATCTTTAATATAGATTTGGAAAATGCACAGTAAACAGAGGCCCATCTAAGTGTTTCAAAAGTGCTGTAGCGGTAGGCGGGGCAGCAGATTTTCATCTACCCATAGTTAGTTGTGCCATTGATGCAGATTTATTGTAAAGCTGGAAGCTAAATTCTGCACTTCGCTCTGCTCTGCAGTGGCTAACCAGAGCAGCATTGATACATACATACATATACAAGCACCTCCAGACACTAATAATAATACAAAATCTCTGGCAACTATGAGTTAGGCATACAGCAGATGCCCTTATTGAATATGCACCCATAGGGTTGATAAGGACATTCTTTAAACAACAAAAGATCTTTAATCATTGATGACTGACTAAAACTGGGTCCAGATTTTATATTCAGCATACTAGGTATGTGCCTATAGGCAGTAGTCTCTGGGGAGCTGTCCTCAATCCCCACAACTTAAAACAGCATCAAAAGATCCCATCTCGTTCACCTTCTTACACTTACTGACAGCTGACTTCTAGCAGCAGCAGTGCACAGAACTGCATACATCATATATCATCCGTTGTGTATATCATGTGTTTTCTCCACCAGTCCACTACAAACTAGGCAGGGATATGGAAGCCTTGAGCTCATAAAGTCATTGCATATTTTTATACTATATATGCTGCTCTGAAAAAAAAAAGAAACCTGCAAGACAAAAAGCATAATGAGCTTGTATGCATCGCATACAAGCTCATTATGAAATACTTATCTTAGAATGATGCCCTGGATCGGCGCCCACACTTTGCTCACTGTCCACTCATAACTGAGCATCGTAAACTGTATAATGCTTCAGAGTCAGTGATCACTGACTCTGTGTATTCGGGAAAGGAAGGAGCTGGTAAATGACAGATTTACCAGCTCATTCCTCCCCTCTCCATCCTGACAGATCCAGGACAAGGGACCTGGAGGAGGACCCGGGAACGACACAGGGGACAATTAGGGATGATCGTGCGAAGGGTGGGGGCAGTTACAAGCACCGATCTCCACAGAAGTGAGAGGAAGAGAAGTGGCTGTAAGAAAAGTTATACAGGGGGATTGGTTCTTGTAACTTTCCCCACCTCCGCACTGATCTTCTGTGAGGCTGCCTGCACACTGCCCCCCCCCCCCCCCACACACACACACACACTACACTAACACCGGTGTACTGGCCTCCTACCAGGTTTTGGTATGGATTTTAAGTGGGATCCCAAAATCCATACCAGACCTTTATGAGCATGCAGCAAATTAGGCGGACAAGCGAGAACCCCCCCAAAACCATACTAGGCCGCATTCCCTCAACATGGTGGGGGGCACTTTGCTGGGGGGACCTCCCCTGCCAAAGCTCCATGTTCCCATGTTGATGAGGACAGGGGCTTCTTCCCCACAACCCTACCCCGGTGGTTGTAGGGGTGACATATAAAAATCTGGAAGTGGGCCCTCAGATCCCAGTCCCCCCTTCACATGTGAATGTGGAGGCGGGACTACTCATTCACCAAAAAAAAAAGTCAAAAGTAATTAAAAACACAAGTCGTTTATTACAAAAAAAAAAAAAAAGTCAATGAACACTGGCTACCGACCCACACAAAACGAAAAACTTGCCGCCTGAACACGAACGCTCCCGTCGCTAGACGCTCGCCGAATGAAAGTGCCACTTTCTCCCACCACAAAATAATCAAAGGGGGGGGGGGGGCGGTCACCCGGTGATGTAACCAGGTGACCCCACCAATAATGTCACCTAGAGACTCCACATGAAGTCATGGGGTGGAGGTCACTCTGTGACATCACAGGGTACTTTCACCCCCTATGACAGCACATGCCACCCCTGAGACCTCACTCCCTATAAGGTTATGGGTCATAGGGAGCAGGGTCCCAGTTGCGGGAGAAAGAACGGGCTGGAACCAGTTGTACACACATTTCGGGGTGAAGGTTCCGCTCTTCCTGTGAAGAGCATAAGTTCAGGGAAGCAGCACTGAGACAGAAGGAGCATGCAGCATTGAAAGTTGTAAACCACTCTATGTTCAAGTTTAGATTTTTCCTATAAATGTAGGTATTATATAAAAGGAATTCATATTCTGTGACACAGAAAAAATACAGGTCAGCTTAAGACATACTGGTATACCAAAATGCTAAATTATTACTTAAAATGAAACTTTAATCCTCCCTCATTGCTATGAATTCTTTATTTCACAAAATATTTTTCCTGTTCATTAATATAATAGATAAGACTTTTAAACATTGATGTGATTAAGGCCTTACAATGTAACTTGATGTTGAAAAATGGAAGAATCTGAGAAACTGTAATGTCACAATATGGCATTAGCACACACAGAAAAGGAGGGAGCTTGTAGCTACTGTTTTCTTGCTAAAGGCAATAGTTTAGTAGGGACCATTAAAGGCCTCTCAGGGGATCTCCCTACCAGAATAATAGGATATTTTTTGACAATTGTTTTGAGAGCAAAGCTTTGCTGCTGACAGCTTAAACTACAGTAAAAGTTAGCCGTGTTGCTAGATCAAACTAAAGAAGACATGTTTCTCTATAACAATACTTTTTTGTAAGGTTGTTAATAAACACAAAACAAATGATCAGTTACACATAAAAGTCTATCTATGGTAAAGCATAATAAAGTGGAACTATGGCCTCCCGTTAAAATAAAAAGAGCTGCAGAACTTGATCATGAGTGCATCTGCAGTTACAGATTTTTTTTTTAGTCCCTGCAACGTCGCACAAATACCTGTTGATCCTGCCAGTAAAGTCTGGGACGGGAAGGCAGCGATTCCCCTCCTCTGCAGGAGACGATTGGGAAGGCAGCAATCCCCCCCCAGCAGGAGACGGACCTTAAGAGGTGGCGAACCTCCCCCTGGAATGCAGGAGACTGACTGTGGGGCGGTGATCCTCCCCCCGCAGGAGAGGGACGATCATAGGCCTCCTTACCATAGGAGGCAGATAACAAGGATCCAGGGTAGGGTTGCTGCTCCTTACTCTGGAGCAGTTGCTTCCCCACCCGGCCAAACAGAAAGTGGGTCCCTTAAACCCGATTGGCCAGGCAGGGTCTCAGGACCCACTTCCTAACTGGCCGGCAGGAGAAACAGGAAGAAAATAGCAAATATTAATTCACTATTGTTACACAACTGGGTGGGCTCAGGCCGCAGTGCCCTGTGCGGGGTGGAGATGGGACCTTGTTGCAGCGGCCGTTGGAGGAGGAGGACCGAGGGATGGGAAGACAGGCATACTGGGATAACACCCCCCAATGTGTGGCACCGGGGCACACTGATCCCTGTTGGCACTGGTAATGTCAGGAAGGACACGCCAGTAATCAAGATGGCGACTATGGTCATTCCCCTGTTCCGCCGAGAAGGGATGCACGGGCACCGTTGCGCACATGTGCCTGTGCAGGCTCGTAACCGCTTTCACACTAGTGCCACACGAAATGGGTGTGCACGTGTGCAATGACGTTGTGGCGCCAATAGGCTATTTAAACTGCCTTACTTCCTTGAATCGGTGCTGTCCGGTCTACAGCGTTACCGGAGACCTCTGATTGTCGTTTACCTGCACTCTGCTCCAGCTGACCCTTACCCGGCTTGCTCTGACTAATCCTGTTCATCTGCCTAAATCTGGCCTGTGTTGACTATGTCCCTGCCTGTTCCTCCTGCTACCTTGCTGCCAGCCTGTTGCCGAACCTGCCTGTACCTGAGACAACGTTCCTGTCGAATTCTTGTGTTACCCTGCCACCAGCCAGTTACCGAACCTGCTTGTATCTGACCTTGCTCCAGTGTTCACCTGCTTTGGACTTGTGTGTCTACTACTCCAGTCCATCTGCCTGCACCTGCCTGAGCTCCAGTTCCCAGTCTGACAGCTGTTCCCGGGACCGTTCCTGTTCCAGTTCCGGTCCAGCTCATCTACCAGTAAGTTTGCCAGGCTCTCGTGCGACTCTGCAATCCTGTGCCGCCTGTCTTCCCTATCAGGGGCCTTGAGTCAGAGGTGTAAGGGAGGCTTCCCTCTGCATATCAGACTCTTCCACCAGGTACGTGACAGGTAAGTCTGGCTGGGGACACTAGTAAGGTCGCATTGCTGGGGTCACTGGCAAGGCTGAATTGCTGGGAACACTTGTAGGGCTAAATTTGGGGACACAGTGTAGTCTACATCTACTGTAGATTGGGGACACACTGCTCTTAGACCTGCAACAGGGCTCAGGCGCATCCCTACGCAAACAGACATGCACCAATGCATATGCAGATCGCGGAAATCGTGCACGTGCGCACTGTGATGTTGTTTTGGCACCCAGTAGCCTTTAAAAGGGGCTTCTGCTGTTCAGTTCTTTTGCTGTGTGATCTGCAGCTATTCCTGTGACCGGATCCTGAATTTGCATCTGATCTTACTTTACCTGGCTCCCTGACCTCGCTGCTATCTCCTAACCCTTGGCTTCCTTGACCTTGCTCTGTTTACCTGTCTGCCTGATCCTCCGTTGCCAAACCAGCCTGAACACTGACCATCCCTTGCCTGCTGCTTTTCCCTGAACTGATCCTCTGTGTATTACCTGGCTAGTCCGACCTTGCTTCTGCCTGCTGTTTGTACCCGCGTGCGCCTGTTGCTCCTTGGCGCACCTGTATCCGCTGACCTGCATCCTCAGCATCCAAGCTGGTTCCTGTCTCCGCCAGCTCCATGCACCTGTTGCTCTTGAGTGCATCTGCATCCGCTGACCTGCAAACGCTGACCTGCATCCGCTGACCTGCATCCTCAGCATCCAAGCCGTCTTATACACAGCGCACACCCCTCAACCCTGCAAGCCACACACAGTGCACCCCCTTCATTAATTATGTGCAATAACCTCTAGCAATCAGTGACTGTTAATGATGTGCAGTAACCTTCAGCAACCAATCAGTGAACAGTAATGATCTGCTGTAATCCCTAGCAAGTAATCAGCGAGCAATAATAATTTGCAGTAACCTCTAGCAAATAATGGGTAAGCGGTAATTATGTGCAATATCGTCTAGCAACCAATCAGTGAACAATAATAATGTGTGTAGTGGACAGTGTAAGAATCAGGCAGGTCAGTGTAGTGGTTAAGATAGGAATCAGGTAGGTCAGTGTAGTGGTCAGTATAGCAATCAGATAGGTCAGTTTAGTGGTCAGTGTAGGAATCAGGTAGGTTAGTATAGTGGTCAGGTAGGTCGGTGTAGGAATCAGGTTGGTCAGTACTTCTGTACTAGTGGAAGGGACTCAGAAAGTGCTAAAAAACCTGCGGGTAAGGGGTCGCAAATCTCTTGCCCTACCTCAGGCGCTAACAACCCACGCTATGCCACTGATGGTAACGAGGAATATGAGGTAGAGGCTGTCGTAGACTGCAGAAGAAGAAGAGGTAATCAACTGCAATATTTGATCAAGTGGAGGGGTATGGACCAGAGGAGAACTCTTGGACCCCAAACAGAATGTGCATGCCCAAGAGCTGATCCAGGCCTTCTTCTGCAGCCACCCATAAAATAACCCGGAGGTTGCCCATAAGGAGGGGGCAATGTCATGGACACACGGCTCTAAGACCTGCAACAGAGCTCAGGTGCATCCCTGCTAACAGGCTTCCAGCAGCAAACAGACGTGTGCCAATGTGCATACGCAGATCGCGGAGGTCGTGCACGTGCGCACAGTGACATTGCCTTGGTGCCCAGTGGCCTTTAAAACGGGGCTTCTGCTGTTCAGATCTTTGCTGTTTAATCTGCAGCTTATCCTGTGACCTGATCCTGCATTTGCATCTGACCCGACTCCCTGACCTCGCTGCTATCTTCAGTCCTGATCTTTGGCTTCCTTGACCTTGCTCTGTTTGTCTGTCTGCCTGATCCTCCATTGCCAAACCAGCCTAAACACTGACCATCCCTTGCCTGCTGCTTCTCCCTGAACTGATCCTTTGTGGATTACCTGGCTAGTCCAACCTTGCTCCTGCCTGCTGTTTGCACCAGCGTGTGCCTATTGCTCCTTGGAGCACCTGTATCCGCTCACCTGCATCCTCAGCATCCAAGCCGGTTCTGGTCTCCGCCAGCTGCCTGCACCGGTTGGTCTTTGGTGCACCTGCATCCGCAGCATCCAAGCCAGCTCCTGACTTCGCCAGCGGTCATCATCTCCAGTCTAAGAGAACCCAGCAGGCACTCATACTTCACTGTGCTCTTACAGTCACTGTCCCAATTCCAGTGACTCTAGAACCAGGGCTGTATGAGAGGTCTCCCTCTGCATGTCAGGCTCACCTCCAAGGTATATTAATATACATCACGGGACACTATAGGATGTCCCATAGTAATGCTAAAATTTGAGGGGAGGGAGACACAGAACAGAATAAGACTGCCATCGAGCCAGAGGATCTATACTACTGCCTGCAGCACACTACGCCCTATGATGGCATCCTTGTAACCTCTCACATCTACCTGGTAGAATTTAGTAAATGTATGGACCGAAGACCAAGTAGCAGCCTTACAGATCTGAGCCATGGATACCTGGTGATGCACTGCCCCCCAAAGCACCAACTGCTCTAGTCGAGTGGGCTTTCACCAGAAAAGGAAGGATCTTCTTTTGTAAACCATAGGCCTGAATAATGACTTGTCAAATCCACCATGCAATAGTGGATCTCGATGCTGTCTGGCCCTTCTTTGGTCCTTGTGTGTAGCTGGCCAGCTAGAACCTGTCCTAGGTAGCTAATATAACCTACATGTATATATATACAGCTAAACCTGGTAAGAACCTAATGTAGTGCACATGTTTATATGTGAGAGACAACAGCAGAGTTATTCACTGTGATTTTATGCTTGGATGTCATATAACAGTTGTATGTTGTGTTCACAGAAGCAAAAGAAAAAATATGCCTTTAACCACTTAAGCCCTGAGCCTGTTTTTCAGATTCGGTGTTTACGAGACTAAAACAATTTTTTTTTGCTATAAAATTACTTAAAACCCCCAAACCTTATATATATTTTTTTCTAACACCCTAGAGAATAAAATGACAGTCATTGCAATACTTTTTGTCACACCGTATTTCTGCAGCGGTCTTACAAGCGCACTTTTTTTGGAAAAAAATCACTTTTTTGAATTAAAAAATAAGACAACAATAAATTTGGCCCAATTTTTTTACATATTGTGAAAGATAATGTTACGCCAAGTAAAATGATACCCAACATGTCACGCTTAAAAATTGCGCCCGCTCGTGGCATTGTGTCAAACTTTTATCCTTGAAAATCTCGATAGGCGACGCTTAAAATTTTTTACAAGTCGCTACTCGCATATGCATTCGCTTCTGTGCATGAGCTCGTCGGGACGGGGCGCTTTAAAAAAAAAAATTGGTTTTCGTATTTATTTTTATTTATTTTATAATTTTTAACACTGAAATAAAAATAAAATAAAAATGATCACTTTTATTCCTATTACCAGGAATGTAAACATCCCCTGTAATAGAAAAAAGCATGACAGGTCCTCTTAAATATGAGATCTGGGGTCAAAAAGACCTCAGATCTCATATTTAGGCTTAAATGAAAAAAAAAAGAAATTTTGTCTTTTGAAAAAAGGTAAGTAAAAAAAATTGTCTCTTTTAGGCCGTGTACACACGATCGAATTTATCTGCTGAAACAGGTCTGACGGACCGTTTCAGCAGACAAATTCGATCGTGTGTACGGGTGAACAGACAGGTTTTTCCAGCAGACAAATTTTAAAGCCTGCTTTAAAATTTGTCTGCTGAAACCCGTCCATCCGACATGTCTGCTGTTTAGTACGCCTAACCAGCAGACAAAAATCTCCCGCATGCGTCGAATCCATCACAGTATTTTACTTCCCGGAGTGGTGATGTGGCGGCATCAACGTCACCGCCACGTCAGCGCGCTGTCTGCCGACGGGGATTTTGGTTTGATCGTGTGTACACGATCAAACCAACATATCCCAGGAGACAAATCCGATCAAACTGGTCTGTCAGTCTGCCCGCCCACTGAAGAGATGGATATCTCGGTTGTGAAAAAAAAATCTGAATTACACACCCCTGCTCCGCTGATCCTACTAGCTAATTTTTTCCATTATCTGTTCCCCTTTGTGATGATCATGTGCTGGTTGGAGCAGAGGGAATATTTCTTAAAGTGGAGTTCCACCCAAAAATGGAACTTCCGCTTATCCCACTCCTAACCCCCTTACATGCCACATTTGGCATGTAATTTTTTTGGGGGGGGGGAGTGGGGGCTTCAGGAGGAGTGGGACTTCCTGTCCCACTTCCTCCGTCCGCCAAGGTGCTGGTTAGGCGATTGAGCTTAATGGCCTACAGCAGCCCCTCCCTGTAGGCGATCGCATGGGACACTGACAGGTCCTATGCGATCACCTGTCCAATCAGCGGCGGGCCGCGCCGCTCGCGCATGCGCAGTGCCGCTTGCGCATGCGCAGTGGGTGCCCGGCCATGAAGCCGAAGGCTGTTACGGTCGGGTGCCCACACTGAAGATGAAGACGCCGGCCGGGGAGGGGGGGAGAGGAGCGGACCCCCTGGCTGGCGCGTCGCTGGATCGTGGAGCAGGTGAGTGTGTGTTTATTAAAAGCCAGCAGCTACACTTTTTGTAGCTGTCGACTTTTAATAAACACAAAATTTGGCTGGAACTCCCCTTTAAATCTCAGGCGCATGTCCATTTATCTCCACTCGCATGTTCTTCTGCATTGGCTCAAGTCCCAGCCAGCCGCCTGCTTATCTCCTTGCCTTCCCTGGTGAAGTGATCTTCCTCCGCTCCCCACCCAGTAGTAGCTGGGGCACGGAGTGTAAGACTTGACAGGATGTGAGGCGGGCGGGTGGGCAGCGATGGGCAGGGAGTTGCTAATTCCCACCATTACTAGTAAAAAAATAATAATATATCCCCAGATTTCATTTAAAAAATCTGGTCACCTTATACTAGGAGGACCTCTAATATACACAGTGTTGGGAGGACCTCTTATATACACAGTAGTACTAGGAGGACCTCTAATATACACAGTGTTGGGAGGAACTCTTATATACACAGTACTAGGAGGTCATCTCATACACACACAGTGCTAGGAGGATGCAAGCACAGTTCACGTTGTATAGAGCAGTGCACGCCCCTCCAGTGATTGTGCACTTTGAAGAACTTTATTGAGAAGGGGGAGCGGAACAGCAGAAGTCGGAAGTAGTCAGAGTCCGTCGCCCGGCACCGGAAGTCGTTTTACTCTCAGGAAAGATGGCAGACGTGACTGTGCGCTTTGCTCCTGTCGGCGGGTTTCAGTTCGGGAACTGCAGGCGGTGAGAGCGGGCGGGGGAGAGGAGACGGTGTACCGGGAGGAGGGACCCGGGGGCTGGGGTAGTGCACAGTGTATAGGAGGGAGCTTTGTATGAACGGGCTCCACTATAGAGAGCCTGGTGGCTTCTGGCGTGCTTATCTACAGCGTGGAGCTTTGTCAGATGAGAAATCGTATATCGTACAATGTAAAACCCACATTAAACTATCAGTTATTACTGAAGGCAGCACTATTTAGTTTTGAAGAGACATGTCAGTTGTTGCTCCTTTAGGGAGATTCACCCTCTATATGTCCTGTTGCTATCACCAAGAGTCCTAGGGAAAGAGACAATCCCTCATTCTGAATTGTTACCAGAAAAAGAGGGGACACCAGTTCTGGTGAATTCCAGTGATTCCCTTACTCTCTCTGGTATTTCCCCCTGCTTCCTGCTGTGGCCATGGGACAGGAAGTCCAATGATCCCCACAAATCTGCAATGCATGTGGTTGCAGGGGCTTGCTGCCCACCGATCCCTACACGTTGTGCAAACATTGCAGCTGGCACCAAGCATTGTAATTACTCTCATCCACTGCCTAGTGCAGCTTTAGAAGGGGCGGGGGGATGTCAGTTGGCCAGCGGTAAAAACATGGCTCAACTGGGCATCTAAATTAAAGCGGAGGTTCACCTGAATAACATTTGTTATCATTGCATTTAGGCTAGTTAGTATGAGAATTGGCGTTTTTTTTTTTTAAATGCTTGCGGTACATACCTTTTTCTATATAGATGATCACCGCGGCTTCCGGGTATCGTCGTAGGGGCTGGGCGTTCCTAATTGATTGACCGACGCATACAGCGCGTCGCGAGTAGCCGAAAGAAGCAGAACGTCGGTGAGGCTCTATACGGCGCTTGCGCACCGACTTTTGGCTACTCGTGACGCGCTGTATGCGTCGGTCAATCAATTAGGAACGCCCAGCCCCTACGACCATACCCGGAAGCCGCGGTGATCATCTATATAGAAAAAGGTATGTACCGCAAGCATTTTTTTTTAACAAAAAAAACGCTGATTCTCATTTTACTAACTAGCCTAAATGCAATGATAATTTTTTTCCTGTTCTTCTGTCTGTAACTCGCCACTGTAATGCAAGGCTTTCTCCCTGGTGTGGAGAGCCTTTGAGTGGGCGAGCAGGCAAGTCAGGACACTCTCTACTTTGCAGATAAAGGAGCTGTGTGTTAGTGGGCGTCCTGATATTCCTGCTCGCCCCCTCAAGAGGCTTTCTCCACACCTGGAAGAAAGCCTTGCATTACTGTGTGAAGTTAAAGACAGGAGGACAGACAGTGAGCATTTCTCAGAAGAAATAAGGACATTTAAAAGCAAAATCGAAGGATGAGGTAAGTGAAGGAGGACTGCACTAAGGTAAAGGAAGCTATTTAGGGAAATATTTTTTTTTTCTCCCTTACAACCCCTTTACCCTCTTAACACTGGCACTGCCACTAGGAGGCGGCGCTGTGCTTAAGAGTCGGTGCATGCTCCGATTGGCTGTCACATTATTTGAAAACTCCATGATCGGACTTTTTCGGTTAGGTGCCTGTAACTGAGTTGGGAGCGTGTGCCCCGTGTGATCTCGGAACAGCTTTTCATGCAAATATGCGGCCCCAATGGGCCGCATATTTGCGTGGGTCCGACGCCAAGGGGTTAACTTGGCTAAAATACATTCCAGGTAAATAAAAATAATTTAATAAAAATAAATAATATATTTGCAAAATCTTAGTTCATTTTCTTTATAGAGAAGTCAGAGAATAGGAGTGCCTGCCCCTGCATACTGAGACTCTGCCCTCTGTGTGGAAGCAGTGGGCTCTCTGTAGAGGTTGACCTGTAGTGCAAATGAACCGAATTTCAGATAAAAACCTGCCAAATTAGGTTAAGTCCGTTTCTCTGTTATTGCTTTCAGTAACAGGTTACTTACAAATCTAGCTTGGACATGTTTATCATAACAAGAGGTGATCCAAAGTTCATTGTATATTACTAGGATGTGTTATGATGTTATATTACCTATTGTTATGATAAACAAAACATAACATATGATAAACATGTCCTAGCTATATTTGTAAATAACCTCTCACTCAAAGCAAGAAGAGAGAAAACTGACTTTTGCTTTAGGCAGGGTTTTATCTGGAAGGCTGTCCATTTTCACTGAACATAAAAGAGGATTTCTCGGATCTGGATTAACTCTGTGTGGCAAGACTGGGCACAGATGATAGGAAATCTTATACTCTACATTGTGACATCAAAAAAATAAATAAAAATTTGGGGTTTACATCCACTTTAAGGCTCAATATTAAAGATGGGCGTACAGGCAGGACTTTTAGGCTTCATGTATACATAGTTTATGTCGGCCGCGGGAAAACGTAGAATGCGGCAACATTTTGCCACAATTTTACAAGGATTTTGCAGCCGGCGGTTAATACATACATTCAGCGTTCAGGAGAGGGAGGTTGAACCTCCCCTAATGTACATCGACACATAAGCTTTTATGGAGCCGAGTTTAGGAACTTTGGCAATAGCTCAAACTCAAGTTTAGGAGCTGCTAGTGTACATGAAGCATTAATTCAAACAAGATGTGCTTTGTCTCTTCTGAATTAACCTGTTTCCGTCAGCTGTATAGATATATTTTGCCTCTTGGAGGGTGAACGTTAATGCTGAGAGGCCACATATATACAGCCCCAATGTAAATAAACCTGTGCTGAGAGCGTGTGCTTTGTACACTCGCAGCACTGTTACCGTCGGGGACCAGAAAATCCCCGAAGCCTATTTGTGATTGGGATCGCTCCGATCATGTGACCGCCAATCGCATCGGTCATATGACTGGAATGCCCACCTCCACATCCAACCATTAAGAACTCTTAAAGGCTGGGAGGTGGTGGTGGGAAGGGGTTAAAGTTACTTAACTGCTTGTCTGTCCCTGCATGCCGCGCTCACTGTACAATTCTGTTGGAAATGTTGGATTTTCGGTTACATTCTGTCTCGGTGGCGACCAGAACAAACTGAAGGATGTATCTCCCCGATGAGAACACAGGCAGCAATATAAAACTTACAGAAGTTCTAATCCTTCCACATTTTATCCAGAAGAAAAACTTTTACATACACAGTTTAATCTACAATCATCCTCTGTCAGTTTTATTTGCGACGATTGGTCTCCTTAACCTGCTTACCAATCTCTGACTGGTCTAATTACTGCCTTTCTGAGCAGCAACATCGAGCAGAAGCAGTGGCCATGTTTTCGGGGTGAAATATAACTTTTGGTAAGAGTGTCTACCCAAATGTTGGTGTACCGTGGAGTATTACTATGTGCTAGACCATTCCCTTTTCTATATCAAAATCATTTTTATGTACACGTGAATCTTTAGCCAGAACCATAATATGTTTTAAAATGCTGTTTGCGTATTCATGGAAGATCTACTAAATATCAAGGCAGGTAAATAATTTAAATGTTTGTTTCATAGAAATGCCCTTTTGGAAAAGGAGTTCTTACAGAAAGGACACAAGCTCCCTGCAGCTCGCAAAACCGGCACCACCATTGCTGGCATTGTATTCAAGGTATGATAACCAGCATGTATACCACTGAAAATGTTTGCTTTATTCCTTTTTACACAGTAACACATTTACAGAAATGTGATGTGCAAATTAGATTAACAAGAACATACCCGCATCCATAATATTTTTCATATCTGTGCAGACTAGATTGTTTTTATCCATTTCATGGTGGACTAATGCTGAAATATTTTTTTAAATTGGAGGCTTAGTTTTACGGTCTAGTTTTTCTGGCGTGTACTGATTCTTTATAAATGTTATATCCTCCATATAATCATTCTGGAATCTGTTTTATCTAGGATGGGGTAATCCTTGGTGCTGACACAAGAGCAACGGAAGGAATGATTGTAGCTGACAAGAACTGTTCAAAGATCCACTACATAGCTTCTAATGTCTAGTAAGTATCTGGCTGAAATCCGTCTGCTCAGAAATAAGGACTTCTTGATAAATGTGTCTGTTGTACAAATATAGGATGACCTAAAAAAAGTGATCAGTGTTTTGTTAAAGTGGTTGTATAGTCAGTTTTTTTTTTTTTTTAAAGTGTATTTTTTGTGCGTGAACTCGAGAGAGAGGAGCCGGACTGAAGGAGTTGGGAGTAGGCAGACCCTCCCCCTGGAGGCAATCGCCATCCTTCTCCATGCCCCTGGTGGCAATGGCGGGTGTGAGGGGGGGCCTCCCACTCACCCCGCCCTACCTGCTCCTCTTGGGAGCCCAACTGGGGCCCAATGGGGCAGAGGGACTCCCCCCTATGAGGGAGTGAGGGGGCCTAGCCCACCCAGCCAGCCCCGTAGGTCCTTCGCCTCTCTTTATTTTAGGAGACCGCATGGCCAAAGTGCGTGTGTTTTTAAACCAATTTCATGTGCGTGCAAGTGTGGTGGTTTTTGTGGGGGGGGGTGGGCGTACTAAGCACAGGCGTACCTTGCATAGCACACCCATCGGGAGTCGGGCTGAGACCACCAAACTCAATTCACATGTAGCCGAGACCGGGATCCGAACCCTTGGCTGCAGAGGTGAACGGCTTGTCAGCGCAGTGCCAATCACGTTGAGCCACCACAGCTCCCTTTATAGTAGTCAGTTTTTTTACTGTTACCTACAGGTAAGCCTATAATAAGGCTTACCTGTAGGTAAAAAAAAATATCTCCTAAACCTGTATGGATTAGGAGATATTCCCCTCGCAATGAGCCGCTGACTGCAGCGGACCTTGGCAGAAAGAAGTCTCCCGTGCGCATGCGCGTGAGTGACGACATCGTGCCTACAGACACTCAGAAAGCTGGAGACGCAATACCCAGAGGACACCGGTTTCAATGTTCTGTGGCTGGCTATTGTGTACATTGCCCCCCTGGGGCTTTTGTCTGAATACACATAGCAGTCTTTCTATTCAAAGCTTTCTGACCAATCTCTGCTGGGTCATTTTCAAGTCCTCATTTGCATGGTTTAGGAGGACCTGATGGGGAACTGCCTGGACTTTGAAAGGAACCAATAGGAAATCGGTTGTTGGGGGCGGGATGTTCCAAATCCTGTACAAAAGTGTGCTGTGTACTTTAAATAAAGTGTGTCCTGTTTACATCCAGCATTAAGCCTTGGCTCATGTGTGGATTATTCTGCGATTCCAGGGATATTCCTACTCATGGAATATTGGGTGATTTTCTTTTATTGGAGAAGGGAATGGAGGACGGGGATATGTTCTACTACCGTCACATGTATCTACTGGCTTCATATTCCCTAGAACATTCCTCTGTCATAATGATATCACTCAAGTGGCGCTGACAAGACTGGATTTCACTGGGACCAGGGATGGGTATTATTTTTTAACCAACTTTAATCAGGCCTTTTAGTGCGGGTTTTCTTTTTTTTTTTTTTTTTATTCTAACAACATTTTAATTTCCATGTGACATGTAGCTAAATTTACACTTTTTTTTATTAATTTTTTTACTTTTACTACTATTCAGTTTAAACTGGAGAGGGGAGCATTTAAAAAGGAAGAGTAGCGCATCTCTTGTGAGCTCATATTTGGAGTTATTTCAGTGTTTACATTTAAGTGGATGTAAACCCGATTCATGAAATTTTAGCTGGGCACATATATCTGCAGTGTTCTTATCTCTCTTCCAAGCACTGAGTCCTGTAGCTGTCTTTTGCTTCATTCTTCTTTTATTAGCCTGATGATTATTAGCCTGATGACTCCTGACAAGTTCTCTATCACATATGATAAAAGCAATAATTAGCAGAGCCCTGAACTATTTAATGATCAGCGCTGAAAGTCTCTACCTATGAGGATAGGGGGTGTGTGCCTTTCCTCCAATCAGCTGTCTTGGCTATATGCCCAGGTGTCACTGCAGTGGTAACCAGGAAGAGAAAATCTCCTAACACGACCTGCACTTTCTAACTAACTAGTATATAAAGATGACGACAGCAGATATAGGATGTAAAAATGTATGTAGGGAGATTTGTTTCATCTCTGTGTATCATCTGAGGCTGTTCACTTCACTGGGTATATGTGAGGGTTTACATCTACTGTACAGTGATCTTGTACTTGGGCCTCCCCAACTGTTTCTAATTACCTTCCTGTCACTGCTCACCTGGAGAAGTGATATGATTTTCTTGTTGCATTCAGCTATATGGCAGACATTGCTGCTGCTTAGAGCAGTGTTCTACCCATTCAAAAGTCAGCTACTACAAAAAGTGTAGCTGCTGACTTTTATTAAACAGACACTCACCTGTTCCATGGTCCAGCGCTGCAGGCGCCCAAAGTCTCGCTCCTCTCACCCTTTGCGGTGCCTGCATTCTAACTGTGGGCGCCCCGGCTGTTCGCCCCCCCCCCCCCCCCCCCCCCCCAAAAAAAATGACATGCCATATGTGGCATGTCAGGAGGCTACCAATACTTAAAGCGGAAGTTAAATTTTTGGGTGGAAGTCCTGCCTACAAATACTAGACACTTACCTGTCCAGGGAGCTTGTGATGTCAGCACCCCAGCTGATATTCTGGTCGGGTGCTGCTGCAGCCGCCACCATTCCCCCTGGGAAAGTTGTGAAATGTGGCGCCAGAGGGGAAAAGGGGGAGGAAGCAGAGTTCCACTTTTAGGTGCAATTCTGCTTTAATGATTTCCTGCTCAGACACCCAGCAATGTTCCATTATCCCAACTTGAAGCTTACACTGGACTCCATATAATATATATATATATAATTTCAAAGGGTGAGGTGCACTTAACGGTCTCCAAGTAAAATGTGCAAGCAATCTAGTCTACCCAGGGACCATAATATAGTAAATGAAAGAGAATTTCTGCGCACAAAAGATATATTCAAGGAGTAAAAGATGACATCAAGTACAAGGTGTATAAAGGGTGACATTTCGGGCTGTTATAGATAATGCACTTGTTAACAACCACATACCTACAACTGACTTTGCCTTGAAGTCTAAGTGATAAAACAATGAGGTGAAGAAATATGTAATTTCTAGTGAAAAGGTGCAACATAAATGTAACACGCAGAAAGTGTATACAAAAGACCTCATGCGACGTGAAGTCGTAGGAAAGTCACCAATACAGAAAACAAAGTGCTAACGGTGAATAATAGGTGACTATCGGAACCATGGTATCAAAAAACTATAATATAGGCTCATGTGTGGTCATTATTTATACATCAAACCGTGAATGACATGACTAGTAGTAATATAACAATATTTGAGTAACACAACCCATGTGTGACTATGGTTGAACAATAGAAACCAAACAGTACTGACTCTAATGATGACTAAAAACGTAATAGTCAATAAGATTGAGACATCAGGGGTCAGCGGTGACATCTGAGGACAACACATTGTTGCTGCAGATGTCTGACCGCCTATTGGGTAGATGTGCTGCACAGTAGATAATTGCACCCGGGAGTGCCTTTACCCTCCAGGAATGGGGGAGAGAAAAGGGTACTCTTACCCGAAGTAGTGGACCCAACTCTCCATACGGCGGTGGATCTGGAAAGCATATATCCAGGAAGCGTGGAAATGTTGAATCAGGTTCCAAGGGCGAATCCTTCAACCCCCCTCCTCTGCAAGCAGGCGATAGATCCAAAGGGATGGTGCTCTGAACAGTGAATGATTGTGAGCAGCTCTCCGAGATGTATCTCCTCCTCCAAAAATCTCCCAAATATTGGTATTTTTTTCAAAGTATAAAAAAGAGAAAAGGGCCTCCACATAGCGTAAATCCAAATGATGGAATTTATTGAAATAAAAATATTCAAACAAATGACTATTGGGTAAAAAAAACTGTTCAATTGAACAATAAAAAGCGCAGTATAGGGCGGCTTGGGCCAGCGTATTAAACCTACGTGTTTTGTTCGCAAAGACTTCCACTGGGGTCTAGTTGAAGTCTTTGTGGTCTAAACGTGTAGGGTTGATGCGCTGGCCCAAGTCCTCCAGGACGACATCACGTAGCTGGTGGATGTTGGAGTTCTTGCGCTCCTCCACCTTCCATTTGAGGATACCTCACAGATGCTCAATAGAGTTTAGGTCTGGAGACATACTTGGCCAGTCAATCACCTTTACCCTCAGCTTCTTTAGCAAGGCAGTGGGTGTCTTGGATGTGTTTGGGGTTGTTATCGTGTTGGAATACTGCCCTGGGGCCCAGTCTCCAAAGGGAGGGTTCATGCTCAGCTTCAGTATGTCACAGGACATGTTGGCATTCATGGTTCCCTTAATGAACTGTAGCTCTCCAGTGCCGACAGCACTCATGCAGCCCCAGACCATGACACTCCCACCACCATGCTTGACTGTAGGCAAGACACACTTGTCTTTCTACTCCTCACCTGGTTGCCGACACACGCTTGATACCATCTGAACCAAATACGTTTATCTTGGTGTCATCAGACCACAGGACATAGTTCCAGTAATCCTTAGTCTACTTGTCTTCAGCAAACTGTTTGCATCATCTTTAGAAGAAGCTTCTTTCTATGATGATAGCCATACAGACCAATTTGATGCAGTGTATGGCCTGAGCACTGACAGGCCGACACCTCTGCAGCAATGCCGGCAGCACTAATACGTCCATTTCCCAAACACAACCTCTGGCTATGATGCTGAGCCTGTGCTCTTAACTTGTTTGGTCGACCATGACTAGGCCTGTTTTGAGCTGAATCTGTCCTGGTAAACCGCTGTATGGTCTTGACCACTGTGCTGCAGCTCAGTTTCAGGGTCTTGGCAATCTTCTTATAGCCTAGGCCAGGAGTCTCCAAACTTTCTAAACAAAGGGCCGGTTTACTGTCCTTCAGACTTCAGAAGGGCCGGATCATGGGCAGTTTTTTTTTTTCTGGCATCAGGTGTAAACATCACCAATTTGGTATTTTATGTTAGAGGAAAAGTGACCCATCAATGGTATCATAAGGAGAAATAGTGTCCTATTATTAGTGTCAGTGGGAGAAATAGTGCTATATTGTTGATGTTCCATGGCAGAATGGTGTCTTGAATCAGTGGGAGGAGTAGTGTCCCAAGGGCCGTATAAAAGCATGCAAAGGGCCACATTCGGCTCTTGGGCCGTAGTTTGGAGACACCTGGCCTAGGCCATCTTTATGTAGAGCAACAATTCTTTTTTTTCAAATCCTCAGAGTTCTTTGCCATGAGGTGCAATGTTAAACTACCAGTGACCGGTGTGAGAGAGTGAAAGTGATAACACCAAATTTAACACAACTGCTCCCCATTCACACTTGAAACCTTGTAAGACTAACGAGTCACATGACATCAGGGAGGGAAAATAGCTAATTGGGTCCATTTTTGACATTTTCATTTAGGAGTGTACTCACTTTTGTTGCCAGCAGTTTAGACAACGGTTGTGTGTTGAGTTATTTTGAGTGGACAGCAAATTTACACTGTTATACAATTTGTACACTACACAACATTGTAGCAAAGTGTCATTTCTTCTGTGTTGTCACATGAAAAGATATAATAAAATATTTACGAAAATATGAGTGGTGTACTCACTTTTGTGAGATGCTGTTATATAGAGTTTATATAGGATGTAAAAGTGCACACATTTCCTTGGCACCCAATAAAGGGTACACCAAATTATTTACACATGTGGCACAATGTCAATTCGCTCTCAAGGGTTTGGGTAGTGCAGAAACAACCAGCTGGGAACTGGTTCAGAAGTCACTAGGAAAATGTCCAAGCAAACGGTTTAATGCATGATCGCATATCTTGATCCATGGTGTGCTGCAAACATTTTTCCTCGTATTCTTTACCATTTATCGTCAAATGAATGCTCGATTTTTGTAAGTAGATGCACAGTAAAGTATTACGAACACATGCCAGTTGCAAAACTGGGTTCAGGCATTAAAGAGGAGGTTCACCCTAAATATACAATTTTCCATGTGATCCAGCATACTGGTGTCAGCGCCAGTATGCTGTTTTTTTAATTTATTTAAATGCCACACTTGCTGTCTAATCTTGAATTTTGATTTATCTCCCCCTTGGTAGATGGCGCCTGTATCTATCGTCACGGCTTCCAAAAATACCAGATTTAGGACTCGGGTATTTCCGGCGCAATACGGCGCCTACGAAATAGGACTCGGAGAAATACGGCGCCTGCGCAGTCAGCTCCTAGGTCTGTGCGCAGGCGCCGTATTGCGCCGGAAATACCAGAGTCCTAAATCGGGTATTTTCGGAAGCCGTGACCGGATATACAGGCGCCATCCACCGCGGGGGAGATAAATCAAAATTCAAGATTAGACAGTAAGTGTGGCATTTAAAAAAAAAAAACGGCATACTGGCGCTGACGCCAGTATGCTGGATCACATGGAAAATTGTATATTTAGGGTGAACTCCCGCTTTAAGATCTGTTTTACCTTCTGTGAGAGGGGTTTACATCCATGCATGGAGTGCTTTGATTCAGTGTGTTGGGCAACTCATGGATTTATATTGAGAAGGAGCAGTAAAGCACAACTAATACTTCAAAACAGGAAATGGAACCTGCATATGTACTGAGCAATTATGGCTGTGCATATTTACATATAGTTATGAACTATGATAATAGCAATAGTTCAAGCTGCTTTCTTTTCTACTATTATCTCCCAAAAAATTGCAAAGGCTATACTTTCCCTTTGAAATTTCACTTGTAAAGTGCACATACCTAGAGCTGCCTGCAAATACTTGCAGCAGCTTATATTGCCTCCTTTTGTGGGGCTGTTCAGAATAGGCACAGCTCAGATGTTTTGAGAAATGTTGACTTGCCCTATCCCCCCCATATATTCCTGTCTTTGGCCACCTCACTGGATTGTATGAGAGGCTGAAAAGGATGGGCAAGTTGAAATCCGCTTGCAGGTATGCGTCTTGACTTGAAAGCTTCACATGGCTTTATTTTTTTATTTTTTTTATAGTGACAGTCATTTCTAGTGAGCTTTATGATGGGATGTACCCTGTCCATTGTAAATTTGCAATCTTTCTATGTAAGTTTTTAGTTCTTAGGATGCTGAAGCATGTCTCAATCTTTGTTTCCTAGTTGTTGTGGTGCCGGGACAGCAGCTGATACAGAAATGACCACCCAGATGATATCTTCCAACGTAGAGCTGCATTCTCTCTCTACAGGTCGTTTGCCTAGAGTAGCAACTGCTAACCGCATGCTGAAGCAAATGCTGTTTAGGTAAGAAAAGGTTTTAAATATAAAACTCATGGCAAAAAGTATACTGGTAACCAGAAGCATAACTAGAACCTTCAGGGCCCCGGTGAAAGAAACCATGGGGTGGGGGGGGGGGGCAGGCCTGACCCTGACCCCACCCTTCCATATGAGCCCTGGACTTCCAATTTAGGGAGGGTGTCCATGGACATCCTCCTTAAAACCCTGCTTCCCGCGTGCCCTCTAGGACATGCATCCAGCACAATCATAGCGGCCCTTTACTATGTGATCAGCTGACTAAGAATGTTAGTAAATTGTTTACACCGATCATCAGTGCTGCGTATCGGTGCTGCATTTCAGTGCCGCCTGCCTCTCAAGTTCTCCCTTTCTTGCACGGGATGAGGGAGGATACATTTGATCCGTTCCATCTCAAACCCCCCCCCCCCCCCCATGATGGAGCAGATCGGCTGTCTTCTCTCTCATCCCCTGCAAGGGAGCTGTCAAGTTTTTTTTTTTTTTTTTTTTTCCCCTCCTCTACAACCCAGTGCTCCAGCGAGTGCTGTAGGGGCTGACAGTGAAGACCAAGAGCTGAGCGATCAGCAGTCTTTGATCACAGAAGCGGCTGGGGATAGGTGCAACGTCGGGTCAATGTTGTATCAACCTAGGTATTTTATTCTGAAACCTGAACTTCTTTTAACAAAAAATATAACAAACTGCTTTCAAAGTTGTATTTCTGTTGTGATATACACATACCAAAAGGTAGCAATTAAGAGAGGATCATTGTTTTGGGCTCATTGTTTTAGGCTTTTATATAATTTAAGGTTCCTGTAAGGGTCACACAGTTTAATTTTTATGTGACTTTACATCTGCTATTACTCTTAAAGCAGAGTTTCACCCATTTAAAAGTGTAGCTGCTGACTTTAAATAATCACTCGCCTGTCCCACGGTCCAGCAATGCGGACGAACAAACACGCACATCCGCCTGCTCGTCGGCGATCGCTCTCAGAGCCAGGGGGACCGCCGCACGCCACGGAGGGGGTCCCGATGGGACCCCCGAACCGCACAAGGGCAAGGACGTAAATTTATGCCCTTGTGCCTGTACGAGCCATGTTGTGGACGTACATAGGCGTGCGGAGGTCCTTAAGTGGTTAAGGCCTTATGTGACTAATTAGGAGGGGCGCCAACTACACACCTCAAAACAATTATGTGAACCTAGGTTGCTGCTCCTTTAGTGACACACTATTAATATAAACACAAAAAGGCTGCCAATTTTGCTATAAAACATCAAATAAAAAAAAATCTAATTTCTTCATCAATTTAGGCCAATATGTATTCTGCTACATATTTTTGGTAAAAAAGATTAAATAAGCGTATATCGAATGGTTTGCACAAAATTTATAGCGTCTACAAACTATGGGATTAATTATTTTTTTTTTTTTAAATCAAAACGTTTATTGAGCATAAAGAGGATTACAGACAACAGGCACCACATGTTCAGATACATAGCATTGTCGTACATACAGACATGACAAGAAAAGGGATATTGCATGTGCATACAAAAATTGACATGGGATAGAGGAAAATAAGCGCGGGTCCGCCAAGAAGAATACCCGGGGCGTGCGTGAGGAAACGCAGCTAATCGGAAGCATCGCAGGCTCCCCCAGCCATCTGTCCCAAACCTTGTGATATTTATCGGGACAACCCCTATGTACATACAGTAGCTTTTTGTAGGGCAAAGTAACATTAACAGCTCTGATCCACTGTTGCAAAGTGGGGGGGGGGGGTCCCCTCATCCATGTCCTAGCTATCTGAAGCCTGGCAAAGAATAACGTCTCTTGTAAAAATGTGTTAAGGTATTTCTCAGCCTCAGACAGTGAAAGGAGTCCCGACAAACATTGGCGGGGGCATAGAGACAGTGGGGATCCCATGCGGTCGTGGAGGAATTGGACCACCTGGGTCCAGAATCCCTGCACACAGGGGCATGTCCAGAGTAGGTGATAAAAGGTAGCGTTGGGGTGGTCGCAGCCTGGGCAGTTGGGGCTATATCCTGGATTAAATCTAGAAGTGCTGTAGGGTGTCAGGTATGAGCGATGAAGGATATACAGGTGAGTAAGGCAGTCTGAAATCTTTGGGGAGACTGTTCTACAGTTAACGAGAGCCTCATCCCAATCCTCTGCCGACACCTCGCCCAAATCAGGCTCCCATCTGGACTTTAACTGTTGGAGCGATAACGGTGGCCGAGGGCGCCAAGAGGTAAGAGTAAAACTGGGAGATCAACCTCTTAGGGTCTCTGTCGAGGACAATGTCAACAGGCAATGGGGTCTCAAGAACAGGGACAGCATCCCCAAACTGTGTGTTGAGTGCATGACGAAGCTGGAGGTAGCGGAAGAACATGTGATTGGGGAGGGCAAAGGTTTCTTTGAGGGATTGGAAGGACCTGACCGCTCTGCGGGCGATGACCTGAGTGAGATAAATAACACCGCTCCTGATCCAAATATCATGATCAGGGATTGTGGCCAACTCTGGCAATCGTGGATTGTCCCAGAGGGGTGTGTGCGACTGCGGGGATGGCGCCTCGCCAATAGACAGGGCGAGTTGCCAAACTTTGCGGTGGTGGAAAAGCGGCTGTCTCCTGTCGCCCGCCCGCGCCGAGTCACGAGGCTCACAAAAAAGGACCTGGAAGGGGTGTGAAATGGGGCCAGGGGTCTGGGAGCACACCAGAGTCGAGTAGCGTTCCCTGTCTGAGTGGTGGAAATAATAGAAATGGGAGAGCTGGGACGCAACATAATACAGGAAGAGATCCGGAACAGACGTGCCCCCCCCCCCCCTGGCCAGATGGGCACTTCAACACTCGTTATGACAATTTATGCCGGGAGGGACCCCAGATAAACAAGTTAATGATGGATTCCATGGCTTTGAATATTCGGGGGGGGGGATGTAGAGCGGAGCATGCCAGAAGGCATACAACAGCTTTGGGAGGAGGATCATCTTGACTAGGCATATGCGGCCCATGACTCCAAGAGGGAGACGGGACCATATCTGTGTTTTGGTCTTAAGGGTAGCAAACAGAGGCTCAATGTTGAGAGCTGTATAGTCTAAAGGAGATCTGGAGATATGGACACCTAGGTATTTGATGACACTTGTCCTTACCAAAGGGAGGGCAGCCTGAGCGGCGGTGGGAGCTCCGAGGTCCAGGGGGAGGATGTGTGACTTGGTCCAGTTTATCTGCAAACCCGAGAACGCCCCCGAACGTCGTTATAATCTGCAGGGCAGCCTGAAGCGAGGGGCCAGCGTCCGAGAGGTAAAGGAGCATGTCGTCTGCGTAGAGACTGCGCAGCTCAGTCACGTAGCCACAGCACAGTTCGCTAATCCCGGGGTGACAACGAAGGGCTATAGCAAGGGGTTCTACAGCAAGGGCATACAGCATGGGCGATATGGGGCAGCCCTGGCGTGTGCCCCGGGACAAAGGGAAGGGGGACGAGATCCTGCCATTGACTCGGATGCGCGCTGTGGGGGCCTGGTAAAGGAGCTGGAGCAATCGCACAAAATTAGGGCTGAAGCCATATCTGTTGAGGCACTCCCACAGGTAGTTCCATTCAACAGAATCGAACACCTTAGCGGCGTCGAGGCTAACCACCACCCTGGAACCCACGTCTATGTGCTGGGCCTATAGGTTCATATGTAACCGTTGGAGGTTGAAGGCTGTGTTTTTGTTGGGCATAAATCCGGTCTGATCAGGGTGCACTAAGCTTAAGATGACTTTATTAAGGCGCAGGGCAAGGATTTTGAGATAGAGTTGGAGAAGGGAGATGGGTCGGTAGGACTCGGGAAGCAGAGGGTCCTTGCCTGGTTTTGGTATCCATACAATAAGGTCCTCGATCATAGAGGGGGGGAGCACGCCTGTGTCAAAAATGTGTTTGTATAGTGTGTGAAGTTTGGGGACCAGGGTCTCTTGGAATTGTTTATAAAACTCAAGGGGGAGCCCGTCGGAACCCGGTGCTTTAGTGGTGGGGAGGCACGACAAGGCCTCCGCCACGCAATCAGTAGTGATGGGTGCCTCCAGCAGGGAGACCTGGGCCGGGGAGAACATTGGGAAGGTTACTGAGATTATTATTTTTTTACTAGTAAAGGTGGTGATCAGCGACTAAAAATGGTCACTGTACTAATGGCACTGGCTGGGAAGGGCTTACACAGACGATCAGAGGGTTAACTGTGATCCTAGACAGTGTTTTTACTGTACTGTGGGAGGTACTGTTAGCGGAATACCTCCAAAATAAAGCTCTATTTGTGTGAAAATTATAAAAATTTAATTTGGATACAGTGTTGCATGACCACGCAAAATGTGACAGTGTTAAAAAAAATTTACCTGGGGAGGAATAGGTACCCTCTTATTATCTTTTTTTTTTTTTAGAGGCACCCAGCTCCCATTTCCTCCGTGGCGCCGAAGGAAGATTTCCTTCTTTAAAGGCCTGCTTTCCCGCTGGCTCCTCAGTTTTGGTGTTTCCTCGGGTAAGGGGACACTGCGAGGAACCGTGGCTTCCTGTATGTTCAGGAAGGGGACAGAGGTCTCTGTGGACTAGTGGCAGTGCAATGCCTTGGAGAGAGGTTACCTGGCAGCCACATTATTTTTCTGTTGCCCCCCAGCTCTCAAAGTGTGTCGTGGGATGCTTCGGGGGCCCCTTTTCAGGTTTTCAGGGGAGACCCAGGAGGAGGCGCTGTCCTCCCTTCGCATTTTTGCATCTTGTCAGCTCCTTCTGACCTTTTTGATAAGACTTTTTTATGAAGTGGCTCAGCATTTAACACTTCAGCTCTGGGTCACTGATTTGACAGGGCTGAGAGTCAGTTCCCTGATCAGTCTCCTGGTGACTTGGGTGTGTCTAGCCAAGGGAGAAGGCCTGGATGGCTGACACTTCTACCTGGCAACACTGGGGTGGTTATTTCAGATCCCCCAAAATGTTAGTATTTTCATAAGTTGTGGGTTTTTCCTGTGTTTGTGTGAGGTATCTTTCATGCCCCAAACTCAGGCTGGCGTTTTGCTATACCTGACATATTGGCTGGGTAGAGTGCACTCATGACCAAAGGGGTCAGCTCACACAGTCTGCACTATAGGCACTGTAGTGATAAACTTTGCCTGTGTAGGACCAGCAAACCAGCTTGCCTAAAATTTTCAGGCAGGGGTCTTCAGGTTCTCCTGGTCGACTCGCAAACGATGAGGAAAAAAAGCATGCATTAAAGCCGTGGCATCTAAACTATGCCTTAAATACCGAGGTCATCAGTTTGAATCCTAACCAAGCTAGTACCCTGCATGTTTCACTAGTGTTTTGGTGTTGCAGGGCTGCCGACCCGATGGTGCCTGATGGCCACATCTCCTGTATACACCTTTTATATAGGAAACTAGACAGGGGATTTCTGGTGACTAGGGCCTGATATCACGGGGTGCCCCCCCCCCCCCGTATGGCATCACGGAAGGTTAAAGGCTTTCAGGTGACCAGACCCTAGTAAGATGCACAGCTTTCTAGAACACTTGCTAAGAAGTCCTGAATGGTGAATCCAGTAGACTCCCTCAGTACAAAATTTCTCTGGAGGAGGGGGTTGCAGGAGGACAAGAAAACACTCCTGCTACATGACCATGGATAGAGCAGTGAAAAAGGGCGTTCCTGTTCATTAGGTCCGATGGAAGCAGGAGAAGTCTAAGGTCCAGATTCTCAAAAGGCTTTGGCTCAGTACCCTCTGCTCCCTCCAGACAGATTTTTTTTTTTTTTTTAAACACACATCCAGACTTACCGGCTTAGTCCTGGGAGATGGAGGGGTATTGTTGGATTCCATGCTCAAGTGAATGAACTCTTCTGAAAGGGGTTTCGCATCTCAGAATATTGTCTGACACAATTGCAGACACACATTGATTCACGGTCAGTAAGAGGATGGGCAGCCCCCAAGGTGGTGGGTGGCAAACGACTTGTCCAAGACTGCGATATCGCTCCCACGGGGGACCTGTTTATTGTCCTGGGAGGCAATTTCTTGAATCGCATAGACAGGAGCACAAGTCCTTCCTGTGAAATTAAAGGGAAGGAAAGGAAGGCTGGGCTATGGCCACAGTACCCTGAATGCACCTGATCTCACCTGGTGATGGAAGTTATGACTAAACTCAGTGGAGTCCTGTTCTTGCAATTGCAGGCACTTCCATAGGAACCATCTATAGGGTGGTTAACCCTGGAATCTCTAGTTTCCTCCTGGAACTCTGGTTTCCTTCCCCCCATAAAAACCTCTTTGGGCCTAAACCAATAAAGGGTTGCCACTCGTAGGTAGATGCCATTGCTCAAAGTTGGCATTTCTCCCAGATGCTAGGCCATCTTGCCCACCCACAGTCTTGCTGGTGGGCATAGAACACGTTGGTCTTTCTCATTGTACCACTCTGGCTTAAAGGACAACGGTTCTCTGTCCGGAAAGCTCTGGGAACCGGGTGGTCTGGCTACTAAGAGGGATCCCTTCAGATTATATTTTATGCTCCACTTACCTGAGATTTGGAGGCATCACGGCAGCTGGACCAGTGTTAGGTCTGCAGTTTCCCAAGTAGAGCCAAATTTTACTCATTGTAGGCCCTTGTGGGATTTTCTTTTGAACTTTGGTTCATGTGTCAAGAAGTTTCTTTCCTAAAAAGTAAGGGTTATAACTAGGGTTGTCCCGATACCGATCCTAGTATAGTTATCGGTGCCGATACCAAACATTTGCCTGAGTCCCCCGCTCCTGTATCCTGCTGTGCTCTGCTCCGGTCCTCCCCTCCCCTCTGTGTACCGCTCCGGTCCCCCGTCGTGCCCCCCCCCCTTCTGTCAGGATGAAGAGCGGAGAAAGTACCCCTTTTCCGAATGAACAGTCAGTGATCTTTTTTTTTTCAGGGATCACTGACTGTCCATTCATAACTGAGCATAGTAACTGTTACAATGTTTCAGTTTATGAATGTAAAGGAGCCGCTGTCTCCTTTGCAGGCTGAACTGCACTGTAGATAAATGTAGAGAAAGACTGGGGAATCTGTGTCCTTAGTCCCTTTCTCTGTCTCAAAGAGGAGATATCGGGGGTCTGTTATGACCCCCAATATCTCAAAGCCCCCCCAACAGGGCTGATAAAAGCAAAAAAAAATTGTAAAAAGAATTGTAAAAATAATAAAGTTATTATAACCCTAGTTATAATATAGCAGTACCTGGGCAAGATGACCTTGGTTAACAATCGGACAGGCCTATATGTAGGGAGATCTGAGAGAAGTTGAGGCTACTCCGTGGCAGATCTGTGCAGCGGCAATGTGATTCGGCTCTCCTACCTTTTTTACCTGACACTAGAGGCTGGTCTTGTCAGCAAAGGGATCAGGCTCTTTGGCCGCAGTCCTGTAAGCCGTAGTCCCACGCTAAGGGTAAGTGCTCGCTTATTCTCTCATAGGTTGCTGTCCTGAAAGACGATGGGGAAAAATGAGTTACTTACTGGTAACGTCTTCTCCAGGAGTCTTTCAGGACAGCACCGTGTACCCACCCTTGTTGGTATTTCCTTTTGGGTTCCTGACTCAGGAACCATCAAAAAAGCAATTTATGGTGTATGATGTGTTCGTGTCTCCCCAGCTGGCCGGAGTTGCTCTTGAACTAAGGAGCCGGCGGGGAAGCAGGTCTTTTAAGTCTAGGCTGGGCAGTGTTTCCTAAGAAGGGAGGAGCCGAGGTCTGTCATAGGTTGCTGTCCTGAGACTCCCGGAAAAGATGTTACTAGTAAGTAACTCTGTTTTGTTACATTAACCCCTTCAACCCATTTCCTGACCAGGCCATTTTTTGCAATTCGGCGCTGCGTTGTTTTAACTGACAATTGCGTGGCCGTGCAACGCTGTAACAAAATAAAATCCTATGTCCTTTTTTTTTCCCCCACAAATAGAGCTTTCTTTTGGTGTTAAATGATCACCTCTGCAGTTTTTATTTACTGCACTATAAACAAAAAAAAGAGCAATTTAGAATAAAAAACATAATTCTTACTTTTCTGGTATAAAACATTCCCAATAAAAAAAAAAGCAGTATTGTTGTGGACAAATCGGACATTCCAACATAATTTTTTGTCTTGCATACACACACGGTCACACAAATGTTGTCGGAAATTCCAAACTCCAAGAACGCGGTGACGTACGACGAGCCTAAAAAAATGACGTTCAATGATTCTGAGCATGCATCAAATTTCCAACAAGAACTTTTTTGGGGAAAAATTGAAACCAGCTCTCAAACATTTGTCGGAAATTCAAAAAACAAGCTCACATCGAACATTTGTGGTCAGAAATTCAGACAGTTTGTACACTGCATTAGTCACGCTTTTTTGGGACCTATACAGTGATAAAAAAAAAATGCACTTATCCCTGTATAGATGGTAGTGAAGGGATTAAGTGTGTCTTAGAGAATGCTTTCTAACTGGGGGGGGGTGTTACACTGGAGGAAAATAGAGATTGTGTTTTAGAAGACCTCTCTTTTCCTCACTAACAGATCAGCAGCTTGCCTTGTTTACATAGGCGCACCACTGCTCCGTGTCTCCTGTAAAAGCTGCTGTGAAAGTGGGTCGCGGCCCCGCTGATTGGATCCCGCTCTGTACAATCCTACACTGCGTGGACAAAATCACGTACAGGTACGTGATTTTGCGCACCCGGGCCGCCCTGCCACAGTATATGTACGGTGGGCAGTCCAGAAGCTGTTAACCACTTAAATACTGCCCACCTACTGTGACTGGGTGGCTCTATTGCATGACACATACCTGTACATTGTTTCATTCGATAGACACTGTGGGCGCGCGCACCTGCTGCACGGCGGGGGAGCCAATTGACGTGTCCGGTGGACCCGATGTTCGCCAGCCACCCGCGATCGCAGACAGGCAGAACGGGGATCTGCCTATGTAAACAATGCAGATTCCCGTTCTGACAGGAAGTACACAGATATCTTCTGTTCCTAGTAATCGGGAACAGTATTCTGTTTTGTCAGTAGTTCCCCATCACAGTTAGAAAATACTTTGCAGAGAACACATTTAACCCTTTAATCATCCATGAGGTTAAGCCCTTCCCTGCCAGTGTCATTTATACAGTGATCAGTGCATTTTTTTCCTCACACTGATCACTGTATTGGTGTCACTGGTCCTCAAAAAGTGTCACTTTGGGTCAACTTTGAGCACCGCAATGTCGCAGTCCCGCGGAAAATACTCTGATCGCCACTAGTTACTAGTAGAGACGATGGGAAAAAAAATAGTCTATAAATCTGTCCCATCGTTTGTAGATGTTATAACTTTTGCGCAAACAAATCAATATACACTTATTTTTTTAATTTTTCTACCAAAAATATTTGGAAGAGTACGTATTGGCCCAAATTGATGAAGAAATTGTTTTTTATTTTTTTACTTTTGCATTTGTATTATAGCAGGGATTCGATTGTCCACGATGCGACATCGATGCTGTAGCTTTAAATAATGATTGAGGATGACCCCATCCTCGCGCCGCGCCATGTCCTGCCGTAGTGGAGCCGAAGCAAGTCAAAGTTTGCGAGAGACTCAGGGGAGAAAGACTGCAGCAGAGTGACGCATCCATCAATCACCTTCCCTCTCCCCTTATCGTCCCACCCCCTCGCCAGCCAGTAGACAGTGATCCCAGGCGGCGTCATGGTGACAGAATGCAGAAGTAAGGAGCCACGCTGTGTGCACGTTGTCGGGGACATTGAGCGCTGGGGCTGGAGCTGTCCCTGCTGCTAAGAGTGGCGGCGGCCGGCTTATGGAGCTCCGAGGAGAGTGGAGCCATCAGTGCTTTTGGTCCCGGAAGGGTTCAGGGTGGCCGCGGCGTATCCAGCCGGAGGTGTAATGGAGGAGGATGAGGCAGAGCCGGAGGAGAGCGGTAGAGCCAGGTGAGGGGGCTGTGGGGAGGACACTGAGGACTGACATGGTAAGGGAGGTGCCAGACTGTATGCAGAATGCAGATGGGGCAATAAAACAAAAAATGGTGTCCCGTGCTTTGCGTTGATAAATTAACAAGAGTCTTATGTGTGTGTGTGTATATTATACTTATACTCAAACTACTCCTGTTCACTAACCCCAGATCACCCAAACTACACATCAGACGGATATGGCTCCCAGGCCATTCCTCTTCTACCTCCCCATTCAAACCAATGACCAGCGCATAGCCCTTACCCACCTCACCTCCATTCAGAGGCTCCAATCCCCGCCCGGTGCAGCCCTAAACAATCTGAGGTCTCACCCATTCTTATTTCTGGACCGACCCCCCTCCATCCATAAGTTCCTATCACCCCATTCAGAGGCTCCAATCCCCGCCCGGTGCAGCCCTAAACAATCTGAGGTCCCACCCATTCTTATTTCTGGACCGACCCCCTCCATCCATAAGTTCCTATCACCCCCCTGCAACTAACGATTATTTTCATAATCGATTAGTTGGCCGATTAATTGTTTTTCGATTAATCGGATAATCTTAAAAAAAAAAAGTGTGGTGTACAATTTAGTTAATATGTAAATAAAAAAAATGCAATTTATTCTTAATTATCCATATGCAGTGGTAAATATAAATAACCACCTACAGTGATTGTAACGCCTTCTATTACCTCCACTTTCTCAGGGTTCAGATGCTGATCTTTCCTGCGCAGTCTTTAAAGTGTTTTTTTTTTTTTTTAAACAAATTTGTTATACTTACCTGTTCTGTGTAAAGGTTTTGCACAGAGCAGCCCAGATCTTCCACTTTTGAGGTCCCTCACCGATGCTTATGGCTTCTCCGGCCTTCAGAGTGCCTCAATTGCAAGCTGCAAAGTATAGTATAGGAGCGCCTGCTATAGCAAGGTAAAAAAAAACTTCTGCCTTTAGAACCACTCACTTCCTGCCCAGGACTACATGTCCCATGAGGCATTGCTCCTCACACTTTCACATTCACAAATTCTCAGACACTTGGTGACATGTATGGATGGTGTACTGAGCTGTATGTGTGCTGCACTGTATTTCCTGATATGTAAACAAATAATGCATACTATATGCAGGCCAACTAATCAACTGGCCGATAAATCGATTATGAAAATAGTTGACAACTATGACCTTTAGTCACAGGCACTGTGGACAAGTTAATCCTTGGACTACAACAAAAGTACAAAAAAATTAAGCGCCTCTCCCTCTGATTCTTCTATCAGCAGGGACTTATAATTAAACAGCAGGTGTTGTAAGCACTTTTTAGAAACTCACTGTAACACACTTCAAAGGCTTTGTTGTGGTTTTGAGGATGAATTTCTCCCCAGTGCCTTAGATTTAGAGTCTGGGAGCACTTGTTATGAAGCTCCTGCCAGCCCTTCCCCGGGGGAAGTGCCTGTATGCAGTGCCAACATGAAGGCTAGTTATACACGGACATAATAATTTACTGATGTTTATACTCGGGGTCTTGCTGCCAGAAATATGTCAAGCCTGTGTTAAATGTGCTGTAAAGATCGTGTGCAAGCATATACTCATGTAAAATTCTTACACTAATTCAACATATTACACTATTCTTACATATTCTTACACTAATTCAACAACCCGGCGGGTTGCATGGAAAAAAAATACAGCTCCAGTTTGAGCCACTGTACTTAACCATTCAATGTTAGTTTAGCGATCTCCCCCACTGAGCTGTTGTGTTCTGACAGGGGGGTCTGCCACAGACCTTTTGGGTGAACTTGGTCTCTGCCACAGACCTTTTGGGTGAACTTGGTCTCTGCCACAGACCTTTTGGGTGAACTTGGTCTCTGCCACAGACCTTTTGGGTGAACTTGGTCTCTGCCACAGACCTTTTGGGTGAACTTGGTCTCTGCCACAGACCTTTTGGGTGAACTTGGTCTCTGCCACAGACCTTTTGGGTGAACTTGGTCTCTGCCACAGACCTTTTGGGTGAACTTGGTCTCTGCCACAGACCTTTTGGGTGAACTTGGTCTCTGCCACAGACCTTTTGGGTGAACTTGGTCTCTGTCACAGACCTTTTGGGTGAACTTGGTCTCTGCCACAGACCTTTTGGGTGAACTTGGTCTCTGCCACAGACCTTTTGGGTGAACTTGGTCTCTGCCACAGACCTTTTGGGTGAACTTGGTCTCTGCCACAGACCTTTTGGGTGAACTTGGTCTCTGCCACAGACCTTTTGGGTGAACTTGGTCTCTGCCACAGACCTTTTGGGTGAACTTGGTCTCTGCCACAGACCTTTTGGGTGAACTTGGTCTCTGCCACAGACCTTTTGGGTGAACTTGGTCTCTGCCACAGACCTTTTGGGTGAACTTGGTCTCTGCCACAGACCTTTTGGGTGAACTTGGATGCGTCTGAGAATCCTCTGCCACAGGATTTTATAGTCCTGAACCTCCAGCCATGCAGTAGAAGAGCTCTTAAGCCAAAATGGCAGGGCTTTCATTGAAAACTGGCAGACTGCAGGGCTTTTAATGTAGTGAATCTTGGCCGATCTCCTCCAGGGCAGGTCCTCCCCCGGTTTCCTTCCATTAAGACAACTTCCACCCTTGTGGACAGACCACTTGGGATCCCCTCTTAGGGTTGTAGGCCCCAGCCAGCATAGCTGGGCCTACTCGACAGCGAAATGCCCCCGGGCAAACGTGGCCCTGAAGTCGGATGCACACACCTCGCGCCAGGAGGGCCGCGAGGCAAAGTACCCAGATAAATGGCATCTGCCACTTAAGTACCCCTCCCCAGCATGCACAGCGGGGTCACCACACCCACTGTACTGCCGCCGAGAAGGGACACCCAATACACCATGGTACACCTGCGTTCCAACATAAGGCCGAGATGCTAACGCTACCTGCAGGCAACAAAGTGGTACCACAGCCAGGACAGAGTCAAATTTTGTACTAAACAGGTCTGGGCCCAAGTATTAGCCCAAACATCCCTTAAACTTAAAATGGCGCCCCTAAATTTGGGGTGGGCGCTACACATGTTTGACAGAAGCTGGCCAGACTGCTGCCTTGTGTCGGACAGACCAATATACGAATATCGGACTTTTTTTTTTTTTTTTTATTTGAATCGGCTGTTGTCTCTCGACATTCAACCTATGTGTACCAGCTTATTGGGTACCAACTTTACTGAAGGGTAGCCCTGTGTGTTCTCACTTAAAGCGGAGTTCTACTCATCTGATCCGCTGCCCCCCTCTCCCCCTCCCAATGCCACAAGTCCTTTTTTTTTAATTCACTTATGTGCACCCATTTCTGGTTTATGTATTCCGCTATATTTAATTTAGGGTACTTTAGGATTTAAACCTCATCCTATTAGCACGACTAGATTCTTTGCATATCTTTACTTGAATATATCGCATGTTAGTGTCGCTCTTTTTCCACAGGAATAGTGTGTGTGTTTTTTGTTTGTTTTTTACCACTAGGTGGTATATACACCTTTTTTTTAATTATATTATTAAAAGACAGCAACTCTGCATTATGTGTAGCTGCTGGCTTTTTAATTTTATTTTTTTTACGCCGGAAAACACCGCTTTAATGCCTGTATATTTTTAATGTAATGCTCACTTTGAATTTAATGCATTTGCATCAATTATACTGTTTTGCTTGTTTTAGTTTTTTTCTAATGGTAGTTGCTTAGCTAAAAAGATAGATTCCCCTTAACAGTCCAAAAAGTTTTGGGTGGGCATTCAATGTCTGTTCATAAGGACTTGTAATGTGTTAAACCGCTTTCACTCCGGGCTCAGCAGTACCAACTCTCGGAAGACTGAGAATGAACACATACCTCTATATACATCTTGTTGACAGCCAGTGGGGAGAAGAACTTAGACCCCACTGAACAGGAAACAATATTCAAACTGTGTTGACAAATGATAATGTTTCCAGTTCTCTGGGTTCCTACGCATCAGCCATTGTTCTAAAGCTTTACTTTACAGCAATGTGAAGGCTTGTCGGTATTTGAGATTGAATTGCTTCTCGTTGTGTTCATTTGTCTGACAAGAAAAAGCAAGCAGGGGAAAGGCTCTGCATGGCAGCTCCACCATGAAATATTTATACCAATTGTAGCAGCGGAACAGTTTAATTCTGCTAGAAATTTTCAGCAGCTCTAGGCAGACACCATACATCACTGCATGAAAGCAAATAGGAAAGTGTACATCATTTTAAAGTTTTAAGGAAAGGCCTCTGGCTTAGTGTCAAGCATCAGACTTTCGCAAATCAGTTATCTCGGACTACTTTTGGTTTTAGCAAGTTTGTAAAAAGGTGTCATATTAAAAGGCGCTTTGTGCCACTTACACAGATGAGAAATCTGTTTTATGAAGATAAATCTGCTTTACGTTTGGTAAAGTGAGTCCTTTCTCAGTGTATGACATTAGACTTGATTTAACACGTTGGTCTTTTTCATGTCTTATAGCACTGTTGTACTTTTTATATGGCAAAAAGTCAATAATGACTGTTATTGCCCCACCACTCTAATTCAGGCTTGCAGTGTAAAAGTTTGAATGTCATTTGCTTTGGGACTATAACCAAAAGGTATTCGAAAGGAGTAGGGATGAGCCAACCATGCAAACTCCGAACATGGCACTGAACCCTTTCAAAAGCTGTGGAAGGTGAATGTTGTTGTAAAATGCTCCTTTTCAAGGCCAATTTACAAGCAAGGGGTCTATTTCAGGCATCGTAAAGGGCAAGATCGGGTAATTTCTTTTCTTAACCCTTTCCCTGCCAGGGACGTTTTTGCCCCCCTTTTTTAATTTTATTTAACAAGATTTTTATTTTTTACCCATGCTCCATCAATCATGATATATGGGTATCCTGTTTCTCTGTGTCTGTGTGCCCCCACCTCCCCCGCTGGCCGGTAATTGAGTCCGCGGCCTTCCGCAGGCCTATGCTTTCTTCCCCAGGCGCCAGGTTTCTAATTCTAGTCACAATTGCAACCCGGCGCCTGGATTTAGTCGAACCCTGTCGCCGCAGACTCTGCGGCGATCTATTGCCGGCAGGGGGAGCAAATGTCTGTATTAGACAGGTATCTGCCCCCCCCCCCCCCCCCCGAAAGGTGCCAAATGTGACGGTGAAGTTCCATTTTTGGGTGGAACAGCGCTTTAATGCCCAAACAAGAAACAGGATGTGGGCCGTATAAGGTAATTACTGGCAGAAAAAAAAGTTTTACTATCCTAAGTTAAAACAACAAAGGCAGAAGATTTAATAGATGGAGAGTTGAGAAAACGACTGAAGTTCCGGTTTAAGTATTAAAATCTTGCTTCTAATTGGGGTAATGGCTTGTATGGCTGACTACTGGAGATATAATATAGAATGTTTAGTGATGACCATACACACATTGTAGTTGATTAGATATACTATCTTCTTGTATATTGAATGTTTTTGCACTAGCTAGATTCCCTGCAGCAATCCCTCCTTTTAGACAACATTTTGTCAATTGGGGAGCAAGACACCTTGTTTCAAGTTTTAAATAGGGCTGCAACTAACGATTATTTACATAATCGATTAGTTGGCCGAATATTGTTTTAATTAATCGGATAATAGCATTTAAAAAAAAAAATGCTTTTTTTTTTTTGGGCCAATTTGTTGTTGGGCAGAATACAAAACACAAACTGCAGCAAAAACACATTGCATGCTTTCTGAAGCTTCTCCATTGAAGTATATTGAACCAAAAAAAGCACCGTTTTGCGTTAAAAAGTCGCCCTTTCCAAACACGCAGCAACTGAAATAAATCATGGATGTGAACGTGTCCCATAGGAAAACA
Organism: Rana kukunoris; assembly: GCA_029574335.1. Classification (NCBI taxonomy): domain Eukaryota; kingdom Metazoa; phylum Chordata; class Amphibia; order Anura; family Ranidae; genus Rana; species Rana kukunoris. The sequence goes on from CM056057.1 coordinate 169,847,871, forward strand.
TTTCCACCCAAAAATGGAACTTCAGCTTATCCCACTCCTCACCCCCTTACATACCACATTTGGCATGTAATTTTTTTGGGGGGGGGAGTGGGGGCTTCAGGAGGCGTGGGACTTCCTGTCCCACTTCCTCCTTCCTCCGAGAGGCTGGTTAGGCGATTTAAGCTTAATCGCCTACAGCAGCCCCTCCCTGTAGGCACTCGCCTAGGACACATGACAGGTCCCTTGCGATCACCTGTCCAATCAGCGGCGAGCCGCATGCGCAGTGGGTGCCCGGCCATGAAGCCGAAGGCTGTCACAGCCGGGTGCCCAGTTACGATAAGCTCCCCCCCCCCCCCCCCCCCGGCCGGCGTGTCGCTGGAACGCTGGAGCAGGTAAGTGAGTGTTTATTAAAAGCCAGCAGCTACACTTTTTGTAGCTGCTGACTTTTAATAAACAAAAAACAAGGCTGGAACACCCCTTTAAATGAACTGTAGTGCGTTTCTGCAAAAAGCACCAAAAAAGAGGTGTGACCCGGCCTGAGATGTTTAGTAACATAAGGGGGTTAAAAAAAAAAAAGTACAAAAAGAGCAAATAATCGCTACTGTAAGGGGTTCATTTTTTACTGTGGGACAGTGAAAGTAATTACAGCATCGATTTGCTTTTTTGTACTATAAAGGGCTGATTTTAGTTTTTTTTAAACCCCATTATGTTACTGGCCGATTAATCAATTATGAAAATTGTAATCGATTATTTGTTTTTTCGGCCCTAGTTTTAAAGCATAAATAAAACAGAGGGATACTTGCCCTCATCCACAGCTCTGCAGTCTTTCTTCCCTCTATACCCGATTGTGAGAACCTAGTCCTCACTGTGTACAGCACAGAACTAGTGGCCACCAGTATCCCTGCATTGTATATGATTGTTATTGGAGGGCGGATGAGAGCATTCCCCTCCTTTTAGATCATCTCCTACACTGACATATGTGCTACGAACCATAACAATTTGCTTGCAGTGCTATGATGCATGGTTCTCACTATTGCAGTCTGTATAGACTTGGTCAATATTCTATACTCGGAACCCTGTGTTGTACGATACTTGCCCTCCTACAATCATTGTACATTGATAACACTTGAACATTTTAGAGGGATTCATTTTATCTTGTTCAGTGAACACATATTTTTTGCTAGTTCACAACGTTAACGTTGTTTAAGTCTGTTCAGTAAGACGCAGTAAGTATCAAACCTAAACACCTGCCAAAAGGAAGAATAGTGTTTCTACAACTAGATATGTCTTTTTAGTCTCCTGAGCTACACTAATAACACTGCATCTGATTTGGCTCCAAGTCACACTTATCACACTATTTTGGGTGCTTCTTTTGTTTGTTTTTGCACATCAAGTGCCATACAGGAGCTTCATTTGCTCAGGATCGCATGTTATGGGCACATAGACTTTTATTTTTGTTGAAATCATAAATGACATTGGTTACATGGATTTTTGCATGTCCCACTGAAGACAATGATTTCAACTATACCCCAGTCTGCTTCTAAGGTTCCTCGTGTTTTCATTTATGCTTCAGGCATTGAGCTACAGACACCTGAATGCTCAAATGTGAAGAGACATTTTAAAATTGTGGGGTTTGGCTTGTTGAGCATTTTGGAGCTTTGAGCTATAAAACGCTCAGGTGGAAGGGGTGATGATTTTTTTAGGGAGGTCCATATTTCTTGTGCATTGAGTGACATCTATTCTACTGTAGTACAGGAAAATTTGCAGCTGACCAATTTCATAATGGTAACATTGTTTTTGTTTTTTTGTCCAACAGGTATCAAGGCTACATTGGTGCTGCGCTTGTGCTTGGTGGAGTTGACTGTTCAGGCCCTCATCTGTATAGCATTTACCCACATGGATCAACGGATAGACTACCCTATGTTACAATGGGTGAGAACATTTAAATCATTTCTATTCATCATTTTTTTTTTTTCTTGAGAGATCATGGGTCAGATTTTGAATACTAGGTTGTTATTTGATATCCATAGTATGCAAGTTTTACCCAGTTCAGTTCCAGTCCTTTTCTTTCCATCACTGAACCCTGAGCAAACACTGTAGCACACAAGCTCCACTTTTCAGCTTGATCTCTCGTGTGACCAAATGGCATTGCTTTAATATTGCTGTGGAGAACGCAATAAGGTGATGCAGCAAACAGTTGCTGGATTACTTACCCTCTCTGTAATTTTTCATCTGGGTGACACCAAGGGCTTGGTTAATTTTTTTTCAGCCATGGGCAATCTCCTTTCTGGGGTTCTCTGGACAGCAGTAGACCTCAGGCTGGTTTTATCACATGTGTCAGAGAACTTATAAGAAGTTCTCAGGCTGATAAAAGAACAGAGCAGGAGAAAGCCACGAGACTCATAGATTTGAAGTGTGATAAGAAAACACTGCAGATAAATGTGCCCAGCTCAAACTGAATCAGGTTTTCATCCATTTTAAAGTTATTAACTCGGTGATATTTGACAAATTCTAAACTACCCTTAATTTAGTCTGCCTAGTCTAATATCTGTAGGTATTCCCATCAATCTGCTCGCTCGTTCCTCCACCTCGTGGGAATTGCATCCTACCAGTTTCTGGAATAAGATTATAAAAATGTTGTAATACTTATCATGACAATATCGTCCGATCCCCCTAAAATTAGATTTCTAATAATTCTCCGGCACTCTACCTCTACTGCTAAAAAATTCCACTGATTATTTCTCCTTGCTGTCAGACAATTTGAAGACTTTTAAAATCCCCCATATATTCCATTGATAGTAGAGTTGGCCTATCTAATGAATGACATGGAACAAATTCTAGTCATAGACGTACAACAACCTAGACAAATTTCAAAACTTTTGGTCCACTTTGATCATCTATAAAGATGAAGAGTTCAGTCACTTTGTATCCTATTACATTTTTTTTTTTTTTTTTTACAAATCCATAGGCGATCCTTTAAAAATGTTTACGGGTTACCTGTTTAGAGTTAGAGGAGATCTAGCACAATAATTATTGCTTTCGCTCAGTTTGCCGCGATGCATCACACGTGTGGTGTAAGCTGTTGACTTATGTATTCTATTCTGCATGCAAGCTTTCTTTTATTTTTTCATTGTCCCCTTTTTGTTTTTTTAAATAGGATCACTTTTATTCCTATTACAATGAATGTAAACATCCCTTTTAATATAAATAAGGGATGCCAGATACGGCTTGTTGATGCACCTGAGTGCATAGACACATTACAATTAATGGGCTGTATTTTGGCTGGATTAAAAAAAAAAAAAAAAAAAAAACTGTAGTGCGCTTTTTCAAGCTGTACAAGAGGCAAAAAAGATCAAACACAATGTTGATCTTTTGCTTTAACCCCATGACGCTGGCCGTATGCGTGAATTGCTCAGGCCACTTGCAAGTTAAAATCAGTATTTTTTGCCAGAAAATTACTCCAAAATATAGAGAGCGAGAGAGGGGGGAGAGAGAACCAGAGAGCGGGAGAATGAAAACCAAATTTTTAAGACCGAGAACCAATACCTATCTCCTACAAAAGAGTAGGTGGGGGGTGGTTTGGGAGCGGGAAGATTGTTGGGGAGTTGGGGGGGGGGGGGCGGGGGGGGGAGAGAGTAGAAGAGAGCTTGATGAGAGCAGGGTAGTTTAGTGTGGGGTGGGAGAGTTGGGATGGGAAAGGCTGTGATCACTAGGGGAAGATGGTGGGGATGGGAGGGTCATTGGGAGTCACGGGAACAGAGGTGGCAGCTGGTGGAGGGAATGACGATCCGACACAGGGAGGGCACAATACAAGGGGTTTGAAGGGCAGGCACCGTTCCGTGCAGAGGGCAGGCACCATTATATTGTATAATGTTAAAAATGTTGCGCTGAGAGAATCGTGCTTTCACACTTGAGAAGCTGTTTGAGGGCGGATTGCTGGCGCTATTTTTAACGCAATAGCTCCTGCAATACGCTCCAGTGTGAAAGGGGGTCTTATTCACATACTTGTATCGCCACCATCTGCCTTTATTTTTAGACAAAAAATCTGCGTGTGCAATATGTGAGAATACCACTTTAATAGGCAATTTATTAATAGAACACCTAATGAATGTCTCTATATTAAGTCACAGATTTCAACATATACAGTATGTTGATCAGAATGTATGTTCTTTTTTTTTTATTTTGCTTGTTCCCCTAGAAAATACAGTTGGAATGTTTTTTTATGTCTTGTAGTAATTTAGGCAACAGATAATATTGTGAGGTCAGATACCCATGACGGTTGTACGCATTCATATAATGTTCCTATTTTGGGGTTGCATTTCTGTATCTGTCCACTAGATGTCACAATTGTACAACGTATCAATCAACACACTTCATTCAAATTATTTTGGTTTGTTTTATCCCAATTGTAGTGTTTTCTAAATACTATTATCTTCCATTTAAGTCTATTTTTAGGCAATCTCTGCCATTTATTAATATATTTTGTTTTAATTAAGTTTTATTTCAGACAGAACATACCATAGCTTACTGTAAACATGGCACATATGATATTTAGGTCACTGATAGTATTTCCAGGATTGACAGCAGTGGCCCTTTCTGTATTCCCACATAACCATTTCCTTTAAAACTGTTTGAAATAGAATGCTGATACTTTTTTTTTTTTTTTTTAAGTGGTTGTAAAGTCAGAAGGTTTTTTTTCTCAATGCATTTTATGCATTAAGATAAAAAGCCTTCTGTGTACTTGAACCCCATCTTCCTCCAGCGATGTCCACGAGTGCCTCGGGCCATCTCTCCCTCCGGATTGGCAGAGGCACAGCATTGGCTTCCGCTACTGTCAATTAAACTCAGTCGATCAGGAATGAGAGAGGGCAGGGCCGAGACGCTGCTCCTGTGTCTAAATTGATACACGGAGCTGTGGTTCAGCTCAGGTGCCCCCATAGCAAGATGTGGGGGCACTCAACAGGTAGGGGGCCAGTAACTCCAGCCAGGGACCCGAAAAGAGGAAGGATCGGGGGTGCCCTTTGCAAAACCATTGCATAGAGCAGGTAAGTATAACATGTTTTGTTTATTTTAATAGTAAAAAACAAGTGGGGGGGGGGGGGGGGCTTACAAGTCAGTGTGAACTGATCCTTGGCCTACCTTTTTTTTTTTTTTTTTTGCTGTTGCCTAGGGCTCTGCAATGCCCCTGACTTTGTTGACATCTTTGGCAGTTCAACCTGTTTAAGTTGTTGTTTTCCTCCCCTTGAGCCCTGGAGTGTTTTTCTTGGGAGATATCTGTTCTGTGGCCCTTTTTTTTATATCGCATGTATGAATTTAATTTGGCAATGGATTTGGATACGTTTCTAAGGTTTTAATTGATAAGAAAAATTATGTAATTTGCACATCCCTAAATATTTACCCCCAAAATATTCTGTACAGTAATTTTTTATTTTTTTTGCTAAAAAGAATTTTATGCAACGGATTTTATGTAACGGAATGGTAGCGCGCAAAATGATTGTTTTGTAATCTGAGAGAGCTCCCCCTTCAGTTCCATCTATTGACACATGTAGGGGAAAAAAAGGAAGTTTTTTATTTATTTTTTTGCTTGGGTCTATAACACACCAAGGAAGGTGTGATCCCACATCTCTGCAACAACCGATCATAATAGGGGTCTATTTACCCACCTCCTGCCTGGTCTACAGCACAATGATGGTCAGGTGGTGACTTTTAAGATCCTGACCCGATGTGGGTTACTTTCACCAAAGAAATGTAGCAGAATACATTTTGGGCAAAATGTTATTACCGAAATGAAGAAAAAAAACACATTGCTTTTTTTCTTTTTTGGTTATTAATTACCAGCAAAATAAAGCTCTAGTTGTGTGAACAAAATGATAAACCTTAATTTGGGTTCAGTGTTGCATGACCGCGCAATTGTTCAAAGTGTGACAGCACTGAAAGCCTAATATTGGCCTGGGCAGGAAGGAGAAAATGCCCTGTAAGCGCTTAAAGCCATATAAAGTTGGGACTGCAGTAAATTGGCAAATTAGTATGAGAAGCTAACACTTGACAAAATACCTTCTAGTAATAAGCCCAACTGGAGGCTGCAGGGTACTCGGTTGCTCAACTTTTGAAGCTTTGTTAGGACTCTGGCCTCAAATACTTGGAAATTTATGGTTTTCCAAGGCTTGAGTTTTTGTGATAAAACAGACAATGCAAATTCCTTTTATAATGTGAAGATGTTCAACAAAAATGACATCCACATATTGGCAGATGTGACATCAATCTGCAATTTCAGGCAGAGCTTTTTTCTGTCGAGTCGTATTGTCCCTAAAACCCTAAAAGTCCGCCGGGAAAACTGAGAACCTGCTCTGTTGCTTATCCTGTGTACACACGGCCGGTTTTCCCGATAGGAAAACTGCCATGAAAGCTTTGGTCGGGAGAACTGTCTGTGTGTCTGCTCCACTGCAATGTTTCCCTTAGGAAAACTGCCGAGCAAAAAGCAGAGAGTCGAGGCAAAAAAAAACAAGTTCTAATTTTTTTGCTCGCAGTTTTCCTGTCGGGAAAACGGCTATGGAGCATACACACGGCTGGTTTTCCCGACCAAAAGCAAACATGGCTGTTTTCCCACCGGGAAAACCAATCGTGTACGAGGCATAGGTGGTTGGATTTCCATTCATTCTCCGTACTTGTAACAACTGTCATTGGCGCAGGAATTGAGAGAATGCTCTTCAACAGAGACACACAACATAACCCTGACAACGGTTCTAACCCATCTTCTGTTTTACCCAAAGGTGGCCATAATACGCTGTTGGGTTTTTTGTTTTGTTTATCCATTTCCTTATTTAGCCTGTGGACTGAACGACACAAAAAAAGCTGATTTCTCCATCCATACAAACATGGTGGATGAAGGAATCCCTCTGCCGTGACATTGCATTCTGACTGCTTTCTAAACGCACTGATCAGTGTCTGCAGTCACAGATCAACAAAAGTTCCAGCGTGTCCATTCAACAGAAATTGATCACGTATAGTAGACACGGCCACACGCTGATCGAAATTCAGGTGGTCTCTCCTGAACTGGTCTAATTTCAATCAGCATATGGCCAGCTTAAAACTGAAGGAAAGGGTGGTTGTTTTGAGCAGTTACACTTCAAATAAGTGTGTGTGTGTGTGTGTATATTATATATATTCCACATTTTCTTATGTTACAGCCTTATTCCAAAATGGGATTACATTCATTTTCTTTCTCGTACATCACGGGACACAGAGCGGCATATTCATTACTATGTGGTTATATGGAGTACCTTCAGGTGTGGACACTGGCAATCTCAAACAGGAAGTCCCCTCCCTATATAACCCCCTCCCCTAGAGGGAGTCCCTCAGTTTTTTCGCCAGTGTCTTAGGTGTTGGTCACGGAATAGCTTTGCTCCACATCCTTGGGATTAAGGGCGGGCTAACCGGATCTGTCCAAGGAGCCTCAGTGCCAAAGTGGACAGTACCCGGGCCCCAAGCCGTGGGGTTTTGCCTATAATGCTCCTCTTTGGAGGGCTGGACCCTGGGCCCAGGACTTGGAGTTTGTAAAAACCATAAGTTCCTGTTTGCCAGGGTGCTATATAGGTCCAGGACAGTGGGTACCTTCATAGGACCCCAGGGCCTGAAGGTCTACTACGCTACCCACGGAGATGGGAGAAGATTGGATCAGTTTGCTGGACAAACATCCTGCAGCATGGAGCAGGTAAGGGGGAGCCTGCGGGACTTGGTTCGACAGCAGGCTCTCCGGGGTAACCTAAAAGGGGGGATAGCCTAAGTATGCTCTGCATGGGCAACCTTGTTCACTATGTCTAAAGAGAGACAGGATGACACCTTTTCTCCCCCATCACTAGGTCCCCCTGTCTAAATATGTGTGCTAGCTAAACCTGCTGTTTCTTCCTAGGGCTAGTAAGGATCCCTAGGGGCCTTTGGAGAGTCCTACCTGGCCGGGGGTTTGAATCTGCCGCCTGTTTCTGCGTTCCTGGATCTCCAGCAGCGCGGCTCCTCCATGTTCCTCCTGTTTCCGGCATACGCGTGCGCGCGCACGTCTTATTGACGTTTTTCGCGCCGTTCAGACAGGAGGGCGGGGGGGGGCGTGCCTGCGGCGTCATACAGGGGCGCGCCTTTGTGCTGTTATAGACAGCAGGCATTGTCAGTGCTCAGTCTGAGGCTGATTTTCAGAGGAGAGGACGCAGAGCGGCAGAACAGTGACTCCCGGTGGCGGAAGAGGGGTAGTACATGTGGACTTTGTTCCAATACCTTTTTGTTAAGCCAAGAAATCCCCCTTTTTTGCAGCAGGTTTGGAGGCTGGCAAACTTAGTTTGGGGTCACGGTATGTTGTAAAAAGAAAATATATAATATATTTAAAAAAAAAAAAGAACATACGGGATCCCATCAGTTTTTGGGCATTAGTGATCTATTGTCCCCTAAACTCTGATTTTTGTACTCCTGCCCACTACAGTCTGTTGTGTGGGCGGAGTCCCTCGATTTTGTATTATGGCTTCCAAGGGTTCGGGGTCAAAGGGTACAAAAAAAGACCAAAAAACAAAAGGGTTCCCTTTCTGATTCTGATATGCCGATACTTTCCCCGCAACTTATTAACATAAGAAGTGCCTTGGATGAGCCATTAGGGGGATCTGGTGCGGAGGCTGGCCCAGATCAGCCCAGCCCTGTGTTTATCACAGAGGAGATGCTAGCCGTATCCCTAGGGGGGCTAGAAGAGAGAATAGCAGCATTGATCGCTAGAGCTATTCCTGGTAAGAAACGGGTTAGATCCCCATCACCAGGAGGTGTATCCTCAGATGCTGAGATTCTCTCTCCAGAGGAATTGGAATCACAGGAGGATCAACTAGACCTGAACCAAGAGGGTTCAGGGATTGAGGGATCTGCCTCTGAGGAACCATTTTTAGACTCCCAGACAGAAGGGCTGTGGGTACAGTCTTTGACGGACATGGTCCGCTCGGCATTTAGTTTACCATTGCCAGAGCCTCAGGTTCCTCCGGTATCCTCTCTGGGCTCTTTGAAAGCTCCGTTAAACAACGCAGTTTTTCCGGTCCATCCTCTCTTGGAGGAATTGATCTTTCGGGATTGGGTACGGCCGGACAGGATTTTTCTGCCACCGAAAAGATTTGCGGTCATTTACCCCATGGAGGAAAAGTTCTCCAAGAGGTGGAGGCTCCCAGTAGTGGATGCAGCCATCTCATGTGTGAATAAATCACTAACTTGCCCGGTGGAAAACATACATATGTTTAAAGATCCGGTTGATAAAAGATTAGAGACACTTTTAAAAGCATCCTTTGCTACGGCAGGAGCAGTGGTGCAGCCAGCGGTGGCTGCAATTGGAGTTTGTCAGGCATTAAAAGAGACAAAGGAGATGTTAAGGGACATGCCTACCCAACAAGCAGAAGAGTTTTCTGACATTCCCAGAGCTCTGTGTTTTGCGGTAGATGCTATAAAAGATTCCATCCAGCAGGCCTCTCGTTTATCACTATGTTTGGTGCACATGAGAAGGCTCTTATGGTTGAAGAACTGGGCGGCGGAGCCCCCATGCAAAAAGCTTCTGGCAGGGTTTCCCTTCCATGGAGGACGACTCTTCGGAGAGGATCTGGATAAATATATTCAGACTATTTCAAATGGCAAGAGTACCCTTTTACCGGTCAAAAAGACATTCCGGGCTCCTACATTTAAAAGGCAGCTCTTTCCTGTCTCGGGGCCCTCAAATTCCAGGCAGTATCGACGGCCGCCTGCACGATCCAACGTTAACAGTAGATCGCAGGGACAGACCCCTGGGGGTAAGAGGCCGTGGTATCGCAAGCCGTCAAAGACAGCCCCTAAGTCTGCCTTATGAAGGGGCGCCCCCACTCTTGCGGGTGGGGGGAAGGCTTCGTTTCTTCTCAGAAGTTTGGGAAGCCAAGATCCCCGACAAATGGGTCCGGGCATCTGTAACCACAGGTTACAGACTGGAGTTTCTAAGGTATCCTCCGCCTCATTTTCAAGAATCAAGGCTACCAAGGGATCCAGCGAGGAAAGCCTCAATGCTGGCAGCTTTGGATCACCTGCTTGGCCAGGACGTAATTATAGAAGTGCCAGCCCAAGAGCAAGGCCTAGGTTTCTATTCCAATCTCTTTGTCATACCAAAGCCCAACGGCGATGTCAGGCCAATCTTGGACCTAAAGAGGTTAAACGGTTACCTAAGGGTTCGTTCCTTCCGGATGGAATCCATCCGGTCAGCAGCCGCCGCGCTTCAGAAGGACGATTTTCTGGCCTCCATAGACATAAAGGATGCTTACCTTCATGTACCAATCTTTCAGTCGCATCAAAGGTTTTTACGCTTCGCGGTGGGGCAGCGACACTTCCAATTCAGGGCGCTCCCCTTCGGGCTGGCCACGGCCCCCCGGGTATTCACGAAGATCCTAGCCCCAATTCTGGCCAATTTAAGGATCCAAGGGGTCACAGTCCTAGCATACTTGGACGACCTTTTAATCATAGATCACTCACGGCCGGGTCTGCAAAAGGCAGTAAACCTCACGGTTCGGTACCTCGAAGAATTCGGCTGGGTCCTGAACCGGGGAAAGTCAGCGTTCCAGCCTACAAAGCAGTTGGAATACCTCGGCATGAGGTTAGACACAGAACATCAAAAGGTGTTCCTGCCCCTTGTAAAGATCGAAGCTATCAAGGGGTTGGTTCAGTTGGTTCTAAACAAGAAAAAACCAACTATTCGCCTGTGTATGCGATTACTAGGCAAGCTAGTGGCCACATTCGAGGCAGTACCATACGCTCAGATCCACACTCGCGTCCTACAGGCAGCCATTCTAGCAGCCTGGGGCAAGAGGGCACATGCCTTAGAGTCCCCTTTGACGCTATCATCAAGGGTCCGACAAAGCCTGGCCTGGTGGTTGAACCCTCAGAATCTTCTAAAGGGAAAATCCTTCAGCCCTGTTGTCTGGAAGGTAGTTACCACAGACGCCAGCCTGGCAGGCTGGGGGGCGGTCTTCGAGGGGTTCTCCCGCCAGGGAACTTGGGTGAAAGCAGAGAGGCAGCTCCCCATCAATATCTTGGAAATCAGAGCTGCTCGCCTAGCCCTTCTGGCTTGGACCTCCAGATTAAAGGGGTTCCCGGTGAGAATCCAGTCAGACAATGCCACGGCGGTGGCATACATAAACCACCAAGGGGGAACCAGGAGCCAGGCCGCTCAGAGGGAGGTGAACTTGATTTTTCAATGGGCAGAGGTTCATGTACCCTGCATTTCAGCGATATTCATTCCCGGAGTGGACAACCTGCAGGCAGACTTCTTAAGTCGCCAGAGTCTGTTGCCAGGGGAGTGGTCTCTGCATCCCCAGGTCTTTCAGACAATCTGCCAGAGGTGGGGAATGCCGGACGTAGATATAATGGCATCCAGGTTCAACAAGAAACTAGACAGGTTCGTGTCGCGAGCGAGGGATCCTATGGCCTGCGGAACCGATGCGTTGGTTTGCCCTTGGCATCAATTCAAACTTCTATATGCATTCCCTCCACTACAGTTACTCCCGCGCCTGTTGCGCAAGATCAGAGTGGAGAACAAGCCAGTCATTCTAGTAGCTCCGGCTTGGCCCCGGAGGACTTGGTACTCACTAGTCCTGAAGATGGCAGTGGGAGACCCTTGGACTCTTCCTCTACAACCAGACCTACTCTCACAAGGCCCGATCCTCCACCCTACATTACAGCGTCTAAATTTGACGGCCTGGAGGCTGAATCCCTGATTCTCAGGGATAGAGGCCTGTCTAGGCAGGTAATTCCTACCCTGATTAGGGCTAGAAAGCCGGTCTCCAGGGTGATTTATTACAGGGTGTGGAGGAACTACGTAGGCTGGTGGGAATCCAAAAGATGGAATTCCCGCAAATATACTATTGATAGGGTGTTAAGTTTTCTCCAGCTAGGAGTGGATAAAGGCCTGGCACTAAGCACAATCAAGGGACAGATCTCAGCTCTGTCAGTGTGGTTTCAGAGGCCGCTGGCCACCCACTCGCTGGTAAAGACCTTCATTCAGGGGGTCTTGCGTATTAATCCTCCTGTCAAGTCACCAATTTGTCCATTGGACTTAAATCTTGTCCTGTCCACTCTACAGAAACAGCCTTTTGAGCCGTTGGCTGAGATTCCTTTAGTCTTACTGACAAGAAAATTGGTTTTCTTGGTCGCCATAGTTTCGGCCAGGAGAGTGTCAGAATTAGCAGCCTTATCGTGTAAGGAACCATATCTCGTTCTGCATAAGGACAGGGCAGTTCTCCGGCCCCATCCTTCCTTTCTACCAAAGGTTATATCCAAATTTCACTTGAACCAGGATTTGGTACTTCCATCCTTCTTTCCAAAACCTACATCTAGAAAGGAGGGGTTGCTGCATACCTTGGATATTGTCCGGGCCAGGAAGGCCTATCTTAAAGCTACAGAAAAGATCCGGAAAACAGATGTGTTATTCGTTCTACCAGATGGCCCCAAGAAGGGGCAGGCAGCTGCAAAATCCACCATCTCGAGATGGATTAGACAATTAATCATTCAAGCCTACGGGTTGAAGAGGTTGCCTCCTCCGTTGTCGGTAAAGGCCCATTCTACCAGGGCCATGGGCGCCTCCTGGGCAGCACACCATCAGATCTCTATGGCTCAGATATGCAAGGCGGCAACGTGGTCATCAGTCCACACGTTTACAAGGTTTTATCAACTAGACGTGAGAAGTAATGCGGATGCTGCCTTTGGTCAGGCAGTACTACAGGCTGCAGTTTGAAATCCTCGGGATCAGAAACACCCTTGGTTATAAAAAAAAAAAAAAAAAAAAAAGAAAAAAGTTTTTTTCTTGACTAAGTTGGAATTATTATTATGATTTGAGTTTATCTCTAAATTGAATCCTTCTTTGGAAGATGTCTCCCTCCCCTCATTAAAGCATTGCTTTCGGACATCCCACATAGTAATGAATATGCCGCTCTGTGTCCCGTGATGTACGAGAAAGAAAAAGGGATTTTTAAATACAGCTTACCTGTAAAATCCTTTTCTTGGAGTACATCACGGGACACAGAGCTCCCACCCCTCTTTTGGGTGACCATTTTGGGAGGCATACTGCTTGCTACAAAACTGAGGGACTCCCTCTAGGGGAGGGGGTTATATAGGGAGGGGACTTCCTGTTTGAGATTGCCAGTGTCCACACCTGAAGGTACTCCATATAACCACATAGTAATGAATATGCCGCTCTGTGTCCCGTGATGTACTCCAAGAAAAGGATTTTACAGGTAAGCTGTATTTAAAAATCCCTTTATTTTCCTCAAAATTCTACAAACATTACCCAATAATGACGGGAAAAAAGTTTTGTATAAATCTTTGCAAGTTTATTAAAAACTAAAAAGATCCCATGTACACAAGTATTCACAGCCTTTGCTCAATACTTTGTTGAAGCACCTTCTAGCACCAATTAAAGTCTCTTTGCGTATGATGCTACAAGCTTGGCACACCTTCCTTTTTTTTTTTTTTTTTTTTTGCAAGACCTCTCAATCTCCATAGGGTTGGATGGGGAACTTCAGTGAACAACCATTTTCAGATCTCCCCAGGGATGCTTAGTTGGGTTCAAGTCTGAGCTCTGGCTGGGAAGCTCAAGGACAGAGTTGTCCTGTAGCCACTCCTTGGTTATCTTGGCTGTGTGCTTAGGGTTGTTGTCCTGTTGGAAGATCAACCTTCACTCCAGTCTGAAGTCCAGAGTGCTCTGAAGCAGGTTTTCATCAAGCATGTCTCTGTACATTGCTGCATGCATCTTTCCCTCCATCCTGACTAGTCTCCCAGTTTCTGCCGCTGAAAAGCATCCCCACAGCATGCTTCACTGTAGGGATGGTATTGGCCAGGTGATGAGGGGCTTCCTCCAGACAGGATGCTTGCCATTCAGGCCTAAAAGTTGTCTTTGTTTCATCAGACCAGAGAATTTTTGTTTCTCATGGTCAGAGTCCTTCAGGTGTCTTTTGGCAAACTCCAGGCGGGCTGTTATGTGCTTTTTACTGAGGAGTGGCTTTTGTCTTGCCATTCTACCATACAGGCCTGATTGGTGGAATGCTGCAGAAATGGTTGTTATCCTCTCTCCAGAGAAACACTGGAGCCGTCAGAGTGACCATCAGGGTTTTCGTCACCTCCCTGACTAAGGCACTTTTCCCCCCCCGATTGCTCAGTTTTGCTGGGCGGCCCCTCTAGGAAGAGTCCTGGTGGTTCAAAACTTCCATTTACATATTGTAAAGCTTACATATCTGTATTTCAATGCAATCCTGTCTTAAAGGTCTACGGATAACTCCTAGGACCTATGGCTTGGTTTTTGCTTTGACATTCACTGTGGGACCTTTATATAGACAGATGTGTGTCTTTCCAAATCTTGTCCAACCAACTGAACTTACCACAGGTGGATGTAGAAACATCTTAAAGGGATTGTAAAGACAAAAATATTTTCCTCTTAAAGCGGATCTCCACCCTAAAGTGAAGATCCGCTGATCCGAACACTCCCCCCCTCCGGTGTCACAATTGACACCTTTCAGGGGAGAGGGGGGTGCAGATAGACACGTATCTGCACCCACTTCCGGCCCAGCATTCACGGGCAAAAGACGGGCATTACATCACATCCCGTCTCCCGCCCGTTGTGTGCTGGGAACACTCGGCTCCCAGCACACAGCTGGAGCCAATCGCGGGCGCAGCGCGACTCGCGCATGCGCCGTAGGGAACCCGGCAGTGAAGCCGCAGCGCTTCACTTCCTGGTTCCCTCACCGTGGATGGAGGGGGGAGCAGCAGGGTGACGAGCGATCGCTCATCCTCTGCTGCGGACGGCGCTGGACTCCAGGACAGGTAAGTGTCCTAATATTAAAAGTCAGCAGCTGCAGTATTTGTATCTGCTGGCTTTTAATATTTTTGTATTTGTGAACCATCCGCTTTAAATTAAAGTTTTACAGCAGCTGATCAAGTAAAAAGTAATGTTTTGCATTATAACTAGATTGATACTTGTTGAAATTGAGCGGTTTTATTCACCTCCGTCACTCCTGAATCGTTATTCTCACTGACTTCCTGGTTTGCGGTGCGTATTCATTCTTGCTACATCACGGCCTAATGGGAACTACAGTTCCCATTAGGCTTAGCCTCCATGCCTGTGAGGGATAAGAGAGCATCTTCACGCAGGGCTGTAGTCATAGGGAAGGGGTGAGCACATTCTACTTTCCACCATGCAAAATGGCTCAGGAGAGACAGGAAATGCATTTTCAAACCTTGATTACTGTATTTTGGAGGTCAAAAGGAAAAACGATGTAAGTGATATTTAAATGCTCTAGCTTACAGCAATCAATTGATCTAATTAAAGGAACCTTTAGTGTTCCTTTAACCTCCCTGGCGGTCTTCCAGTGTGTGGCACGGGGTGAGATTTTTAAGCTACAATCGGTAACCCCGTGCCACACACGGACTTGCCTCGCTGGATGCAGAAAAGAGTTTACTTACCTTTTCTCTGCGATCCAGCGATGAATCCCCGCAGTACACGGCGGCCGGATGTCCGCCTGATGCTATGTGTACCTCCGATTCCCTTCCCTGCGAGCGTCGCGACGTAGGGGGGGGAACGGCGCCAAATTCAAAAATGTAAACAAACACTATACATTCAGTACACTGTAATCTTATAGATTACAGTACTGTATGTAAAAAATACACACCCCCCATGTCCCTAGTGGTCTGCCCTGTACACTACATGTCCTTTTATATAATAAAAACTGTTCTTTCTCCCTACAAACTGTAGATTGCCCATAGCAACCAAAAGTGTCCCTTTATGGCAAAAATTGTTTTAGAGCAGCTAAAAAACAGCGATAATAAATCAGAATCACTTGCAGAATTTAGCGATAGCGATTTATGGGGAAATTCGTCATAAAAAAATAATAATAATGACAGCAAAAATTCTGCAACTGAGCAAATTTCAGTGATTTTGATTTGATTACATTATTGAATAATTTTTACTATAATTATATTATTTGTTATAATTTTTTATAATTATTTATTATATTATAATTTTTAATAAAAAATAAAAAAAAAATCATACCCGGGATGCCTATTAGACTCTTGTTTGGATAGATTTCAGTGAGTTATTCCTAAGAATTACAAGCCTACAGTATAAAACGCCAAATTCCCTTGCAAATAATGGTACCGCTTTCAGCACCTAAAATATGAAAGAATCATACCGCCAGGGAGGTTAAGGATGATCGGTGGAAACAGGATGCACCTAAACAACATTTTGAGTGTTATGGCAAAGGCTGTGACAGTTTGTGCATGTGATTTTGTTCTTAATAATTTTGCAAAAATTTCAAACAAATTTTTATTATGTTGCCATTATGGGGAATTGTTTGTAGAATTTTGAGGAAAATAATGAATTTAATCTATTTTGGAGTAAGGCTGTAATGTAACAAAATGTGGAGCGCTGTGAATACTTTCCGGATTGTGTGTGTGTGTGTGTGTGTGTGTGTGTGTGTGTGTGTGTGTGTATATATATATATATATATATATATATATATATATATATATATATAATTTTGGTCACATTTTCTTGTCCTTTTGTGTCATACATTATATCCTCTGTAGTGTAGGAAAAAAATCCTGCTGTACTGTATATAATGGTGTATCCACATACCGTATATACTCGAGTATAGGCCGACCCCAATTTGAGCCGAGGCCCCTAATTTTACCACAAAAAACTTGGAAAACGTATTGACTCGGGTATAAGCCTAGGGTGTCCATCTGCATGCCTCGCTGTGCCCATGACTAGACTGACGTTTAACATGGGAATCTATGGAAGTGCTTCCTGGGTTTGAAAGATGTTGTTCTCTCCAGCTGTAGGTTCCCCAGACAACAAACTTTGCATACTTGTAGAGGAGAAATGGGGCGACATGTGTGCCAAGTTCCGGGTCCAGGAGACCTGCGACCGGCCAGTACCAGGTCCCCAAGGTCACAGGAGAAATTACCATTTAACATCGGAGTCTATGGAAGAGGTGCCCGGATTTGAAAAATTGGCCCACTTGGAAGAGTGGGGCTATGTGTGCCAAGTTTGGGGTCCAGGGGACATACGGCTGGCCAGTACCGGGACCCCAAAGTCCGGGAGATCGTGCACAAAAAGGTGACTCGAGTATAAGCTTAGGGGGCCTTTTTCATCACAAAAAATGTGCTGAAAAACTGGGCTTATATTAGAGTATATATGGTATATGCTGATTCAGTTGTTTGTTTTTTCACTTATTGTTATTTACCTTTTACCTTTCCCTTTAAACCTCCCTCCTTGTCACAATAGTTTTTTAGAGTTTTTTTTTTTTTTTTTCTCATTGTACTTAAACAGTCCACAGAACTTCTTCTTCGGGTTAGATTCTGTCCGCAGAGCTCAGATTTCTACCTTCTGATGTTTCATGACCCCCAAGCACTATTTCAGCCAGAGAACTTTTTTGACTTCAAGTGCAAATTTGAATCCGAAATTTTAATGGTTGTTGTAGTAAGCGCAAAAATCTTCAACAACTTGTGTCATAACTTGCAGATTTAGAAAGCGTGAATAGATGTTTTTTCCCTAATACACACACATCTTTCTTGCTTGGTGCCTTGTTTAAACAGATAATTAGGCTGTTTGGGCATTGTAGATTTGCTGTGTAAGGTATTGAGATGATGGAAGGATGTGGCACTATATAAAACGCTGATGACAGCAAGGTGTCTTATCATTAATGAGTTAGGAATCCTAATTAGTCTTCTGGACGCTTTTTATCCCCCTCACCTTGGCATTTCTCAGATTTTTTCACTCCAGCGTTGTGATCAATGAAGTCTAAAAGGACTTATGCTCCACAGTTAAAATATCTGTTAACTACATTATTATTTGAAGATGTCAACAAACACAGACAATTGGGTCACTTGCTATTGACATATTTAGTGCTTTGTAGACTCTTGTATGAATAAATGCTGCAAGAACGGTTGGAGATCTAAATGATAAATATTTAACCATTTGCCAACCAGCCACAATCATTATACTGAGGCAGGTTGGCTCGGCTGCGCAAATCACCGTAGCTGTATGTTGGTCCTTTTCACAGATATAGGAGGCGGATGCTTGGCAGCTGCTATGTCCGTCGGCCACCCAAGATCGCTCCAGAGAGAGCTAGAATGGGAATATGCCAATGTAAACAAACAGATCCCTGTTCTGACAGTGAAGTATAGTGATT
Organism: Rana kukunoris; assembly: GCA_029574335.1. NCBI lineage: Eukaryota > Metazoa > Chordata > Amphibia > Anura > Ranidae > Rana > Rana kukunoris. The sequence continues at coordinate 169,866,059 of CM056057.1, forward strand.
GATTGTCCCTAGTGATCAGGAAGCCTCCTTAGGGAACACATTTAACCCCTTGATTGCCCCCTAGTGTTAAGCCCGTCCCTGCCAGTGACATTTATACAGTAATCTGTGGCTATTTTTAGCTCTGATCACTGTATTAATGTAACTGGTCCCAAAAAAGTTGTCCTCTGCCGCAATGTCACATTACCATTTAAAAATCGCTGATCACTAACTGGTACACCCTGCAGCGCTACCTGACGTTTAAGTAGGTTGGGATGTATACTCCCTGGTCCCCCGTCCCCCCCATCTGCTATGTTTTTCTTTCCATGAAAGTCTCCTCAGCAGTTCTTATGCTTTTCTACGACGCTCCCTCCTTTTCTCTCTCTCTCCGTTTCTGCTTCACTTCTGGATTTTTTTGGGCAGCTCCTCTGGTCCCTCTCTGATCTAGACTCTCTTGTGTTTTTTTTTTTGTATATATGTGTATATAATGGAATTTTTCGTCTTGACGCACAACATGACCACTTGGCCAAAATTACTATGGCGATTGAGCGACAATCGTTAATTTTAGTACTATGTTGTATAATAAGAGGAGTCTAGCTATAGGAAATAGTCACCGGGCTCACTCTCCAAATGTGGTCACTTGTGACTGTCTAGAGACTGTAACTCTGCATGTTGTTCAATGTGATATCTGTTAAAATTACAAACTTTTTCAACCCTAAAAATCGCTGATCACCACCATTACTAGTTAAAAAAAAAAAAAGTAGAATACATATTCACCTAAACTAATGAATGTCAATGTGCATGATCGCCCACTTGTCAGTTAAATCAATGCAGTGCCGTATTGCAAAAAATGGCCCGGTCATTAAGGGGGCTGAAGTGGTTGGAGAGGCAGACCAATTCATATTCATTTTAGGAGACCATAAGGAAAATCTATTAGCCTGAGTAAATGTGGGCATATCGGTGAAAGTGAACTGAAATGGTATATTGTAAGGGAGCATTTTAAAAATGTATACTTGTACAGAACCATTAATTTACATATATATTGTACATTCAAATCAGTCATTGCCTTTGAGCTAACAATCAAAATTTCCTAAATCACATTCATACATACTAGAGTCGGTTTAGACAAGAGACAGTTATTTTACCAGTGTGTCTTTGTAGTGTGTGATAAAATGGGAGTACCTGGAGGAAACCCACACTGGCACGGGGAGAGCAAACAAGACTCCGGGCAGGTAGTGCTGTGGTTGAGACTTGACGCGTCGACCCCAGTGCTGCTAGGCACAAATTGCTAACCACTTAGCCACTGTGCGCCGTTAAATTATTGGTGCCTTAGCTGTACTTCGTGTTATAAAAAAAAAAGAAAAGTTTTGAATTGCTCTGCACTTTCTAGACGTGTCTGAGTACAACCTTATAGCTGTGAATCTGCAGTGTAAGATCTTAGGCACTACTAGTCTCAAGAGATTTGGATTAACAGTTGGGCTGCTCAGTTCTTTAGAGGCTTGGAGGCTGCTTATTGCAAAATGGTGACTTCTACACAGAGACACGGTGCATAAAAATACGTATTCTGCTACAGAGTAGATCAGATTGGGGGAGAATACTGGCCACTGGTCCTTTGCTCTCTCTCTATCTGCTTTTTGGTACAGTCTGCAGGGTTCAATCATAAAAAAAAATCATACTTCATGTGAATAAGCGTAGGGCATGTGTTGGCTTTATCAAATCAAGCTACTTTGAGTAAAAACTGTTGGCTCCCATTTAGGACACAATGGGGTTGTTTTATTAAAACCAGAGAGTGCAAAATCTGGTGCAGCTGTACATGGTAGCCAATCGGCTTATAACTTCAGCTTGTTCCTTTTTAAGCTTTCACAGAAAAAAAAAAAACCTGGAAGCTGATTTGTTTCTGAGCATTTCTGCACCGGATTTAGCACAGGTTTGATTTACTAAAGCTGGATAGTGCAATTTGGCAACGACTAGATGTCCTATGTACAAGAATTGTTAAAACACAAAATATTTACAGTAAGATCTTTCCCATCTAAGACAATTTACATTTTTGGGAGTGGACCCTGTTCCCACAGCCACAACCACCTGCACGGGAAAACGTACTGAATGCGTGCAGGTGCTATTAATCCTAATGGCACACCACACGCACTGGAAACCACATTGCACTTGCAGTTCCCTTGTGGGCTGCGATTCTAGAAATGGTGCAGCGTTCTTTTCCCTGTGTTTTTAGGAGGCATGGCAGCCCATTTAAATGAATGGGCTGCTGTGCTTATCCAAAACGCGGTTTGCAGAGCCGCATAACTGTGAACCTAGGCTAAGGGTACTTTCACGCGTGTACTGATGTTTAAACCTCCGTATTCCTGGCCAAAATTTCTTACGTTCTATTGAGTATGTGTATACGAGTAAAGTAAATTCTTGCTCTCAGAATGGATATTTAACGTCTTCAAATTAACATTTTATGCACATTCATACGTATGCACATAAAATACTCACCAGCAACTCCTGTTTCTATACACAGTATGTTTACATGCCTGTGTGTACATGCACATTGAAAACAATGGGCTGCATTTAGACCAGTAAAAAGAAAAAATGCCAGTATGCCCAGAAACCTTGAGCGTGAGATCTGAATTGAGCCCCAGAGCTTCCTTCCTATAATGAATGGGTTTTAGTTAACTAAAACTGAATTTTCATTTCCCTGAAATGAACACCATGTGATTCTTGACAGCTGTTTCTGTGGTGCGTCTGGCAGACCTAATCTCCTTAGTGTTTCAAGTTTGTGTGTGTTCACTGCCTGGTGAGTGAGTTAATCATAATGGATTACAGTGGCATTTGTTTAGGATCCAGAGTTTCACCATAAATGTCAGTACTGCCCATTTGTTGTGTTAATATTTTTCTATTAGCAAGACAGTTTAATATGATATCTAGAGATAATTACATATATTTCAGAAAAGAGATGCCTTCAGATTTTTCAAAGCCAGGAATCAAACCTGATTGAGATCAGTAGTAAAATCATGCAATAGTGAGATGTTGGCTCTGATGATTTTATTGGTTTCATGTAAATGGACTATAGACCAGTACCAGTACGTATATGCTCGAGTATAAGCCGAGTTTTTCAGCACTTTTTTTGTGTGCTGAAAATGCCCCCCTCGGCTTATACTCGAGTCGCTGTTTTGCGCAAGATCCCACAGACTTTGGGGACCCTGTGCCGGCCGTAGGTCCCATGAACCCCAAAATTGGCACACATATAACCACACTCTTCCTCTACAAGTGTACAAAGTTTGTTTTCCGGAGGACCTACGGCCGAGGAGCACCAAGTTTTCAAAGTCAGGCAACCCCTTCTATATACTCACATGTTAAACTTGGCACACATGTAGCACCAGTTCTCCTCTACAAGTGTGCAAAGTTTGCTGTCTGGAGGACCTATGGCTGGGGAGCACCGATTTCCAAAGCCGGGCACCCCTTCTACATACTGTTAAACGTAACTATAGTCATGGGCACAGTGAGGCATGGTCTCGGTGAGGCATGCACATGGACTCAGTGAGGCATGCAGATAGACACCCTAGGCTTATACTCGAGTCTGTTTTCCCATTTTTTTATTTTATTTTTGTGGTAAAATTGGGTGCCTCGGCTTATACTCGAGTATATACAGTAATCTTTTTCCGTTATTTGATTCGATAACACATTTCCCCTCCACTCCGCATAATTGGCAGAAGTACTTTAATAAGATATATGAATGTAGAAATATTACACACACTGTAAAGATTTAGCTTTTTTTTTCCTTCTTCTTTTAGTAGTTTGGCTTCACCGAACAAATAAATTCTGTAAAAAAAAAAAAAAATCTAAATTTCATTGTGATCTGAACATTTTGTAAATTAAAAACTTGGGAGCAACATCACAAAAATGTCACATCTGCTTATAATTGGCAATGAAAAATCGGACACCAGATAATTTATATAATATTGGCTCTATGTAGTAATGGGCTAATCATGTTTAGACTTTATAGAAAAAGGAAGGAAACCTCATTCATCCGACTTGTTGCAAAAATAGAAATTTTTATGCTGTTTTTTTTATCTTGGTTTAAAATTTGAAAATATCATTTTGCCTGCTTTCATGCCATACGACTGAATGTTTTTTGACTGTGGGAAATCTGTACATTGCGAGGAATGGCCAAAGGAGGCAGTGCTGCTCCATTCGTGCAACCTGTATAATATCACTCTGCCAAGTAATGTTTTCAATTATGTTACCAAAAGGTTTTTTTTTTTTTTAAAACCTTTTGGAAAAAGTTGTTATTACTATAACATCTTAGGGAACACTGAAGGGACTTTAGTAAGACTACAGCCCTGGGAATCTGGAGAGGCCATACAATTAAATACTGATTTGTGATGTCGTGGTTTTTTGTACTTGCATTCAAATTTTCGGGACAAGCTTTCAGGGTGTACCCCGTTCTTCCAGGTCTGAGCAGTGCTGCTACTTGGACCTTGAAAAAGTGGTCACACACCGAAAGTTTGTCCTGAAAATTGTCACAAAAAGGATTACAGAGAGAGTGTTTAATTTTTTTTTTACATTTTTTCCACAAGTGCACAAATACAGCTACAATCACCTGTACAAGTAGTTGTACATAACTACTAACCAGCTTCTAGCTTTCATACATACAGGAAAAAGTGTGTGTTTATTACTTTTTTGTTTTTACAGTTGCCTGCAAAGCATTGCACCTGTAATTAGTGGATAATGGGTACAATGTCAGGCTCCTGCACTCTTCCTCCAGCTCTCTGCCCCACCTCTGTTCAGCCGTGGCTAAAAGTTTGTAGAATTGCACAAATCTACATTTTCACATGGTCTGCTGCTTCAGTATTTCTAGATCCTTTTTGTCAGATGTTACTATGATATACGAAAGTATAATTATAATTACAAGCATTACGTGTCAAAGGCTTTTATTGACTTGCTTTAAAGTGTTTGTAAAGGCAGACATTTTTTTTTTCTTTCTTAGATTAAAAAAAGATAAAAAGCCTTTTGTGTGCGACAGCTCCCCCCCTTGCTCATGCTTACCTTGTTCAGTGATGTCGGCCGTCCCAGGACTCCCCTTCTGATTGGCTGAGACACAGCGTCATTATCTCCCGCTGCTGTCAGAAAGGGGCTGGGTCACAGCTCGGTGTTTAAGGCTTCATGTACATGGGATGTTTTTACAACCTCTCCTGAATAATTTTACTTGACAGATAGTAACCCGCGTTTGTGTTTAGAAGCGTTAACAGGCGGTTTCTCTTCTTTTTTTTTTTTTAACAAAACTCTGCTAAACCGCAAGTTGCCTCGTTTAGCCGCGTTTTGTTGCTTGAAATGTCTCTGAACTCAGAGCTTCAAAAAAGCCTCTAAGCTCACCTGCTTAGAAACCACTGTAAATGACCCTGTGTTCATGTACTGATAACACAGAGTAGAGTTTAGGGGCAGTTGAAAAAATGCCTGACTGCCCGCCTCTTGAGGATTGATCCAAAGTTCTTAATGGGATTAAGGTCTGGGGAGTTTCCTGGCCATGGACCCAAAATGTTTATCTTTTGTAATCCAAGCCACTTGGTTATCATTTTTGCCTTATGGCAAGGTGTCCATCATGCTGGAAAAGGCACTGTTCCCTCAGTTCAGAAGTTGCTCTCGGAAGATGTTTTTGTACCATTCATTATTCATGGCTGTGTTCTTAGGTAAGAATGAGCTCATTCCCTTGGCTGAGAAGCAACCCCACACATGTTGATGTTGGCATGACACAAGACTGATGGTAGAGCTCACCTTTTCTTCTCCAGATGAGGTGTTTTCCAGATGCCCCAAACAATGGGAAAGGGGATTTATCAGCGAAAATTACTTGACCCCAGTCCTCAGCAGTCCAATCCTCTTTGTCTTGTGCTCTTCTTGACACCACGCCATCCTCCAAAAGTCTATGCCTTGCTGTGCGTGCAGATGTACTCACACCTGCCTAATTGCCATTCCTGAGCAAGCTCTGCATTGGTGGTGCCCTGATCCCGCAACTGGATCGACCGTAGGAGATGTTCCTGATGCTTGCTGGACTTACACTGACCTGTCCCACAATCCAGCGATGTGGCCACCCGAACCCTCCATTCTGTTTATGGCGCTTGCAGCTTCACAGCCGGGTGCGTATGTCTCGCAGCGCTGTCCTGCATAGCCGGGCAATCATCTGGGACCTGTGATGTGTCCCAGACGATTGCAAGAAGGAAGGGCTGCCTAGGCGGCCCAAGCGGAAGTGAGAGCTTGTCGGTAATCGTGATGCATCGTGGAATCGAATAGTTGACCAGATAATCGAATCGTGAAGATGAGCACCCCTACTGATTATGTGGTAAAACATGTCATAGGTTCTAAGGGTGAGGGAGCAGGAGCTGCAAAAGCCAATGCTTCCTCTGTAGAGCCAACTCCTGTCCCAGATGGGGGCATATTGGCACTTAAAAAAATGGGGGGGTGTTTAAATTTTTGGTTTTGGGGGGCAGTGAAACCCCATGGTTCATTGTGGCCTGTGACTGGTTACCAAATCATTTAAGTGGCCCTCGGTTTTCAAAAGGTTTTATCACCCCGTAATAGAGAAAAGGAAGGTGTGTTTGTGTGTGTACATTACATGCTACATTTTTGGCTGGGGATATGCTGCATGGGAACATATTACATGAGGTTAGTAGGGATCAATGCTGTTGCCCTAATCACTGTTTCCACTGCAAGCGACTCGGGTTCAAGGGCCACACATCATATACCAAAGGGCCATAGGTTAGGCACCAGGATTTTAAGCATTCCCTCTTCTAAAATCCCAAAAATATGTTTTGTGTTTGGACACACTTTAAAACGGATTAAGGAGAACATTTTTGTCTAAATCAGAAATTGTAAGCCTGATTGTCCTCTTTTTGTGTTTCAAGATATTAAAAAGATCCTCCATTACAATATTCAGTCATAATATGTCAGTCTGCACTTTATTTGCGGAGTTGAATTTGAAATGTATATAGACAAGATGCAGTGTTATACTTGGTAGGCAGATCAGACACAATAGCTGTTCTTTACCTAAAGTGATGGGGCTGCTTTAAGGTTTATTGAATGCTTTGTCTGTGGAGCATTGCAAATGTACACTACAGTGCAGCCAGATTTTTTTTCTGTTTTGTAGAGGTTGTTGGACTTAACCTTTTCTCTGCCAGGTCCCCTCTAGCATCGAACTGGCTTTAATATTCATAGTGAGTGTTCCTACTACTATGGATTAGTGCCAATCTCAAAGCGCTCTTCTAAGTCCTTTTACATACGCTGTAAATAATTGATGTGTTTGCCTGCCATGTTTCAAAAGAATGTCCCACTCTACAGACTCAACAAGAAAATGAATGGTGAGTGAGCAGGTTTTGCTAAAACAGTTTTGTATGCTATTATGAAATAATAACTGACACAGAGTCCATTTGCTGATGGAAAGCTTTCTTATGCCTCACAAGGGGTTTAGGAGATACTCTGTGCTTACTCAGGAGTGAAAGCATCAAATTAAACTGTTTGTGCTGACAAAGGAGAAATTTGGATTTCAGCAAACGATGCAGGATCGGGTGATTGCTCTGTCTGTCTCCAAAGCAGGCTGCCCAGGCCTTCTAATGAAATGCATGCATACAATTAAAGCCACTTAAAGTGTGCAGCTCTAGGATGTGTTCCATCAGTCTCCAGTGACCACAGCCGCTCCCTGGACACTGGCTCCATTTCATATTCATAAATCAGCTCTTCACGCATTGGCAGTACGGGTCCCATGGAGTAGGCAGGAGCACCGGGAGACCAGGCCTTGTAGCCAGTAACACAAGTGAAAAATGATTCCACTTGGTGGGGGCTTGTAGATTTATTGCAGGAAGAAGCAGCAAATTGAATAACAATGAGAGAGTGTGAATAAGCACCCTGTCAAGAGATCTGACACTGACAGATAAGGTTCACATATAGTACCTTCACACTGCACCGTGGCTAAGAGGTCCGGCTTGCTGGGGAAGGACTATACATCATCTTTCATCTGTTGACATATTACAGTTCTTATTATTGGAAATAAAAGAGCAGAACCTCTCCTGATATCAATATAAATTAAAAATCTGTGTACCTATATATAAAATTTCATTGATGATTTCAGAGATTTGAATGTTGTCAGGTTGTAGTCTGTCATCACTCGAAAGAGCGTCTAGTTTTCTGACCATGTCTTCCATTTTACATCTGTATTTACAAATGCACCACACAGCAATTATTCTTGCTGGTCATACAGTAATCATTCGTTATAATTAACTCCATTCTTATATGTAAAATGAATGCATATGGGACCAGATAGAAATGATTAGCAACAGGCAATTACAGCTGTCTCAAATTTGGGAACTGTTTTTGCTGCCTTGTTTTTAAAGTGAATCAGATGGTCAGATGTAAAAGGCACCAATTATTGTAGCCTAGTATTCATGACTACGTTCTTCTTTTCTTTTTTTTTTTTTAAATGCAAATGGTGTGCCTGGCGTGATATTAGCCTCTCGTAGTCCCTGTACAGCTCAATCTGAGAGAAGTAGAGGCAGCAAAAGAAGCCAATTGATTGTGCTGCAGTGCTTATGGGCTAGCAAAGAGCATGCTGATAGGAGGAGAGAGCGGAGCAACAGAGATGGGCTTTTCGTCTTTTTTTTCTCCCAATATTTCTCCCAACAAGTAGCAGCCCTATTAAGCCCCATTCACACCTAGGCGTTTTTGGGTGTTTTTAAACTACAAAGCCTGTACAAAAACGCTTGAAAAATAGCAACACCTAGATGTGAATGGACTTTCACACGTTATAAAAACACCAGTAGCGTTGGCTGTAGAAAGTTGTAGCTGTAGAGAGTTTTTCAGAGTTTTTGCAGTAGCGTTTATCTCTAGCCAATTTGATGGGCGCTGGCGACTTCATTTGATGGGCGCTTCATTATAAAGTGGGGTATACATGGGCAGGTCAAAGGGGGACGGCAGCAGCAAAATTTTGGTTTTGCTTAGGGTTTCAAAAATGTTTGCACCAGCCCTGATAGGTACTGGCGCAGCGCCAAATCCACTTTCATATTGAAGAAATGCTGTGTAAACCAATGTATCGATCATGCATCATGTGCAAAAGGAGCATATAAAGTGATTTGCAATTAAAATGGTGCTTATAAAATTAATCATATTAACCAATTCTGCATTAATTATAAACCGTAATAAATGCTATTTGATCAGTGCTGAAATACAATATTGGATCTAAAGTGACCAGTGCTATGACACATTACATCCCTGTGCGATTTTTAAAGAAAAACAACAACGTTCATATAAGTGGCCAGTGATCCAAACGATGAATCCTTGGGCAATTCAAAAATTGATAACCAAACTAGTTATTGTATGCAAAAATATCCATAAAGTCCTTTTTTATGGTGTTGCTGTGAACATATTTTGTGTTTGCAACTGAAGAGACCCACAAACCATACTTGAAACTGTTGGGGCAGTGGAAATAAGGCTGCTTTCACACTGAGGCGCTATACTGCTAAAAAAGCGCCTGTAAAGAGCCTTTCCTCTCCCATGTGAAAGCCCGAGGGCTTTCACATTGGAGCGGTGCGCTGGCAGGACGGTAAAAAGTCATTCAACTCGCATCTTTGCAGCGCTGTTGGAGCGGTGTATACACCGCTCAGCGCCCCTGTCCATTCAAATCAACCCCTTTCGGCTGCTAGCGGAGGTTAAATGGTGCACTGCTAGCGTCTGAAAAGCGCTGCTAAAAATGGCAGTGCTTTACCGCCGACGCCCCCAATGCCTTGGTGTGAAGTAGCCCAGGAATAAGGAGGACTACCCTAGGGCTGGTCCTGCATATCCACATACAGCCAGGTGGTTCTTTGAATGCTGGCTACCCCTGTGATGGGAGAGCTTTCTGGTGAGTGAAGCCATATGACGGGGACGTGTCTGGAGACACCGGGCACACCACATGGGTTGTGGTTCTCTCTTCAGTTGCAAACACTAAATACATGTAAATGTGTTCACAGCAAAACCATAAGGACTTTTTTGTTGATGCAATGACTAGTTTGGTTTTCACTTTTGAATCTTCCACAGATTCATTGTATGGAGCACTGGTCACTTTATATGAACTTTGTTTCTTTATTCGCACAAGGATGTAATGTTTCATAGCACTGGTCACTTTATATCTAATAATATTTCTTTCTCGTACATCACGGGACACAGAGCAGCATATTCATTACTATATGGGTTATATGGAGTACCTTCAGGTGTGGACACTGGCAATCTCAAACAGGAAGTCCCCTCCCTATATAACCCCCTCCCATAGAGGAAGTACCTCAGTTTTTTCGCCAGTGTCTTAGGTGTTGGTCACGGAATAGCTTTGCCTCCACATCCTTGGGATTAAGGCGGGCTAACCGGATCTGTCCAAGGAGCCTCAGTGCCAAAGTGTACAGTACCCGGGCCCCAAACCGTGGGGTTTTGCCTATAATGCTCCTCTCTAGAGGGCTGGACCCTGGGCCCAGGACTTGGAGTTTTCTAAACCAAAAGATCCTGTTTGCCAGGGTGCTGTATAGGTCCAGGACCCCAGTGCCTGAAGGTCTACTACGCTACCCACGGAGATGGGAGAAGATTGGACCGTTTTGCAAACGTCCTGCGGCATGGAGCAAGTAAGAGGGGAGACTGCGGGACTTAGTTTGACAGCAGGCTCTCCAGGGGAGATCTTAAGGGGGGTAGCCTGAGTATGCTCTGCATTGGCACCATGGTCACTATGTCTGATGGACAGGATGGCCTGAAATGTTCCCCCCCCCCCCCCATCACTTGATCCCCCTACCTATCTATGTATGTTTGCTAGCTACCTGCTGCTCGCTGGTTGAAGGTCTTTTTTAAAAAAAAAAAAAAAAAAAAGCGTGACTGCAGTGTAGAGTGGGCGTGCCTTCAATTGCTGTTATATACAGCAGGCGCGATCTTGGCTCAGTTCAGAGGCTGAGCTGGAAGAGAGAGGAAGAGAGAGGACGCAGAGCTGGCAGCACAGTGACTCCCGGTGGCGAGAAGGGGTACTACATGCTGGAGTCAGCTCCAATACTTTTTGTTAAGCCAAAAATCCCCTTGGCAACAGGTTGAATGCTGGCAAACATGTTGGGGGTGGGGCTGTATGTGGTGAAAAACAATTATAAAGGAAAACATACTGAGCCCCACCGTTTTTGGGCATTGGTGATCCTATTGTCCCCTAAACCTTATTTTTTTGTACTCCTGGCTATAACAGTCTGTTGTTGTAGGCGGAGTCCCTCGGTTTTGTATTATGGCTTCCAAAGGTTCAGGATCAAAACACAAAAAAAAAAAAAAGGCAAAGACAAAGGGGTTCCTCCTCTGGTTCTGATGATATGCCAATACTTTCCCCACAGGTTATTCCTATAAGGGTCACCTTGGATAAGCCATTAAGGGGGTCTGGTGCTGAGGCTGGCCCAGATCGGCCCAACCCTGTGTTATCACAGAGGAGATGCTAGCCGTCACCCTAGGGGGGCTAGAGAAAAAAGTTAACAGCTATGATCGCTGGCTCTTTTTCTGGCAAGAAGCGGACTAGATCCCCATCGCCAAAAGGTGTATCCTCGGATGCTGAGATTCTCTCTCCGGAGGAATTAGAATTTCAGGAGGATCGGTTGGACCAGAACCTAGAGGAAGGATCTACCACTGAAGAATCATTTTCAGCCTCCCAGACGGAGAGTCTGTGGGTCCAGTCTTTGACAGACATGGTCCGCTCGGCATTTAATTTGCCATTTCCAGAGCCTCAGGTTCCTGCGGTATCCTCTTTGGGTTCTTTTAAAGCGCCTTTAAGCAAAGCAGCTTTTCCGATCCATCCTCTGTTAGAGGAATTGGTTTTTCCAGGATTGGGACGACAGAACTTTTTCTGCCGCCTAAAGCCTACGGCCACATCACCCTGAAAGCGCCCGATCTCGTCTGATCTCGGAGGCTAAGCAGGGTCGGGCCTGGTTAGTGCCTGGATGGGAGACCGCCTGGAAGGTTTTCTGTTATTTACCCTATGGAAGAGAAATTTTTCTAAGAAATGGGCGCTCCCAACTGTGGACGCAGCCATCTCATGTGTGAATAAATCATTAACTGGCCCGGGGGAAAACATACAAATGTTTAAGGTCCCGGTCGATAAACGTTTAGAGACACTTTTTCAAGCATCCTTTGCTACGGCAGGAGCAGTGGTACAGCCAGCAGTGGCTGCAATTGGAGTTTGTCAGGCGTTAAAGGACCAGACAAAACAGATGCTTAAAGACATCCCTGCCCAATAGGCAGAGGAGTTATTGGATATTCCCAGAGCTCTGTGCTTTGCGGTAGTGGCTATAAAAGACTCCATCCAGCAGGCGTCTCGTTTGTCACTATTTTTAGTGCATATGAGAAGGCTGGTTGAAGATCTGGGCGGCCGAGCCCCATGCAAAAGACTACTGGCAGGTTTTCCCTTCCATGGAAAGATCTGAATAAATACATTCAGACTGTTTCAGGTGGCAAAAGTACCCCTTTTACCAGTCAAAAGAAGTTCCGGGGTCCTGCATTTAAAAGGCAGCTCCTCCCTGTTCCGGGGCCCTCAAATTCCAGGCAGTATCGGGCCTCCTGCGCGATCAAACTTTTAACAATGGATCGCAAGGACAGGCCTCTGGGGGCAAGAGGCCATGGTATCGATCCCCGACAGAGGGGGTCCGATCATCTGTGGCCACAGGCTACAGATTAGAATTTCTAAGGTTCCTCCACAAGGAAGGCCTCAATGCGGGCGGCATTGGACATCTGCTTACCAGGGCATAATGGTAGAGGTACCAGCCCAAGAACAGGGGCTAGGTTTCTATTCCAATCTGTTTGTCATACCAAAGCCCATCGGCGATGTCAGACCAATTTTGGACCTAAAGGTTTAAATGCTGACCTAAGGGTTCGCTCTTTCCGGATGTAATCCGTTCGGTGAGCAGCCGCCACACTCCAGAAGGACGACTTTCTGGCTTCTATAGACATAAAGGAGGGTTACCTTCATGTACCAATCTTTCAGCCACATCAAAGATTTTTTACGCTTCACAGTGATACAGCGTCACTTCCAATTCGTGGCGCTCCCCTTCGGGCTGGCTACGGCCCCCGGGTATTCACGAAGGTCCTAGCTCCAATTCTAGTCAATCTAAGGATCCAAGGGGTCTCTGTCCTAGCATACCTGGACGACATCTTAATCATAGATCACTCGCTTCCTTGGCTGGAATGCGCAGTAGCCCTCATGATTCAGTACCTCGAGAGGTTCGGCTGGGTCCTAAACCGGGGAAAAATCAGCATTTCAACCTACAAAGCAGTTGGAATATCTCGGCATGAGATTAGACACAGAACACGGTCAGGATGGCCGAGCGGTCTAAGGCGCTGCATTCAGGTCGCAGTCTCGGCTGGAGGCATGGGTTCAGATCCCACTTCCGACACCACAAAAGGTGTTCCTGCCCCTGGTGAAGGTCGAGGCCATCAAAAAATTGATTCAGTTGGTTCTAAGCAAAAGAGAACCAACTATTCGCCTATGTATGCGATTACTAGGCAAACTGATGGCCATGTTCGAGGCGGTACCGCACGCTTCCACACTCGCGTCCTACAGACAGCAATTCTAGCAGCTTGGAGCAAGGGAGCAAAGGCCTTGGAGTTTCCTTTGACGCCGTCATTAAAGGTCCGGCAGAAGTCTATGCTGATGGTTAAACCCTCAGAACTTTCTGAAGGGGAGTCTTTCTGCCCAGTGGTCTGGAAGGCTGGAGAGCGGTCTTGAACGGGTTCACTCGCCAAGGAACTTGGGCAGAGGCGGAGAGGCAGCTGCCCGTCAATGTCTGGGAGGTCAGAGCAGCTCGGCTAGCCCTCCTGGCATAGACTAGACATCCAGATTACAGGGGTCCTCGGTGAAAATTCATTCAGACAATGCCACAGCAGTGGCATATAGGTGAACCACCAAGGGGGAACCCAGAGTCAAGCCACTCAGAGAGATGAGCTTGGTTTTTCGGTGGGCAGAGGTTTATGTACCCTGCATATCGGCGATATTCATTCCCGGGGTGGACAACCTGCAGGCGGACTTCCTAAAGTCGCCAAACCCTGTCGCCGGGAGAGTGGTGTCTGCATCCACAGGTCTTTCAGACAATCTCCCAGAAGTGGGGAGTGCCAGACGTGGACGTCATGGCATCAGGATTCAACAAGAAGCTAGACAGGTTCATGTCTCGAACGAGGGACCCTATGGCCTGCGGAACCGATGCGTTGGTTTGCCCTTGGCATCAATCATAACTTCTATATGCATGTCCCCCGCTGCAGTTACTACCCCGCCTGTTGCGCAGGATCATAGCACAGGCTGGTTATCCTGGTAGCCCCAGCTTGGTACCGGAGGGCATGGTACTCACTAGTCCTGAAATTGGCAGCGGGAGGCCCTTGGACTCTTCCTCTATGGCCAGACCTACTCTCACAAGGCCCGATCTTCCACCCTGCATTACGGCGTCTAAAATTGACGGCCTGGCGGCTGAATCCCTGATTCTCAGGGGTAGAGGTCTGTCTAGGCAGGTAATCCCTACCCTCATTAAGGCTAGAAAGCCGGCCTCCAGGGTAATTTGTTACAGGGTTTGGAGGGCCTACGTAGGCTGGTGTGAGTCTAAGATGGTTTTCCTGCAAGTATACCATTGATAGAGTATTAAGTTTTCTCCAGCTAGGAGTGGATAAAGGCCTGGCATTAAGCACGATCTAGGGACAGATTTCAGCCTTATCAGTGTGGTTTCAGAGGCCGCTGGCCGCCCACTCGCTGGTTAAGATCTTCGTACAGGGAGTCTTACGTGTTAATCCTCCGGTCAAATCGCCACTTTGTCCATGGGACTTAAATCTTGTTCTGTCAACTCTACAGAAACAACCCTTTGAGCCGTTGGCTGAGGTACCTTTGGTTTTACTGACTAGAAAGTCGGTATTTCTGATCGCCATAGTTTCGGCCAGGAGAGTATCGGAATTGGCAGCCTTATCTTGTAAGGAACCATATCTCATTTTACATAAGGATAGGGCAGGTTTCCGTCCTCATCCTTCCTTTCTACCAAAGGTTATATCCAGTTTCCACTTGAACCAGGATGTGGTACTTCCATCCTTCTTTCCAAAACCCACCTCTAGAAAGGAGGGGTTGCTGCATACGTTGGATATTGTCAGGGCCATAAAGGTCTATCTTAAAGCTACAGAGAAGGTTCGGAAAACAGATGTGGTGTTCGTTTTACCGGAAGGGCCCAAGATGGGTCAGGCAGCTGCTTGATCCACCATCGCAAGATGGATTAAACAATTAATCGTTCAGGCCTGCGGTTTGAAGAGGTTGCCTCCTCCTTTGTCGTTAAAGGCCCATTCTACCAGGGCCATGGGCACCTCCTGGGCAGCACATCATCAGATCTCTATGGCTCGAATATGCAAGGCAGCAACGTGGTCGTCAGTCCACATGTTTACAAAGTTTTTATCAATTGGACGTAAGAAGGAATGCGGATACAGCCTTTGGGCAGGCAGTACTACAGGCCGCGATTCAAGCTCCTCAGGATCTGAGGGGGCTCCCTTGATTTAGATTTGAGATTTACATTCTTGACTAAGTTGGATTTATTAGTATTTGAGTATACCTCTAAATTAAATCCTTTTTTGGAAGATGTCTCCCTCCCCTCATTAAAGCACTGCTTTCGGACATCCCATATAGTAATGAATATGCTGCTCTGTGTCCCGTGATGTACGAGAAAGAAAAAGAGATTTTTTAACACAGCTTACCTGTAAAATCTTTTTCTTGGAGTACATCACGGGACACAGATCTCCCACCCCTCTTTTGGGGAACATTTTTGGGAGGCATACTGCTTGCTACAAAACTGAGGTACTTCCTCTATGGGAGGGGGTTATATAGGGAGGGGACTTCCTGTTTGAGATTGCCAGTGTCCACACCTGAAGGTACTCCATATAACCCATATAGTAATGAATATGCTGCTCTGTGTCCCGTGATGTACTCCAAGAAAAAGATTTTACAGGTAAGCTGTATTAAAAAATCTTTTTTTCAGCACTGATCAAAAAGCATGTATTACTGTTTATATTATATGCAGAATTGGTAAGGTTTAGTAGTGGATGTAAACCTGATTCATGAAATTTGCGCTGGGCACATATATCTGCAGTGTTTTATCTCTTTTCAAAGCACTGAGCCTCTTTGCTTTCTCCTGCTCCATTCTTCTGTTAGCCTGATGACTCCTGACAAGTTCTCTGTCACATATGATAAAAGCAGCCAGAGTTTTGTGTTGGGGAGGATGCCATACATAGATTAGCACGGAGCTGAACGATTCAACAGACAGAGCTGAAAGTCTCTACCTATGAGGAGAGGAGGTGTGTTCCTTTCCTCCAATCAGCTGTCTTGGCTGTATGCCCAGGTGTCACTGCAGTGCTAACCAGGAAGAGAAAATCTCCTAACATGATGTGCATCTTCTAAACAGTATATAAATGTATCGTCTGAGGCTGTTCACTTCACTGGGTATATGGAGGGTTTATATCCACTTACTTTTTATAAGCACTAAATATTTAGATTGCTAATCGCTTTATACCCTTCCATGGTGTTTTCATCTTCATGCATAGAATTCATAAAGATAAAAAAAAAATCTGCCTTTACAACCCCTTGAGGCCTCATGCACACTGGATGTTAAAATAATGTTATAAAAACGGCAGTAGCTTTGCATTGCGTTGTATTAAAGCGGATGGTTCACCAAAAATAAATATTAAAAGCCAGCAGCAACAAATACTGCAGCTGCTGACTTTTAATATTAGGACACTTACCTGTCCTGGAGTCCAGCGGCGTCCGCAGCAGAGGATGAGCGATCGCTCGTCACCCTGCTGCTCCCCCCTCCATCCACGGCGAGGGAACCAGGAAGTGAAGCCCGCGATTGGCTCCCGCTGTGTGCTGGGAGCTGAGAGTTCCCAGCACACAACGGGAAAAGCCCGTCTTTTGCCCGAGACTGCGGGCCGGAAGTGGGTGCGGATACCTGTCTTTAGACGGGTATCTGCACCCCCCTCCCCCCTGAAAGGTGTCAAATGTGACACCGGAGGGGGGGAGGGTTCCGATCAGCGGATCTTCACTTTAGGGTGGAGATCCGCTTTAAGTTTTTGCAATAGCGTTTACTAGCGTTTTTTTCTGCGTTAGTTTTTCTTTTCATGGATCAAAAACGTTAACTGCTGATGATCCTGATGTAAAGCGCTGCGTAAACTGTTGGCGCTATATAAATTCTGTATAATAATAATAATGAGCCGCCTTTGGGCTGCTCATCAGGTCTACAGATGACACAGTAACTATCTGCAAATACAAGATGTAATGGCTGGTATTGTCAAAATGTGGACACCTACAGGTCCTCATGCAGCGATTAGTAATGATTACTGCCTATAACGCCACCTCTAAGCCTGCCAAGACTGCTTTGCAAAGCCAATGTACTAGTCCCCTCCAGTGTGTGATGGTATTGTAGCTTGTGTGCGTACATTACAGTATATGAGACCACTGAGGACTCCTCCCACCAGGTGAACATTCTGAACGACTGCATAGAACCAGTGTTGACCTTGCTGGGAAGTAACATTATATCCACTGAATGCTTTCACCATGTAATACTAAGCCTAGCAATGCATACCTGGTGTCAGTGACTCAATATTTTACGCAGTATGTAATCTTCAACAGTAGAGTTCATTAACCACTTAAGACCCGGACCAAAATGCAGGTAAAGGACCTTGCCCCTTTTTGCGATTCGGCACTGCGTCGTTTTAACTGACAATTGTGCGATCGTGCGACGTGGCTCCCAAACAAAATTGGCGTCCTTTTTTCCCCACAAATAGAGCTTTCTTTTGGTGGTATTTGATCACCTCTGCGGTTTTTATTTTTTGCGCTATAAACAAAAATAGAGCGACAATTTAAAAAAAAATGCAATTTTTTTTACTTTTTGCTATAATAAATATCCCCCAAAAATATATATAAAAAAAAAAACATTTTTTTTCCTCAGTTTAGGTCGATACGTATTCTTCTACATATTTTTGGTAAAAAAAAATCGCAATAAGCGTTTATCGGTTGGTTTTCGCAAAATTTATAGCGTTTACAAAATAAGGGATAGTTTTATTGCATTTTTATTATTTTTTTTTTTTTTTTACTACTAGTAGCGGCGATCAGCGTTTTTTTTTTCGTGACTGCGACATTATGGCGGGCACTTCGGACAATTTTGACACATTTGTCATTTTCACAGCAAAAAATGCATTTAAATTGCATTGTTAACTGCAACTGTCATTTTCACAGTATGGGAGTTAACCACAAGGGGGCGCTGTGAATTTGAGTGTACCCTGTGTGTGTGTTTACAACTGTAGGGGGGTGAGGCTGTAGGTGTGACGTCATCGATCGCGTCCCCCTATAACAGGGATGACGCGATCGATGCTGCGGCCACAGTGAAGCACGGGGAAGCCGTGTTTACACACGGCTCTCCCCGTTCTTCAGCTCCGGGGACCGATCGCCGCACTGCAGCGGCGATCGGGTCCGCGAATCCCGCGGTCCCGTTCCTGGAGCTTCGGACCGGGTCACGGGAGCGCGCCCGTGACCCACGGCTGGGTACTAAAATCAACGTGTATATATACGTTGATGTACCCAGCCATGCCATTCTGCCGACGTATATGTGCAGTAGGCGGTCCTTAAGTGGTTAAAGTCTAGCGAAATACCTGGTGTCATGGTGGAAATGTTTTTCTGAAAGGGTAAGGGTCTCGCGCCAAAATAAATAAAATGTAACTATAAATACAGTATATATAGTGCACCCCAAATTCAAAAATATGAATAGGTAAATAGAAACAAAAGGGGGCGCTATTTTTGCAAACAATCAAAACATAAACCACAGAATAAAACAAACATCTATGGTTGCCTTAACATTAATATGTAGATATGTGCAATCTATATTGTGATAAATAAAAGTCCATAAGTTGTGCAGAAACAAAATGTCCATATAATGTGCAAAAGGGTTAATTCCAAAGATCCTTGTAAATTTCGCTCTGATAAATACGTGGATAAATAACCTTCACCAACTAAAACACCAGACAGTGAGTGTAAAAGATGGCTCCTTACCGCAACCAATTGACCCTTTTCGTTAAAGTGGTCAAATCAAGCTGTGTGTCTCCACAGATGGTTAAAAGCCTGGATACTCTTGATTGGATATGTTAACCGTCATAGGGCAAAAAAACACAAGAAAAGCCGCCATAGCATAATAACGTTTAATTTTAAATAAATTAAAACACACAGTGCCGAGTGGCTCCTTACTGTTAAAGGGTCACTAAAGTCAGGGATTTTTTTAAAAAAAAATAACAAACATGTGATACTTACCTCCACTGTGCAGTTCGTTTTGCACAGAGTGGCCCGGAAACCTGTCTTCTGGTGTCCCTCGGCGGCTGTCTGGGCTCCTCCTCGCAAAAGCTTTCCTTCTTCATGCGAGGGCGCTCGCATGGAGGAAAGCTTTTGCGAGCGCGCTCCCGTGATACAGCGGCGGCCATAGCCGCCGACTGTATCACTCGGCTCCGCCCCCCAGCGCGCCGCGTCATCCACCCTGATTGACAGCAGCGCTAGCCAATGGCTGCGCTGCTATCAATCCGCCCAGCCTAGCCAATCAACGGCCAGGCTGGGAACCGAAGAGGACGACGTGGACGCGCCCGGGAGATTCGAACGGTCAGGTAAGTACAACGGGGGCTCGGGGGGGGCCGGTGCTGCTAGATGTTTTTTTACCTTCATGCATAGGATGCATGAAGGTAAAAAAACTTGTACCTTTAGAACCCCTTTAAGGGTGCCCCACGTCCCGGCACTGAGGCTGAAGGCTTAGGTCTAGAAGAGAAATGTGTCCTTGGCTGGGGAAACAATCGCGTGCGTTCCACCTCACTGGAGTTGCGAACCAGCTGGACCGGAAAATGCTGTGCGTGGTCACGTGCCGCCTCGACGTACGTTTCAATATGTCGTCATCAGGAAGCGCACTTGACACACGCACCAGACCAGATTAAATAGGTCTCGGCAACAGCAATGGGAGAATTTGGGCCAATCACAGCCTCAGTCCCGGTTACTTCCGCAACCAATGCGCATCGCAAGGCAGATTGCGCACCTATAACATATCAAGTAACTTTAACAGTCATATACAGCGGAAGTTAACTAAAAATTACCATAGTCTGATTCCCCTTGTATAAGAGTAAAATTAATATGTTTGAAATTAATACAAACAATTTCTAACAGAAATAATACATATGTATCAAAAATGGAAATTGTAATTTAAAACCCACATTAATAAAATTAAATTAAAATTTATATAAAACAAAAGTATTCATTAGTAAGGAAACAATTAAGGTCGAGCTCTATGTTGAGACCCTGTGGTCGCATAGTCCTTAAACGATGTATCCACCGGGTCTCATTTTGGGATACTGCCCTGGTGAGGTGGGTACCCCTCCAGTGGCTAGTAATCCGATCAATCCCAAAAAACGTAAGTTTCCGGGGATCTCTGTTATGAAAAAGATCAAAGTGCTTTGAAACACTGTGATCAGGGTAGCCTTTTATAATGTTTGCTACATGCTCATTGATCCTTACTTTGAGATCCCTGGTAGTGTTTTTCTGATCTCTCCTGGAATGGTTATACAATGTCATTTTAGCCCAAACTGTAGCCACACATGTGACCAAAATTGCCAACCTGTTAAACTATGCATAGACGTGCACCACTCATATTGGCATGTTTATGCACCCATTATACCAGCCCTATTTATTTATTTTGGAAGCAATAACCTGGGGAAGTTCAACCCAAAGTTAACTGGCCATAGATTGTTTTAAAATCGACCAGTTCAGCCAGTGGCTGATTTAAAAAGAAAAGATCCATTTATAGCCTGCTTTAGGGGTGATTTCTGGAGTTGGGGAATAGCTGTAGATAGCTATTTTTTGCGGAGCTTTACGCTGTTAATTCAGCCATCTCTGCACTCCCTATGCTTTGTAATCTCTCTCGCTAATTGCACATATAGCCTGAGCACCGTGTTCTATCAGAGCAGATCGGCTTGTGCTTAGAGATGCATACACTGTGATGTTTGTATAAAGTGCTTTTTACTGCATAAAGCATTTTCAGCTCTATAAGGTGGCTCCCTGCTAGATTTTCTCTAAACTTGTTCTTTCAGAAGGTTCTAAGTTCAGGCAAATACATGTGGCTTATGGTTTGTTTAAAAATAATTTGCTTTGTGTTAACCTTTCTGGAGTGCAGTTTCTGATGCTGGCATGGCTGTCAATATGCAAATAAGCCAATTTTCCAAACTAGAATAATTTGTGCCCAACTTGCTTTAGGATCATTGAAAGCTGTGAATTATGTTCGCTTTGCCAGCCACCACTGACAACTGTAAGATGCATTTTTTTTATTCACTTTTTTTTTATATAGCTTTTACACATTCTAGCATGAGGGGGTCACATAAACTGTAAGTGGGATTTGTAATATTAAGGGCTCTTTCACACAGGCATTCTGATTCGATACGTTTTTCAGTCACTCCTGATTGGAAGCTCTAAGCAGCTCCATGGGTAGGCCGATGTAAGCAGACTTAAAGGGGTTGTAAAGGTACAATTTTTTTTATTTTTTTCCCTAAATGGCTTCCTTTACCGTAGTGCAGTACCCCTTCACTTATCTCATCCTTCCACTTTGCTTTTAAATGTCCTTATTTCTCCTGAGAAATCCTCACGTCCTGTTCTTCTGTCTGTAACTCCACACAGTAATGCAAGGCTTTCTCCCTGGTGTGGAGTGTCATGCTCACCCCCTCCTTTGGACTGCAAGAGAGTCAGGACGCCCACTAACACAGCTCCTTTCTCTATCTGCAACGTAGAGCGTTCGGACTCTCCTGTAGTCCGAGAGGGGGCGAACACGACACTCCACACAAGGGAGAAAGCCTTGCATTACTGTGTAGAGTTACAGACAGAAGAACAGGAAGTGAGGATTTCTCAGAAGAAATAGGGACATTTAAAATTGCAAAATCGAGGGATGAGGTAAGTGGAGGAGGACTGCACTATTGTAAAAAATTGTACCTTTACAACCCCTTTAAGTATTCTGGAGGCACCAGACACAAAATCTGCAGATTGAGTTCTGTCTATAACCTGCACTGGCTGAAGACAGAGGTGGCACCAGATTTCTGTTGAGACCCCCTGGTGTCTCTATTAAGGCTCCATGCACACTGGGTTAACAACCACTGCTTCTGAAAGAGTTTTTTTGTTCTGCCTGTAGAAGTAGATCACATTTATCCTATGACTCCATGCACATTGGGACGATTACAGGCATATTTTGAGCTTGGCGTTTAAAGGCAAGAAAAAACCCTTCTAGTTCGCTTTTCCGATTGGAGCTTTCTGGCAGAACAAAAATTAAAACTCAACTCATCTAAACTTTTTTTTTTTTTTTTTAAAGCCCATTGTGCATTGAGCCTTAGGCCGCGTACACACTATCAGTCCATCCGATAAGAACGGTCCAAAGAACCATTTTCATTGGTTAACCGATGAAGCTGACTGATGGTCTGATGTGCCTACATACCATCGGCAAAAAAAACGATTGTGTCAGAACGCGGTGACGTAAAACACGACGACGTGCTGAAAAAAAACAAAGTACAATGCTTCCAAGCATGCGTCGACTTGATTTTGAGCATGCGCAGGTTTTTAACCGATGCTTTTGCATACCAACGATCGGTGCTGACCTATCGGTTAGGTGTCCATTGGTTACATTTTAAAGCAAGTTCTTTTTTTTTTTTTGGACCGAAGGATAACTGACCGATGGCGCATACACACGATCGATTTGGACAGATGAAAACGGACCTTCAGTACGTTTACATCAGTTTTGACCGATCGTGTGTACGCAGCCTTAGACGCCTTCTTTCAGGCTTAAAGTGATTGATTGTAAGGCTTTGTTTTTTATATATTATATATATATATATATATATACACAAATGTTATACTTGCCTCAACTTTGCAGTTCGTTTTTCACAGAGTGGCCCCGATCCTCGACTTCTGGGGTCCCTTGCTTTTCTTTGGCCAAATTTACCCGTATGATATATATGATATTAAATATCTGGTTTATTTTAATTATTTTTTGTCATGGGCATCTCTCCTTCCAAGCAGGTAAAATGTGATGTTGTCTTAGTAATCTTTTGGTAGAATATACAAATGTCAATGCTTAGGATTGCACAGGTGAATCTCGGAAAACAAAGGTTGTAAATATTATCCTTCCTTCTGCAACAAAATACATTCATTTTTTACCTGGGGGGGGGGGGGGGGGGGGGGAGCAATTCAGCACCATCAAGTGTTTTCAACATGTCTTCCTAATCCTTTAGCAAAGGAAAATACGCAAAAAAATAATTTCAGACACACTGGCAAAGTGCTGGAATGCAGCTGTATAGTGAAGAAAATAAAGTTGTGTCTAATTTTTTATTCCAATTAAAAGATCCCTTTGGCATTTATTACTTTTTAACTTGTTTTGCATAGCTCTATCTATTTAGCTGGGTCACAGAGAGAGCTATATTTTCCATTTAGGATGATTTGTGTGCATCGCTTGACCACCTCAATGGTTTAACGCGAGGATAGAGGAGGCGATTAAACTGTTTCAAATGAGGAGTCCTGCTGATTCCATCAAATCTGCAGAATGTATAATGGGAGGAGAGACGCTGCCTGTGACAGCGCTCTGAGAATATACAGACTAGCCTGGTCTGAACCATTTAAGGAGGCCCAATTAGAGATCAAATTTAAAGGGTAGGGACGGCAGATTTACAGACACAAATCAATGAGCGTGGTAATCCCAATGAATGTGACAGATACTGCTGTTAGAGGATATCGCTGCGGTTTAGGATCATTACCCTTACAGAGGCTCATACATCACCGCTAAAGCCAGGGCAGGTTTTAACCATGTACCAGGCGACAGCTTGTTCTACATACGATGGGCAATGAGAGTCTATAATAGGTGGTGTTATTTATTCTAGCCATGACCGAGGGAGAGTTTGGGGAATTTGAGTGCACATCCAGCAAAATTTAGATCAACAAACCACACTTAACTTCTTAGCTGCCAGTTACAGATGTTTGTAGGTTTTGGTTTAAAGCAGATTCATTCACATGGTACAGGCTATTCAATAATTTAGTACGGTTGCTGACCCCGAGCTGGAAACTGGATGGTTCATTTCCTTTTCAGGGCAGCAGTCCCCTTCTGGTCGGGAAAAAAAAATCACTTGAAACGTTGCAGTCCCATATTTTACAATTGCTGAATTCTTGCTTTGATGGTGCAAACTCCTACTGTACAAACATTATTATTATTTCTTCTGCATATAAGGCTCCATGCACACAAAAACGTTGATTCTACAGGCGTTTGACGTTTTTTTTTCTCCTGCCTGTAGAAGCACTTCTATTGTGCTCTATGTGTCTTTGCACATTATTGACTGCTACAGGCGTTTTCTGTCAGGGACGTTCAGAGGCAGGAAAAAAAAACCTTCTCTATCGCGTTTTCTGGAGGAGTTTAGAAGCTGTAAAAACGTCACTCTCCTAAACTCTCCTAAACTCCTCTGAACGTCAAGTGCCAACGTTTTTTTAGGTGTGTTGTGGGAGTAAAAACTTTTGCAGAGGGGAGTGTAGTGCAAAAAAACGCCTATAAACTAAACTCTCATAGACTCGCCTAAACTTTGTACAATATGCTTTCATTTTGTATCTTTTATGCCATGTTTTTCAAGCTAAAAACGTTGACGTTTTTTCTGCTCCTAGTGTGCATGGAGCCTAATAGTGAAAAATTTATTTTGGCCACAGCAAGCAGCTTTTCACTTTTATATCTTGCCTAACCTCCACTAAAAGCATGAAAGAAAGAAGCTAATTGGTTACTGTAAACATTGGAGACTTTAGGCAGATGCTGTATTTCAGTTGGCTTGTGAATCAGACGGCTCTCCAATAATAGACTGCTATTGGAGATGGCAGGAGACAAAACCTCTGAGATGACCAATCCCAAGTTTATCTACATCACAGTCGCATAGATATATATCTATATATAGATATATCTATCTCTCTTTTCCTTAATAAACCTGGTGTTTCAAGGATAAAAAGGTGGAAATGTGCCATAAGAGTTTTTATTAAGTGTAAAAAAAAAAAAGTAATCATTTATGACTCAAGAAGTCAAATTTTCTGAATATTGGTTATGTTGGCTTTTTATAATACTTGGCTTTCTATTTATTAAAATGGTATGTTTTGCAGGCTCCGGGTCCCTGGCTGCAATGGCTGTGTTTGAAGACCGCTACAGACCAGACATGGAGGTATGTGACCTAATGCGTGTTTGATTTTTATGCACTGTCTATTTTACTTATCCTGTGTCTTAGATCAATAGGTCATATTGACTCAAACCTCAGTCAATTCCTGCTCCTTAATCTTCCTTACTTGATTGACTGGAATGATAGCTGTTGTTCCAGAATGGCTTATACACCATGGATCTCTAATGCAAGGCTACACAAGCCTACAAGCCTCAAAAACCCATTACAGGTCTTATTTCTGACAACTAGAGACAAATCCCAAGGGCGTCTTTCATTGAAGTCCTCGGTTTTAAACATGTTGAGATTCTGTTCCTATTCAGTAGAATGTAGTAGGGGTGCCTGGTGTGGATTTTACTTTGGTGCCCTATCATTACCTTAGTTTCAAGTGTTCTAGCCCACCTTCAATAATAATTTCTAACAACCAAACACTCTTGAATCCTAAGAGTAAATCTCCAAAGGTGGCAGTGCTATATCTAAGACATGCACAGATGAGTATCATTTTACACACAAAAAGGCAATCTTATTTATTTTTGCCCTTTTAATAAAGTAAGACTTAAAGCAAAACTGTTTATCTTGCGCGCACACAGATAAAAAATATGTAACAAAACAAAGTGCAACAAGTGTACTTGTGGTTAGTAAAATGAAGAATGGAGCAGCTTCAAAAAGCCAGCAGAGGATGCAAATATTACATACCTGCCTCTGCCTGCAAGATCCTATTGACCACATAAATTAGCAGTCTTGTGAGCAATTGCTACTGCTTAGGTAAGTTGCATCATGAAGACAAGCTGTCACACATACTAAAAGTAGTCAATACAGATCAATATCTTAATGCCTTCGGTGTCAATGTTGCACAAAGTCTAAGCTGCATTGGGCAGAAGATCAGCCATTCACTTCTAAAGCCTGTGCTGAGCGTAGGTTTTTTTATTTTTTTTGTACCGTGTTCTTAAATTCTTCTCTTGGACAGCACACTGGCAAGTTCTTTAAACAATTGTGTTGCACATAAATGCTTGCTTTTTACCTGACTTGCTTGCAAAACGTGTAGCTATATTATAGAATTGCAGGAAGATGCAGAGCCAAGTTAAAAAAATAAGGGTTCATATACTTGAACCTGCTCCTATGTAGGTGTAAGGATAATGTTTAATGTTTTTGCACATATTTTTTTTACTATTATTACAGCTAATGTATTAGGAGTTGGCTAAATATTGAAATTTGGACAAAGCAATTGCGTTATTTTAAGTAGTTTATTTACATACTTAATAAACAATGTATTACAATTTGCCCACTTTATGTAGTTTGAATTTTGAATAATTTTAGAGTAGATTTGAGTAGGCGCCATTTTTATGCCCAGGGGTCTCCAAACGTTCTAAACAAAGGGCTTGTTTACTGTCCTTCAGACTTTAGGGAGGCCGGACTGTGGCCATTCAGAGTAGAACTTGAGTATATAATGCATCTTTAGTATTAGGGGAAGGAATAGCGCACTGTCTTGGTGTCGGCAGGAGGGATAATTCCCTATCCTTGGTATTAGTGGGAGTAATAGTGTTCTATCATTGGTGGGAGGAATAGTGCCCCCATCATTGGTGTCAGTGGGGGAAATAGTGCCCCATTGTTGGCGTCAATGGGAGAAATCCTGCCCCATTGTCACCACCTGAAATGCTGCCCCATTGTTGGGGTCAGTGGGAGGAATAGTGTCTTAGTGGGAGAAAAAGTACCTCAAGGGCCAGATAAATGCAAGCAAAAGGCTGCAGTTTGGAGACCACTGATCTATGCCATTAAGTGCTACATTGTTTCATTTATATGTTTTTTGATGTTAAAGCAGAGTTCCACCCAAAAGTGGAACATTTTTTTTTTTTTTTTTGCTTCCTCCAACCCCCCCTCTTTTTTTTTTTGACTGGTCCCTGTCCCCCCTTATTGGGAGGTGGCGCCTCCCTTGGAAGTTCACCCCCCACCCCCTTTCTTCCTCCGCTGACGAGCCAATTAAAAAGCGCAGAGCGCTTCACTCGTACGCAGTAGGGAACTGTCTGAAGCCGCAAGGCTTCAGGGCTGGCTTCTCTTAGTGGAGATGTTGGCAGCTGCATCCAATAGTTGATCCGAACATCGGCTGGGGTGCCAACATCGTTGGCTCCCTGGACAAGTAAGTGCTCATATATTGTGTTGTGTTTTTCTATAAAAATAACAAACATGTTCTACTTGCCTGCTTTGTTGCAGTGGGTTTGCACAGAGCAGTCCGGATCCTCCACTTCTCGGGTCCCTCTTTGGTGCTCCTGGCCCCTCCCTCCTGTTGAGTGCCCCCGCAGAAAGCAGCTTGCTATGGGGTCACCTGAGCCGAGTCACAGCTCAGTGTGTCCATTCAAACATGGAGCCCTGCCCCACCCCCTAGCTGATTTTGGCGGTAGCCAATGGCGCTGATGCTGTGTCTAGGCCAATCGGGAGGGATAATGTCGGATGGCAGAGACACTCATGGACATTGCTGGACCTTGGATAAGTATTAGGGGCCCTGCTGCACACAGAAGGCTTTTTATCCTAATGCATAGACTGCATTAAGATAAAAAAAAAATGCATTTACAACCCCTTTAACAGAATAGCACTCTCTGCAGTTTGTGATTTATGTATTGCCACGAATAGAACATGGTTGGTCAGATCACAAGGCTATGGGTTGCATACAAGTCTTTTTTTAGTTAAAAAATTACTTGTATGCTTTACCTCTTTACTTAGTTGATGATTTGACCCTTGAAAATGGTCAGGTGCAGCTTTTTGTTTTTGTAAATGGGCAACCATAGAGGACAGCAAAGACATTTTTGCTAGTTTTCATTATATCTGTAGGACCGATGTCAGTGGTAGCTGTACTACTCGCCCGATCTTAAAGGAGTCTTTTAGCAGTTTTAAGAATGTACACATTAAATGTACATGACACAACAGTTAATGCCAATTAAGGACTTTAAAACTATGAAAACAATGATACTTGGGACTGTGTATTTGTTAAATGTGTCCTTGCAAAACAAAAAAAAAGTTAAGAAAAAAAAGTTTAACAAATGGTTAAAATAACCCGGCAGGAAAATAACTAAGGGGAAGTAGTAGTGAGGGTTAAGTAAGAGTTGAGGGGTTAATTAGGTAAAGTTTTTTTTATAAAAAATAAAAATAAAATAGATTTCACTTGCAAGGTTGCATAAATTGACATTTAATGCAGATCAAAGGAAGCTTATTTGATCCGCACATGAAAGCTAAGATAGTTTAAATACTTTGTAACAATAATATGGTTGCAAAGTATAATTCAGACCTGCTATTCAGCAGCCGCTTCTGGCTCCCCCTGTAAGGTATCAGTACTTAGCCAATACTAGAGCGTAAAAATAGAGCATATAATGTTCGGGGTCTTTTTTTCTTTTGACAGTGGGGTTATTGCTTTAGGTCTTCGGGCAGCCATAGTTTAAATCTTGGCCAGTTCAGCAACAATCAACTTGGGTACAACCAGGATGCTGGATTTTTACATGCGATTATTGCCAATGGCTGTTGCTAGCAAGAGTTCCTGTGTTCTCCTGGCTATCAATGGAAAAACTGGTATATGTACAGGTACCGATCAGTGGAATCTGTTTTAAACACTGACATGTGGCATTCCATAATCTTTCCAAAAGATTTTGCTTCTGCTCATGTGCAAAGTACCATGCCCTTCACAGGTGCTGCTTTATTAAGGCATTTTACATATTCAAGTTTTTACAGTCTACTTCAATTAATGTTGTGTGCGCAGTTCGCGGTTTTATTTGTCTGTTTACTTGTCTACCAGGCCAATTATGACATTTCTCTCCTACATGTAAAAAGCTTTTTCTATCAAAAAAAAAAAAAACACGTTTGGAGGTTCTATGTAATTTTCTATAAAAAAATAAATACAAATTACATAGAACCTCCAAACATGTGGTGTGTTTTTTTTTTTTTTTTCTTTTTTTTAGCAGAGCCCTAGAGAATGAAATGGCAGTCATTGCAACTTTTAATCTGCGCATTTATGTTTTTACAGCAAAGTTAGCCCAATTTTTTTGCATAATAGGAATTGGGCATCATCCAGTGAGTAATCCTTTTGAGAGGTGTGTGTGTGTGTGTGTGTGTGTGTGTGTGTGTGTACTAAACCCCAAATTGATGGTGTAGGGGTATGACGTGTGATACTAATGATGGAGATCTGAATTGGATTGGTCGATTTAAAGAAAGTATGTAGATACAGCAAAAGGCATGCATGGTACATAAGGGGAGTTCCCATATTATTTGAACAGATCCAGAACGGAGTCCGGGCTGGCCAACAGGGATCCTTCAAAAATTGGTTTATTCAGAAATTAGTTAATGTATTGAAAGATCAAATGGTAAAATCATAAATACATTGTTTATAATTGAAGCCAGTAAGGATTTTTTTTCACTCATAAGAGATATTACTTGAATGTTGCAATCCCCCCAAAAAAGGTGATACAGTGTATATGAGTACAAAACACCGCAGCGACCCATGTAGCACAGGTATGAATATTGTGCAAAAATAATTATAATAATAAAATGAAATTGGTAATAATGGGGCAAGAGTCAGATGTGACCTGATTAAACGTATGGGGCCCTGAATGTCAGCTGACAAAAGCTTGGAGTCCCAATAGTTAATTCTAATTACCTTAGAATAAACAAAGTGGCTAACCTGGAAGGCTAATTCATCCTCCTCATCCACGGATTGCCAGATATCGCCTGCAGAAAGATATAGATACTATAAGATGCGCCAATGTAACATCATTGAAAACAATACAAAGGAAAAAGGGAAGGGGTTGCAGAGGTTGCATAGATTGGCAACTGAACAATGAAGTTTTTACCTGTGCCATGTTTAAGTTGTAGGTGTAATCATCACAGCAGAGCTCACGCTGCTGATGTGTGATTAATTGGGCTCTTTTATACCTCCCTCTACGTAATAATGCAGCTCAGAGGGCGGTGTCATTTACGTCAGTGGGTGTGGACGAAGGACCTGGGAGCCTGGGATCTCCCATCCTAGAGAACCCCCCCCCCCCTGTGCACGCCGTTGACGTAGGAGCGTGTCACAGATGGCAGTGATTGGGCAGTACCGCCCATACAGTGGGAGGGAGCGATCGATGGCCAATCCAACGGTCAGAAATACGAACAGACGCCAACGCTCAAACCTCCGTTTGAGTTCAACACTGATGACAGTATTGGCGTCTGCCCCCACGCACCCACAGAGGATGCTTGATGGGTGTCAGCTGGACGCTGACCTAGATCAGACCCACCATGGAGGGTTGAGTGGACCTGGCTGTTCCTGTATGTATGAACACTGAAAAATATAAATAAAAAACCTTTGTGGGAAAGTTCATATGGACAAACACGGATGGACTCTTCTGATAAGAATAAGGAGGTATGGCCCCCCTGATTCGTAGGACAAATAAAGGTGAAGAAAAAACAAATCATAAATGCATACATAGCAATGTATGGACATCAAATACTGTCAACATGTTAGGGGACATTATATATATATATGTGTGTGTGTGTGTATGTGTATATATATGTGTATATATATGTGTGTGTATGTGTGTGTGTATATATATATATATATATATATATATATATGTATAATATATAATGTGTGTGTCAGTAAGCTTTCTAAATACATTAGCAAAGCTGCAATTACCGTATCTTTACAAAACCTCATAAGTGTTCATATGTACATAACATTATTTTTGAAAGGATTACAGTGGGTCACCCTTCACAGAATAAAAACGCAACCCAAAAGTAACGGCTTCTCCGGAAAGGGATAACCCCCCAAAATTTAGATGGCAGAAAGCCAAAGGAGGAGGAATGGAGAGCAAAGGATAAGATTCATATAGATGACTGTGTGAACAAGGGGCGTCTACCCTAAGACTCAAAGTGGGAGGCATCAAAAAAGCATAAAAAAACATCAGCGGAGACATTGCAATAAAGGGGGGTGGGGGGGGGGGGGGGCAAATAGGACAGGACATGAAAAGGCAAAAAATGTTTTTGTATGAATAAATGCTATCTTTTTAAAGAAACTTATCTGACCACTCCATTGTGTCTTGTGGGTTTGGTAAAGGTAACTGCTATTTACAAGTATTTATTCTCAACATACCCCTTTTGCATCTTTAACCAGTTAATCACCTTGGGACGTCCATGGACGTCCTCAGCTTTGTGCGGTGATATCTCAATGATGCCTGCAGCCACAGGCATCATTTAGATATCACTGTCTTCAGCCGGCGATCCTGTGCACCATAAGAACGATCAAAGTGGCGGTTCCGCCATCCATCCGGTGCTGGAGAGCGAATCGGCCGGCGTTCCCTGCAGAAACCATAGAGATGACTGGTGACCAGACACATGTAATGAATGTAAACACAGCCGCAATTCCAACTGAAAGCATTAGATCGGTGAATTTTTTTTTCATGATCTAATGCTTTCCAGCCTGGAAGGGGAGATGTGGGGTCTTTTTGACCCCGCATCTCTCCATAAAGAGGACCTGTCACAGTGATTCCTATTACAAGGGATGTTTACATTCCTTGTAATAGGAATAAAAGTGATCAAGTAAAAAAAAGTGTAAAAATGAAAAAATTAAGTAATAATAATAAAAAAAAATGCAAGTCCCACCCACATATGTAAACACCGCTCATGAGGTATCATCGCGTGCGTTGGAGTGTGTGCAACAATTCTAGCACTAGACCTCCTCTGTAACTCAAAAATAGTAACCTGTAAAAAAAAATCGGCGTCGCCTATGGAGATTTTTAAGTACCGAAGTTTGGCGCCATTCCATGAGTGTGCGCAATTTTAAAGCGTGACATGTTGGGTATCTATTTACTCGGCGTAACATCGTCTTTCACATTATACAAAAAAATTGGGCTAATTTTACTGTTTTGTTGTTTTTTTTTTTTTTTTATTCATGAAAGTTTTTTTCCCCTAAAATAAGGCGTTTGAAAAATTATTGCGCAAATACTCTGCAAGAAAAAAAGTTGCAGTGACCGCCATTTTATTCCCTAGGGCAGTGATGGCGAACCTTGGCACCCCAGATGTTTTGGAACTACATTTCCCATGATGCTCTACTACACTGCAAAGTGCATGACCATCATGGGAAATGTAGTTCCAAAACATCTGGGGTGCCAAGGTTCGCCATCACTGCCCTAGGGTGTCTGCTAAAAAAATATATAATGTTTGGGGGTTCTGATTAATTTTCTAGCAAAAAAAAGTGTGATTTTTACATGAAGGAGAGAAGTGCCAAAAAAAGTCTGGTGATTAAGTGGTTAAAGTCCCATACCCTACCCCGATTCGGGGACTACGTCTAATCGAGTAAATGGTTTCCTAACGTGTCACGCTTCAAAATTGCACACGCTCGTGGAATGGTGCCAAACTTTGGTACTAAATCCCCATATGCGACACTTTAATTTTTTTTTTTTTTTTTACTGGTTACATGTTTTGAGTTGGAAATTATTGCTCTCGCTCTAACATTCGCGGCAATACCTCACATGTGGTTTAAACACAATTCATAGGTGGGCACGACTTTGTTTCGCCTCTGCGAGCAAGCACATTTTTTTTTTATTATTGTTAATTTAACTTATTTTTTTTCTAATTTGACACTTTTGAAAACTTTTTTTTTTTTTTTGATCACTTTTATTCCTATTACAAAGACTGTAAACATCCCTTTGGAACAGGATTATGACAGGTCCTCTTCACAGTGAGATATGGGGTCAATAAGACCCCACATCTAACCTCTAGGCTGGGAAGCCTGAAATAAAAAATTAAAAAATTTCGGCTTCCCAGCCAAGGCAGCACCATTTGTTTTAAATGCAGAGGCTGGGCGTGACGTCTTAACATTGCGCCCAGCCTCTGAAAGATCAGAGACTCCGGGCACCATCTCTATGGTTAGCATCTGGGGCCGGCAGGTTCCTTCTTCTCCGACTCACCGATGGCAGGGGTGAGTCGGTAGAAGCACCAGATGGGGTGGCGGGGGTTGTCCCCTCTCACTGCCTGTAATAACGATCAAGCGCTATGATCGTTCTTAGGCTTCATTTCCACTGGCGTTTTTACAGCCACTTTTCTGAGCTTTTTTTTACAGCTTAAAACCGCCTTGTCCATGTTTGTTTATTTTAGGGGGAAAAAAAAGTTTTTGTTTTTTTTGAGCTGGAGCTCAAAAAACCTGCGGCAGCGTTTTTGAGCGTTTAATGTCTGGCGTTTTTACAGCTCTATTGCTGGAGCTTCAGAACGCACTGGTCCTGCATTTTTTTTGCAGCTTAAAAACGTCTTGGCCATCTACAGCTCCAAAACGTCATGGTGGGCATGAGGCCATAGACTAACACGGAGCGCTGTTTTTAAGCTGCAGAAAAGTGGCTGTAAAAACGCCAGTGAAAATGAGCCCTTATGGTGTAGGGAATCGCCGGCTCTAAAAGATATCTGTAGCTGCAGGCATCATTCAGATATCACCACTCAAAGCCCAGGACTTCTGTTAAATAAGTGGTCAGCAGTTGGAGTTGAGACCATTAGCTAGCGTACATTTAAATGCTGGTGCTTGTACACCACAGTCGATGTGCCAGCATATACATGCATGTCTTTTTTAGTAAATTAGGCACGTGTGCTCACAACCGATTTCATAGAAGTGTCACAGCTCTGTATGTCCATTCAGACTTAGAGCCCAGACCCGGAGCCACCCCTCTCTCACCGATTGGCTAGATGACTTTTGATAGCAGCAAGAGCCTATGATGGGGCTGCTGCTATGTCAGCCAATCAGGAAGGAGAATCTTGGATGGCTGAGACACTCGTGGATATCGCTGGACAGAGAGGGACCTCAGGTAAGTGTAAAGCCTCGTACACACGATCGGATTTTCCACAGACAAAGCCTCAGAATTTTGTCTGAAGGGCATTTGCCCTGAACTTGTATTGCATACAAATGGCAAAGAATTGTTTGCCAACAAACACAAATCTCTGTGGTTTTTCAGCTCTCTAGCGCCACCCTTTGGGCAACTTCTGCTAATATTGTTTTGTTATGGTTAGCATTGCTTATGAGCATGCGTGTTTGTAGTTTGGAATTTTTTCTGACGGACTTGTGTACACATGATCGGATAATCCGACAACACACATATTTTGTTATAAAAGTTTAAAGCATGCTATCCCACATTTGTTGCCAGACATTCCAACAGCAATTGTCCGATGGAGCATATAAACGGTTGGATTTTCTGTCAACAGCCTGTTCTCACACAATTCCCATCTGAAAATCCGATCGTGTGTACGGGCCTTTAGGCTGGATTCACACCAATGCATTTTTAGTGCGCACTACAGAACATGTTCTATAGGAAACCATGTTAAATGGACTGTAGTGCAAAAAGCACTAAAACTGAGTAGGTGTGAATCCAGCCCCTTCGCACACAAGGCTTTTTATCCTAATGCATAGAATGCAATAAGATGACAAAAAACCTTCTGCCTTTACAACCCCTTAAATTGAACAAGTTGATGTTGGAAGCTGATTGGCTACCATGCACAGCTGCACCAAATTTTCCACTTTTAGTTAATTAACCCTATTGTGTCTGAGTGTTGGAAATCAACTTTCTTAATTGGAAATGTTTTTGCTTCTCTGTTCATTTGAATTGTATTGCAATAAAGCCCGATTGCCAGTGTGCAATTACATAATGGAATAACAAAAACTGAATCCAATTGTTGCTGGTTTTGTAAAAATAATTGCCTTTAGTTGCATGCTGGATAACTACACAGTACCTAAAATATTACTGTAATGTGCCAGAAGTTGCTGGAATATTAATAGGAAGCAGCTTAATTAAACTGGGCTTTGCTGCCAGTCTCAGAAAATAGATTGAGACCAATAAATCTGTAATAAAAATGATTTAGTAGTTTTCGTGTGGATAGTGACAGTCTATATATACAATGCTACCCTGCGCTGTCAGACTGCTAAACCGCTTAAAATAGCTGATATTGTTGACGAGGGGTAACTTGTAACTGTTTTGATTTCCTTTCTGAAGGGCAAAGTGGTATCTTCTCAGACAGCAACAATCTTATTTGCATTTAGTTGTTATGCGGGATGTGGTTACAATTACCCATTGTCGCGAGTTGCCACAGCGAGCAAGAGAATAAACCCCCTTGAAGATTATGGTTCATTAAAACGGGAAGAAGATTAATATTTTCCCTGTCAAGATCAATACAGCTTCTCCTGCACTAATTGTCAGAAAAGCTTGCGGAGGCTACTGAAGGATGGCAGTGTGTGAGCACAGTAGATCACAGGGACAGTATTCAAAGGAAGGCTGTCCTGCACCCTCTGGTATCGACTTGCAAATTAGCAGCTGGATTCTAATTAAACAAGTTTAATGAAAGGAGCATTTGAATACTGCTGAAAAATTAAAAAAAAAAGACAATCCTTTTTCTGCAGTCTGATATGTCCTGTACTACAGACCCAGGGAGACAGCAAGTGCCATGTGTGATCTATACATATGTATTTTTAGCTCTGGCATATTTGAAAGGTTCTTGGACAATGCTTGGATTATAGCATACATTGCTAATAAAATGTTGAAGGTCTTAGAAACCTTCCAAAGGGTCCTGCTTCTCCTTGCAATACCCACAGTTCATTATCTATCTGCCATTAGTGCTATTGGCCATCACATAATTGCTTATTTTTGCCATTTTGTCACTATCCACTTTCTTTGGCCAGTATTTTTACTTTGTTGTCAATCATGTTACCAATGAGACAGTCATCACATAGAAATCCTGCTTTGCTACGCCACTACCTGGTAAGAACAAAATATAACTGTAGTCCTAAATGTCTTATACTTCCTAGGTAAAGTGATGCCGCGTACACACGACTGTATTTCATAACGAGAAAAATTCCATTTTTTTTAATTGGTCGTTTTTAGGCTCGAAAGCATTTTTTTCTTGTCGTTTTTCACGTCGTCGTTTTTCACATAAAAACAGTAGTGTGTACGCTTTAAGAAGGGGGGGGGGGCATGCATGCTCAGAAGCAAGTTATGAGACAGGAAATTGGCATAAGCAGCCCAAAGGGTGGCGCCATTCGAATGGAACTTTCCCTTTATAGTGCCGGTTTACGTCACCGCGCTTTGCTCGAGATTTTTTTTTATGAACGTGGGTATGCAAGGCAGGCTTGAGAGGAATCACGTCGAGGGAGAAATGTATTTTTTTCCATGACATGAATAACAGTCGTGT
This sequence comes from Rana kukunoris, assembly GCA_029574335.1. Taxonomy (NCBI): domain Eukaryota; kingdom Metazoa; phylum Chordata; class Amphibia; order Anura; family Ranidae; genus Rana; species Rana kukunoris. The sequence goes on from CM056057.1 coordinate 169,902,467, forward strand.
GTTGCATGGTGCTTTAGGATCCATGATGACCAGAAACTTGACCAAATGTGCATGCACGCCGGACGTTAAAATAACGTTATAAAAACGCCAGTAGCTTGGCACTGAATTTTTCAAAGTTTTTTTCAATAGCGGTTTTTAGCGTTTTGTTAAAGAAAAATTTTTTTTTATTTTTTTCAATGGATTAAAAAATGCTGGTGAGTGACGTTTTTAAGCGTTTATCAACGTTCATCAGCGTTAGAGCGTTTTTACAGCTGAAAAACGTCTCTCGGAACCCACTAGTGTTGGGTTTTCTTTACTGCTCAAAAACGCCACTGCCCAAAACTGCTAATAACAGCCTATGTGTGCATGGACACATAGTATAACATGATGGAGAGTTTGATCGTAGAAAAAAACATCTGCGAAAAACAGCTGCTGTAAAAACGTCCAGTGTGCATGAGGCCTCAGTCAGGTGATCTGTGCAGTATTAATGTGATTTCTGCAATATAGTACGAACCCTGCATAAAGACAATTTCACTTTAAGTAACATTGGTTTTAAATGATTAGATCGTCTCTTAGAGCTGCACGATTATTCCTCGCAAACTTGACAAAGTATTTCCTGATCTTTCTATGCAGAGAATACTCTGCTCTGCTGAAGCAGTCAGCCGGAGAAAAAAAATCTGGGCAGTCTGCAAAATATCACAACATTCTTTATCGGTGGAACCCAAGTCTAAACATTGTAACAATTTGTCATTTACCTCAAAGGAATACACTTCTGTGTGTAAATGAGGAACGTTTAACCACTCAAACACTTAACCTTTTTCTGACACCCAAAAGTGGAACTTTAGCTGATCTGTCTTCTCCCCCCTCAGGTGCCACATTTGGTGGTGGGAGGGGGAGCAGATATCCTGTTCTCACTTCCAGAAGTCTGGCTGCGGCCCATGATGTCACAGCTTGTCTCTCTCCTCCCCCTTCCGCCTGGCCAGTAAGAGAGAGGAGCAGAGCCTCATATATGCGTAGTAGGGTTCCCAGCATGAAGCCATAAGGCAACACTGGAAAAACAAGGGGGGTGGTGTCTGCGCTGTGAAAAGTGGGTGAAATCCAAGGGTGGTACGGGAATAAATCCCTGGGCTGGTGAACGTGGGGGAGGGGTGGTGTTTTTAGAACAGAGTGATAGCGTACACAAGTTTAGTGTCAATACGTAAACCGTCAAAATGTAGCACAAAAGATAATATTGAATACTAAACAATGGCAAGTGACAAAAAAGGAGTACAAATTCACAAGCAGTAAAATGTACACAATGTGCTGGTCCAAGTAATGTGAAATCAGGGAGAACTACCGCTAGGGGCGCCCCTGAATGTGTAACACAGTGAACAATACAAATAATAATATATAAATCAGTGAATAAATGCAAAAAAGTCTCTGAAAGTGTTTCCCAAATGCCCCAGAAGACAGGTTCCAAAGATGTCCCAGAAGAATGGTGCCGGGAAAGGACGTGGTACAGTGAACACCTCAGGTGGTCCCTAGCCCCTCACCTCACGGCTATGGCACGGATAGCCAAATAAAACCACCTCTGGCAGGGGGAGGAGGAATACACTTCAATGGACAGAAACGACATCAGCACTCAGCAGTAAGGCATGGAGAAGATACAAAGCAAGTAGGATATGGTGTTATGGAAGTGTCTAAACAGACAACATCATTCACTCATACATCCACTCACACGGAGGTGATGGATGCTGGGCCTATCTCCCACGAACACCGAGTTCGTCCTAAGTCCTGGATGCACACCTGGCTCCTCTTCTTCTGTGTCTGAGCTGGGTGGACACTTGGAGCAGATAGAGGGGACCCTCACACAGCATATAGGATGGGAGAAAAAAAGACCATAGTACAGCCCCGCAAAAATGGAACAGGTTTATTAAAACATATAGGTGCACTCACATTTGGATGATAAAAACTGGGCACAGAAACCAAACGGACGGCAGGGGGGTCTTGCTGCGTCAGGCGTGTGGACTCTGATGCTCCTTGATCCCTACGCGTCTCTACAATAAGGCAACACTGCTGGGTTCCCTTACCCGAAATGGTGGTGGCATGCACCTGACAGCTGATGGAAACATAAGCTGTGATGCCGACATCGCTGGACTCCAGGACAGGTAAGTGTCCTATTATTAAAAGCCAGCAGCTGCAGTATGTGTAGGTGCTGGCTTTTAATTTTTGCAGGGGTGGGCAGAACACCGCTTTAACCACTTAAGGACCGCCTTCTGCACATATATGTCAGCAGAATGGCACGGCTGGGCATGTACAAGTACGTCCTGTGCTAGTGCCTAGCCGTAGGTCACGGGCGCGCACCTGCGGTGCGTTCCCGCAACATGGTCCGAAGCTCCAGGACCCACGGACCCGATCGCCGCTGGAGTCCTGCGATCGGTCTTCGGAGCTGAAGAACGGGGAGAGCGGTGTGTAAACACGGCTTCCCCGTTCTTCACTGTGGCGGCGTCATCGATCGTGTGATCCCTTTTATAGGGATACACAATGACATCGCATCTACAGCCACACCCCCCCTACAGGTGTAAACACACATTAGGTCACACAAAATTCATTCAGCGCCTCCTTGTGGTTAACTCCCAAACTGCAAATGTCATTTTCACAATAAATAATGCATTTCAAATGCATTTTTTGCTGTGAAAATGACAATTGTCCCAAAAATGTGTAAAAATTGTCAAGTGTCCGCCATAATGTCGCAGTCAGGAAAAAAATCGCTGATCGCCGCCATTAGTAGTAAAAAAAAAATTAACAAAAACGCAATAAAACTAGACCCCTATTTTGTAAAGGCTATAAATTTTGCGCAAACCAAACGATTAACGCTTATTGCGATTTTTTTTTTTTTTTTTTTTTTTTTACCAAAAATAGGTAGAATACATATCGGCCCAAACCAAGGAACAACATTTTTTTTAGATATTTTTGGGGGATTTTTTTATAGCAAGAAGTAAAAAATATTGAATTTTTTTCAAAATTGTCGCTCTATTTTTGTTTATAGCGCAAAAAATAAAAAACGCAGAAAGATCTGTTTGTGGGAAAAAAAGGACGCCAATTTTGTTTGGGAGCGACGTCGCACGACCACGCAATTGTCAAAGCGACGCAGTGCTGAATCGCAAAACCTGGCCGGGTCCTTTAGCTGCCTTTTTTAAGGTCCGGGTCTTAAGTGGTTAGTGTTGAAACTTAAAACCACTTTTTTTAACCTTAATGCATTGTTTGCATTAAGCTAAACATTTTCAATCTCCCTGTGCCCCTCTTCCCCTGTGTGAAGAGTAAGAGGGGGCAGAAGAGACCCGCACTGTGCATTTATTCTCCCCTTCCTTTTCACACAGCATTTGAGAAGCGGCAGTAGCCATTAGCTCTTGCTGTTGTCAATCAAATACAGTGAAGAAAAGACAGGTCGTGAGTGCGCCGCCAACGTTTTCGCCATAGCAAACAGCTGGCTATAGTGGACATAAAAAGAAGAGGCACCAAGATCTCTGCCGGGGGACCGAAGAAGAGGAGGATCGAGGCCAATCTGTGCAATACCTTTGCACAGAACAGGTAAGTATAACATGTTTGTTGTTTTAATAATAATAAAAAAATTGACTTTAGTAACACTTGAACCCCCTTCCTTTTCTGCAGTCTGTGGGTTGACAATCCTCGGCACCATGTCCCTTGCCAAAGGAACATCAATCCGTTTTCCCCTTTTATGTTCTCCTAGTTCAGAGACTGCTATTGTGGAAAGCGCTTTTCTAGGACTAACCTCTCTGGTGGTCCTATTGATCATATGATTGGACACCAATCGTATGGCTCACATGGGCATGTAAAAATAAACACTCTTGGCAGAGGTACATTGACAGTAAGAAAAAATGGAAAGAAAAACCTAAAGGTTACGTTTTTGTAATTCCTAAATACATATCGGTTCATATGCTCACATGTTATAACACATGAGTGGTAAGCAAAGATTTATTAAATGAACCATATAAAAGCTTTCTACCCTTAAAAGGAATGCAAAAAAAGATTTTGTTAGGCAGGTTTTGAGAATTAACGATTTCTAAATTTATTGTGGGCACCTGGGTTTTAAGAAAACACGGAAGAGAACTTGGACAGCCGCACTCCAAAAACGTTCCTTTTATACATGCCACAGCAAAAATAGAACAAAAGCTGACGCGTTTCACACTGTAGCTCAGTACTTAATCATGAGCTATGATTAAGCACTGAGCTACAGTGTGAAACCCATCAGCTTCTGTTCTATTTTTTGCTGTGACGTGTATTTTTTTGTGACCTATTTTAATAAAAGGAACGTTTTTGGAGTGCGGCTGTCCATGTTCTCTTCCGTGTTTTCGCATTGCCATTGCATTGCTGCCACCCATGGTTTGGATTCAGTGAAGAGGCTCTTTGGTCACATCTGAGCGGTTATCCTTTCTTGCACCTGGGTTTTAAGTGTGATTGGTTTCTAAAGGGTTAAAGAAACACGGAAATATGTACATTGCTATTCCAAGCGTTGGGTTTGATTTGGAGTCCCAGACCTGGGTCACTATTTACATCCTTTTTTGGGGTCACATAATAAATTAAAAAAGCCAGTACAACCATTTAGGAAAGAGTCAACAATTGCAGCCTTTCACTAAGATTTATTTTAACTTTTAGCTTTGTGTGGAATGTACCGTTAAAGGCCGTATCTGCTACTTGTATCTTTACTTTTTCCTAATTTGCTGGCTTCATGTTTGAGATTTTAAGGCACACACGATCTGACTTTTTGACAACAATTGTCCAACAGACCTGTTTTTCTGACCAAAATTTTTCGCTTTTTCATTGGACAAATGTTCGCTGTGAGAACAGGAAAACTTTCCAGCAACAAATGTCCTACGTCGGCTAATAGTTTTGTGTGTACAAAAGTCCATCGGACTTAAAGCTGAGGTCTAGCTGGGAAAAAAAATTAAGTTAACAGCTATAAACGCTGTAATTGCTGACTTTTAATAAGCATACTTGCCTGTCCAGCGTGCCCGTGATGTCGGCTGCCCGAGGGCGATCCATCCTCTGGATCGTGTGTTGGCACTGCAATCCTCACTAAGGGAAACAGGCAGTGAAACCTTGCGGCTTTACTGCCCGTTTTCTACTGCGCATGTGCGAGTCGTGCGGCGCTTTATGAATGGGTGGCTATCCTCTGGGAGAAACAGGACAATCTGAATGGCAACAGCCATTTCTGGTAAGTATATAAAAAAAAACTTTAATTTTTCTTTAGCCTTTTTGGCTTTTTTTTTTTTTTTTTAAGGGTGGACCTCTGCTTTAAGTCCAAAGTACATGCACGCATGCTCAGAACCAATGCTAATGATCAGACACCAATAGCAGAAGTTGCCCAAAGGGTGGCAGTAAAGAGCAGAAAAACCACGTAGTACGTCCATTACATAACTACGTCCGTGTGTGTGTTGGCTGAAAAAGTCCTGCTGTGTATATGCATACCAAGTTCACGGACAACGCCCTTTCGGAGCAAAATCCATGGAAAAGTCTGTTGGAAGTCTAGTCTTGTGTATGAGGCTTTACATTGATTTTATTTTCCTGCAGTTTTTTGGGTTCTTGATTTATTACTAGTGACTCTGTTTTTTCTGCTGGGTTTAGTCACTTGCAGTGTTCTAGAAATGCATTTGCTTTTGCCTCTTCAGTTTCTACTCTTTGCACAATCGCCTTCTATCCCTTCTGCTTTTGCTTTTTGAACAGAGCTGCCAAGAGCAGATAGAATGAAATCTGGGGTGGCAGGTGCTGTGCCCCACAGTTAAATTGCAAGACTTTGAAGATGTTTCAACTTAAAGGAGCCGAGGGCTACAGGCTTAGCCAATTTCTGCAGGTTGCAAGAGCTTTGGCTTTATGCCTTTTGAAGATGAGTTGCTAAAGCTCCTGCCACTGCCTCAAGCGTGCTAACACCAGCAGGATGTGTTTTTTTTCTACCCCCTGTTTTTCGCCTTCCATTTTTTATTTTTTTTCCTAATGTAGCTTTAGCATTTCTTGTATGTAAGTAGCATGTATTTTATCAATGCCAATTGTGACAAGCCTGGTCCTGCCTGGAAGCTTTCTCTGCAATGATAGATGACGAAGTACACAAGTGCCACTTTTCCAGACTGATTTATGAAGCCATATTTCACAAAGAAGCAGCAGCCTCTGGAGAAACGTTTATAGATTGCCAAAGACCAGATCTGCTTCAGCTGTAAAGGCCTTGCAGTTGTTTTAAGCCTGTGATGCCATGCACCTGACACCTACTGCAGAGCTGCCTTCATTTGTCATGTGGGCAGCTATAGATCTAACCTGAGAAATGACTCCCTGCCCGGCCTGTGTGCAGCCTTTATATCATCTTATTGACTAGTGCTTTCAGCCAGCATTAGGATTGTCTCTCAGGTTCTCTCTATCGTTTTCTGTAAATTCTGCCTGAATTCTATTGCAAGCTTTGGAATTGTGGTTGATTTTTAACCATCCTATATTGCCATTTGATTCTACACAGTACATCCATTGATTTGACTATGAATCGCATGGCTTTTGCAGCTGAAATAGTGAATATAGATAAGCTGATAGGAAATAAACATATCCTTTCTTAAAGACCAACTCCACCTTTTAGAGTATAATGGTCAAAGTGACATTGCTGCTCTTAATTGTCTACTAATATATCCAAATAAACACCAATAAATAATAGTACTAATCTTCCATTATATGATGCCAACTCTTAGTAATAAACGTAAAATATAATTGGCATGCAAAATATCAATCAACAACCAAATATTACTATATACACCATAAACTGTGTCAAAGTGCAGATAACATGACTGTGTGTATGTAATATATATATGTATGTATGTATGTATGTATGTATGTATGTATGTATGTATGTATGTATGTGTGTGTGTGTGTGTGTGCAACGGATCAAAAAAACTCACGGGTCGGATTATTTTTTGGATCGGCAAAAAAGACTAGATCTTGTTACACCCAACGGAGTTTTAGATTTCAGTTATTTTCAACACAAAACTGAGCTTATGTGCTTAAATACAGTATTTGTAAATCTGACGGACTGTTTATATGTTACATTTTAAAAGCCGCAGCAAACCTGCTGACCTTACATGGTTGCTAATGTGAAAGAACACTTCTGATTTTCACATTTAACTAAATGTGAAAATCAGAGGTGATTTGTCACATTAGTAAGCATGTAAGGTTTGCTGCTGCTTTTAAAATATAACATGTAATCAGTCCGTTGGATTTCCAAATACTGTATTTAAGCAAATAAGCTCAGTTTTGTGTGGGAAATGACTGTGAAATCTAAAACTTTGTTGGGTGTAACAAGATGTCCGCTTGCCCCCTTCTCACTATCATTACTGTGCATGAGTGTGGAGTGGAGCAAGATGGTCACTTCCGGCCGCCGCCGGGTGTACCTACCAACATGGCTGGAGCTATGCCGAAGCCGGGGACTTTCCTATGGCCGAGGCTGGGGAGCTCGTGGTGTGCCGGATCACGGATCAGTGACGACCCGTTGCACCGTGAGTGTTATGATTTTTCCTTATCTAATTATTTCCCAAATTGGATGACCATTATCATTTAAGTGGATAGCCGCTCATAAGCCAGCGTGACAGATGTAATTTCTATTAGACTTGGGGCCCACTTACACTGTATGGGCTGGGCTGTGTTCAGCAGCCTTCCCCAATGCAGATTGCCTTAAAACCTAGAAGTTCAGTATTCACCACTGAATGCATTGCAGCGGTGTGCATTGAAAAAGGTAGTGCGTATTGCATTTTTGCATAGCTTGTTGTGACGCAGTACACTGCATCATAACACACTGAATTTGTGATTATTTTTTATTTATTTTTTAAATAAAGCTTGAAAAAAAAAAACATTGTGGTATAATACGGCACATCGGTACCTCCACAGCACACACCAGCAGCTGGTGTGAATGTGCACATAATGGAAACTATTGTTTATTTCAGTGGCAGCATATTTTAAAGCAGACATTAAGCCATTAGCTAATTTTTATTTAATTTTTTTCTGCAGCCTCCGCAACATAACTTACCTGTAATGAAGTTTGTCCCACCTTACATTGTTCTTAATAGGCTGGCTGATTCATAGACTCACATTGTGGGAAGGAGCAGTAACGCTCATCAGTTGTAGAACAGGCAGAGCTGAGCAAATAGGTCTGTCCGCTTGTACAGACCTTATAAAAAAATGTTAAAAAAAAAAAAATGCATATTGCATCCCTTTTCCAACAACTGACCGTGCCCAAGTTGTGTGTGTGTGTGTGTGTATATATATATATATATATATATTTCTCTCTTAACCACTTCCATACCAGGCACTTACGCACCTTCCCGCCCAAGCCAATTTTCAGCTTTCAGCACTGTCGCAATTTGAATGACAATTGCGCGGTCATGCTACTCTGCACCCAAACAAAATTGGCGTCCTTTTTTCCCCACAAATAGAGCTTTCTTTTGGTGGTATTTGATCACCTCTGCGTTTTTTTTTTTTTGCGCAACAACTAAAAATAGAGCGAAGATTTTGAAAAAAAAAAAAGTTTTTATTTTTTTCTGTTAATTTTTTTGTAAATGAGTATGTTTTCTCTTTCAATTACGGGCACTGATATGGTGGCACTGATGGGCACCGATGAGGTGGCACTGATGGGCACCGATGAGGTAGTTCTGATGGGCACCGATTAGGTAGCACTGATGGGCACTGATAGGCGGCGCTGGTATGGGGCACTCATGGGCGGCACTGATGGGCACTCATAGGCAGCACTGGGCACTGATAGGCGGCACAGGTGGGCACTGATAGGCGGCACAGGTGGGCACTGATAGGCGGCACAGGTGGGCACTGATAGGCGGCACAGGTGGGCACTGATAGGCGGCACAGGTGGGCACTGGGCATGGATTGGCACTGTGGGGTGGCACTGATGATCACTGAGGGGTGGCACTGATGGATCAATGTTGCCAATCAGTGCCCATGTGTGGGCACTGATTGGCATCTTTTTTTTTACTGCCCCCTTTTTTTTTTTTTTGCTGACTTATTTTTTTTTTGACATTTTTTTTGTATTTTTTTTAGTTCCCTGGTGGTCTAGTGTGGCGATCCGAGGGGGGGCTGCGCTGATAAACAATCAGCGCGAACCCCCCCTGTCAGGAGAGCCGCTGATCGGCTCTCCTCTACACGCGTCTGTCAGACGCGAGTGAGGAAGAGCCGTCGGCGGCTCTTCCTGTTTACATCGTGATCAGCCGTGATTGGACACGGCTGATCACGTGGTAACGAGGCTCCGCCGGAGACTCGTTACCGAGATCGGAGGTGCAGGGTGTCAGACTGACACCCCGCATCACCGATCGCTGCGCGCCCGCACGGGCGCGTGCGGCATGAAATCGTGCAGGCCGTTTGAGAACGGCCTGTCACGATTTCATAACCACTTCCCGGCCGTAAATCGGCTATTGGCCGGGCGGGAAGTGGTTAAAGTGTAATTTCACCTTTTAACAGAAAAAGCTGTACAATGAACTTACACAGGTGCCCCTCCTCACCCTAACCCCCTGCCCCAAACCACTGACCTGGACCGCCGCTATCTCTGGTACTAAGACCTGGTATATCTGCATCAGCGGTACAGGTCAGCGGGAACAGGGGAGAGGTGGGGCACCTGTGTAAGTTCACCTTACAGAGTTTTCTGTAAAGGTGAACTTGCCCTTTAAGCTTCCTGCACACTAGTAGTTTTTTTTTTCATCCCAGCAGAACCGACAGCTCTGGATCTTCGCTGCTAAGCTATTGTGTTCTGGCGGTGGGCGGGGGGGCATCTATCTGTTAGAACACTCCGGTCAGTGCATCCAGTCATTGGCTGAGAGCGCTGATCAGGAGGCACAGACCGAATGTTGCATAGTAGGTGAGGTTGAAAAGACACAAGTCCAAGTCCAGCCTATGGTATGAATGCAAGTCGGTTTCTTTTGAATGTCTTCAGACATTCGGCCGTGTGTACTAGGCTTTAGTTTTAATGATTTGCATATTTAGTTGCAAGCCGATAACTCTACTGCCCGATAAAACTCTACGCTAATATCGCATTATTGGGTTGGAAAATCTACTTCGTCACACAAGGACTTCATACACTTATGTGGCCGAGTAAATTATTGCTACCTAGTCTAACATTTTTTTGCATGGATAACACATTTTGTTTGTTTTTTTTGTTTATAAATCTCCCAAAACCTGAGCTTATGTTTGAGCAGTCTGTCTGATCAATACATTTATGCCTCCTTCCCGCTCATCTATAGAAGTGCAGCTGTAATGAGACTTGGAGTTCCAGGCAAATCCTCTGTAGTTTCCTGCCCTGTTTATATTGTTGCAGTTTATGCTGCATAAACACCGCACCTCGCTGCTTTCAGGCATTGCTTTCGTTCAGAGCCTGATTGTTTTTTGTTTTGGTAGCTTACTTGGCATAAATTAATAGTTAATGTCTGTGCCACTAACCTGGATTTACATTCTTTTACTAGAAAAGATAAACTGCTGATTAATTCAGTATAGAACTCAATTACAACATGAGCGCCTCTCTGCAGGGACCTGTCACCCTGCAGACAACAGATGCTGAATTTATACTTCAGTATCTTCCTTACTGCAATGAAATATTAACATGTTTTATTGCATGTGTGAGGTGCAATTAGAGAAGGGAAGGAGGTGGGCTGTCTGAATGTATGGCATTTGATATGCCTACACTGTTCTCGTAAAGAGGTTTAGCCACAATATAAAGACACTGCATGCTTCTGCCAGCTGCGCGATCTTGCATGGCCACATTCATATATCTATCGTAAGTGCAAGGTTTATGCCAGTGTTTAACCTAGTGCCCTCTGGTTATTGGGAAACTAGAAGTCCTGCTAAGGCTTGCCAGCCATTGGGCAGTCTACAGGTGTGTGGAAAACCTGGTAGTCCAGCATGTTTTGCCTAATGCAGGGTATTCTAGGCGTTGAGTAAGGGTACTCTGCTATTCTTCGACTGCTGAGATGGTGCAAGTCTCCACATGCTGCGTCTGATGGGTACGCGATAACTGCTGAAAGGACAAAATCAAAGAACCTCACCCCTGCCCAGCCAACCTATTGCAGGAGTGAAAACAGTCTTAGCCCTTGAGTCTCTGCCAAAGCCATGCCCCCTGACATGTTTAGCTCCGCCCACCATAGCTTAAGCCTATAATTAGTTTGGCTGGATGGGAGTGCAGCGTTTCTTTGATTTTAGAGACGCATTGCTTCAGGTGAGCACTTTTTGGCAGTTGGAATCTTTCTCCATGGTGACCATGGGAGTTAGGTTTCCCCAGCTTAAGCAGCGTTTTATAGTCTAGCACCAAGGTCACACATGCTGGAAGCGTATGTCTCTGGCAGCAGTTATCAATGAAGAGACTTGTGCTTCCAGCATGTGTGACCTTGGTGCTAGACTATACCTATGGGGCCCAGCATCTCATGGAATCTGTGCTTAAAGTATTACCCACATGGCAGCTGTTAAGGAAATCCAAAGCTCAGCATAACCCAACAACTGGGTACGCTTTAATGTTGGTATTGGCAGGCTGGTATTTTACAGCTGTGAAACTACAGTCCTTGGGCATGCTGGGACCTGAAGTTTGTGTGTAGCTGGAGCATGGCAATTTAAACCTGCATAGCCTTTTCTGGAATATATGCAGATCTACAACAAAAATGTATACTTTATTAGGAAGTCTTATCCAAATATGATACTGAATGAGCTAGAAGCCTCCAGCTCCTATGTGGGGTTTACCTTACCCATCCTGTATCATTGCACAACTCTCCATCCCCTGAGTATACCTAATTGCCCTCAAATAGAAGCCAAGCTGATCCACAGCTGTAAGTGGACATTTGGCAAACACAAGCCATTTATTATCGACTGACACCAAGCCCTGCATTCCTGTCACTTGGTCCCACTTATAATTACCAGGTTTCAGTCTGCTAAAAGCAGTTTATTTTCTTCTTGTGCGAGTACAGACACTGATTAACCTTTTTTTGGTCAGCATTGCTTTGGAGAAAATGTGAGCTACATCTTTTATGCTTTCGTTTTAAGTAGAAATATTCATAATTTCTGCTTTCTTTCTTTTTTTTTATTTCCCAATTATGTCAGCTAGAGCTTGATTTAAACATTGCCAACATTTTAAATAAAACTCAGGGATACTTTACAGCAAAATGTCTCGCTGGGGGAACCAAATTGAAAGAATCTTATTATATTCATATATAATTTGTATTTCAAATATTGCTTATTGCTTAATGTTAACCTGAAAAATGAAATCATTACTGAAAGACGCTGGTCAGTAATGGAAAAAGAGGAGCAATATTTCAAGGTATGACCCTTTAAAGATTGGGACTGTTATAAGGTTTATATTGATCCTGTGCAAAATATGAAATATAAATAGTAATCCATAATTAAGTTTGTATGTTTTTAAGAGTAGTCGCAAAAGAGAAACGTCCAACGTGTGTGTATGAAAGGAATATAAAGACATAAATGAAGGCACAAGATTGAATGACACATTTACAAACTACAGATAATAGTAAAACATAGAAAACAGTAAAGGCCAGATTTAGGCACACCAAAAAGGTAGCGGCAGATACCCCATCTACTTCATATTTTCCATACCATATTTCTCTTCCCAAGTTGCCCAATAAAGTCCAGGTCCAGGCACTGCTATTTTTTATTTTTAAATCTTACATTAATGCATTTTTTTTTATTATACTCCAGAAGCTCTGTAAGATCTGCCAAGTCCTCTGATTATGTACAGCGAGGATTTACATTTCCGGTTTCCCGCTGTTTTATGAATGACACCAGTTCTGGTGTGGTGCCTCCATCCCCCTCACTCTGCTGTTCCAGTCACAGAGCGCAGAACACGCGTCATTGTTGTGCCGTGCTTTGTGAATGGCACAGCAGAGTGAGCTTTGTTAGAACTGCACGCTAGTGAAAGGCAAATGTACATGTTTTGTTTTTAATTTTGCTGTTAATTTTTAGTTTTAGCTTTCCACTTTGGAGAGGCAGTCAGACGGCCAGTTAAGTGATGGAAACTATTTCCACCTGGGGAGAGACCGAAATTTAGAAAGGAGATGTTCATTTTCTTTCTGTCCAAAACAAAAAAAAGTTGGAATTCTGGTTTAAAATTTGACAAACACATTTCCCTCCCCTTTTTAATTAAGGTCTAAGGCCTCCATTCTTTATAATGCAAACCACTCCATTGCTTAGAGGGGTTGAGCATTCCAACAAGGAGAGCAAACTAGAGGTTGCCATTTAAGTACCCTGTTTTGTTTTGTTCCCCCCCCCCCCCCCCCGTGCTGACCGGGAGGTGATTGCCTATGTGTGAAATAAGGTAGTTGTATAGATTGTAAGCAATACTAAGGCTTTGTGTTTTTTTTTTGTTTTGTTTTTTAAACATTTTTTATAAACCTGTTTTACTTACCTTCTCTGCGCAATTGTTTTGTGTAGCGCATTCTCAATCCTCTTTTTCTCAGGTCCCCCACCAGCTCTCCTGGCTTCTTTCCCTTAACCAGTGTCCCCAAAAGCAAGCTGCTTGCTATGGGGGCACTGAGCTTCTGCTGTATGCATTCATAAGACAGAAGCACGGCTAGGTCCCACTCCCCTATCTCTGCTTATTGATTGGCTCACTGGCTGTGATTACAATTTCTTGCCTTCTATTTATCTGAACAATCTTGAAGTTTAATAACGTACGTTTTGAAGAATTACACATGTTTAGGCCTGTGCTTCAGCTTGTATAAGAGCAGTGTGAACAGCAAGCTTTTAGGAAACTTTCAGCAAGCTTGCAATTCTTGTGACAGCTTATACTAAGCATTTAAAGGACCGTTCAGCTTCTGTTTGTAAATGTTAAGCTCAGCTTTATAATGGCTGTGCCGATTGTCACTTTAAGCTAGGTGCTGGCAAGCTTCAGGATGTTTTCAACAAACTTCAAATAATGATGAAGCCTGCTAGCAGCTTGTTGCCTAAAGTGGCAATCAACACTACCATTGGGATCTGTGTTAAACAATTACAAACTGGTGCTAATTGTTAGTTTACAAAAGGATGAATGCTTGCAGGCAGCTAGGTACCATGGGATATATGGTGCTTAGAAATTTAAATAAAGCTTTGGCCTGTGTGTATGGCAGACGGTTTGACTTTCGGATGTGCATGGTAAAAAGCCAACAGCCGACTGGCTCCCAATCCACTCTCTCAGCTAATGGCTGAGAGCGCTGACCAGCGCGTTCTGATGGGGGGCCGTCCCCCTTTCAGAACACAATAGCTCAGCACGGGAGATTGCTGTACTAATGTTGGATTGATAGTACAGCAGCTCTGACCAGAGCTGTCAGGTTTTTTCCTTTTTTAACCCTCTGGGTTGAATGGGAGAAAAAATAGTGTGTACTAGGCTTAAATCAATGGAATGTTCAGAGGAGACACTTCAAAGCATGCAAGGAATCCATGAAGTTGTGGAAAAAGATGGTTTAGCAGATAGACAGAACTCCCGACTTGAAATGGAAATTTTTAAGTAAGCCTATGGGTAAATGCCCATGCTATAGTATATTTAATATAGCATTACAATGTTTACTGAATGCTATAATAATGTGTGCAGTGCCTATAGTAGCCAATCATATTTTATCTTTATTTTATTTATCAGTCAGGTCAATGAAATACAGTTGCGGTCATAAGTTTTCATACCCTGGCAGATTTAGATTTCTTGGTTATTTTTCAGAGAATTTTGAATGATGGCACAAAAACTTTTCTTTTACTCGTGGTTAGCGTTTGCCTGAAGCCATTTATTGAAAATTGATTACTAGTGCCCTCGGGTGGTAATCAACACCCTTAATAATAAATATGCCTTGTCTTAGTACTGTATGAATAGCGAATGATTAGGGAAAAATGTACTTTGCAGGCACGTTTCACAAAAATGCATCTAAACATACATAAAAAAAATACAGTACAAAAGATAAGATCGTGTGATAACCCCCAAAGGGAGGGACGCAATGGTAATGTAGGCAACTTTGTACAAAAGATGTCTGTATAATAGATGCCTATATTGAGTACAGATCTCTCCTCGATGAGAAGTCCACAAGATCACAATAAAAGCTTGAGCTTTACATGTTTCGCAATATCAACATCGCTTCATCAGGATCCTCTGGATTGTATAAAAAGAGAACAGATCTCAATTAGGTTATCAAATACAACAGTATTCATTTCATCTTTAACAATTAATAATTTGTGTTGCTTACAAGTAAAAATCCTGTATTTTCTGCTAGAAAATCACTTGGAACCCCCAAACATTTATATATATTTTTTAGCAGAGACCCTAGGGAATAAAATGGTCTTTCAAATGCATTTTTTGGGGAAAAATACACTTTAATGGAAAAAAAATAAACTAAACAGTAAAGTTAGCCTTTTTTTTTTTTTTTGGTCCAAAAGTCTTGATTGCCTGTTATTTTTTTGTGTGCCTGCTACCTGATTCCCTTAGCGAAGGTTGTGGGGGCAGCACCCGAGAGCCGGGGAGAGATCGGCTTTGTTTGCCAACACCGGGGGTGCCCAGGTCAGGTAAGTGTCCATATATTAAAAGTCCGCAGCTGCAGTATTTGTAGCGGCTGACTTTTAATGTTTTTTTTTTTTAAGCGGCACTCCACTGCTTTCACACTAGAGCGAGCAAGGCGTTGACGGTAAAACGCTGCTACTTTTAGCGGTGCTTTACTATCATTTTAGCGACGCTATTTGGCTGCTAGTGGGGTGCATATAACCTAGCTAGAGGCCTGATGAAGAGGTTAAATGCGCCCGTGTAGCACCACTGCAGAAACGCATTGCAGGCGCTTGGGCAGCAGTGCTCATTCATTTCAGTGGGCAGGAGTGGTGGAGGGGGGTATACAAAGATGCTACTTGCAGGACTTCTTTTTTTTTTTTTAACGTCCTGCCAGCGCACAGCCTCAGTGTGAAAGAACTCGGGCGTTCACACAGAACAGACTGCAGGGGAGTTGTTTTACAGGCGCTATTTTTAGCCCAAAAGCGCCTGAAAAACACCTCGGTGTGAAAACGGTCCAACTGTTAAATTTTATGAGATGAAGGGGAATAAAAAATCAACATATATCGGCTGCCGCAATTTCTAAATATCGGCTTTGGCCAGAGAAAAACCCATTTCGGGTGGACCTCTAGTTTAGATGCATTTTTGTGAATCATTAAATTATCTTTCATTTACATGCCTACAAAGTCTATTTTTCCTTAATCATTCACTATTCATGAAGCCATTTATTATCAATTAACTGTGTTTACTCTTTTTTGAATCGTAATCGCAACAGAAACTACCCATATAACTAGAAACATTGTAACATTTTGTTGTTTAGATCAAAGGAATGAACTTCGGTCTGTAAATGAGGGAAGTTTACCACTTAACGACTAAACCTTTTTTCTGACACTTGTTGGTTTAAAATTAGTAATTTTTTGCTAGAAAAACACTTGGAACCCCCAAACATTATATATATTGTATTATTTATTTATATTTTTACTTTTACTTTTTACAGAGTCCCTAGAGAATAAAATGGTGGATGTTGCAATATTTTATATTGCACTGTATTTGCGCAGTGGTCTTTCAAATGTAATTTTTTTCTTTTTATTAAAATAACAGCCTATTTTTATATATATATATATATTTTGTATAATGTTGAAAGATGTTATGCTGTAAAAATCGTGATCTTTATTTCTCGTTTTGCCTAGAATCGTGCAGCTCCATCCCACAGTTGTAAATATTTATTATTTTCATGAGGCCTTCTGAGCTCATACCCTCTGTCACCAGATACCTCCCTCAAACAAGAAAAAGGATTTGGAAAACTGCCAGTAGTTCAGGACCCTTTATTTAAAATTAAGTTGGAATACATATCGGTGCAGAATAAGAATTGCATCTCAGTACTTTGCACCGAGTCACAGAAACCAACTGTGTGTGTAAAAAAAAAAAAGTAAATTTTATTCAAAAACATGAAATTCTCAGAGAAAACATACAAATTGGTAAAAACATACATTGGCCAGTAATTTAAAAACAACTGTTCCAAGGCCCCTACTCTCTAGGTGTTAAGTGTTTGCATATATCACGACAGGAACCCAACGTGTCCAGTATTGGAATAATCACCAAGAATGCCTCTGATGCAGCTAGGCTTGACTGGTGAAACCAATTAGGTTTTCCTGGATTTGGCTTCTCATCTGATCTTGTGAGGTGTTGTGCCTTTTTCTGGGACTGATAAATATTACTTTCTTTCCGGATCTTGTGGATGGATACTTGAATATGTACCTAGCTCTACTTTGCTACCTCTCTTGGCTGGTATTCCTTTATAATGCAACAGCCTGCATATGTTTGCAGTTTATGATGGCATGCCCGAACTGCTGGACAAAGACTGAATTAATGGGGCATCTGCTTAGTGCCATGGTCATTGAGGTTTGGGGTCCAAGTGGAGTTGATATTCTGTATGAATTTTACAACCTGACCATCCCCTGTGTTGTGGTAACCAGCCATGTGGCCTGTAGAGGGACTTATCTAGTGTTGATGTGCACCCATTGTGCAACACTATTTTGTGTACAGGCATACCCCACTTTTAAGTACACAATGGGGCTTATTTACTAAAGCTGGAAAGTTGAAAATTAGGCTCACTTCTGCATAGAAATCAATGAGCTTCCAGTTTTTATTACCAGGCTTAATTGAACAAGCTGGGGTTAGAAGCTCATTGGTATTTATGCAGAAGTGAGCCTGATTTTGCACTTTCCAGCTTTAGTAAATAAACCCCATTGTGTACTTAAAAGTGGGGTATGCCTGTATTGAGTTTACCAGACCTTTTGTTTGAGGTGAGATCCATCCAGTGCTGTTGTGCATCAAATGAGGTTTAACAGTTGTATTACCTGCTTTATGTGCATCCTAAACGCCAAATGAAAGCAAGTCTTGGGCCCATAATGTATGGTCACCAGGAATATCCCCTTCCTATTGAAATCGTGTTTTATGCATAGGTAATTCCTCTTTTCTGAGGCAGGATAAGCATGATTACCCACTATGCTCTTCCTCTAAATTGGGTAGAAAGAACAGCAGCGCTAGCTTATATTACAATTAATGTGACAAATTTTTTTTTTTTTTTTTATAAAATATATATATATAAAACAAAAAGAGAAAATGAAAACTGATTCATCCAAGTGTTTATATGTGCACTAAATCAAAGTCCAGTAATTCACAATCTTGATTCAATATATATGCAATCTTCTACTTTTAAGTTATTCACACCACACCAAGTGTTTGGTGTCATCTGACCCCAGTAGGACACACACACACCTGCTTTATATGCCTCACATTCTAATGTTCAGCTTAATGAGCATTTTATCTTTGATCCTCTTCATCACCAGGACCCTCCAGATCGGCTCAATCACAAAAAGTAAAGTAACAAAAGTAAAAGGAGCTCCAATGGTGTAAATATTGTTAAAAAAAAACATTTAGTTTCCCATCCGTTAAAAATCCACTCACAAGCAATTAATCTTCAAAAGCATTAATTTTACAAATTCTGCAGTGACCGGATAAGCTGGAACAGACCTATCGTATCGGCGTCTCACTCGACGGCTCCTCTGTCACTTCCAGGTGCCTACGGGTTTCATCATTAAATCTTTGTCCTGGGATACGAGTGATGTTCCGTGTCAGTCATTTCCGCAACATAGCCTATGATGGCCAAATGAGATCAGGGTAGGTGTAGGTTGGACAGCCATCTGCATTTTTGATGTGTATACCCTTTTTCATTCCTGAATTTCCTACTTGTTTTAGTGTTTTTTGGACTTGCGTTTTCATGCTTGCAACTCTGTATGTGCTGACCCAATAAATACAATGCACTCTAGCTGATATCAAAAAGTGAGACTATGTAGTGAAATACTGATCTCCCTCTAATTACAAATCTTTACATGTAATCCAAAGCAAAACAAATGCACACACATCTGAAATCGCACAAAACATTATTTTAAAATAAACTTTACATAAAGTATGTGCCAACTGAAAATACAGTATACTTTTTTTTTTTAAGAGAATATTTCACTTTGGCATCTCTGATATAATCGGCTCGTGTTGAAATTAGTTAAGTGTATTTCTAAATGTTGTAAGAATTGTCTTTCAGCTGAGCTGTTATTTTGGTCTATGGGCCCTTCAAAATGAATGCTGTTATAAAAACAATTGCAAGAATGTCTGGCAGAAAGAGTTTTTAGTATTTACTGGCATGTGCAAATTTCCCTAACCTGCCAGCGGTAGAAGCCGTCTATCCACGGCAGACCTCCTTCAATAGCTAAATCGTAAAAGGCCCATCACGATAATCCATCAGCACCTGATCCTACACGAAACCTCCACACTCCCAACAGCCGGCTTAAAGCTAAGATTTAATACAGCCCCATGTCTGCCATCAGGCAGGCCTCGACAGTTTAAAGCTCATTCTCTAAATCTCTGCAGACTTTATGGCCAGCCGAGGGCTCATATAAAGTTTAATAGCATTACGGCACATAAATCATCTTTTAAAGATGCCACTAGCAGCTCCGATATTAAATGAAGACAATTGTGTGCGTTATAAATAATTTATCAAACAGCATTTCGTATTGCCTATCCAGTCTGACTTGTTTATTTTTGTCCTTACCAGAGTATTCCTCTGGCGCTTCTTGAGAGAACCATTACCGGTCAGTTTAATGAACTCTGGGGCCGTTTAGGCCACCACAAGCTACATGCTGCAGCTGCGGTGACCGATCTGGAACTCTCTCCTGCCTTCTCCAAGTGCTGGCCATTTGTCATCTGCTGGTAAATAGCTGTGCACATTGGAGCCCAGGGACACATTGTGTGATACAGTGATGGAAGCAAACAGATAGCTCTATAAAGAGCTGCTTGTCACCACTGACTCGTCTTACCGTACATCACTCTTATTGTAATCTCATTTTAGAAGCAGCACAGCGGACCCTGGGGTAACATATTCCCAGGTACTTTGGACTACACAGCTATAAACTACTCACAGGCCCAGTTATTTGCTCCAAAACTTTCTTGTTTTTAATTACACGCATGCTGCTTGTATATAAAAGGCAGGAAATGGCTGTATGTGGGATTTTGCATATGTGCAGTTTACCTGCTTGCGTATAGCGTAGTAATGATTCTGTTTTTCTATGCCTCAGCCATAATCTTTACATTACTTGGTTATTTTATTCATACATGCTGCATAGGGTTTAAACTTTAAATATTTCTATTTTGGGACACAGCTGCTTAAATGGGGACTCCACATTAATACATTAATCCTGCCCTCGTGTCTAGATAAGAGATGGGATTATCAAAGTGGTTATACTATATTGCCCACAAAACTGTCCTCTTAGGATCATATGTATGTATCTGGGAGTGGCTTCATTGGGCTATAATGCATATGTAGGGTACCACCTTGTTTTGTGGCCCAAACATTGAGATAATGTGTGGCCGTGTATGAGAACTACTTCATCTGAGGGCTCAGACCTTGTCGACCAATAGCAATAAAATGCAGAACAAAGCTGCTACAGTTTTAGATAAGGTGGGAAGAGGAAACATTATTTTGTTGTGCAAATTGTCGCAATGTGGATTCTAAACTTGTTCAGTAATGAGTCCCCAGCTTCAACGGGACTATTGAATGGCCAATAAAATGGCTAGGGTTCAAAAGGAGGTCAGTTATTGTCTGGTGTCAATAGGTGGTTGATAAATGATAGAAAGTTGTCTGGGGTCCCTTAATATTTTTGAGGACTGTAAGTGAGGTAGCTTGTACCGAGACAGTATTTTTATTGTGTTGTCACTGGTCTTGTTTACTTTAGGAATTTTCATCTCACCATGTTGGTACTGCAGTTGCCATACAACATTGATGGTGTCTAGGATGGATATCGATGACAAATGTTTGTTGAATATAGGAGGCCTGTGCTTTTAAAGGGCTATACATGACATCTCTGGGACAGAAAATGAAGTCTGTCCCTAGACTATGGACAATAAACTTGCATCTGTGTAAAGAGGAAGTAACCCCCCCAACCATGTCCCCACGCAGATACTTCCTGTTTTTGCTGCTCCGTCGTTGTGATTGGCCGGAGGGGCGATGACGTGACTCCCGCGCATGCGCGCTGGACCGGCAGATCCCCGCGCATGCGCAGGAATACGGCATTAACCCAGGTTATGCCATTTAGAAAAACAGCACTTTCAGTGCGCCTGTGCCGTTGTCATCAGCGTCTGTAATTACTGTAAATATCTCCTAAACCGTGCATATTTTGTGCACCTACAGGTAAGTCTTAATCTAGGCTTTACCTGTAGGTGCAAGTTTTCTGGTTGGGTTTACAACCACTTTAATGCTGCTCAGTTGTAAAGAGACTTGTTTGGGTTTACTGTATACACTAACGATTAAATTGATTTTCCATCTGCAGGAAGAAGAAGCCAAACAATTGGTACGAGATGCCATTGCTTCTGGGATCTTTAATGACTTGGGCTCTGGTAGCAACATCGACTTATGTGTAATTACAAAGAATAAGGTGGATTACATACGCCCTCATGATGTTGCGAACAAGAAAGGTGTAAGGTAAGTACTCACAACCTTGTAGCCACTGTAGGACATCTAAATGTCCACCCTTTGAACTGCAACTGAATAACATATATCTCACATTCTACAATATAAATGTCAAGGTACTAGTGTATTGTTTCTTTTTTTTTTTTTTTTTATAGATCTGGAAATTACAAGTACAAGAAAGGCACCACTGGTGTTCTGTCAGAGAAGATCACCCATTTCAACCTGGATGTAGTGGAAGAGAGTATTCAGACTATGGATACTTCCTAAGGTTATAGACCATACGCCCTGTTTGTACCGAGTCGTAATATGTCTAATCTCTGTTACCTTCTAAGAGATTCAATAAAAACTGTAATTGTTCTGTTTATTTGAATTCATACTTTTACACACCAATGCATTAAAGCTGAACTCTGGGCACATATAAAGGACTTTTATTTGCAAACTAAAGAGACACTGCCAAATTTTTACTCGGGGTGCCATTACACACACACACACACACTTAGGTTAGGACTAGAGACTGGGTAAGTCCGACAAGTGAAACACAAATTTTGCAGCTCTATATTCATAATACATTCTTAGGCCCTTTTCACACTGGGGTGTTTTTCGAGCGTTATTACAGCGTTATTCGAGCAAAGCCTCATCTGCAATCCCAGATAAGGTAAAGCACCGATAAGACCCTAAAGTTTTTGGGGCGTTTTTGCAGTGCCTCGGTGTGAAAGGGTAAGGCGTTTTTACAGCGCTTTTCAATTCATTTCAATGGAGAGGGGCGTTTTTGGAGCGTTTTTTTCAGCGCTCAAAAGCTGCTCCAAAGGGGCTGCTTGCAGGACTTTTCTCAACGCCCCGCCAGTTTAACGCCTCAGTGTGAAAGGGTAAGGCGTTTTTACAGCGCTTTCAATTCATTTCCATGGACGGGCTTTTTGGAGCGTTTTTTTCAGCACTCAAAAGCTGCTTCAAAGATGCCGCTTGCAGAACTCAGTGTGAAAAGGTCCATTCAGATGCATGGAGAGCGTTTTTAGGAGCGCTATTTTTAACGCTGTAAAAACGCTTCAGTGTGAAAGGGGTCTAAAAGTCCAAATTTGGGATACTTTTTTGTCATAAATGTCTCCTAGTATTGCAGCCTATTTAGGTTGCTATACACACTTTAAAGGGTCACTAAGACCCCTTTCACACTGAAGCGTTTTTACAGCGTTTTAGCGTTAAAAATAGCGCTCTTAAAACGCTCATAAAATGCTCTCCATGTATCTTAATGAACCTTTTTCACACTGAGTCCTGCAAGCACTGTAAAAACGCCTTACCCTTTCACACTAAGGCGTTGAGAAAAGTCCTGCAAGCAGCAGCTTTTGGGCGCTAAAAAAATGCTCCAAATAGCCCCTCTCCATTGAAACGAATTGAAAGCACTGTAAAAACGCCTTGCCCTTTCACACTGAGGCGTTGAGAAAAGTCCTGCAAGCAGCATCTTTGGAGCAGCTTTTGGGCGCTGAAAAAAAAACGTTTCAAAAATGCCCCTCTCCATTTAAATTAATTGAAAAGCGCTGTAAAAACGCCTTACCCTTTCACACTGAGGTGCTGCTAAAACGCCCTAAAACTTTAGAGTCTTAGCGGTGCTTTACCAGCACATTGGGATTGCAGATGAGGCTTCGCTTGAATAACGCTCGAAAAACGCCCCAGTGTGAAAGGGGCCCTAAAGGAAACTAATGGCTTCCTTTACCTTACTGCAATCCTGGTTTCATGTCCTCATTTTTCGTTTTTGCTTTGAAGTTGCTGAAATCTATCTCTGATCTCCACTAGGGCTGCAACTAATGATTATTTTCATAATCGGATAATGGCCTTAAAAAACAAAATAAAAATAGCACTGTTTTTTTCATTAAAAAGTCCTTTCCCTTTCTAAATACGCAGCAGCTGAAAAAAAAATCATGGATGTGAACGTGTCCCATAGGAAAACATGTAAATGAACTGTAGTGGGTTTCTGCAAAAAGCACCAAAAAACAGAGGCGTGACCCAGGCCTGAGATGTTTAGTAACATAATGGGGTTAAAAAAACAAGAGCAAATAAGTACAAAAAGAGCAAATAATCGCTACTGTAAGGGGTTCATTTTTATACTGTGGGACAGTGAAAGTAATATTTACAATAGCGATTTGCTTTTTTGTACTATAAAGGGCTAACTTTAGTTGTTTTAACCCCATTATGTTACTGGCCGATTAATCGATTATGAAAATTGTAAAGCGATTAATTTCATAATCGATGTCGATTAATCGATTAGTTGTTTCGGCCCTAATCTCAACACTTCCTGCTTGTCTGGCTCCTTTTTTTTAAATCAAAAACGACGTTTAATGAGCATAAAAAAAGGATTACAGACATGGGAATAATTGGTGCAACATGCACCACAAGCAAGGATACATATCAATGTCAAGTATACAGACACAACAGAGACCTAAAAAGGAAAAACTTGTCACTTGGGCATTGGCAAAATAACATACGGGGAGATAAAAAGAAAAGAACTTGCAGGCCAGCATTCAGGAGCACTTGAAGGGCGCACTAGGGAGCACTATTCGTCAGGAGCAACACAGGTGGAGTCCTCCCCCAACCACCTATCCCATACTTTGTGATATTTATTGGGGCAGCCCCTGTGAGCGTAGAGTAGCTTTTTAAAGGGCAAAGTTGTTTGCAGAGTAGGAGGAGGACCCCTCATCCAAGTACTAGCTATCTGGAGCCTGGTGAGGAACAGCGTGTCTTGCCGAAATATATTGAGGTATTTCTCGGCCTCAGACAGCGAAAGGAGCCCAAGCAAGCACTGGCCGGGGCATAGGGACAGTGGGGATCCCATGCGGTTGTGAAGGAACCGGACCACCTGGGTCCAGAAACCCTGCACACAGGGGCATTCCCAGATAAGGTGGTAGAAGGAAGTGTTGGGGTTGTCGCATCCTGGGCAGTTGGGGCTTCTACCCGGCCTGAACTTTGAAATACGGCGTTTGTGGCATTAGGTATGAGCGATGCAGTATATATAGTTGTGTGAGGCGATCTGAGGTTTTGGGAGAAACTATTCTGCAGTTAACAGCTTGTCTGGCTCCTTATAAAAAAACTCATGGGAGCTTTTCACTGTGGTCCATGATCAAGATTGATTTTAAAAACAAACACTGCCCTGTGTTTGTTTTTGTTCTGTGTGTCTCTGTACTTCACAGAAACATGAAACTAGTTTAGTTTAAAAACAAAAGTAAACTGCAGGCATATTATATGATTGATTTTTATCTATTTTTAATCCTTTTTAAAATGAATCAGTTAACTATTATATCACTATGCCCTGTAAACAGTCATTTCAGCGAAAAAAAGTTTTCCTTTTAACCTCTTCCCACCTGCCATATAGCAGAATGATGGCTGGGAAATGGTTAAGTTATCCTGACTGGACATCTTAAAGTGAATAACTCAACACCAAATTCGCTATATGGACCACTTATGTACTTGTACATGTTGATCATATCGTGGTTGTATGGGAACCACAATCACGGAGGAGAGGAGAGTAGGCAGCCAGATGAGTGCCAAGGAACATCACTGCTTTCATTTTGGTTGCTGTGTGTTCCGCGCACTCGCTGTCACAGCCCCTCCTTTTTGTCCGAGACTTTGATGGTCACATGTCCCGGGATAGTATAGGTGATCTGTCAAAGTTGGCTATATGTGGTGGCGGGAACACGGCAATTGAGATGAAAGCTGTAATGCTAGTTGTTAGGTCATTTTGGATGGTATAATCTCAATCCTCATTAAATTGGTAGGTACAATGCCTGGCTGGTGTGGAGATGCGACTCGGTGTACATCTTGTGGCATGTATGTGTTCCTTGATTATCTAATCGAGGGCGAATACTGCTGTGCAAAATGTAAACACACTGTTTCCCTGGAAGCCCAGGTTCTGAATCTAGGGAAGCAACTGTCAGCACTAAGGAAACACTCCATACTAAAGGAGAGCCGGGTTTGTACCCAACAGGGGCCAGCACAAAGGCAGGTGGAGACAAAGAGGTGTAGGCACCAGAAAAGAATAGATGGATGACAGGAAGGATAGAGGGGGGGGGGTGCCAGGGAGCCCAAGCCAGGGCTGAAGCATTCCAATAAGTACGCTTCATTAAGTGACATTGGTGAACCCAGTAAGGGACTCTCCTAGCTGCCAAGGGAAGAACTCCCCCAGTGAGAGTGGTGGGGAAGCGAAGCAAAGGATGGACAGATTCTGGTGGTAGGGGACTCAATTCTTAGGACAGAGAGGGCAATCTGTGACATAGAACTGAAGCGCCGAACTGTATGCTGTCTACCAGGCACTCGGGTTCGGCACATCACAGATTTGGTGGACAGATTACTAGGAGGGGCTGGGGAAGACCCAGCTATCATGATGCACGTTGGCACCAAAGTCAGAGGCAGATGGAGTGTCCTATAGAAAGATTTTAGGGACTTGGGAGCTAAATTGAGGAAAGGGACCCCCAAGGTAGTCTCAGAAATACTACCGGTACCTCGAGCCACACCAGAAAGGGAGATATGGGACGTAAACAAGTGGCTGCGGGGTGGGTGAGTTCCTGGGGGACTGGGCTTACTCTGTCACCAGTTCTAAATGATGAGGGTGTAGATCTGCTGGGAGTAAAGATGACCAAAAAGAGGGTTTTTTAAACTATGCAACAGGGGAAGATCCAGAGGTAGAGATGGTCAGCACGGTACATAGTCCAGAGCAGGGATCTTCAAACTACGGCCCTCCAGCTGTTGTAGAACTACACATCCCATGAGGGCGTAGTTTGAAGACCCATGATGTAGAGGGTTCTTTACTGTAAGAGCGGCAAGGATGTGCAATTCCCTTTAGCAGGCGGTGGTCTCAGCAGGGGGGATTGATAGTTTAAAACCACTATTAGATAAGCACCTGAATGACCACAACTTACAAGGTAATACTGACATATAATCACACACACAGAATGACTTGTGTCTTTTTTTTTTTTTTTTTCAATCTCACCTACTATCCAGGCTGGCAATTCCTCTTCCCCCTGCACAGGCTGGCTGCATTGGTGGGCATGAATAACGTTGTTAATTTATGCAGAATAAAGTTATAAAAATAGATATTAAGTGTCATTTCATGAGATAATTTATGAGGGCATGTTTTGGGGCAGGATAGAGGTGTGGTGGGGCAACTGGTGGTGAGTAACCCTTGAGGCCTGGCTAGTAGCTCAGGACTTGATAATTGCATACAAGAATATGAACACAGCTGTGCCAAGAGCGCATGCCCTGCACACTCCCAGCACAGTTACCTGCTACTAACGGAAAGTCATTGCTACTTGCGATCGAGAGCTTTATGATTATGGTGAATTTGGCTTTTTGTAGGGTTGGTTGTCTGCATATGAAATAGAAGGTGATGAGCGCAAAACCTAAACTAAAGGCGCAAATGGCGCCCCTAAAGGCAAAAGGTGTAAATAATAAAAATTACAACCACTAAAAATGAACAATGAATCCACGGTGAGCGGACCCTGATTACGCCTGGATGCGGACAGCATTATCTATCCAAGACGGAATTCAACAACATTATCGAGGATTGAGTCGAGGCCCTTTTTCACTCTGTTGGGAGGTAAGCGCTCTGTGAGCACAGTTATCTTTGAAGACGTCTCTGGATTTTTCCGATTGCTTAAAAGGGATAGAAACTATTGAATTGTTTGACACAATCATTGTCAATATTCACTTTTTTTTTTTTTTGGACTGGTTTCTGCGTCCATCACTATGCAGTTGTGATTTATTACTATCACTGGACTTTGGTTTATTTATTGTTCATTTTTAGTGGTTGTAATTTTTATTATTTACACCTTTTGCCTTTAGGGGCGCCATTTGCACCTTTAGTTTAGGTTTTGCGCTCATCGCCTTCTATTTCACATTCATTTATTATTGTTAGCACATAACAGATTTGAGCTGCATTTAATTTAGTTTAAGATTTTCACTGTTTACGTTCATTCACTGTTGGTCAGCGCTGTAGCTTTCCTCTTAGGGCCCTTTCACACCAGCGGACGAACTGTCCGCTAATTACAAGTCCGTTAACGGACTTGTAATGGGCCCCTATGGGAGCGGATCCGTTAGCGGATGATGCATCCGCTAACGTCCGCAAGAAACGCATCCGTTTTTACGGACGGAAGAATGTCCTATTTTTCTTCCGTCCGGTGGAACGGATCGGATGCAAACGGACAGATGGTCCGTTTCCATCCGATTCCCCATATGGGATAGCGGAGGAGAGACAGGGCGGTCCCTGCATAGTGTGCGGGGACCGCCCGACAGCTCAGCGTAGACCCCCCGCTGAGCCGACGGACACACGGAGCGGACCGCAAAATGGGCCGCTCCTTGTGAAAGGGCCCTTATAATCACTGGTAGTCTGCATAAGCTTAAAACCCAACCCTAGCAGGGAAAACGGTCTTTTTCACCATGAGCATAGAACATCTATAGTAAAGGACACAGGCAAAGTATTCACAGAACTTGGTTTATAGACTTGTGACTGGACTCTAGTAAGGCTTTTAAGGACATGCTCCTGGGCGGCTCCCCTATAATCTTTGCTGGTGTCCTAAGTCAAAGGACCTCTTCTCCTTTTTGCAGGGAAATCACTGTTGGCGCAAGTATTTTTTTTTTCTATTTTATCATTTCATCTTCTGATTCTTCAACTCAGTCATCTTCACTGCCTTCTAATTCCATAGAAGCCGTGTATCCAAATCGGCACAGCCCTGGTAAAACCTTTGGAGATATACCTTGGAGATATACCTTAAGCCCCTGTCGTGGTACGACCTGTAATACTGCTTCGGACACTGGAACCTGCATGAGCACTTGCTCAGTCACAGGGTCCTATACAGCTCCATGGCTATGGAACCCAGACCCTGAAGACCCCATTCAGAGTTATGCGGTGACAGGAAAAGCCTAGACTTTATATGCAGTTTAGTTTTGTGGTGAGGGTAGATCAGGACACCCTGTGTCTCTGATATTACTGTAAAAATGGGACTATTCACTTTAGTGTTCTTGGACTTTGTGCTATAATTCAACCATTTTGGATGACCAGGTGCTTCATCACACACCACTGGTCTCACACTTTATCGCTCCTCCTCCTAGAGCCCTTAATGAGGTACTCAGACACTTATTTCTGCCTTTTTTTCCATAAATATTTTACACCTGGGTTGATGTGTACTCCTTTCAGACACACTCTACATTTTGCACCATAATCAACCACCACCAGCTGATTAACTTTCAAAGTTAAAGCATAAAGTTCACCTTTAGTTAAAAAGATTTAAAAAAGGGTTGGGCTGCTTTTTTCTTTTGCAGCAAACTGCAGCTACATTCTAAAGGTGCATGCGGTTGCCATTCTAAATGAACAGATATGTGCCCAGGTCAGAGTTCATGAATGGAGTTTACATCCACTTTAAATGATGTTAAAAATAAACTTATTGGCTGGATACAGGTGGAAATAAAGAAAAAAAAAAGATAGTACAGCCCACCATATTTAGGAATTGGTAAGCTGCAATATATTACATTTTTGCTTTTAGGTTTAGATACACTTTGTACTATGAGTCCTTAAACTAGAACAAGTATACCACGAAAGAAGTTTGACTTTAAATGTGTTGAATTTAGAGGGTCAGCATAACAGTTTTTATAATCGTAATTACTACAGTGCTGCATTTTGTCTGGCTTGAGCTATGAAGTACAGCCCCAAATCCCAAAAGGTTGAGACGCTGTAAAATCTACATAAAAACAGAATGCGATGCATTGCAAATCTCATAAACACATATTTTATTTAAGATGGAAAACATATCAAATGTTTAAATTGAGAAAATGTACCATTTTAAGAAAATCCTTTATTATGAGTTCATGGACGGACAGCCTTAATCTTGACAAAGTAGGTATTGGCCTTCCTTTAGGAGTGACTAGACAAAAAGTGTTAACTTCAAAGCTGAACAGCCAGGGGTCGGTCCTACTGGCTCTATCCCCTCAGCCTGCATCAAGCGGGTCTGTTAGTAGCAAGCTGTACAAACTTTAAAAAAAAGAGGGGTGGGTGCTGTGTCCGTCCATGAACTCAAAGGATTTTACGCTGAGTATTAAATCCTATTTTCTCTTTCGTTCATGGACAGACAAAGCCTTAATCTTGACAAAGTTGGACGTCCCAAAGCAGTGTCAAAATGAGGGGTAGTAACAGCATAAAATTAAACTTCACCCCAAAACAAAACAGGATTTATAACTGTAATCAGCCGCCTGCAAAACTTTGTGGCCGAAGATGCACTAACATCAACTTGTAAAGTTTAGTGAAAGTGCGACTGGGCGAACAGGTTGCCGCCTTACACACCTGGGAAACAGACGCTTGATGTCAGAAAGCCCAAGAGGCACCATTGACCTGGTCAAATGCATCGTGACAGGTAGGTGCCCGACCCTTTATGATGTAAGCCTGATCAGGATCTGTCGGATCCACCTCGAAATGGCGGCCGATGAGACCGCTGGGCCCTTCTTGGGACCAGCCACCAAAAAAAACAGTGTCTTCCTTGAGATGGAAGGTCGAAATGACCTTGGGAAGAAAAGAAGGCTGCGGACCTTATCCTTGTGGAAGATCAGATAGGGAGCCCTTCTTGACAAGGCTGCCAGCTCAGAACCCATCTTAACTGACATAACAGCCACCAAAAGGACCACTTTCTGAGAAAGTGTCAACAAGGGAACTTTCCTAATGTTCTCGAACGGTGGATTCTGAGGCACCTAGAGGTCATGCTGTTAAGGCCATTGACTGTAAAGCAGGATGACGTATGGCACCTTGCGACAGCAGGTACTCTCATAGCGGTAGACGCCAAGGGACGTCTGCTATTCAAATCCCCACAGAGGTAGTGGACGATCTGCGAGCACTCCTCATGGTAGAGATCACCGAGTCTGACAGGCCCCGGTCTCTTAACGGCAGGGCTTTTGAGAGCCAGGTGCTAAGCCAGTGACTGTAAAACAGGATGGCATATGGGAACTTGAAACAGCAGGTCCTTTCCTAGCAGTAGACGACCAGGGACGTCTGCTACTAGAAGCACTAGGTCGGCGTACCAAGGACGCCAAGGCCAATCCGGAGCAATTGGGATCATTGGAATCCCCCTCTCTGTGAAGCAGATGAGGAAGGAGCTTTAGAGGAGGGAAGGCATAGGTTAGCCGATACTGACTCCACAGTGCCACTAACGCATCTGTCGCGTCTGCCCATGGGTCATTTGACCTGGACACAAACCTTAATACCTTCTGATTGAGTCGAGACTCCAGGATATATACGTCTGATGTGCCCCATCTTGGGAAAAGGAGCTGAAACGCATTCGGGTGCAGAGACCATTCTCCTTGGTCCAGCATCTGGCGGGTTTAGGTAGTCCGCCTGCCAATTTTCCACACCCGGAATGTATACAGCCGACGGAGCCGGTACGCTCCTTTCTGCCCACCTTGGGGTGTGAGCCACCTCTGATGCTGCAGCTGAGCTTCTTGTTCCTCGATAGTTGACATATGCCACAGCAGTGCCGTTGTCTGACTGGACGCCCCTGTAGCCTCTGAGACCATGTGGAGAGCCACAGCCTGATCGCCCGAAGTTCCTGGAAGTTAATCGGTAAGTGGTAATCCTCTGGAAACCAACGACCCTGGGTGGACTGAACCCCCGTAAACTCCCCCCCCCCCCCCAACCAGTAAGGCTGGCGTTGATCGTGATGACTATCCAGTGAAAGGGAAGGAACGACTTCCTGGACAGAAGTGCCAGTGAGGTCAGCCACCAAACAAGGGAGGTCCTGACCAAGTGGCTCATTTGGATTTGATAATCCAGGGATTATGGGCGCTTGTCCCATATGGACAGAATTTCCTTCTGTAGCACTCGTAGTGACGACCATTTCTGGGATGTCAACTGCCACACCGCAGCCCGAAGGGTCTGCAAGTTTTCCACAGGGAAGAAAACTTTTGCCTATGAGGAGTCCAGAATCAACCCCAGATATACTAGGCGTTGAGTCGGCACCATTACTGACTTCTGAATGTTCAGTCCCCAACCAAAGTGTCGGAGGGTTTGACAGGTTATAGACACGCTCACCTCTAATTCTGAGGCTGAAGCGGCCCTCAGAAGCAGGTCGTCCAAGTAGCCCATGATATAGATGCCACGTTGTTTTATAAGGGTGAGAATTGGGACAAGCACCTTGGTGAACACCCTTGGTGCTGATGCCCGGCCAAAGGGGACAGCCACAAAGTAATAGTGGTCTTCCCCGACCGCAAAATGCAGATATCTCTGAAGCTTTGTGCATATGGGGGACATGTAAATAGGCACTCCTAATGTCCAAGCATGCCAGAAAGTACCCCGGCAGTGACGACAGAGCGAACCGATTCCATCCGCAATATTTGTACCTTCTAAAAAAGAGTGCACAAAGAGACAAAATAGGGGGAAACGGCAGCAGAAGGAAATTCACTGTGCACTTCCCGGCGCCAAAGACAGATATCACTTAGACTGATAATTGGATAAATCTAAGCAATATACCAACCATATAAGTGTATGGATAAAAATACCAAAAAATTATTAAATCATGATAACATATACAAATCTCAAGGTATAAATCTCCACTTGAGAGAAATCAAGCGATATATGTTACTATCTGCAGCTATTTAAAAATAAGACAAATACATTTGTCTATTCAAAGTATAAAACAAAGTATCACACTAATTAATCACTATAATTGAGTTGATTAAAACATGATAAACAGCGCAAAAAAGTCCAATGTAGATTTAAAGTGTTAGATAAAGTCCATAGATCAGTATGTGAAACTGAGAGAAGCGTGAGGAATACTTGGGAACAGATGGTGATGCACCCTCCACCGAACTTCAATTTCCACCAAAACGTGAGGCACACGCCCCCTCAGGGGTTCAAACTCACCAAAAACACAAAAGAACAAGCCTTGTATATCAGTGGATCATCCTGACCAGACCTCCAACATCAGTCACGGGACAGCGGGGGTTAATAATAAAGCTCCAGTGATATGGATCATAAAGAAAACATAAACACTATATAGTGTAATACTGTTTAATTTATTATAAGAAAGCCCATATAACACCGCCCCGCAGCATATCTACGTACATG
Organism: Rana kukunoris; assembly: GCA_029574335.1. Taxonomy (NCBI): domain Eukaryota; kingdom Metazoa; phylum Chordata; class Amphibia; order Anura; family Ranidae; genus Rana; species Rana kukunoris. The sequence goes on from CM056057.1 coordinate 169,935,065, forward strand.
ATAATATAAATAAATGAACAAAAATAGAGTGTTCACCGATCTCCTCCGCACGCTGGAGGTCGCGTCTGTCCCGCGGTCACGCTGCTGAAGGCGCCTCTCTTAGTAGCGATCGCTACTAAGAGAGGCGCCTTCAGCAGTGTGACCGCGGGACAGACGCGACCTCCAGCGTGCGGAGGAGATCGGTGAACACTCTATTTTTGTTCATTTATTTATATTATCATGTACGTAGATATGCTGCGGGGCGGTGTTATATGGGCTTTCTTATAATAAATTAAACAGTATTACACTATATAGTGTTTGTTTTCTTTATGATCCATATCACTGGAGCTTTATTATTAACCCCCGCTGTCCCGTGACTGATGTTGGAGGTCTGGTCAGGATGATCCACTGATATACAAGGCTTGTTCTTTTGTGTTTTTGGTGAGTTTGAACCCCTGAGGGGGCGTGTGCCTCACGTTTTGGTGGAAATTGAAGTTCGGTGGAGGGTGCATCACCATCTGTTCCCAAGTATTCCTCACGCTTCTCTCAGTTTCACATACTGATCTATGGACTTTATCTAACACTTTAAATCTACATTGGACTTTTTTGCGCTGTTTATCATGTTTTAATCAACTCAATTATAGTGATTAATTAGTGTGATACTTTGTTTTAATATTTGTACCTTCACAAAGCAATTGAGGGCCCTAAGGTCCAGAATTGGGCAAACGCCCTCCTTCTTTTGTACTATGAACCGATTGGAGTAAAACCCCTGAAACCGTTCCAGAAACTGGGACAGGAATAACCACCCCTTGTTTTAGCAGGTCTTGAACTGCCTCAAATAGGGCTTCCCGACGAGTCGGTTGTAGCTGGACGCGCACCGGCGTTCGGCTTCTTTCGGCATCTCGTGACGCGCTGTATGCGTCGGTCGGATGCCTGTCAATCAATTAGGAACGCCCAACCCCGACCATCATACCCGGAAGCGGCGATGAGCATACATATAGGAAACGGTATGTACGAACCTATTTAAAAAAAAAAAAAAAAACAGCTAATTCTAATTGTCATTAATGTCTTAAATGCAATGTTAAAAGTTTATTTTTAGGTGAACCTCCCCTTTAAAGAAGTGTAATAAATGGATATTACTGCACTAACCCAATAGTGAAAAGTGAACAGCTGCTACATAAAAATGTGACAAAGATTAGTGAACAAGTTAAGTAAAAAATGTAGTGCTTGAAAAAGGAAACTATAATCTATATACCAAATGTTTCAATGCACATACAAGTGAATCTCAAATGTAAAAAAACACATATGAATAGATAGAAACATATTTGCAAAGTGTCCCGTAAGTAAAAAAAATTGTGTGGTAAACACATGAAGTCCAACATTGAATAGTTGTTGTTCAGAAGTGAGACACAATAATTGGGCAAACACGTGAAACATCAGGGATGATGTGTCTTCTACCAGAAATATGGGGTGTGCACTAAGTCAATGTGATCACAAAAGGTTAAAAGCAAAGTGGGGAGCAATACGACAAGCCCCCACATTGCTTTTTACCTTTTGTGATCACAAATTTTACCATTACGGATGTATGTTTGTTTTTATTTATTAAAACCTATCCTTTTTGATCTATACCATGTAGAGGCTTTTTCTCTCTTTATATCTTTTTCGATGAGATTTTATTTGGCCTTTACATCTGGCTGCCCAAATTCGGTGTTCCAACCTCACGGTTACCTGCATGACTTTCCGAAGCTGTCCCTAAATGTTGCCTGGGTTTCTATAAATGCCTTGGCAGTCTACAGATCCTGGTTTTCTTTACTCTAGTGACTCGTCGCCGACATTCGAGTCCACCACTTCCGGTAAGAGTACACACCCCATATTTCTGGTAGAGGACACATCATCCCTGATGTTTCACGTGTTTGCCTAATTATTGTGCCTCATTTCTGAACAACTATTCAATGTTGGACTTTGTGTTTACTACACAAATTTTTCACTTACGGGACATTTTGCATTTGTTTCTATTTATTCATATGTGTTTTTTTACATTTAGGATTCACTTTTATGTGCATGTAAACATTTAGTATATAGAATATTGTTTATTGGTTTCCTTTTTCAAGCGCTACATTTTTTACTTACCTTATGCATTAAAGACTAGATGGGAGGGAGAGGTGGGGTCCACGGGAGATGAGTAGTGGGGCGAGGCTTTGGTTGCCTGTAAAACAGTCTCACCCAGACTCTCTGACTGCTTAACGCAAATCTTCATACTCCACCGATCATAACTTTCCCCATTGAAACTCTCTCGGTATAAAAAATATCAATCTGCCAATTGCCCAGTGTGTACTCAGGATACGGGAACATGTTTCCATGTAATCTGGAACTGCGCAAAGATTCAGGAATTTTGGGCACAGGTGGTACAGTTCCTACATGACACATGGGCTCCTCCCCTAACACTACACCCCAAGCCATGCCTTCTGGCTATTTCCCAGGATCCAGACATGTATAAATGCACAAAAAAATTCCTAAACGTAACTCTTTTATTTTCTTAGTGAAAAAAAAAAAAACATAGCCAGGTTATCGATGGGGCCCAACCCACCGGAGCTTGCAACATGTATAGTAGAAGTAAACCATACACATCGGAGCTCGCAACATGGATAGTAGAAGTAAACCATACACTACCCTATAAAAAAAAACTGGTATACTCCCATAGAGGGTGCCCCTCAAAATATAATAAGATCAGTCGCTGCAGACTCCTGAAACCACAAGGAGACAATACACCATGAGCTACTGACCTCTACCCTCACCACTGACAATGCGAAAGAATGAGAGGAGAGAACATAAGAGTGTAATGTACCACAAATGATGTATAACCCGATATAGTTTAACCACTTGCCGACCGCCCACCGTCCTTATACGTCATCACTTTAAAGATGGATATCTCGGTAACGGCAGCAGCTGCTGCTACAACCGAGATATCCATCTCTTCAGTGGGCGGTCGATCAAACCATAATGGCGGTCTCCGCGGCGGATTCACCGCAAGATCACCGTTATCGGTGGCGAGCGAGGCTCCCGCGCCCTCCGCCGCTTACCGGATCCGTCGGTAGCGGCGGAGGCGATTGGGTGCTCTCCCGTGCTGTGTGGGGATGCGAGTGAGGGGCTCTGCTGGGCGGAAGTGACGTCAAAACGTCAGTCTCGCCCAGCGTCTTAAAGAGACTTTTTTTTTTATGTCATTTGAAAAATGACATTTTACATTTTTAATGTTTTGTTTGCATTAAATATGAGATCTGAGGTCTTTTTGACCCCAGATCTCATATTTAAGAGGACCTGTCATGCTTTTTTCTATTACAAGGGATGTTTACATTCCTTGTAATAGGAATAAAAGTGATAATGTTTTTATTTTATTTATTCTAGTGTTAAATATTGGTAAAATAAATAAAAATAAATACAAAAACAAAAAAATAATTTTTTGAAATCGCCCCGTCCTGACGAGCTCGCGCGCAGAAGCGAACGCATACGCGAGTAGCGCCTGCATATGAAAACGGTGTTCAAACCACACAAGTGAGGTATCGCCGCGATCGTTAGAGCGAGAGCAATAATTCTAGCCCTAGACCTCCTTTGTATCTTTAACCACTTGTCCTCCGCCCACCGTCAAATGACGGCGGGCAGAGAACTCCATTGTCCTGACATCACGTCATATGACGTGATGTCTTTTTAAAGCCGCGGCAACGATCGCCGCTGGGCACACACGATTGCCTAGTAACTCCCCCTTCCCCTACAGTTAGAACACTCATAGGACACACATCTAACCCCTTCCCCGCCCCCTAATGGTTAACCCCTTCACTGCCAGTCACATTTATACAGTAATCAATGCATATTTTTATAGCATTGTTCACTGTATAAATGTAAATGGTCCCAAAAATGTCAGAAAAGTGTCCGCCATAACGTCGTAGTCCCAATAAAAAAATCGCAGATCGCCGCCATTAATAGTAAAAAAAAATGCCATAAACTATCCCCTATTTTGTAAACACTATAAATTTTGCGCAAACCAATCGATAAACGCTTATTGCATTTTTTTTTTACCAAAAATATGTAGAAGAATACGTATCGGCCTAAACTGAGGAAAAAAATATTTTTTTTATATATTTTTTGGGTTATTTATTATAGCAAAAAGTAAAAAATATTGATTTTTTTTCAAAATTGACGCTCTATTTTTGTTTATAGCGCAAAAAATAAAAACCGCAGAGGTGATCAAATACCACCAAAAGAAAGCTCTATTTGTGGGAAAAAAAGGACGCCAATTTTGTTTGGGAGCCACGTCGCATGACCACGCAATTGTCCATTAAAGCGACGCAGTGCCGGAAGCTTAAATTTTGTCTGGGCAGGAAGGGGGTGTAGGTGCACAGTAGGCAAGTGGTTAAAAAATGCAACCTGTAGAATTTTTTAAACGTCGCCTATCGAGATTTTTAAGGGTAAAAGTTTGACGCCATGCCACGAGCGGGCGCAATTTTTAAGCGTGACATGTTGGGTATCGTTTTACTCGGCGTAACATTATCTTTCACAATATGTAAAAAAATTGGGCCAAATTGATTGTTGTCTTATTTTTTAATTTAAAAAAGTTTTTTTTTTTCCAAAAAAAGTGCGCTTGTAAGACCGCTGCGCAAATAAGGTGTGACAAAAAGTATTGCAATGACTGCCATTTTATTCTCTAGGGTGTTAGAAAAAAATATATATAATGTTTGGGGGTTTTAAGTAATTTTATAGCAAATAAAAATGTTTTAGTCTCGTAAACACCAAATCTCAAAAACAGGCTCGGGGCTTAAGTGGTTAACAAAATGTGTCTCGTGAGCATGTCTGTAATACCACAGGATGTCTTTGTATGATAGTGGCATGCAATATACCATATCGGACATTTGCTACGTATGTTATGTATATTTTCTTTTTGCTTAATAAAACATAAAAAAAAAACTTTGAGTCAGTGACCTAGAAAAATTATGAAAACCAAGGTCAGCATGATATGTAGAGAGTAAAAGCATCTTCCATTTTTCTTTTGGGAAATCCAGGGGGGGAGAGAAAAAGTAGGGAGAGGGGACATCACGCTACTCATGAGAGGGCACTCGGGAAGCAGTAGGAGCTGTGTCTGCTATAAAAGATTCAAAATCAGCAGAGAACCGGAAGTGTAATAAAACGGTCCACGTAATAGTGTGGTCTTCACTCTTATCGGTATCCCACGCTGGCGTCCTTTCAATATGTTAGATCCTGTCCATTTCACATGCCCAATCAGCCAGAGAGGGGGTCACAGGTTGACGCCATGCTCTGGCAATAACTGAACGTGCAGCAGTCAGCACATGGCGGATTAAGCTCTTCTAGCTCTTCTTGATTTGTTTGTAAGACCCCGGAATCATAAATAGGACTGTTAAGCGGGGTTCAGTGGGGTATTTGTCACCTACTAGTTTGTCATATAGTTTGAGAACCTTGTCCCAAAAGGGGGTGACACGTGGGCACGTACCCCAAATGTGTGTCATGTTCTCTGGAGCTTGCAAACATCTCCAGCTTACGTCAAGGATATTAGGATCAAACGTATGTAGAATAGTGGGGCAGCGGTACCACCTAGAGAAAATACGGTAGTTTCGTTCTTGGGCATGAGATGAGATAGATAATTTAAAAGAGAGCGCCATTGTTTTGCCCCACTCCATATCATCCGGAGACAAATTCATCTCTCTTTCCCATTTTGAGAGGAATGACGGTAAGTTTGGATAGGAGACCTGGATCAGCAATTGATATATCAGGGAAAGCGAATGCTCTGGTCTGTCTGACTGGGAAAGCAATGACTCGAAAGCTGTCTGTGGTCTAGTCATATCGTCAATGTTTGGTATTTTGTGCATAAAGTGTGTTAATTGAGTGTGTTCAAGCCAAGCAATAGAAGGGTTGTGGCAGGAAGAGAGCATGTCTGCTAGGGGAATCGGTTGTCCAGCGCAAAGCGTATGCCTCAGCAGAGGAGCTTCTGATTTTTGCCACATAAGAAATTTAGACTTCGCACAATTCGGAGGGAAAGAGTTGATATCAAATAATGAAGTCAAGGGACTGGGTCTCGAGGACAACAAACCTTTGTGGATATAGTTGTCCCAAATTCGCAATGTAGTGGAAGTCACAAAGGGCAATAAGTCCGCAGGGGGTCTATGTGCTGGGTGTGTCCTTGGAAGGGATGTGATGTCGGGAGATATTTGGTCATTTTCTAGTGACGTCCATAATTTAGTGGAGGAACCGTGGTACCAATCAAACTATTCTGATCAAAGATGCAGCGTGAAAGTACAGCCGTAAGTCAGGAAGGGCAACACCCCCTCTACCTTTAGGCAAAGTTAAAACGTTAAAGCCAATCCTGGATTTCCCATGTCATATAAAGTCCCGGATGGCCCTGTTAATCAATTGGAAGAAGCCAAGAGGAGGGGGGCTAGGAATTGCCTGAAATACATATAAAACTTTGGGTAGAATGTCCATTTTGACGGCGTTCATTCGGCCAAACCAGGAGATGTTCGGTTTATCGTATGATTCGAGGCACGTCCGCAATGTTCTCATTAGGGGCGTATAGTTTATATCTGTCAGGGTGGGTAAAGAGGTAGGGATTTGAATTCCCAGATACTTGACAGCTTTATGCTGCCATTTAAATTTTTAATTCAAATGCAGATTGAACCTGGGTTACTGTAGGTTCGGGTAGGGAAATGTTAAGGGCCTCAGTTTTGTCCTAATTTACTTTAAAGTTACTGACCAGTCCAGTACAGATGTGTGGGGTTTGGTCATATATAATAAGAGGCATATAGGGACAGTTTATATTGACGGTGGCCAATAGATATACCCTGAATATTGGAGTCGTGCTGGATGGCCATGCCTAGATGCTCCATTGTGAGTATGTATAACAATGGCGAAAAGGGACATCCCTGACGGGTTACGTTACGAATCCTTGTTGGGTCAGATAGTATTTCATTAGATCAGATCCTTGCCGTAGGATTGTTATAGAGAGCCAGGATCTTGCAGAGCATGTTGGGTCCAAGGCCCACTTGTTGAAGCGTTCTCTCCAAGAATTGCCAATGAACCCGGTCGACCGCATTTTCGGCGTCGACCGAGATCAAGCAAGCTGGGATTCTACATTTTTGGGCATATTCCATCAGGGAAATAGTTTTGAGCATTTTATCCCTGGCCTCCCTCTTTGGGGTGAACCCCACCTGGTCAAAGTGTATTAGGTCTGGTATCGCTGGCAGGAGTCGGTTGGCCAGTAGCTTGAAGTATAAGCGGATGTCAATGTTCGTGAGAGAAATGGGGCGAAAGCTAACGCATGACGTAGGATCTTTCCCAGGTTTCGGTAGAACTACAATATGGGCTTCCAGAGCCTGCCTCGGGAAAGGTGAATCTCTAGAGATGTTATTATACATCTTTATAAGAAGTGGTGTAAGGGAATCACGGAAGGACTTATAGAAACAGGTTGAGTATCCGTCCGGACCTGGACTTTTGTTAGGTTTTATGGATGATATTGCCAGCACAAGTTCTTCCTCGATAAACGGTTGTTCAAGATCCTGCACTAGATCTGTAGGGATAGTCGGAAGTGCCTTGGCAGCAATGTAATTGTCAAAGCGCAGAAATCTCTGGTGCTTTGCACATATGGGGATATGCAAGTACGCGTCCTTGATATCCAAGAATGCCAGGAAGTCCCCTTGATGAAATGCCGCTACTACAGAGCGAACCGACTCCATCCTGAACTTTTGGACTGACAAAACAGTTGAGGGCCTTGAGATCCGGGATTGGACGGACCCCTTCCTTCTTGGGGACTACAAACAGATTGGAGTAAAACCCCTGAAACCGTTCCAGTAAAGGAACCGGCACGATCACCCCCCTGACCAGCAGATCCTGAACAGCCCCAAACAGGGCCTCCCGACAACCCGGAGGAAGCTGGGAGGTTGGAAGGAAAAAATCTGTTTGGCGGACAAGAGAGGAATTCTATCTTGTATCCTGAGGAAACAACTTCGCAAACTCACCAATCGGAAAGAAGAGACATCAATCGAGCTGCAAATTCGCAAAGCCAGCCCCTTACCCGAGAGACGGACAGGAGCAGACCTTCAAGTGGAAGCAGGTTTTTCCGCAGGCTTGTTGGGCTTGCCAAACCAGGGGCGCTTCTGCCCTTCAGCAGACGCCTTAGCGCCCTGGGAACGTTTACCTGCAGCTCCGGCGGACTAAAAAAAACGCTTAGGGCAGTAAAGGAGGGCCCCTGCCTACAGCGAGGCTCCTTACCTTTGCCAGATTGTGGGAGCAGAGTGCTCTTACCTCCCATGGCATCTTTTATGATGTCATCTAGAGAAGCCCCAAAAAGCCTTTCACCCTTAAAGGGTAAGTCCACCCTGGCTGGTCCGCAGACCAACACTTCAGCTGGACAAGGCGGCGCAACACCACCGCGTAGGCCGAGATCCTAGAGAGCAAGGGAAGCGTATCCAGGGCTGACTCACAGACAAACTTTAGGCCCTGCACCAACTGGTCGGCCAGCACCATACAGTCCGGTTCAAGGCCAGGTCAAGAGACCCGCGGGTGGACACGTAAGACGCGTTGGTGGCACCGTGGGGTCACTATCGCCTAATCTACGCCTGTCCTCTGAAGCTTCTTCCTCGTCTGCTACGCAGAATGGAAGCCGAGGGGAATACGAACAATCCTAATTGCTTCTTATTGGCCTCGCCATCCCTGGAACGCAGATCTGGTGCGTCTGGTGGCAGATGTTCCGTGGCGCCTGCCACTGCGAGAGGATCTTCTGTCACAAGGTCCTATGTTTCATCCTGCTTTAGTCGTTGGCTTTAACGGCGTGGCTATTGAAAGCCAGGTGCTGAGCGACTGAGGTCTGTCGGATTCGGTAATCTCTACCATGCTGCGGACGCGGAAGTCTACTTCCCAGAAGATCAACCATCGTACGTGGAAGGCTTACATCTCTATGTGTGAGGAGATGAATTGGCACACCCGTGCATAAGTGATGTCCCGTATTCTGCTGTTTTTACAGCATGGAGTGGATCAGGCTGTCGCCTTAAGTACGATTAAGGGGGAGATTTCGGCCTTGGCTGTTTTCTTTCAGCGACCTTTGGCGGCGCACTCTCTGGTGCGTACGTTTGTGCAGGGGGTTCGGCATGTGGCCCCTCCTGCCTCCGTGGGACTTGAATTTAGTTCTCTCGGTGCTTCAAAAGCCTCTGTTTGAGGACATTAGGGAGATCCCTTTATTGACTGGTGGCAATTACATCGGTCAGACGGGTGTCTGAATTAGCGGCCTTGTCTTGTAAGGCTCCTTACTTGGTCATCCATAGGGATAAGGTGGTGCTGCGGGTGCAGCCGTTGTTCCTTTCTAAGGTTGTTTTGGCCTTTCACATTAATGAGAACATTGTTCTTCCGTCCTTGTGTCCTTGGCCGGCGAACCCAAAGGAGGCTGCGTTGCATTCCTTGGACGTGGTTCGAGCCCTACAGGTGTACCTATCTGCTACGGCTCCGTTCGGAGGTTGGATTCACTGTTCGATGTTGTCCTAAGAAGGGTTTGGCGGTCTCGTCGGCCACCATTTCTAGGTGGATCAGGCAGGTCGTGCTTCAGGCCTATGCCCTAAGAAGGCGCCAGCCCCCCTTCCCGGTTACGGCGCATTTGACCAGGATAATTGGTGCCTCGTGGGCTTTCCGCCATCAGGCGTCTGTTTTACAGGTGTGTAAGGCAGCGACTTGGTCGTCAGTCCACACCTTCTCAAAGTTTTACAGGGTGGATGTGAGTGCATCTTTGGATCCCTCTTTCGGCCGCAAGGTTTTGCAGGTGGCTGTTTAAGGTTGAAGTTCCTCCGTTGAGCTCTGGTTTGTTTGGATTGAAGTTGGTTTGCTGTGTTTTTCCACCCCTTGATTTTTCGACACTGCTTGGGGACGTCCCTAAGGTCAAGATGCTGCTGTGTCCGTCCATGAACGGAAGAGAAAATAGGATTTTTGTACTCACCGTAAAATCCATTTCTCTGAGTTCATGGACGGACACAGCACCCACCCCTTTTATGTTTGTACTGCTTGTATACGAACCGAGGCTGTAGAGCAGAGAGTGGGGGATGTACCCGGGGAAACCGCCCCCTGGGAAGATATTACACTGCTACAATGTAAAGTAGTGAGTGTACAACTTGTATAACAGTGTAAATTTGCTGTCTACTCAAAATAACTCAACACACAGCTATTAATGTCTTAACTGCTGGCAACAAAAGTGAGTACACCACTAAGTGAAAATGTCCGAATTGGTCTCAATTAGCTATTTCCCTTACCGATGTCATGTGACTCATTAGTGTTACAAGGTCTCGGGTGTGAATGGGGAGCAGGTGTGGAAATTTGGTGTTATCACTCTCTCATTCGGGTCACTGGAAGTTTAATATGGCGCCTCATGGCAAAGAACTCTCTGAGGCTCTGAAAAAATGTATTGTTGCTCAACATAAAGATGTCCTAGGTTTTAAGAAGATTGCCAAGACTCTGAAGCATGATGGCCAAGACCATACAGTGGTTTAACAGGACAGGTTTCACTCAAAACAGGCCTTGTCATGGTTGACAAATATGCTCAGCGTCATATCCTGAGGTTGTCTTTGGGAAATAGACATATGAGTGCTGCCAGCATAGGCTGTCAGTGCTCGGACCATACGCTGCACACAGCATCAAATTTGTGTGCATGGCTGTTGTCCCAGAAGGAAGCCTATTCTAAAGTTGATGCACAAGAAAGCTTGCAAACAGTTTGCTGAAGACAAGCAGACTAAGGACATGGATTACTGGAACAATGTCCTGTGGTCTGATGAGACCAAGATAAACATATTTGGTTCAGATGGTGTCAAGTGTGGGTGGTGGCAACTAGGTGAGGAGTAGAAAGACCAGTGTGTCTTGCCTACAGTCAAACATGGTGGTGGGAGTGTCATGGTCTGGGGCTGCATGAGTGCTGCCGGGACTGGAGAGCTACAGTTCATTAAGGAAACCATGAATGCCAACATGTACTGTGACATACTGAAGCAGAGAGTGATCCCCTCCCTTCGAAGACTGGGCCGCAGGGCATTTTCATTATGACCCCAAACACATCTCCAAAATGATCACTGCCTTGCTAAAGAAGCTGAGGGTAAAGGCGATGGACTGGCCAAGCATTTTTCCAGACCTAAACCCTATTGAGCATCTGTGGGGCATTCTCAAACGGAAGGTGGAGGATCGCAAGGTCTCTAACATCCACTAGCTCTGTGATGTCGTCATGGAGGAGTGGAAGAGGATTCCAGTGGCAACCTGTGAAGCTCTGGTGAACTCCATGCCCAAGAGGGTTAAGGCTGTGCTGAAAAATTGGAGGGCACACAAAATATTGACACGTTGGGCTTAATTTGGATATTTTCAGTTAGAACATTTTCATTTAGGGGTATACTCCCCTTTGTTGGCAGTGGTTTAGACCAGGGGTCTCCAAACTGTGGCCCAAGGGCCAGATGTGGCCCTTTGCTAGCTTTGATCCGGCCCCTTCCACTGATACTAATGATGGGATACTATTCCTCCTACTAATAGGGGGAATACTTCTCCTCCTATTGACCACCAACCCTGAGGCCATATTTATTCTCACTGATGCTGGGCCCGTGACATTTTCTTCCCCTGCTGGCCACAATCCGGCCCTCCTCAAATCTAAAGGACAATATAGTGGCCCTTTGAAAAGTTTGGAGACCCCTGGTTTAAACAATAATGGCTGTGTGTTGAGATATTTTGAGAGGACAGCACATTTACACTGTTATACAAGCTGTACACTCACTACTTTACATTGTAGCAATGTGTAATTTCTTTAGTGTTATCACATGAAAAGATATAATAAAATATTTACAAAAATGTAAGGGTGTGTACTCACTTTTGTGAGATACTGTATATATACTGTATACTGTAATAATGACATTGGATAACCTGGATAAGGCTTGTGTTTATTGCACAATCATCAAATGCTTACGGAAATTAACTCCAAGCAATTTGGATTTTTAGAGAAGGCAAATCTGTGAAAACGTTGCCATCATACTAATTTGTGCCATTGTCAAGCCAACCTGATCTTACCTTAATGGCATGGTAACAATTGGCATTTTTTCCTGCATGGTTTGTAGTGTAGATATATTTGTGTGTGTTTATATATATATATATATATATATACACACACACGGTACAAACAAAAAGTTTGGACACACCTTCTCATTCCAAGACTTTTCTTTATTTTCATGACTATTAAAATTGTAGATTCACACTGAAGGCATCAAAACTATGAATTAACACATGTGGAATTATATACATAACAAAAAAGTGTGAAACAACTGAAAATCTGTCATATTCTAGGTTCTTCAAAGTAGCCACCTTTTGCTTTGATTACTGCTTTGCACACTCTTGATGAGCTTCAAGAGGTAGTCACCTGAAATGGTCTTCCAACAGTCTTGAAGGAGTTCCCAGAGATGCTTAGCACTTGTTGGCACTTTTGCCTTCACTCTGCGGTCCAGCTTACCCCAAAACATCTCGATTGGGTTCAGGTCCGGTGACTGTGGAGTCCAGATCATCTGGCACAGCACCCCATCACTCTCCTTCTTGGTCAAATAGCCCTTACACAGCCTGCTCCATGCTTCACAGTGGAAACCAGGCATGTAGAGTCCATCCGTTCACCTTTTCTGCGTCGCACAAAGACACGGTGGTTGGAACCAAAGATCTCAAATTTGGACTCATAAGACCAAAGCACAGATTTCCACTGGTCTAATGTCCATTCCGTGTGTTCTTTAGCCCAAACAAGTTTCTTCTGCTTGTTGCCTTTCTTTAGCAGTGGTTTCCTAGCAGATATTCTACCATGAAGGCCTGATTCACACAGTCTCCTCTTAAAAGTTGTTCTAGAGATGTGTCTGCTGCAAAAGGTGGCTACTTTGAAGAACCTAGAATATGACATGTATTTTCAGTTGTTTCACACTTTTTTGTTATGTATATAATTCCACATGTGTTAATTCATAGTTTTGATGCCTTCAGTGTGACTCTTCTTTATTTTCATGACATGATTTTCATGAAAATTGTAAACTCTTGGAATGAGAAGGTGTGTCCAAACGTTTGGTCTAAATATATATATACACACACTCACACAAACACACATACACTGAACAAAGTTATAAACGCAACAATTTTGTATTTGCCCTTATTTATCATGAGCTGAACTCAAAGATCTACAACTTTTTCTATGTACACAAAAGGCCTATTTCTCTCAATTACTGTTCACAAATCTGTCGAAATCTCTGTTTGTGAGCACTTCTCTTTTGCCGAGATCATCCATCCACCTCACAGGTGTGGCATATCAAGATGCTGATTAGACAGCATAATTATTTTTTCGACTTTCAGTACATCAACGTCAGGGACAATATGATTGCTCACTGCCTAATATATCCCACCTACTTTCAGATGCAATTGTTACAAGATGATCAATGTTATTCTGTTTGCTTGTCAGCAGCAGTGATCCTAATGGTATTGCTTATCGAAGTGTATGTATATGTGTTATATATTGTGTGTGTGTGTGTGTGTGTATATATATATATGTATGTATATATATATATATATATACACAAAAGTTTGCACATCCTGGCAGAAATGAACATTTTGGCATTAATATTGATAAATATATAACTAATCATGCCAAAAAACTGTCCTTTAGGGATAGTGATCATGTGAAGCCATTTATTATCACATAGTTGTTTGGCTCCTTTTTAAATCATATTGATCAGAGATCACCCAAATGGTCCTGATCAAAAGTTTACATACCCTTGAATGTTTGGCCTTGGTACAGACAGACACACAAGGTGACCCATACAGGTTAACAACTTGCCGACCGCCTCACAACGATATATGTCAACAGAATGGAACGGGCAGGCAGAGTAACATGTATATATACGTTACTCCCCTCCCACGGCAATCACGTTTCTGGTGTCCAACTCACATCCAAGGATGCCCTCTCGAGATCACACTTCCTAGAAGTAATCCGTGCAAATCTGCAGACACTCCCCCCCCCCCTTTTTTTCAAAAGTGATCACATCCCCTCCGTTTTCAGCAGCATAAGAGCGGATAGGATGGATCCTTTTTACAGAAATCGAACTTGCTTTGTGGATATGACCACTAACATGTAAATGATTCTCCCGATTAGCCAAGATCCAAATGCTTCAGATCTCAGGTGTTGCAAGTACCAAAGGGTAGGTTTACTCCCATGAGCATGCAGCTTGTTTGTAGCACAGTAATAGCTTGGGTGTCTCAGGTGTATATATCATATATTACCTAATAAAGGTTTTAACCCTCTGATTGCTCCCTAGTTAAGCCTTTCACCAGTGATCACCTTATAAGTGTTACGATGGTTAGTTTGTTTTTTAAAGCGTCAGGGCACCCACCGTTTATTACCTAATAAAGGTCTAACCCCCTGATCGCCCGGAGGGTGATATCAGTTTTAGCGTCAGATTAGTGCCAGTATTGCTAACACCCACACACGCAGCATACATTTCCTTTCGTGGTATAGTATCTGAACAGATCAATATCTGATGTGATCAGATCTATACTAGCGTCCCCAGCAGTTTAGGGTTCCCAAAAAGTGTTAGCAGGATCAGCCCAGATACCTGCTAGCACCTGCGTTTTCCCCCTCCGCCCAGCCCAGCCCACCCAAGTGCAATATCGAATGATAACTGTCACTTACAAAACACTAAACACATAACTGCAGCATTCGCAGAGTCAGGCCTGATCCCTGCAATCGTTAACATTTTTTTTTTAAGCATTTGATACAGTTTCTGACAGCCTAGGAGCTTTTTTTTCCTGTGAATTTTACTACTGTATCAGTAAATTTAGAGCCCAAAATGGCAAATTGAAGGTACAGTAGTGAAGAGGCCTACACATTTCTGAGCATGACAGATAGTGAAGAGGAAGCCACTCATCTGTCATATTTAGGCGCACAATACGATCCTGTAGACGACAGCTCCATGACAGATAGCACTGACGACAGAGTTGTGGTCCCTGCCAAAGTCAGGCGTACCCAACCCCATTCTTCTGCTGTTGTTGAGGTGCAAGAACCACAGGGCTCTTGTATGGAGCAGAGAAGTACTAGTGCCGCTCATCCTTCTGGTGAACTGGCAAGCAACAGCAGCCTAGTACACCCTGGTTGTACATCCAGCACTGCAGTAACACTTGGTGACGTGGCAAGTCCCATAAGTACAGTTCAAGCTAGCGAGGTGGCAAGCACAAGTAGTGTCCCGCTGCGACCAAGAATACAAAGACAGGCCCGTTGTGCCCATAGTGTTTATCCTGCTGTGCCCATAGTGTTTATCCTGCTGTCTTTGGCAATCCTGTTGGGTGCCCCTGCAGCTCCCGTACTTCCCCCATTTCAGGAAATAAAATAAATGTGTTTTGCCTGTTTATTCATGTTTTTTTTCTTTAACCACTTAAGGACCGGACCAATATGCTGCTAAATGACCCAAGGGGTTTTTACAATTCGGGAATGCGTCGCTTTAACAGACAATTGCGCGGTCATGCGACGTAGCTTCCAAACAAAATTTGCGTCCTTTTCTTCCCACAAGTAGAGCTTTCTTTTGGTGGTATTTGATCGCATCTGCGATTTTTATTTTTTGCGCTATATACAAAAATAGAGCGACATTTTTGAAAAAAAAAATCTATATTTTTAACTTTTTGTTATAAGAAAAATCAAATAAACTAAATTTTAGTCAAACATTTAGGTCAAAATTTATTCAGCCACATGTCTTTAGTAAAAAAAAAAAAATCGCAATAAAAAAAAAAAAAATAGCTACCTAGCGGGAACAGCGACACTAATACAGCGTTCAGAAAAATTATCGCTTAGTGACACTGGCAATAGGGAGTGAAAGGGTTAACTAGGGCGGTGATCAAGGGGTTAAAACTTTATTAGGGGGGTACGGGGGCTACCCTGGACCTAACACTAACTGCCTGTCACACTGACACTAAATGCAGTGATCAGTACATAAATGATCACTGCATTCAGTGACACTGTGACAGGGGGGTAATGGGGGGGTTAATGTGCCTATGTGTAGTGTGTGTCAGTGTAGTGTTGTGCAGACTTACTGTGTGAGTCTTCTCTCCTCAGCAGCGGTTGAAAATACCGCTGAGAGGAGAGATTACATCACCTCCCCCTTTACACAGGAGGAGGAAGTGACACACAGGGGGAGCACGGGGATTGGCTGGGAGCGATCCGGAGCTGAGGGGGCAGTGGTTCGTTTTTGTCCGCCCCCTCAGCACGGATCGCTCCTGAAGCCACGGGGACCGCCGCAGGTACCGTGGGTGTCCGGATCGGACCCCGACCCACGTCCTGTACGTCCTGTGCCTGTACGTGCCATTCTGCTGGCGTAAATGTACATGCGGCGGTCCGCAAGTGGTTAAGGACCGCCTCACGCTGAGATACGTTGGCAGAGCGGCACGGCAGGGTATATTCACGTACTTGTACATCTCCTTTAAGATGCCGATCCTGAGCTCCGTGACCGCGCCCGCCGGTGTCCCGCGATCAGGTTACAGAGCTGAAGAACGGGGAGAGGTAAGTGTAAACTTTATTTGGGAGCCACGTCGCATGACCGCAAAATTATCAGTTAAAGCGACGCAGTACCAAAATCGCAAAAAGTGGCCTGGTCCTTTAGCTGCATAATGGTCCGGGGCTAAAGCGGTTAAAAATGGTACATATATTACCAATTTTCCAGGGGTAACTTTTGAGCACAACTGTGTGTATGTGTACAGGGAGTGCAGAATTATTAGGCAAGTTGTATTTTTGAGGATTAATTTTATTATTGAACAACAACCATGTTCTCAATGAACCCAAAAAACTCATTAATATCAAAGCTGAATATTTTTGGAAGTAGTTTTCAGTTTGTTTTTAGTTTTAGCTATTTTAGGGGGATATCTGTGTGTGCAGGTGACTATTACTGTGCATAATTATTAGGCAACTTCCTTTCCTTTGGCAAAATGGGTGAAAAGAAGGACTTGACAGGCTCAGAAAAGTCAAAAATAGTGAGATATCTTGCAGAGGGATGCAGCACTCTTAAAATTGCAAAGCTTCTGAAGCGAGATCATCGAACAATCAAGTGTTTCATTCAAAATAGTCAACAGGGTCGCAAGAAGCGTGTGGAAAAACCAAGGCGCAAAATAACTGCCCATGAACTGAGAAAAGTCAAGCGTGCAGCTGCCAAGATGCCACTTGCCACCAGTTTGGCCATATTTCAGAGCTGCAACATCACTGGAGTGCCCAAAAGCACAAGGTGTGCAATACTAAGAGACATGGCCAAGGTAAGAAAGGCTGAAAGACGACCACCACTGAACAAGACACACAAGCTGAAACGTCAAGACTGGGCCAAGAAATATCTCAAGACTGATTTTTCTAAGGTTTTATGGACTGATGAAATCAGAGTGAGTCTTGATGGGCCAGATGGATGGGCCTGTGGCTAGATTGGTAAAGGGCAGAGAGCTCCAGTCCGACTCAGACGCCAGCAAGGTGGAGGTGGAGTACTGGTTTGGGCTGGTATCATCAAAGATGAGCTTGTGGGGCCTTTTTGGGTTGAGGATGGAGTGAAGCTCAACTCCCAGTCCTACTGCCAGTTTCTGGAAGACACCTTCTTCAAGCAGTGGTACAGGAAGTAGTCTACATCCCTCAAGAAAAACATGATTTTCATGCAGGACAATGCTCCATCACACGCGTCCAAGTACTCCACAGTGTGGCTGGCAAGAAAGGGTATAAAAGAAGAAAAACTAATGACATATCCTCCTTGTTCACCTGATCTGAACCCCATTGAGAACCTGTGGTCCATCATCAAATGTGAGATTTACAAGGAGGGAAAACAGTACACCTCTCTGAACAGTGTCTGGGAGGCTGTGGTTGCTGCTGCACGCAATGTTGATGGTGAACAGATCAAAACACTGACAGAATCCATGGATGGCAGGCTGCATGAGTGTCCTTGCAAAGAAAGGTGGCTATATTGGTCACTGATTTGTTTTTGTTTTGTTTTTGAATGTCAGAAATGTATATTTGTGAATGTTGAGATGTTATATTGGTTTCACTGGTAAAAATAAATAATTGAAATGGGTATATATTTGTTTTTTGTTAAGTTGCCTAATAATTATGCACAGTAATAGTCACCTGCACACACCGATATCCCCCTAAAATAGCTAAAACTAAAAACAAACTAAAAACTACTTCCAAAAATATTCAGCTTTGATATTAATGAGTTTTTTGGGTTCATTGAGAACATGGTTGTTGTTCAATAATAAAATTAATCCTCAAAAATACAACTTTCCTAATAATTCTGCACTCCCTGTATATATATATATATATATATATATATATATATATATATATATATATATATAAAAGCATACCTAACACATGGCATAGAAATAGGATGATGCTTAACAAGCGGCAAGACCATTCATTTTGTGAATTTGGAAGGCCGAAAGGGTTACATAATGTACATCATACAGTGATTCCTGGTTAGTGAGTTTGTTGTACTGTACATGTTTCTAATAAATCTCTATGTATGCAGGCACTTTTTTTGTGATCATATACAAATACTTGGGATTAACATAGGTCTAACGGGAAAAAAAAAGGTTAAACACGTAAATGTTACATGAAAAGGGACATCACTCTTTAGTAATCATAGAACCTGACTTTTGAAAAAAAAGTGAGCAGTGAAATCCCCCATATTTCAGTCCTCACTAAAAAAATAAGAAATATCAATTTTGGAGAAAAAGTTTATTGGCAAAGATTATTTTTTGTTTTTCAACCACAAAATAACGCCTCCTTGAGAAAGCCATATGCTATTAACACTGGAGCAGATACTGTAACAGCAATTTTTTCTTTATAATCTTCTATAGCAGCCTTTCGGTATGGAATTTTGTGTTCTGCAGCTGGTCAAGGATACCTGCAACTCTGCCACTCCAAAAGTGTGTGGAGTGCTTGTGGTACCTTAACAGCTTTGTAGCAATTTTCTCAATATGAAAATATTACAGAATGAAAAGTTTGAGGGACTCTTTCAGACTGCAGAACTTTCCTCTAGAGTTCACATTTAAAAATGATCTTTCACAGTTAATAGAAAATACATATCAACGGTCCTGACTCATTTGGTAGTGCCTGCTGCATGGTTGGCACTGCTCTTAAATTTAATATACTGAAGTCTTAAAAAAAACAGATAACATCTTTCTTTTATTATGACATGTTGGGACACAGAGCACTCGTATGCAGTAAATCAATACTAGCAATATAAGCACTTTGCTTCTTTTTTTTTTCTTCTTAATAGCCCTTGTCCCCTTTCCCCAAGAAAAAAAACATTCTAAACTTATTTCTGAACAATTAATTTACAAGCGATGATTTAATTATTTGCAGATAGGAAAGAGTTTGTAGGTAGACAACCTGGCTGCTGTGTGTGTACTAGAGCAGATGGGATTTTTAAAGCTGCATAATCTATAAAAATGGTTTGTATATTCAGTAGAAGAAGATAACCAGAGCAATTCTTTCAATGTTCATATTTGGATTATGATTATGATTGGTGCTTTCCTGAATGCACCTATGTCATCATGATCTAATCTAAATCACACGCAACTCCCTTCATACGATCTATAACTGCAAAGTTTAACATCTGCAATCCATTATAAATGTGTTGTCTCCTGGAAGTGACACCTGGAACCTGGCCTACAAGTCCTTGTGTAGCTAGGTCACTGAATTCAGAAGATTCCGCTCTTCCTGGGACATCCGCTTCTTAGAAGTATTATTCAAGTAAGGTTTAAAGATTGGGTCTTCCTCCACAGGCTCCTTCTTTTTGGTTTCATGTGCTAGAAGTCCACACATGCATCTGTTTTGCTATTTGATGGACGTAGCCAATATCTGGTCTTTGGTCTGGATCAGGGTAAATGCACATACTGACCAATTCTCGTAACTGGAAAGGCGAAAAAAAAAATAGGCCGGGTGATTTAGCAGGTTATGGAAATAGTTATCTTCGGAAAAATAACTGAAGGTAAGGACTGTTAAAACTTTAACATATTTGGCATAAAGCATAAGAAAGTTTAAAGTGTATCTAAAATCAAAAACAAGAATATAAAATGTTGCAGCTTGCTAGTCCTTCGATGTGGTTTAATTTTTCATGTTTTCATTGCTTTATTTTAATCTGGTGAACCTGCCAGTAATGCACCTCCTGTTCTAGAGTGACAATCAGGGCCGCCTTTAGGGGGGTGCATGCAGTTCACCTGTAAGGGTGTTTTTTTTGTCAGCACCCAAAGCCCCCCTGACCTCTAAGGAGCCCGGTGGTCCCCAGGGCCCCCGATGGCACCCCCCCTTTTTTTCCGTCAGCACCCAAAGCCCCCCTGACCTCTAAGGCCCTGTACACACGATCAGACCGGTCTGATGAAACTGGTCTGCAGACCAGTTTCATCGGACCAATTTGATGGTGTGTACGGCCCATCAGACCATTGTCCATCGGACCAAAGTTTAAAACATGCTTTAAAACCTGTCTGATTCGATTCGGACAGATTCGATGGTTAGTACACAAAAGCATTGGACCAAAAACCCGCGCATGCTCAAAATCAAGTCGACGCATGCTTGGAAGCATTGAACTTCGTTTTTTCAGCACGTCGTTGTGTTCTACATCACCACGTTTTGGTTTGATCGGATTTTGGTCCGATGGTGTGTACGCACATCAGACCATCAGACAAGTTCAGAGTTGTCTGATGAAAACGGTCCGTCAGACCAGTCTCATCAGACCAGTCTGATCGTGTGTATAAGGCCTTAGTGGTCCAGTGGTGCCCAGGGCCCCGGATGGCATCCCCCTTTTTTTTTTGGTCTTCAGCACCCAAAGCCCCTCCTGACCTCCAAGGGGCCCGGTGGACCCCAGGCCCCTGATGGCATCCCCCTTTTTTTATTTATTTATTTTTCGTCAGCACCCAAAGCCCCCCCCCCCCCGACTTTAATCTGCTCCAGAGGGCCCATGCCTGAAGCTGTGTAATGGGCCCAAAATTATTGATGGCGGCCCTGGTGACAATACTCACTTTACTGCATCTATGAGGAGAAGCAATTGTTTCACTCAAGGACAGGATGTGTGTTACCACAACAGAACTTCCCCCTTTCTTCAGCTCCAATAAGAAAATTGAGAAAGGGGGGGGGGGTGTTCTGTAATACACAGCTTAAAAACTTAGGCCTCGTACACATGATCGGTTAAACAGAGGACAAAGGTCTGATGGACCACTTTCATCGGTCAAAACCGATCGTGTGTGGGCCCCATAGGTTATTTAACCATCGGTTAAAAAAAAGCCAACTTGCTTTAAATTTAACTGATGGATTCCTAACCGATAGGTCAAAACCGATCGTTAGTAGGCACGACCATCAGTTAAAAATCCACGCATGCTCAGAATCAAGTCGACGCATGCTTGGAAGCATTGATCTTCAATTTTTTTCAGCACGTCGTTTTACGTCACCGCATTCTGACACGATCGGTTATTTAACCGATGGTGTGTGGGCAGGATGGATTATCAGTCAGCTTAATCGGTTAACCGATGACAACGGTCCTTCAGACTGTTCTCATCCGATGGACTGATCGTGTGTACGTGGCTTTACAGCATTGCTAACTTTCTATGTTGTATGCCTCTGTGACTGATATCAACGCACAGGGTTTGCAGCAGGTACAAAAGTTTTTTTTTTTTTTTTTTTATAATTATTATTCGAATATATATATATATATATATATATATATATATATTAAAGTGCTTCCAATGGTATCAACAAATTGTCCAAATTGTAGAACACATTTTTAGGTTTGCAAACACTTTAAAGTGCACATGGTAAAAGCTGTTGATTTCATCTGCATTCACAAAAAGGTGTCTGTGCAGCAGTACTACCATCATTGGAAAAGGAATTCAAGCGGGTGCTAACTAAGCGCAGTAATAAAATGCAAGTTTATTAAAAAGCCTATGGGCAACTCGCATGTAAAAAGAGAAATGCAGGCATGTCTGATTTATCTGCAGTCTGATGGTGGGCACAGGTCAGGTTCTCCGAATGATGTTTCTGCTCCTCACAATGCTCAAATACCATGGGGGGATCGCAATTGGAAGTAGCAGGGCCGACGTAGAACAAAGCTGGAAGTGATGTCACCAAGGGTGTCCATCATCAGACTGCAGATAAGCCAGACATGCCTTCCTTTTTTCTTTTTTTTTTTTACATGTAGGTTGCCCTTTGGCTTTTTAATAAACGTATGTTTTAACACTGCACTTAGTTGACACCCCCTTGTGTTCCTTTTACTAAGTGACAGAGTTTGCTTCCCTCTATGGGGCTGCTGCGATTTTCTGTATTGAAAGCCATGGACTTTAATGCATATGGACTCTTTCAACTTTGAAGGAGGTGTGTACTACCCCAATATACAGTGCCATTTATATTTATTGCTTACTACTATGATTGTACTACCCACATATTACCCCAGTTTCCGGGTGGTGATCACTCTCATGTGTATGTTGTTGGCAATCTTGCCCTGTGATGCATAGTCTTCAGTTCATAACCTACCAGGGGCACTATATGCATACAATTGCTAGGTACTCCCTGTGTTTTTGTGGGTTCCTGGATGATCCAACTTCTTTCCACAACTCAACAAATACAGGTATGTTCGTAATCCACCAAACTGGCGACAGAGTGCATGAGTATCAAAATACCAGTAAAAGCAGTCACTGGTTAAACATGTAATATGTAATCAAACTTTGAATTCAGCTTGATAGTTCTTTAGTATTATGTTGTCCTTCATGCCAACTACACTTTACCTAAGAAAACATTAACTGCAAGTTTGTATTCATTACATTTATCTTGTCTTCTGAAACTCTGCTGTTTTATTGTATTTATTCCTAAAGACAGCCAATATCTACTGTACAGTTCCATTTGTTTCTGTTCTAATTTAGCGCACTTAGAATACAAGTGTCTAGAACCAGTTCTATGTGCCAGTCAGGTCTTAAGGCACAGCCTCAAGCTAGTGATCATTCCTCATTATCTAAAGACAACTACACAGCCAATTATTTCAAAGGTAAAGGGCAGTGTCCAAACTGACTAAAAAGGTAATTCTTTTTGATAGGTGGTGCTGTTCCAGAAACATTTTACTACTACAATAATTGACATTGTCTCCGAAGAAAATACAAAACAAAGACTATATAAAGCAAATCATTATTAATGGCTAGTCTGTTGTGACTGATTGTGGAACAAAACACAGTGGTTGGCTATCATTAGGAAATCTATGCCACTCCTTAAGTTATACTACTTAGTATATTTGAGTATCTCATGTGTTGCTGGAGTTTTTGTATAGATACACTCCAATTAACCACATGTGAACTTGTGCAGAATGTAAGGTCATCTCTTAAGCACTTCAGCCCCAGAAGGATTTACCCCCTTCTTGACCGAGCCAAGATGCGATGCTGTACCCAAACAAAATTTTTCTTCCTTACAAATAGAGCTTTCTTTTAGTGGTATTTGATCACCTCTGCGGTTTTGTATTTTTTGGGCTATAAACAGAAAAAGAGCGACAATTTTGACAAAAAAACTATATTGTTTACATTTTGCTATAATAAATATCGCCAAACTTTAAAAAAAAATTCTTCCTCTGTTTAGGCCGATATATATTCCTCTACATATTTTTGGTAGAAAAAAAATCACAATAAGCGAATACACAATAAGCGTCTACAAAATAGGGGATAGATTTATGGCATTTTTATCATAACATAAAAACATATTAACATAAATTAAGTTGCAGTTCAGTGAGTAAAATAAGTAGTTGATCCCCAAGCAAAACATGACTTAGTACTTGGTGGAGAAACCCTTGTTGGCAAGCACAGAGGTAAGACATTTCTTGTAGTTAGTGACCAGGTTTGCACACATCTCAGAAGGGATTTTGGTCCACTCTTCTTTACAGATCTCCAGATCCTTAAGGTTTCATGGCTGTCTCTTGGCAACTCAAAGTTTCAGCTCCCCATACATTTTCTATATGATTAAGGTCTAGAAGCTGACTTAGCCACTCCATGACCTTAATGCGTTGATTCTGGTGGCATGTTTTGGGTCATTGTCATGTTGGAAGACTCATCCATGACCCATCTTTAGTGTTCTGGCTGAGGGAAGAAGATTCTCATCCAAGATTTTACAATAGATGGTGCTGTCTATTGGCTCCTCAATGCAGCAAAGTCAGCCTGTACCTTTAGCCGAGACAGTCCCAAAGCATCATGTTTCCACCTCCGTGCTTGACTGTTGGGATTGTGTTCTTAAAGCGGATGTCCCATTAAAAAAGTATATTAAAAGCCAGCAGCTACAGATACTGCAGCTGCTGACTTTTAATATTAGGACACTTATCTTTCCTGGAGTCCAGCGGCGTCCGCAGCAGAGGACGAGCATTCGCGCGTCTCTCTGCTGTTCCCCCCTCCATCCACGGTG
This sequence comes from Rana kukunoris, assembly GCA_029574335.1. NCBI lineage: Eukaryota > Metazoa > Chordata > Amphibia > Anura > Ranidae > Rana > Rana kukunoris. The sequence goes on from CM056057.1 coordinate 169,959,501, forward strand.
AGGGAACCAGGAAGTGAAGCGCTCCGGCTTCACTGCCTGGTTCCCTAGGCGAATGCGCGAGTCGCGCTGCGCCCGCCAATTGGCTCCCGCTGTGTGCTGGCAGCCGAAAGCCGAAAAAAACAGACTTTTTCCTGAGACTGCGGGCCGGAAGTGGGTGCAGATACCTCTCTTTAGACAGGTATCTGCACCCCCCTCCCCCTGAAGGGTGTCAATTGTGACACCGGAGGGGGGGAGGGTTCCGATTAGCGGATCTTCACTTTAGGGTGGAGATCCGCTTTAAGAGCTTTTGGTCCCATCTGACCACAGCACTTTCTCCCAATCCTTCTCTGAATCATTTAGCTGTTCATTGTCATGGCTGTACATGTGTCTTCTTGAGGAGGGGGATGACTATGACGACGACACTAAGAACACCATCCCTACAGTCAAGTACGGAGGTGGAAACATGCTTTGGGGCTGTTTCTCTGCTGAGAAAATGTATGGAGTTCCTCTGTGTCTTTTGCAATAGCCCTAAAGTTAATAACTGTCTAGCTTTCCTATATAGGTAATTTTACATATTTAGACAATGTGATCTAATCCCCCTCCAGTTGCCTGCTCTCAACTTTTACTAAATTGGATTAAGCTAATCTTTCCTCATAGTTAAGGTTCTCTATGCCCCTAATTAATTTATTTACCTTCTGTACTCTTTGCAGTTTTACAATCACCTATTTGTGTTATCCTAGGAAAAAGTATCTGAATCATTTTCAAGTATAACTGGAGTCAGTTGCTGATTTGACCTGTCCTGCTGTAATAAAGTAGTCCTAAAGTCAATTTGTTTTTTACCTTGATGCATTCCCTGAAATAATGTAAAAAAAAAATGCCCCAGTACTTGTTCTGCCATTCCCTTATCCCTAAACATTTACATGTCTCCTGTCACCAATCTAGCGCTATCCCAGCTGCAGCACCATTACTCTCTTTTTCTGGTCTCACAGTAGACTCCTGCTGCTGTCAAATTATGAATACAGGTATACAGGTGAATGAATTAGAATTCCATGTATTTAGGTAATACTTGGTTGTCACCAGAACTAGTGTCACCATTGGAACCACCACCCCCCCCCCCCCCAAACCCCATTATTGTTCTGGGGAAAACCCAGAATTTGGAATTTTCTTTCACTTTTGACAAATACAGTAAACTTGAGAAATAGGCACGGAGAAAATCCCTAATGGGGGCACATACAGTAATACAAGCCATACAGGTGTTCTTATCCCTCTCCACTCTAAGCACATTTTTTAAACATTTTGGACATACTTTTACTTTAAGCAGCTCTCCTTAAGTCGGCCATGGATGGATCAAATTGTTTCCAGGTCAGCAGGAACTGTCTGAATTCTGATCCATGTATATGCAAGCTGGTTGTGATGAAGTCGATCGATTGACTTCAGTACAACCAGCCTGTTGTTTGTTTTCACTCGATCACTGCTGGCAGCTGTAGCTGCTGACAGTGATTCTTGTATTCTGATGGCTGGGAAACCTCCTACTGTCAGAATACAATAGTTCCATGGGAGGATTTCCCCCATTAACACAATGGGGGATTTGAGCAATTTTATTTTCATCAACCTGTGGTTGAAAGAAAGGAAATTGCATAAGGTATGGCCTGCCTTAGCCTTTTAACTCCAGGGTGGAACCCCAAAGTAAGTTATAGGTCCTGGGAAACCCCAAACTTATACCTACAGCCCACAGTACGATAGTATAATTAGAAAACTGTAGCTATAATAATCCAATAATTGTCAGTGCGTTTTTGAGCCTAGACTAATATTTTTCTGTGGATCTGTTTATTTGTATTAACTGTTTAGCTCTTCTTTTTGTTTGGTTCTCCTTTGCCCCAAGAAAGGCATAATCTGTAATGTATGTCAACAGTGTAGGTAAAGATAAATTTCAAAACACATTGTTAATTGTTTTGACTCACAATCTCTCGGAGAACCCCCAATGACCTCCTATAGAACCCTGGTATGAGCATGAGTGAATATAACCTCATACTTTGGTTCCAGAGCACCCAGGCTTCCGGCTTCAGGGCCTCCTGCTTCAGGGGCTGTGGTCAGCTAGGCACAGCATCACACACGGTGGACTTGCCCTAAAGCTCACAAACATTCCTTCATATTTTCTGTCACTATGGTCAATATCACCAAAGATGCAGGCATTGCCCTGTTGAACAAACAAGTTGAAAATGTCCCGAGACACACACAGACTGTATTTTATGTTCTTAGCAGCTAAAATGCAAATGTGACTGTATGGGAAAAGTCCAGTTCTAGATTTAACCCTAATGAAATGTAAATTTACATGGATCACGTTGAATGAAAAGATTGTGAGTGTCTTGTGAGACAAACAATCCCTGTTTGAAAAAATTTGGTCCCTTTGGCTTGCCTATTTACAGGTCCCAGATACACGGAGCTGACTTTCTGGATCACAATCGCTGGATCCCCAGTCTTTCTCTCTCTCTCTCTCTCTCTTTCTCTCTCTCTTTTCCTTTCTTTTCTTTCTCCACTCTTACTTTTTTTCTCCACTCTTACGTTCTTACTTCTCTTTTCTTTCTTTCTCCACTCTTTCTTTCTCCACTCTTACTTTCTTACTCCTATCTTCTTCCTTCTTCTCTCAGTTGATTTTATGTGTGTCCCCCCCCTTCTCCATTTATGATAATTTTGCTGTAAACAAAAGGGGACTTGTGACCCCAACAATCAACCAAGCAGTTGGTCGACACTGGATGTTTTTTTTTTGTTGAGGCTTGATATTTTATGATAAGTTACCAGTTTTCTTTTCCTACAGACCACCTCATAGATGCTAAGTAGTATTATGCCCAGTATACACGATTGGTAAATCCGATGAGAACGGTCTGATAGATTTTTCCATCAGTTAACGGATTAAGCTGACTGATGGTCAGTCGTGCCTACACACCATCGGTTAAAAAACCAATCGTGTCAGGACGCGGTGACGTAAAACACAACGACGTGCTGAAAAAAATGAAGTTCAATGCTTCCAAGCATGCGTCGACTTGATTCTGAGCATGCGTGGATTTTTAACCGATGGACGTGCCTGAAAATGATCAATGTTTTTCTATCTAACAAGTTTAACATTTTTTAACCGATGGATAAATAACCGATGGGGCCCACAAACAATCGGTTTGGTCTGATGAAAACGGTCCATCAGACCGCTCTCATTGGATTGACTGATCGTGTGTACACAACATAAGTGCCTTAGGCCATACGGGCCATATTTATTTATTGGTGGATCTGTACAATTATTTAACTGGATGACTTTATTTTTATTAATTACTTATGGGTTATGGGTCTATAAGGTATACGGTGTTTAGAAAAAGTATTCATACCCCTTGAAATTTTACACATTTTGTCCTGTTAATACCAATAACTTATTTTATTCGGATTTTATGTGGTAGACCAAAAAAAAGTGGCACATAATAATAAAGTGGAAGGAAAATGATACTAACACTGCACATCACCCTGAACACACCATCCCCACCGTGAAACATAGTGGTGGTAGCATCATGTTGTGGGGATGCTTTAATTCAGCAGGAACAGGGAAGATGGTCAGAGTTGATGGGAAGATGGATGGAAGCAAATGCAGGGCAATCTTAGAAGATAACCTGTTTGACTCTGAAAAAAAGGGGCGGAGGTTCACCTTCCAGCAACACATCGACCCTAAACATACAGTCAGAGCTACAATGGAATGGGTTAGATCAAAGCATATTCATGCGTTAGAAAGGCCCAGTCAAAGTCCAGACCTAAATCCAATTGAGACTCTTTGGTGGCAAAATTTGATGGTGGTTCACAGATGCTCTCCATCCAATCTGGTTTTGCAAAGAAGAATTGTCAAACTCTTAGGCCTCGTACACACGATGAGATATGTCCGCTCAAACTTGTCCGACGGACAGTTTAGAGCGGACATGTCTCATCGGATTTCGGTCCGATGGCGTGTACACACCATCGGATCAAAATCCCCGCCGGCAGACAGCGTGGTGACGCGGCGGTGACGTTGACGCCGCCACGTCACCGCTACGTCACGCACCAGGAAGTAAACACTTCCGCGCGCATGCGTCGGATCCATTCACAGGATACGACGCATGTGCAGGAGGATATGTCCGCTGGTTTCCCGTACTAACCAGCGGACATATCCGACGGACAGGTTTGTAGCGGACAAATTTCAAAGCATGCTTTGAAATTTGTCCGATGGACAAACCTGTCCGCTAGCCCGTACACACACGATCGGATTTGTCTGCTGAAACGGTCCATCGGACCGTTTTCAGCGGACAAATTTGATCGTGTGTACGCGGCCTAACTCTTTAGATGTGCAAAGCTGGTAAAGACATACCCAAAAAGACTTGCAGCTGTAATTGCAGCAAAAGTGTGCCACTTTGTGTTGGTCTACCACATAAAATCCCAATAAAATGCATTTAAGTTTTTGGTTGCAACGTGACAAAATGTGCACGATTTCAAGGGGTATGAATACTTTTTCAAGGCATTGTAGACCTCCACCGCTTTTCTATGAGTCTAGTCGTCTTATATGTATGCATTTACACTGAACTATCAAAATGGTGCATTTCTATTGCTGGGATCCTTTTTGTTCTTTGTACACTGCTTCTACTGTGTAAACTGAGCTACGTGTGAAGTGTTTACTTCTCTGTCTTGTTTTCTCTTTCTTATTAGAACATATAAAATTCAATAAACACGATTGAAACAGAAAATGACCTCATACAAAACATATACTAGTTACAACTATAATAATCTTAAATAGATGCTAGCAATCTGGAAGGTCATAATCTTTCATGTTCTATTATAAATGCCTGAAAGAAAATATAATTCTTAGGATATGAGGATGTTTAGAAAAGGGTAATACAGAGCTCACTGTACATCCCCACACCTTTTAGATAGATCTTCACCCACCAACAATTCTTCATACACCTATGATAGGGGGCAGTTATATCTTCTTGCACATTCTACAATTAGTTCACAAATGTTTTGAAGCATCGTCACTATCTATTGCCACTGCCATTTGCTGCCACATACCCTTCTGCAATATTTCAGATCACTAGTCTTTATTACTATGTCAGGTGGCAATTTTAAACATCATCATATGAAAAAGAAAGATACATTCCTCCATCTAGAGCTATATGGTGAATGTTTGGAGCCTGCATTCACTGTAATAACCTATTTGTCATACTAATAGTGGTACGATAGACTCTAGATGAGATGCACTAATACATCATAATTACCTAGAGAAAACAGGAGTGCTCCTGCCATCCCACGCTGCCAGCTCTGTGGGGAATTTTCCTCTCATCCCACACTGCTGTCTGCTGACATAAGGAGCTGGAACTTTTTTTTGCTTTATTTTTTTAACCACTTGCTTACTGGGCACATAAACCCCCTTCGTGCCCAGGCGAAATTTCAGCTTCCGGCACTGCGTCGCTTTAACTGACAATTGCGCGGTCGTGCAACGTGGCTCCCAAACAAAATTGGCATCCTTTTTTTCCCCACAAATAGAGCTTTCTTTTGGTGGTATTTGATCGCCTGTGCGGTTTTTATTTTTTGCGTTATAAACAAAAAAAGAGCGACAATTTAAAAATATATATATATTTTTTACTTGTTGCTATAATAAATATCCCAATTTTTTTTTATATTTTTTTTCTCAGTTAAGGCCGATACATATTCTTCTACGTATTTTTGTAAAAAAAATCACAAAAAATCACTTTGCGCAAATGTTATAGCGCCTACAAAATAGGGGACAGAATTATGATTTTTTTTTTATATTTTTTTTCACTAGTAATGGCAACGATTTTTATTGGAACTGCGATATTGCGGCGGACACATCGGACACTTTTGACACATTTTTGGCGCCATTCATATTTATACAGCGACCAGTGCTATAAATATGCACTAATTACTGTATAAATGTGACTGGCATTGAAGGGGTTAACACTAGGGGGTGAGGAAGGGGTTAAATGTATTGCCTGGGTGTGTTCTAACTGTGTGGGGGGAGGGGGGTGACTGGGGGAGGTGACCGATGCTGTGTCCCTATGTACAAGGGAAACAGCATCTGTCTCCTTTCCCTGACAGGACGTGGAGCTCTGTGTTTACACACACAGCTCCACGTCCCTGCTCTGTCACTGCCGATCGAGTGTACCTGACGGACATCGCGGCCGCCGGGTACACGCATCGAATCCTCGGTGATGCGACGGGACTGTTTTTCCCCGCCGTGCGCCTCAGGTCCGCGCTGTTGACTTATTCTGTCAATAGCGCGGACCTCTAGTGGTTAATTATGAGAATGCAGAGAGTGAAGGTGGTTAGAACATTTAACCAAAAGTACAATACAAAGCTAACATTTTGTCAATTTGCTAGCATGGCATAAAGTAAGGTTTATGATACTTGGTCTTGAAATAAGGAGATAGTGGTAGAATTTGGCTTTTAGAAAAAGCAATGGATTGTTGGATAAGTAAGGCAATTTTTCTGTTGTTGCATTGGAAGAAAGTAATTGATTTTGCCTGAATTTTTTATATGCTAAAGACACTTGTTATGCCATGGTTTAGGAGTATAAAAAAGTCCTGTGGACTATAGAAGATCCGAGTTAATCCATAAGGGGAGAAAAGGATGCTTGGCTATTCAGTACTTAATGGGTGTGAATTTTGTGGCATGCAATACACGTAGTATACGCAAGAGGGTTCCGGGTCACCTCGGGAGCTCTTTATGAATATGAAGAACTTCTTGTGAATTGTTATGAATTGTGATATTTTGGTCAAGCTCTGTAACCATGTATAATGAGGTGCCATAAATCCAATCCCTTACACCATTTGAGATCAGGAAAATTAAGTCCTCTATCACTAGGAAGTTGTTGCAATGTGTGTAAGCTTATTGTTGCCTTCCTACTGCCCCAAATGACTTCTCCAAACATCCTGTAGATGTATATTGAAGTCAGAATGTTTTTTATCGTTAAAGGAGATATTAAAATGTATCCATGTATCAACAGAATCTTTAAATCAGAGTAACAAGAAAGAGATATTAGTCTTCTATAAATTATGAGATATTTTTTGTATTGATGTTCCAAGGTAGAATAGTTTATCTTTACACAAAATAATGGGGTAAAGATTACTCCAAGGAGGCATAAGACAATTTGTTAGATGAAGCGCATTTGATTTGTCAAAATGAATTGTGTAGCCAGAGATTAAGCCAAATGATTTAATAAGCTTTAGTATAGTGGAGATGTAGGACTTTGGGTGGGGAATATATAAAAGCAGGTTATCCGTCAAAGCTGATGGTTTTGTAGCCTATAGTGCCCTGGAACATTGTGAGACTCTAAAGTTCAAAGAATCAAAGTAGGGGGGGTACAGTGCAAGATTAAAAGAGTGGGGGAGAAAGGACAGCCTTGCCTCATGCCTTGAGGCATTGGTATCAAATAGAGAGTTGTCTGTTAACCAGTTTTGTATAAGATTGTGGTAAATATATTTTATATAAGAGGAAAATGTGTGCCAAAGGCAGCATGTGGTTCAGGAGGGACCATACTATTTTTTATCAAAGGCCTTCATGGCATCGAGACTTAGGAGCATTAAGAGGGGAGAGAAGAAGAATGTTGTTTAGATTTTACCATAGCTGCGACCACAGTTTGGATGCCTAAAGTGAAATTTTGTTATGAAGGAATACAAGCTGGTGGGGAGTGAATAATATAGGTATGTGGATTTGAATATGACCTGACAACATGTTTGCCTATTAACTTGTAATCTGTATTGAGTATGTAGGTTGGTAAGATTGAACATATCCAGAATTTTTCCCCAAGTTTAAGATTAAAGTAGTATAGGATTCATTAAATTCGGGGTATAGAGTATTGTGCATGAGAATTTAATTGTAGAGATCTCAAGTACTGGGGTTATTAGATAGAGGTTTATGTAAATGTTTGTATATTGGCTATCCAGTCAATTTATATGAATTGGCTGGATGGACATCCAGACTGGGCATTTTGTTGTTGGCTAAATGTTGAAGTAGCAACAGGGGGGGTTAAGTCGTTTTGCTTTGGTTTGGAGTATGTTTGGGTAATCTGGTGTGGTCTATCAGTTTTTGGGGTAGTAAGGTTGTGAGGTTTGGGTTGTAAAGAGGTGGGTATTCAGGAGTTCAAATGCTGAAATGATTGTATTTGTGCTGGTTTAAAAGTCAGGGTCAGTTGTTCTGAGAACATGGCATTTTGGTCAAGGGAATTTGTCGAGAAGGGACCAGTATTGTTTCCCCATCTGTTTTTTTAAAATAAAAAGTTAAGTTTGTTTATAATCGTTTTTGTGTTGTGCGAGAGGTTATAAAGGCATTTAGGAGAACTACAACTTTGTAAAACTTTGACAGTACCCTTGGGTGTATATAAATCCACCTGGTTTTAATAGAAAAGAAAGTGTGGAAACAAACCTTTCTTTCCCACCAACCAGACTTATAGATTGGTACCACCCATAGCAGAGAAGCTATGAGCGTGCAACTGCCTGCTATGCAGGAACAAGTTCACCTGCCCTTCAGCATTGGTGAGTGCTTGGAGAGGGGTTCTCCCAAAGATGGGGTCCCCCTCTCAAAGCACAGGTACCCAGAAGAGAAAATCTTAGGATAGTATCACCTGTGACAACATTGGCCAAATCTGGACTTAGTCCAAATATGGGCAACAACACAGGGAACTACATCGCAGAGTTCCCTGAGCTTATAAAACCAGGTCAGGAGTGGCAGCTTTAACATTTGGATTTTGAATACACAATATTATAACGCTTCTTTAAAGTGTACCTGTATGGAATTTAACACCAGTAAACTGACATTAAGGATTAAATGAAAGCACCACACACCTTTAGCTATCTCACAGGGCACCCTGGAATTCAAAAACCTAGTGCCCAGGTATAGATGACTTGGAAGGACTTTGAATTTGGTCTGCTCCCTCCCGTGACTTCCTGTTAGGCTATCAAGCCACTTTCTGTTATGCACCGCTATTTCAAATGGCACCCTAAATGCACAAGTACATTAGGTGATGATCGACTGGGTGTTGCCTTAAAGATTTGCCTCAGGTCTGTTTTTTTGCTGTTTTGGGGTACATTGTCAGCCATTCATAATAAATAGGCAGTAACAATGCAATACTAAGGTTTGGAAGGGGACACACGGGCTTGAAGACAGTGCACTGTTAAACATTACTTGTTGTGTGCATAATACAGATCTGTCTAAAGCTTTTACTTATTACATTCTCTTTACTGAGCAAGGTAATATTGCATTCTGTATTTCATGCATTACTTATAGGTAATTTTTGATATATTATATATACTTTATTAAAATTAATCTTTATAGAAATCAATGGGGGAGGGGGGAATGTCACTATTATATTTTACTCCCTCAAGATCACTGCTGTTTCATTATTAAATTGGCTGGCTCAGGATAGTTGCCCAATAATAGCAAATCAATGGCTGTACAGCTAAAGGAGCAATTTTCTCGGTTCTAACCTGGTTTGCAAAACTGAAAGCATTTAATATTTTATCACATATAATGAACACAAACAGTGTGCATGAGAACAAAATTGCTGCTGGAGTGAGGCAGGACTACAGAAGCTGCTTTAGTCAGGATCTTTATGAGGTTGCACAGGATCAGGGCCCAGGGGAATGAATGAGCTGATCAGTAACACACCGTGCTCTGCTTTGTGCTCTCAAGGGGATGTAGGGGGATGACGGAGAAAAAAAACAACATCCAAACATGATCAACTGGAAGTATTTGTGGTGAGCTGGGAAAAAAAAGCTCAGAAACAATATTTCCTTGGGTCGTTGATGTGTGTTACAGGACAAACATTGTTGAGTGAGCTGCATGATAGTTGTAGCCTGAAAATTGATTGAGATATTGATTCATATCTTGGAGTCATCTATGGCAGAAGGAAACCAAGAGATAAATAGTAAGCTGCAGTTTAAGTGGACAGGTTTAGTTGACACTCAATAACCCTGTCAATTACTGCAGAATAGGTTTCTGCCTTATAAAACACAACCGAAGCTGCAGCTGTTGAATGGAAACATTCAAGACTCCTTCACACATCCACATTGGGGTTCATTGCTATTCATTTTCAATGGCACCCCAACATGCATTCAATAATAAAATAAATTCACCGATATTACAGGCACACTGAAAATTATTTGGTAGAGCAGAATATGTCAACATATTACATAAAGCACAAAGAGGTTAATTTACTAAAGACAAATATATACTGTGCAGTGCAATTGCACTTTAACCACTTGACCACTGGGCACTTAAACCCCCTTAATAACCAGACCAATTTTCAGCTTTCGGTGCTCTCACAGTTTGAATGACAATAACTCAGTCATACAACACTCTAACCAAATGAAATTTTTGTCCTTTTTTTCCCACAAATAGAGCTTTCTTTTGGTGGTATTTGATCACCTCTGCGGTTTTTATTTTTTTCGCTATAAATGAAAAAAGAACGTAAATTTTGTAAAAAAATGAATTTTTCTTCATTTCTATTATAAAATTTTGCAAAAAAGTAATTTTTCTTCATAAATTTGGCCTAAAATGTATACTGCTACATATCTTTGGTAACAAAAAAAAAAAAAATTGGATAATATTTAGTCTGGGTGAAAGTTATGGGGTCTACAAGCTATGGTACCAATTACTGAAAATTGATCAATTTGATCACATCTGATGTACTGACAGCCTCTCTCATTTCTTGAGACCCTAACATGCCAGAAAAGTACAAATACCCCCCAAATGACCCCTTTTTGGAAAGAAGACATTCCAAGGTATTCAGAAAGAGGCATCGTGAGTTTTTTGAAGTTGTCATTTTTTCCCCACAATTCTTTGCAAAATCAAGATTTTTTTATTTTAATTTTTTTTCCACAAAATGTTCATATTATTAGGTTATTTCTCACACACAGCATATGCATACCACAAATTACACCCCAAAACACATTCTGCTATTCCTCCCGAGTATGGCGATACCCCATGTGTGAGACTTTTACACAGCGTGGCCACATACAGAGGCCCAACATGCAGGGAACGCCATCAGGCGTTCTGGAACACCCAGACCAATTCTGACATTTCTCTCCTACATGGAAAAATCATCATTTATTTGCTAGAAAATTACATAGAACCCCAAAACATTATATATGCTTTTTTAGCAAAGACCCTAGAGAATACAATGGCGGCCGTTACAACTTTTTATCTCGCATTGTATTTGCACAGCAATTTTTCGAACGCGTTTTTTTTTGGAAACAAAACAGTTTTGTGCTTAAAAAAAAAAAAAACAGTAAAGTTAGCCCAATGTTTTTGCATAATATGAAAGATGAAGTTACGCCGAGTAAATAGATACCCAACATGTCACCCTTCAATATTGCACACGCTTGTGGAATGGCGCCAAACTACGCGACTTAAAAATCCCCATAGGCGACGCTTTAAATGTTTTTCCTGGTTACATCTTTTTAGTTGGAGAGGAGGTCTAGGGCCAAAATTATTGCTCTCGCTCTAACGTTCGCAGCGATACCTCACATGTGTGGTTTGAACACCGTTTTCATATGTGGGCGGGACTTACGTGTGCGGTCGCGTCTGTATACGAGCACACGGGTACAGGGGCGCTGTAATTTATTTTTTATTTTTTTATTGTTCATTTTACTTTATTTATTTTAGTTTGACACCTTTTTCCCCAAAAATAAATGTTTTGGTTACTTTTATTCCTATTACAAGGAATGTAAACATCCCTTGTAATAGGAATATAGCATGACAGGTCCTCTTTACAGTGAGATATGGGGTCAATAAGACCCCACATCTCCCCTCTAGGCTGGGAAGCCTAAAAAAAAAAACGATTGCAGAGTATTGCGCGGGGGAGTATTGCGCGGGGGAGTATTGCGCGGGGGAGTATTGCGCGGGGGAGTATTGCGCGGGGGTACTGCAGAGTATTGTGCGGGAGTATTGTGCGGGAGTATTGTGCGGGAGTATTGTGCGGGGTACTGTGGGGTATTGCGGAGTATTGCGGGGTACTGCGGAGTATTGCGGGGTACTGCGGAGTATTGCGGGGTACTGCGGAGTATTGCGGAGTATTGCGGGGTACTGCGGAGTATTGCGGGGTACTGCGGAGTATTGCGGGGTACTGCGGAGTATTGCGGGGTATTGCAGAGTATTGCGGGGTACTGCGGAGTATTGCGGGGTACTGCGGAGTATTGCGGGGTACTGCGGAGTATTGCGGGGTACTGCGGAGTATTGCAGAGTATTGCGGGGTACTGCGGAGTATTGCGGGGTACTGCGGAGTATTGCGGAGTATTGCGGAGTATTGCAGAGTATTGCGGGGTACTGCGGAGTATTGCGGGGTACTGCGGAGTATTGCGGAGTATTGCGGGGTATTGCAGAGTATTGAGGAGTATTGGGGGTATGCAGAGTATTGAGGAGTATTGGGGGGGTATGCAGAGTATTGGGGGGGTATGCAGAGTATTGGGGGGGGTATGCAGAGTATTGCGCAGGGAAGGAAGGAGTTAATGCAGGGATGGCTGAGCAGGGATGGATGGATCTGTGACTGCAATAGTCACAGATCCATCCCACACTGCTGCAGCCATCCGCGCTCTCCTCTCACGCTGTACCGATCGGTACAGCGAGAGGAGGGAAGAACCGGCGTCAGCAAGTGACGCGGTTTGTTTACATGTGATCACGCCGTCATTGGACGGCGCGATCACGTGGTAAGGAGCCGCCACCATTGGCTCCTTACCGAGATCACTGACGCTGCGGGTCCCGTGGTAAGGAGCCGCCACCATTGGCTCCTTACCGAGATCACTGACGCTGCGGGTCCCGTGGACCCGCCGAGCGCCGTGACCGCGTGTGCGCGCCCGCTCGGGCGCGCGGATCTGACGCACGTCAGATTTGTTTACACACGTGGTCGCGCCGTCATTGGACGGCGCGATCACGTGGTAAGGAGCCGCCGCCATTGGCTCCTTACCGCGATCATCGGTGCTGCGGGTCCCGTGGACCCGGTGAGCACCGGTGATCGCGTGTGCGCGCCCGGTTGGGCGCGCACACCTGACTCTAACGGAGGACGTCCATGGACGTCCTGTTAGAGTACAGGAACCGCCCTATAGCCGTATTTCGGCTATAGGGCGGTGATTAAGTGGTTAAAGTGGAGTTCTAACTCCTCCCCCTCCGCTGTAACATTTGGCACCTTTCAGGGGGGGAGCAGGTACCTGTTTTTGACAGGTACCTGTCCCCACTTCAGAGAGGTCTCGCTGTAGGCTGTGACAGTGAATTTTTCCCGAAACAAAGGTGCTCCCGCCCGGCTGCCATTTAACAATAGGTCCGGCGGGAGCACCTTTGTTTTGGGAGGACATCATATGACGTTATCCCAGGATCGGGCCCCACTCCGGCACGATCTGTCTCAGATCACTGTACCGGCTATCTATCTCGTACCATGTGAACGCTGTGATGAATCACAGCAGGTCACACGACCTATGTAGACAATGTATGGCTTCCTTTAATGCCATCCATTGTGTACAATTGAGTCGCTAGTTTAGATTGGTGAATTTGTGATCACATAGTACAGACAGGGCAATCACAGCCCATCTATACCATGTGATTAGTTGTGGCCAATCACAGTTAATCAAATAGTAAACACTAAATGAGTAGAAAAAATTGTTGTTTATAACTGTAAAATGCACAATTATAAGCAATCATAATGTGTAAAAAAAATATTAAAAATCCTGATCACCTCCTTAAAGTAGTGCAGTGTTGCTGTGGCCACACTGTATTGCTCTAGTTACTGTGTGTAAGGAAAAAAAATGTGACGAAAGATAAAATTCAAACAATTGAAAAAATAAATAAATATATATACAGTGCGGAAAATAAGTATTTGAACACCCTGCTATTTTGCAAGTTCTCCCACTTGGAAATCATGGAGGGGTCTGAAATTGTCATCGTAGGTGCATGTCCACTGTGAGAGACATAATCAAAAAAAAAATTCCAGAAATCACAATTTATGAATTTTTAACTATTTATTTGTATGATACGGCTGCAAAGAAGTATTTGAACACCTGTCTATCAGCTAGAATTCTGACCCTCAAAGACCTGTTAGTCTGCCTTTAAAATGTCCACCTCCACTCCATTTATTATCCTAAATTAGATGCACCTGTTTGAGGGCATTAGCTGCATAAAGACACCTGTCCACCCCATACAATCAGTAAGAATCCAACTACTAACATGGCCAAGACCAAAGAGCTGTCCAAAGACACTAGAGACAAAATTGTACACCCCCACAAGGCTGGAAAGGGCTACAGGGAAATTGCCAAGCAGCTTGGTTAAAAAAGGTCCACTGTTGGAGCAATCATTAGAAAATGGAAGAAGATAAACATGACTGTCAATCTCCCTCGGACTGGGGCTCCATGCAAAATCTCACCTCGTGGGGTCTCAATGATCCTAACAAAGGTGAGAAATCAGCCCAGGACTACACAGGAGGAGCTGGTCAATGACCTGAAAAGAGCTGGGACCACCGTTTCCAAGGTTACTGTTGGTAATACACTAAGACGTCATGGTTTGAAATCATGCATGGCACGGAAGGTTCCCCTGCTTAAACCAGCACATGTCAAGGCCCGTCTTAAGTTTGCCAATGACCATTTGGATGATCCAGAGGAGTCATGGGAGAAAGTCATGTGGTCAGATGAGACCAAAATAGAACTTTTTGGTCATAATTCCACTAACCGTGTTTAAAGGAAGAAGAATGATGAGTACCATCCCAAGAACACCATCCCTACTGTGAAGCATGGGGGTGGTAGCATCATGCTTTGGGGGGTTTTTCTGCACATGGGACAGGGCGACTGCACTGTATTAAGGAGAGGATGACCGGGCCATGTATTGCGAGATTTTGGGCAACAACCTCCTTCCCTCAGTTAGAGCTTTGAAGATGGGTCGAGGCTGGGTCTTCCAACATGACAATGACCCAAAGCACACAGCCAGGATAACCAAGGAGTGGCTCTGTAAGAAGCATATCAAGGTTCTGGCGTGGCCTAGCCAGTCTCCAGACCTAAACCCAATAGAGAATCTTTGGAGGGAGCTCAAACTCCGTGTTTCTCAGCGACAGCCCAGAAACCTGACTGATCTAGAGAAGATCTGTGTGGAGGAGTGGGCCAAAATCCCTCCTCCAGTGTGTGCAAACCTGGTGAAAAACGATAAGAAACGTTTGACCTCTGTAATTGCAAACAGAGGCTACTGTACCAAATATTAACATTGATTTTCTCAGGTGTTCAAATACTTCTTTGCAGCTGTATCATACAAATAAATAGTTAAAAAAATCATACATTGTGATTTCTGGATTTTTTTTGGGGGATTATGTCTCTCACAGTGGACATGCACCTACGATGACAATTTCAGACCCCTCCATGATTTCCAAGTGGGATAACTTGCAAAATAGCAGGGTGTTCAAATACTTATTTTCCGCACTGTATATATATATTACATGCTCTCACCAGTCACTGTGAAGTACATTATCACATTATCATCATATAACTGGTGTGGCAGTGATCAGAGAGATCACCGCCACACCAGTTATATGATGATAATGTACTGCACTGGTGCCTCTTACTAAATATTTTAAAATTTCCAAAAAAAGGGTAATTTGGGGGATATTTATACTGTTTTGACATCAGGATTGATCAATTTACACACACACACGCGTAACATTTCTGTCTTTGCTGATGACACCAAGCTATGCAGTGGAATAACGTCCTTGCAGGATGTCTCCAATTTACAAGCCAACCTCAATTCTAATTGGGTTGACTATGTGGCAGATGAGGTTTAATGTTGATAAATGTAATGTTATGCACTTGTGGGCTAAGAGTATGCATGCATCATACATACTAGGGGGGGGGGGGGTACAACTGGGGGGATCCGTAGTGGAGAAGGGTCTGGGGGTTTTAGTTGATCATAAGCTCAATAATGGCATGCAATGCCAAGCTGCAGTTTTCAAACCGAGCAAAGTCCTTTCTTGTATTAGGAGAGGTATGGACTCCAGAGAGAGAGATATAATTTGCCCCTGTACAAATCATTAGTAAGATCTCATCTGAAATATGCAGTTCAGTTTTGGGCTCCAGTTCTCAAAAAGGATATTGGGAACTGGAGAAAGTGCAGAGAAGGGCAACCAAACTGATAAGAGGCATGGAGGAGCTCAGCTATGAGGAAACGTTAGAGGAACTGATATTATTCACTCTTGAGAAGAGGAGAATAAGTCTCCTTTTACACTTATACGACTTGTCTCACGATTTTGGACTGCAAAATCGTATGACAAGTCATTCTCCATTATTTTTAATGACTACCATTCATACTGCACTACCATTCATACCGTCCCTGCACTACTTTGGTCCAACTTCCATGCAAGTTATTGTCCATAGACCTCAATGTTAAACCCTCAAGTAGCATACAAATCGTACCTGAATAATATAGACAGCACAAGCAGCTTTTTAACCCTTGTCCCACCCAATCCTTTCAGCATAGTAGCCCTTCCCAAGCACATTTTTCCACCACACATTCACTTCCTGGTTATTCCCTCAGCAACAATGTGCTCCAAACAGGTAAAAAAAAAAAAAAAGAGACGTCCTCGATAATGAGCAAATCATTAGATTTATCCGTGACCAGCTATTTATGATTTGTGTGACCCAAACTACAAAGACAAGATAAACTACAAAGACAAAGTACAAAGACAAGATCCCACTGACCACCAATGAAGGGGACAATCTTCCCACTGACCACCAATGAAGGGGGACATCCTTACAACTGATCACCAATGTAAGGAGCATTCTTCTCACTGACCACCAATGTAAGGGACATCCTTCCCACTGATCACCAATGTAAGGAGCATTCTTCTCACTGACCACCAATGTAAGGGACATCCTTCCCACTGAGCACCAATGTAAGGAGCATTCTTCCCACTGACCACCAATGTAAGGAGCATTCTTCTGACTGATCACCAATGTAAGAAGCATTCTTCCCACTGACCACCAATGTAAGGAGCATTCTTCCCACTGACCACCAATGTAAGGAGCATTCTTCCCACTGACTGCCAATGTAATGAGCATTCTTCCCACTGACCACCAATGTAAGGATCATTCTTCTCATTCTTCATTATAGAGGACCCAAAATTGACCCCTATCTTCACGATTGGCAATGACAGGATGTACCCAATATCCACGTCTTTTCCACCTCTGCTTCTCCTCCTCTTCTTCCTCATGCACTGCTACTGATGCAGCAGCAGCAATGACAACTGCGGTGGCAGGAAAAGGAATTGCCTCACACCACGTATGTTTTCATTGGTAAGCCCAGGTTCACACTGGGCTGCAGGAGTGAAGCTGTGCGAGTTCAGCTGAACTCGCAGGGCTTCACTCCCGCCCGACAGTCCTGGTTTATGCACAGATGTCAATGTAAGCCCTGGTTCACACTGGTGCGTTTTGACATGCGATTTGGCATGTCAAATCGCATGTCACAGCGGCGGATTTTGCCGCAAATTGCCGGCAATAGCACTGTCCTAATCGACGCGACGCTGCATCTGCGGCATTGCACCGATTTCAAAAAGTAGTCTCTGTACTACTTTTGCGATTTCAGCCCGCGATTTACATTGACATCTGCGCTGAAACCGGCACAGATGTCTCTTAAATCGTGGCCGAAATCGGCTTCACTCCCGCAGCCCAGTGTGAACCTGGGCTCTATCACTGCCTCGAATCGCAAAAAGTAGTACAGGAACTACTTTTTTTAAATCAATTAGGACGGTGCCATTGCCGGCAAATGCCACCAATTTGGGATGCGATTGATGTGAAATCGCATCTCAAATCGTACCCAGTGTGAACCAGGGCTAATGCCAAAGTTGTGGCAGAGTCGAAGTTGTACTGATCCCAAATCGCGGCGAAAAATCGCGGAAAAATTGCACGACTTTGAAGTCGTATAAATGTGAAAGGAGCCTAAGGGGGAATATGATCAGCATGTACAAATATATAAGGGGTCCATATATTTTACTTGGTGTTGAGTTATTCACTTTACGGTCAACACAAAAGACAAGGGGCACTCTTTACATCTAGAGCAAAAGAAATGTAATCTACAAATATGGAAAGGGTTCTTCACAGTAAGAGCTGTGAAAATGTGGAACAGACTCCCTGCAGATGTGGTTCTGGCCAGCTCAGTAGATTGCTTTAAGAAAGGCCTGGATACTTTTCTAAATGTACATAATATAACTGGGTACTAACATTTATAGGTAAAGTTGATGCAGGGAAAATCTGATTGCCTCTCGGGGGATCAAGAAGGAATTTTTTCCCCTACAGTAGCAAATTGGATCATGCTCTGCTGGGGTTTTTTTTTGCCTTCCTCTGGATCAACTGTGGGTATAGAATTGGGTATATGGGATTGTACGATATTTTTAGGGCTGTTAGGCCTCGTACACACGAGGGAATTTCTCCGCTGAAAATGGTCCGACGGAACATTTCAGCCGAAAAATCCGCTCGTCTGTAGGGGCAAACGGACAGTTTTGGACGGATTCCTCTGGCGGAAAAGTTTCAAAGCATGCTTTGAAACTTTTCCGCCGGAGAGCTGCCCGTCTGATATGTCCACTGGTTAGTACGCATAACCTGCGGACATATCTGCCCGCACATGCGTCGTCGGGGAATTTGATCCGATGGTGTGTACAGCCATCGGATCAAACAGCCCAGCGTACATATCCGATGGAAACGGTCCGTCGGACCGTTTCCATCGGATAAATTACATTGTGTGTACAAGGCCTCACTGATCAAAATTTTTCTGTTAGATTAATCTTTTTTTTTTTAATCGATTAATCGACTAAATTCGATTAATTATAACACACATACAGATCCAACTACTTTTAGCTGATCTCCTTGCAGGCTGATTCCCAGTGCAGCTCCCAACCACTGGAAAAATGGATAGCAGGATACATAAAACACACAAAGGCGGCGCTCAATGGGAATAGCATTAAAACTTTCACAGTCTTCAAGTAGGTAACAAAATAAATATTGCACTGGAGATAAAATCGATGTAGCTACATAAACTGTACAAATGGTGCGAGTAATACCAAACGGTAACAAAAGCAGTCATAAAAGCATGTAGCCAAGTATGATACTGGTATAAAAATGTGTACAACGATGCCACTGCTGAATCCAGATGAGGAGGGGTTAACATCAGTCCGTCGGCATGTAGATGTCCCGTGAAGGGAACTATCACAACTCCCAGTGGATGGTTATAGAATCCCAGGTTGATAGAGGGAAGTGATAGAGGTAAGTGTAACAGCCCTTGCTTGTGGCAGATAGTAAGGTCCCACCTGCATGCAGATATGAAGGCACAGCAAAGGAGCCCTTCGGATGCACATGGCAAGCCCTGCCGGTGTCCGTGACGTCACCAGATCTCCGACGGAACTCCCTGAAGGCCCGGAAGCCGGCAGAGAGGTGAGTACCAAACAAAAGAATTTTGATCGATCAAAAAAATGTTGATCGATCAAAAAAATGTTGATCGATCAAAAAAATTAAAGATTAATCGTTGAATTAAAAGTTAATTTTCTCAGCCCTAGATATATTTTTTTTTTTTTTATAGTTGAACTGGATGGACTTGTCTTTTTTCAACCTGACTAACTATGTTACTATGTAACACACACACACAGTTTGTGGACTCTTTAACTTTCATACAGGCTAAATAATATACACTGATTTGTTTTTGTTTTCTCCAAGGAAATGTAGCAGTATACATTTTGGCTTAAATTTATGAAGAAAGATTATGAAAGAAAGTTACCGCTCCAGGTGGATTGTGTTGGGATGATCAGTATGGTCTCAGGAAATCAAGGGTGCTGGCAATGCACAAGGAAACGAATGGAAAAAGAAAATATGGACAGCCGCACTCCAAAAAACCTTGATGGTTGTTTTTATTTAAAAAAGGAAAAAATGCACTACAAGTCACAGCACACTACACAGGATTAAAACAGCTGACGTTTTGCACTATAAATTAGTGCCTAATCATAGCTTGATGAAGAAAGATTGTTTGCAAAATTTTACAACATAAATGAAAAATAGGTGTCCCCCCCAAAAAAAAATGTCTTATGTCTTTTTACAATAAAATAAACATCAGTGATTAAATACCACTGAAAGAAAACTCTATTTGTGTGAAAAAATGCTTACAATTTTAAATAGGTACAGCATTGCATGACCGGGCAATTGTCATTCAAAGTGTGATACATTTTAAGAGGGAAGATAACTACAAACAATAACACAGTTTAGAAGAGAGGGTAGATGCGAGTTTAAAGGTGCCACACACAAAAAATATGATATAAAAATAGATTTTTATTGTAATCATTAAAAAAAATTTCAAGTAAAAACACTGAGAAAGAATTTCATACAGTACTGCTGAAAAGTATTCATCTCTACATGTTTCGCTAGGCTTCTTCAGGATATTTTTCTAGAGTATTGCATAATAGTTCGCTATCAGAGAACAATATATTAATATACAAATACATCAACATAGAAAAATACAAAGAGAACTGAAAAATTAACTAATTAAATCATAATATATATTGTTGACCCAAGTAGGAGTAATGAAAACGCCTTATACAAGTGAGCACACATACTTATGGGTGACCTGGGGGAATCCCCTCACCTTGCTGTTTAATTCATAAAATGTGTGCTGAACATCCAAAATCACCTGCTGCCCCAATCTAGTGTAATGCCCAAAGTTGGCACCTTGGGACTGATAGATCTGATGCATCAATCCATCAAGGGCTTCTTCACGATAATTGGAATTTGGCCATACTGATAAATTCAAAAAACAAATATCAACATTATTTCTAACACATATAGAAGAAAAAAAAGGATAATAATATATATAAAAATTATGTAAAAAAACATACATTTTAAGGAGAATTTTAGACAACCAGTATAGTGAATCTATAAGGCCGCGCACACACGATCAGACCGGTTCGATGAAACTAGTCTGAAGACCAGTTTCAACGGACCAAATTGATCGTGTGTACGGCCCATCAAACCGTTGTCCGTCGGACCAAAGTTTTAAAACTTGCTTTAAAATCTGTCCAATGGACACCTGTCCGTCAGACCAAAACGATGGTTAGTACACAAAAGCATCAGACCAAAAACCCGCGCATGCTCAGAATCAAGTCGACGCATGCTTGGAAGCATTGAACTTTGTTTTTTCAGCACGTCGTTGTGTTCTACGTCACCGCGTTCTGACCCGATGGGATTTTGGACTGATGGTGTGTACGCACATCAGACCATCAGACCACTTCAGCGGTGGTCCGATGAAAACGGTCCGTCGGACCAGTCTCATCGGACCGGTCTGATCGTGTGTACGTGGCTTAAGTACCACCCGGTGTAGAGAGTTGCAGTGAATGATTTTGGATCTTCACCACACATTTTATGAATTAAACAGCAAGGTGAGGGGATTTTCCCAGGTCAGCCATTATGTGTGCTCACTTGTATGGGATTTTCATTACCCCTACTTGGGTCAAAAATATATCATGATTTAATGTTCATTTTGAAGTTCTCTGTATTTTTCTATGTTGATGTATTTGTATATTAATATATTGTTCTCTTATAGTAAACTATTATGCAAAACCTGAAAAAAAGCCATAGTCTGGCGAAACATGTAGAGATGAATACTTTGCAGCAGTACTGTATGAACAATTTCTTTCTCAATGTTTTTACTTGATTTTTTTTTTTAAAATGATTACAATAAAATACATTTTTATATCATATTTTATTTTTATGCCTAGCTCCTTTAACCACTTAAGGACCGCCTCCTGCACATATTTGTCAGCAGAATGGCATGCCTGGGCACATGCACGTACAGGTACGTCCTGTGCTAGTACCCAGCCGTGGGTCGCTGGCGCGTGCCCGTGACCCGGTCCAAATCTCCCGCGATCGGTCTCCGGAGCTGAAGAACGGGGAGAACCGTGTGTAAACATGGCTTCCCCATTCTTCACTGTGGCGGCGTCATCGATCGCATGATCCCTTTTGTAGGGATACCCAATCGATGATGTCACACCTACAGCCACACCCCCCTACAGTTGTAAACACACATTAGGTCGCACATTCAGCCCCCTTGTGATTAACTCCTAAACTGCACTGTCATTTTCACAATAACCAATGCAACAATGATCCCAAAAATGTGTCAAAATTGGCTGAAGTGTCCGCCATAATGTCGCAGTCACGAAAAAAAATCACTGATCGCTGCCATTAGTAGTAAAATAAATAAATAATAAAAATGCAATAAAACTATCCCCTATTTTGTAAATGCTATAAATTTTGCGCAAACCAACCGATAAACGCTTATTGCGATTTTTTTTACCAAAAATAGGTAGAAGAATACGTATCGGCCTAAACTGAGGAAAAAAATATTTTTTTTATATATTTTTGGGGGATATTTATTATAGCAAAAAGTAAAAAATATAGCATTTTTTTCAAAATTGTCGCTCTATTTTTATTCATAGCGCAAAAAATAAAAACCGCAGAGGTGATAAAATACCACCAAAAAAAACCTCTATTTGTGGGAAAAAAAGGACGCCAATTTTGTTTGGGAGCCACGTCGCACGACCGCGCAATTGTCTGTTAAAGCGACGCAGTGCCGAATCGCAAAACCTGGCCGGGTGCTTTAGCTGCCTAAATGTCCGGGTCTTAAGTGGTTAAAAATCCCATCTCCCCTCTCTTCTAAATTGTTCCATTTTGGGGATGTGGTGCCTAGGGCCGTTTCAGACACAAGTTCCTTTCTTTATATTATACAATAACATTTTGCCTTTTGAAATGGCAGAGTCAGCTGCGGTATTTTTTTATAAAGGCAGGCTGAAAATTCACACAAATACAGGATATAATGTCACATGTTAACAGTTTACTGTATATTTTAAAGCTGGTGCATGACACACTGAGGAACAATTTAAGGAAGAATTGTATTTCATGATTCACAGTGGATCCATGAACAGCACCCCCCGGAGAGCACACTTGCTGGATAAAGCACAACTTAGAATATAAATTAAGGCCAAGGATCAGCAGGTAGAAAGGGGTCAGCTCAGGCCTGGCCTCTGCTTTTAATATATGTGCCGTTCTTTGTTTTTTGATAGAGATTATTTCATGCCGAACCAAATCTCTTCGAAAAAGAAGACGTGCTACTTTTCCTGGCAGAAGCAGCATGTACAGACAGCTAAACCAGAGCCAAAGGGCTCGCCCCACGCACTTTCACTCTGGCGCTGTGCTAATAGTGCATGCACACCATCTGGAGCTTGGCTTTGCCTGAGCTGGTGCTTTGGAGCCTTAAACACTCCTTCGCACCCTCAGCTGTATCACTGTACTTACATGTGCTCTTTAGCACTGCCAGAGGGAGGTGGACAGACAGTAATTGTACAGACAGGAAACACATCTGTCAACTTACACTAATTCCTAGAGCCAGCAGGCAATTACTGAGCTGACATCACAGGAGCGTGAAATATGGAAAGAGCATCAGCACTACATACACATCATGTACATATTAATACTGTGAACTCCACTTTTTTTGTTTGCAACGTACAATGAACACAGTGCTACTCATGGGTAGCCAACAAATGCTATGTTGGGTGGAGCATTCACTTAAAGGAGTTGTAAAGGAAAAACATTTTTTTGCTGACATGACTGTTTACAGGGTATAGAGACATAATAGTTAACTGATTCCTTTTAAAAATTATTAAAAATAGATAAAAATCAATCATATAATGTGCCTGCAGTTTCAGTTTCGTTTTTCATCTAGTTTCATGCTTGTGTGAAATACAGAGACACAGAGCCAATACAGGGCAGTGTTTGGCCCAGATTTAGGTAGAGTTACTCTGGAGTATCAGTGATACTCCAGCCTAACTCTCACTTTGAGCCGGCGTTTCTTTTTTCAGTAAGCAGAAAACAAGAAACGCCGGGTTGGAGTTCCTATACGAGCGGCGTAATTGTATTTCGCCGTCGTATCGTAACTGCAATTTTAAAAATGGCGCTCGGGGCGTTCCCGCTGATTAACGCCGAGAATATGTTAATCAGCGAGAATCGGCAATTCACGATCGTATTCGGGCCCGACGCAGTGACTTTCCGACGTTTCCGTAAGAGATACGCGGCGCAAAGATAAAGCAGCCCCCTAGTGGAGTATCCTATGTTAAGTATGGCCGTCGTCATCGCGTCGAAAAAAATTTCGAGTCGTTTGCGTAAAACGTCCGTGAATGGGGATTGACGTCATTGACGTTCACTGACAGAATTTGGAGCATGCGCACTGACAGTCGACGCATGCGCAGTACGTTCGCCGCGGGATCGCGCCTAGTTTAAATAATACACGCCCCCTACCTGCCCAATTTGAATTCCGCCGGCTCATTTTCGCTACGCCGGAGTAACGTAAATGAGAAACGTTACTCCAGATTAAAGATTCGCCCATCTACCTGAATCTGGCCCTTTGTTTTTAAAATGAAACTGATTGGATCAGAGGGGGTTTTAGACACACAGTAATCACACCTCTTTGATTAGAGACCACAGAGAGAAGCTCCCATGAGTTTTTTCATAAGGAAACAGACAACCAGGAAGTGTGGAGATTAGAGAAGTATTACAGCAAAAACTAACAATGAGGACATGAAACCAAGACTGCATTAGGGTAAAGGAAGCTATTTAGCTAAAAAAAAAAAAAATTCTACATTTGGAGAGGAGGGTACTCTCCGGCAGATAGTGAGTCTACTTACTTTTTCTGAGTAGTGTTCTGTGGGTAGAGGAGGATATTCACACCGTTCTATCTTCTGACACAGAGAATACAAGTTCATTTTGTCTCCATAGAAAGGACTCTGTAGTGCTGCCATCTGCACATAAAAACAAAATCGGTAAACACATAAAACGTGTTCGAAACACTGCTAGAGTCAAATAAATGATAACAAACAGGAAGTTAACCACTTTAGCCCTGGAAAGTTTACCCCCCTTCACTACCAGGCCATTTTTTGCTATACAGTACTGCGTTACTTTAGCTGACAGTCACACTGTACAGTGGCGCTGTACACAAATAAAATGTGTGTCCTTTTTTCCCCATAAATAGAGCTTTCTTTTGTTGATCATCTCTGCAGTTATTTATTTTTTGTGCTATAAACCAAAAATGACCAACAATTTTGAAAAAAAAAAATTAAACGGGTTGTAAAGGTCCAATTTTTTTTCCCTAAATAGCTTCCTTTACCTTAGTGCAGTCCTCCTTCACTTTCCTCATCCTTCGATTTTGCTTTTAAATGTCCTTATTTCTTCTGAGAAATCCTCACTTCCTGTTCTGTCTGTAACTCCACACAGTAATGCAAGGCTTTCTCCCTGGTGTGGAGTGTCGTGCTCGCCCCCTCCCTTGGACTACGGGAGAGTCAGGAGGCTCTTTACGTTGCAGATAGAGAAAGGAGCTGTGTGTTAGTGGGCGTCCTGACTCTCCTGTAATCCAAGGGAGGGGGCGAGCACGACACTCCACACCAGGGAGAAAGCCTTGCATTACTGTGTGGAGTTACAGACAGAAGAACAGGAAGTGAGGATTTCTCAGAAGAAATAAGGACATTTAAAAACAAAATCGAAGGATGAGGTAAGTGAAGGAGGACTACACTAAGGTAAAGGAAGCCATTTAGGAAAAAAAAATTGTACCTTTACAAATCCTTTAAAAACCTTCTGCATTTATAACCACTTTAAAGATATAAAACACACATCAGGTATGATATGCATATGGAATGCATGAAGGTAAAAAAAAAACAAAAAAAACTTCAGCCTTTACAACCACTTTAAAGGATAAGTTCACCTTTGGAACATGTTACATGTCCTACCCATTTTCAGGTTGGGACATGTACCATATTCCGGCATCTGCAACTTCTCTGCCTGATCCCCCACCTTCCTGTGACAGCCCAATCCATCTGCTGATAGTACAGAGTCTTGGAGGCACTCTGCACATGCTCAGTTTGGTGTGTATTGCAAGGGCCAATCAGCACTGTCCAGACAGAGGGTCAGGGGTCGTGCAGCCTCATAGGACAGTCAGAGGAGAATGAAGACTCCTCCTACAAGCTTTAACCAGTGCTTCGCTGGACACTGATAAAAGTCACAAGATTGCTATATACTGCTGATGAGAAAAGGTATTTGGCAGTTTATATTTACATTAGGGCTGTGCAAATTAACTTTTAATCGATCGATTAATCTTTAATTTTTTTGATCGATCAAAATCTTTTTGATCGATTAAAAAATTCTTATGACTGGTACTCACCTCTCTGCCGGCTTCTGGGCCTTCAGGGAGTTCTGTCAGAGATCCGGTGACATCATGGACACCGGCGGGGCTTGCCGTGTCCATCTGAAGGGCTCCTTTGCTGTGCCTTCATATCTGCATGCTGGCGGGACCTTACTATCTGCCACATGCAAGCCAGGGCCGTTTTAATAGCATCTTGGGCCCCTGGGCAAAGAAATGCTCTGGGGCCCCTACAATAATGACAATGCAGGCAAACAGACATCAAGTAGGTAGAAGGCAGACTGTCTCCCCTGTGTATCTATCACTCTCAGTGCCATTATGGGGCCCCCAATTTCGGGGCAGCGTAGGCTCAAGGACCAGCTGCTTTGGGCAAATTGCAGGGGCCCCCAATGCAGCTGGGGCCCCTGGGCAGTGCCCAGGTGTGCCCTCTCATTAAGACAGCCCTGACGCAAGCGCTGTTACACTTCCCTCTATTACTTCCCTCTGTCAACCTGGGATTCTACAACCATCCACTGGGAGTTGTGATAGTTCCCTTCATGGGACATCTACATGCCGACGGACTGATGTTAACCCCTCCTCATCTGGATTCAGCAGTGGCATCCTTGTACACATTTTTATACCAGTATCATACTTAGCTACAGGTTTTTATGACTGCTTTTGGTACCATTTGGTATTACTCTCACCATTTTTACAGTTTATGTAGCTACATCGATTTTATCTCCAGTGCAATATTTATTTTGTTACCTACTTGAAGACTATAAAAGTTTTAATGCTCTTCCCATCGAGTGCTGCCTTTGTGTGTTTTTTGTATCCTGCTATCCATTTTTCCAGTGGTTGATAGCTGCACTGGGAATCGGCCTGCAAGGAGATCAGCTAAAAGTAGTTGGATCTGTATGTGCGTTATAATTAATCGAAATTAGTCGATTAATCGATTAAAAAAACAAACGATTAATCGAACACAAAAATTTTGATCATTCACAGCCCTAATTTACATAAATAATTGCATTTCCATGTGCTGTGTACTGAGAGACCAGATATAGTGAATGCAGGGTCCTGGGTTCAGTAATACTTTAAGTATATATGCATGCTCACTTTAATTATCCAATCATTCATGTTTACTTATAATACCCAATTAAAAATTGCTTTAACCACAATTAGCTAATTGAAGTGAATTGATTGTTCACAAATGAGAACAATTTGTCAAAGATTAACCTTGACACAATAAATGATGAGGTCTATTTATAAAACAAAATGCTGTACTGCAAGGGTTAACTGCCCATTTCTGTTTGGGAGCTACAAAAACCTCTCTTTCATCAAGAGCCCTTTCCCCACATCCTGTTCCCCCAAAGGAATGTGTTGGTTTGGGGGGCGTACTTATAGGAATCTGGAAATTAGGCATTTAAAATTACCTTTATGAAATAGAACAGTAATGCCACGTACTCACGATCGGTTCGTCTGATGAAAACCGTCTGATGGACCGTTTCCATCAGACGAACCGATCGTGTGTGGGCCCCATCAGTTTTTTTTTCCCATCGGTAAAAAACGTAGAACCTGTTTTAAAATTATCTGATGGTTAAAAAAAACGATAGAAAAAACGATCGTCTGTGGGGAAATGTATCGGTTAAAAATCAATGCATGCTCAGAATCAAGTCGACGCATGCTCGGAAGCATTAAACTTAATTTTTCTCAGCACGTTGTTGTGTTTTACGTCACCGCGTTCTGACACAATCGGTTTTTTAACTGATGGTGTGTAGGCAAGACTGATAAAAGTCAGCTTCATCGGATATCTGATAAAAAAATCCATCAGACCGTTTTCATCGGATGAACCGATTGTGTGTACAGGGCCTAACACTTATTTACCAGGTTTTTAAAAAGTTTATTAATGCCGGCAGAAGTAAATACACATAAGTCTCAGCATCCAGTAAGGTAATTCACTTCAATCAGGATGAGCTGTTGGCCGCTGCTCTGTGCACAGTCCCAATGGTAAATGAAAGCCGTAAAAATAATCTACGGCCCTTACACTACCAATAAATCACGCAAATTGCTAAATTAATTGCTGGGATTTTGTTTGTTTTTCCAAATCTGAATAATATATGGTCTGGAATTAAGTGAAGCTAAGAGGAGGGCCAGCATAACTGGGGTGAGCAGAAGAGGCAAAGTTGTACAGCAGGCTGGGGAATTTATTTATAAAAAATAAATCTTACTTGCCTGATAGGAAGGTTGGGGGATCGGGGTTGGTGCCTTGGTATGAGGAGAGAGGGCTGAACCATGTCGGGCTTCAGTCAGAGCTTGTACCAGCATCGGTGAGGTTTCTCCCTCCATCCCACCCCAAGGATATATTTTTTTGGTATTTATTAGGTTTTCTTTATGCCAATTTTTGTTTGTCTGTTCATTTGCCTTTTGTACAGTAGGTCTTTTTGCTCCTATTTCTTTTATGCATTGGTGTAGTGGTCCTTCTGTTCACATTTCATAGCAGCAGAAAGAGGTCTCTAGGTCTTTGACAGTGGTACTGTCTTAAAATTATGAAGGGTTTTAGGTTGGGCCCATCTTTAGGTATGCATGTCCCTTCCCAGCAATAGGTCTAGGTTGATAACATTAACTTTACTGGGTTGTATCTGGAATTACAGAGGTGGTTCATTTTCCGGAGACAGCAGCAGTTTTTGTTGTGTTTATAAGTGCCCTTCAAGACCTTGGACTTGGTAGGATCTATTGCTGTTCTGATAATGTTAGGGGCGGACCGTTCAGATCCGCCTGCCAGTTTTTTAGGCGGACCTGAACGGGTGCTCCGTGCACCTCTATGGAGCCACGGATGTCAGCGGTGACATGCCCGGTGACATCCGATCCGCCAAAGTGTGACCGAGTGACCTGTATTAAACTTCTTTGTGTTAAAATAAAGGGCTGCTATGACCGCTCGACTCCAAAATTGATATTTGGTGTTTGGTAAAAAGAGATGGATGAAGTGTTGTATTTTGGGTTAATGGGGTAGGCGTATATTGAGCCTTGGTACTCTGCAAATCCCTCTGTCATAAGTTTAAAACTAAAAACTTGTCAAATCAGGTACTACCTCTTATTCTCTTTATAATTGCAACCAAGTTGGTTGAATGGCTTTGTGCTTCTAAACTAGGCTAATAAACTGTCCAATAATGACTAGACATTTTTAAAAACTTCAAAAATCTCTGGTCCAAAAATCAGGTTCTCCTTTCTAAAATACAATTGTCTCTTAAAATGACTGCTGTACAGGCAACAGAAAGGATAACAAATTTTTGACACATTTTTTCCTGATGTGCAATGCATTGATGCACATTGACGCTGCATAAATATGGAAACATGCTGTATGGTGTGAATAAGGCACATAGAAACCAATTGTTTTTGATAGGTCATTTCATTGAGCCTGCATTAATCAATGGAGAGCAACACAGCTCCAATGACATGGTGTGAATAATCCTTACAGCACATGGCAGACAGAGTCTGATCACTCTCTAAGGTATACACCTTCTGTTAACTAATTAATTAAAGCGGTGGTTCACCCTAAATCTAGCGTCAGTATGCTGTTTTTTTTTTAATTGCTCTACTTACTGTGTAATGATTAATTTTCATTTCTCTCCCCCGCGGTGAATGGCGCCGCTATGGCGCGTCACGGCTTCCGAAAATAGCCGATTTAGGCCTCGGCTATTTTCGGCGCTATACGGCGCCTGCGCACAAACCTAGGAGCTGACTGTGCAGGCGCCGTATATCTCCGAGTCCTATTTCGGCTTTTTTTGGAGGACGTGACGCGCCATAGCCATAGGACGCCTGCGCAGTCAGCTCCTAGGTCTGTGCGCAGGTGCCGTATAGCGCCGGAAATACCCAAGTCCTAAATCGGCTATTTTCGGAAGCCGTGACGCGCTATAGCGGCGCCATTTACCGCGGGGGAGAGAAATGAAAATTAATCATTACACAGTAAGCAATTTAAAAAAAAATAAACAGCATACTGGCGCTGACGCCAGTATGCTGGATTGGATGGGACATAGTATATTTAGGGTGAACCACCGCTTTAAGTAAAAACGAAGTGCAGGATTCCATAGGTTTTTGGTAAATGATAATACTGTTCTATGCCACATTTCTTTACAGTAGAGCAGTGATGATTTCTGGTTTCTCACTAGCACACTCAAAATTACCATAGTACAGCTCTAAATTTCACATTATCTGTAAGCCAGAGGACAATATGCAAAGTGTAGTATGGTAACGAGTCATAAATAATCTTTTATTCACATGACTTCAATAAAGTAACTTTTGATTGTTTCTTATAAATAACTGCATTTAGCACACTGGTATTGGCCATTGCACAGGTTCAAGGAATAGACCCACTTCTTGATTCTTTTGGTTACATACAGCATACAAACAATATGATCCTATGATACTGTATTTTACCTAGGGGTCTATTTATAAAGCCCTTACCATGACTGCTTTAACCACTTCAAGACCGGTATGTTATACTCCCTCCTTTTCCTGGCCATGACAATTACTCAGTAATACAACACTGTACCCATATGGATTTTCTTTGTAGTATTTACGTTGTAATAACCAGTCTTTTTTTTACTATATAAAGGAACCAAGATACATGTTATAAATCCCTGACCGGTGTTGGAGATGTAGCAAAGAGGGTGGAATTACAGTATGTTACATGTCTGGTGGTGGTCCTGTTCTTATTATGTCCTATTGGGGTATCTTTCAAATATGCCACCAAAGTACAGTGACTGCCTGGCCCAAGACCCAACCCTTGTTATCTATTATATATGGATTAGTTAAAAAGACCAAAAAAGGCCTCCTCAGATTTCTCCTATCTGCAGTCCGAGACCTGATTCCTATGCATTGGAGGACAACCAAAGTTCCTAAAAATGACTGGATTGACGAGGATGGAGGAGTAAACAGCTAGTCCACAACAATGACAGTCAAAGATAATAGCACCTTGGTGAACTTGGATTGACTTTTCCAGCTCATCAAAACTTCAGTGTTCTCAAAGAATATTCAGTAACTAATCCCAACCGGGTACCCTCCCTTTTTATCTTCTCTACTTTCTTCTTCTTCTCCTTCTTTTCCCCACTTCATTTTCTGAGGTTATTGAGATGACACACACCTTACTTTGAGCACTACAATGTCATTGGCTATCATGGCATTCACACAATTGCATTTAAGCAGTTTTATAGGACATGTTGTTAGTGCTACACTAGTATGTATTGCATCTCGGTGGTTATCTAAAATGGGGAACGTTTCATCCCTTTTATCTCATTGTACCTCAACTACTGCCCTTTGACCCCTGACTTATTTTCTGTGTAATTGTGTTCAAAGACTCAATAAATCTTACTCTTAAAAAACAATAATGTGGAGTATAGCGCAAATGAACAAATAGCGGAGTCAGCTCCTCATTATAAATAGCCACTATTGTATATAATAGTACAGTTCATATCTTTGTGTTTCAATGGAATTCGTTTTCTGAAAATCTAGTTTTCTGCAATTTTCCTGCAGGTGTAGTAATGTGCATGTTCCAAAGATATAAATGTCACCACGTGTGCTAGATATGCATGTTCAAGTAGAGAATTGTACAGAAAGTTCTCTTCCCCATAGGAAATACATATCACAACACAAATAAGCAAACTACAACATATATATATATATATATATATATATATATATATATATATATATATATATATACACTCCCCACTTAAAAATGTATGCACAGTAAATATAACTATATATATTTGCTCCAAAAAATGGAAATCTGTGATCCGTGACTTCTCAGTCTATATTAGAATGATGGTAAAGGGTTAATTTAGTCTCAAGATTCAGCAAGCAAGCCACAGCATTTTCCCACTGCTTATGACCCCTTACTGTGTCCCAGCTGCTTATTAAACCATTATGTGATTGGAGAGCTCCTTGTCACTGTCCTTCACTGTCACCCCCCCAGCATTGAGCCATTCTGCAGCCCCGTACTAATGAGCTTATACTGGGTAATTGTTGATATTATCCTGTTTTGCTGTGAGCAGCGTGTGCTGCTCAGCTTGTTTCGGGGCCTTTTCTTGGCCGATGTTTAATGCCTCTCGTTAGGATTTTAATAAGGGATTATTTGATAATTATTCTGCCCTTACGTCCTTAGGTTAGATATTCTGCTCATTACTATGCATTGTGACAGGGATCCAATGCAGAGTGACTGTCCTTCCATGACAGACATTAAACCCCCATTGTGACAAACAGAAGAAAAAAAAAAACATTTCCGCACCACAAACACTGTCATTAGGAAACATTCTAACCCATCGCTGCGCTGGTTTAACACAATGCCACATAAAACTTACTGAATTATTTACAACTTACTTGGTGCATTTGGGTATCGTGAAATTTCAATTTAAATCGGAAAAAAATGGGAACTCTTGTTTTTTAGGCCAGACTCCAAAATAGGCTCCAAATATAGATGAGTACAATCAAATAGAGTCTCCTTCCTATATACAACAATCCCTGGGCTTGCTTGCTATGACTATGGCTATGCTATGATCATACAATAACCCTACTCTCAAGAAGCTGAACAGTATTTTTCTTATACACGCACATAATCTAATTATTGCATATTGGTAAGAGAGGGTTTATATGCACTCACATTTGTCATTTTCATTAAAGGAGAAGTAGAACCAAAGCTCTTTTGGCCCTACATTTCCTGTAAGTCACAGGAGTGCACTTCCTTCTGCACTCCTGTGACCCGTGAGTTATGTATGTTTATTTGTTTTTTTCCTTTTCAAAAGCCACGCTTCTCTTTTCATTTAATAGTTGTGGTATACTGTACTTTATATAGTTACATTGGTCCTGCTTGGACCAATGTTATTATGCATATCCAATAACTGGCTGATGCCTCGGAAAGCTGGAAATCACTAAAGTAGACAACACCACTCTAGTGATCTCCACTAGCTTCCAGGTACTGTGCTGAGGGCAGGGATGTATTTAGGTTTTGTGCTGCCCTAGGCCTGACTAAACTCGTGCACCCCCTAATTTAAATTTGACCCACCCCTTCCTGTCAAGGCCACACTCCTTGCAATTTAAGACCCACCCAGACATTTTTGAGTTCTGGTGGCCTGGGGGCAATGGATTCCCTTAATTTGCATAGATTTCCTCTCACTTCCTGTTTGGCTATGGGACAGGAAATGAATCTCTGCAATGGGACAGGGATGATAAAAAAAATTAACGCAATGCCCCCCCCCCACCCACAGTTGCAGAATGCCAACTGCCCACATACTGGAAGCAGTGCGGCCGATTTATGGGGGCGCTAAACTAATTTGCCTAACAGTGTAGCGCAAGCCGGCGGAGACACTGTCCGTGCTGTCCCCCTGCAAAGTGCTGCCCCAGGCCTGGGCCTTGTTGGCCTAGGCCAGGATACAGCATTGGCTGAGGGGCTGTCCTGCTGCATTGTGAGTACAGGAGGTTGGCCGCTTGGAACGGGCGCCATTCAGAATGCCCTCCTAACCCTCTTGTACTGAATTTTATTGTTGCTGTATTGGATACCCTTTATGTTGTAAAGCGCTGCACAAACTGTTGGCGCTATATAAATCCTGTATAATAACAACAATAATAATAATATTGAAAAAAAATGCAATTGTCTAAATCAGCCAGGGTTCTTTGGTTCTTATCAATGTTCCTTGGCCGATTGGCCTCCCATTTGATGGTACCCCTATAGTTCCACAATCAGCGATACTTGACAGAAACAGCTACATGACGCCAATGACATTTTAAGTAGCCCATAGATGATTTGATTTTCCCTTATCAATGCAGTCAGTGTTGATGGGGGAAGGCCTTGTGTTTTGCTGCTGCCAGTTATTGAATGTGAAAAATCTGAATGGCTGGTTGTACAATCAGCCTTCCCATACTCCATCCTCTGGGGTTTAGAAAGGCTGGTCTAGTTACATGCTGGGTGTCATTCAATCTGAAAAGACTGAGGACATCTTCTGGCCAAAGGAAAGTACTGTAGGGAACAGTTCCAGATTGAAAGGTGAGTATTGCAGCCAGGACAGCTTTCTTATTTTAAGTGGCTGTTAGGGGACTATTTTGCCAAAAAAGAAAAAGAAAAGAGGGTTATGCAGTTGTACACATAGAACTAACATGGGAGTTTTGTACACTGGTACGTTTGAAGTACTTCCGTGTTTCCTCCAGGTCTTATACACTGTTTAGCCAGTCCTTACTCAACCATTCCCAAAAGAAAGACAACACAAACATATGTTATTAAAAACATTAACACTTAGAGCCACTCATGAAAACATATGCAAAAGTGGTTGTCAGAAATGTGCATTGCTCCATGTACATTGATGTAAAGTGGCCCCAAGGGACGATTATATCAAACGTGTCATATGACAGAAATACCCAGTGTCTTTAATACTTTCTAAGTCACTGATCTAGAACAAGTATGCAGATCAGGCATGTCTGAGCAATGTTAGAGGTCCTCATCTGCATATTTGTTCTGGGTCAGAATACTGGTTGCCTGGCAGTGTCTGGCATCGATGTTTTTGGTCACATATTGAAAAACAAGAATATTGGGGTTGATTTACTAAAGCAGCGCAAAATCTGTATGGTAGCCAATCTGCTTCTAACTTCAGCTTGTTCAATTAAGCTTTGACAGAAAAAAAAACTGGAAGCCGATTGATTTCTATGAAGAGCTTCACCAGTTTTACTAAATCAACCCCACAGTGTCAGACAAAGGCAGAAATCCTTATATCTGTTCTTGTGCTGGGTCGGTAGGTCAAAGCACTAAAGCCGAAGAAGTCATTGATTGCAGCTTATATATGTCTGGAATGACAGGTCTCTTATAGTCATGTCTGCACTACCAGTGCCCTATGACAAAGAACAATTTATATATATACATACATGGCTTTTTCTCGGGGGCAACACCATTCTGGCACCTCCACCACTGAATGTACTGTATGCAATGACAAGGGGTACTGGGGTGTGATGGAAGGTCTACTGATGCTGGCTGTAGTGGGGGTGTCTGTAGTTGCTGGAGGAGATACATTTTTTACTGATGGAGGATCTTTTGTTACTGGGGATTTAATTGTTCCTGGAAGGGATCTGCTGTTTAGGGAGGAGTCTATGGTCGCTGGAGAGTCTATTTTTGTTGGCTGCTGGGAGATCTGTTGATGCTACTAGGGTCTATTGTTGCTGGGGGGGTATATTGCTGCTGGCTGTGGGGGATCAATTTTTATTGCTTTGCTTGTTATCATTACCAAATTACATAGTATTACAAAATGATACTTGGCTCTATATTCTCGAAAAGAGGCCCTAGTGGTAGAATCAAGGGTCGGTGCTCAGAGTTACGGGGTAGGGGCAGAACCAAGGGTCAGTGCTCAGAGGTGGGTACGAGGCCAAGACATGAAGTTCCTGCACCTATTCTCCGAGAAAAACAATCACTGTGTGTGTGTGTGTGTATATATATATATATATATATATATATATATATATAAAATTACTCACACACTCACACACTCACACACTCACGCTCACACACTCACGCTCACACACTCACGCTCACACACTCACACACACTATCTCACTATCTCACACAGTGCCATTATAGTTAATTGAGGGAACCGTCAATGCAAACATGTACTGTGACATACTGAAGCAGAGCATGATCCCCTCCCTTCGGAGACTGGGCTGCAGGGCAATATTATAACAACCCCAGACACACCTCCAAGATGACCACTGCCTTGCTAAAGAAGCTGCGCATAAAGGTATGGACTGACCAAGTATGTCTCCAGACCTAAACCCTATTGAGCATCTGTGGGGCATCCTCAAATGGAAGGTAGAGGAGCGCAAGGTCTTCAACATCCACCAGCTCCGTGATGTCGTTATGTAGGAGGGGAAGAGAACTCCAGTGGCAACCTGTGAAGCTCTGGTGAACTCCATGTCCAAGAGGGTTAAGGCAGTGCTGGAAAATAATGGTGGCCACACAAAATATTGACACTTTGGGTCCAATTTGGACATTTTCACTTAGGGGTGTACGCACTTTTGTTGCCAGTGGTTTAGACAGTAATGGCTGTGTTGAGTTATTTTGAGGGGACAACAAATTTACACTGTTATACAAGCTGTACACTCACTACTTTACATTGTAGCAACGTGTAATTTCTTCAGTGTTGTCACATGAAAAGATATAATAAAATATTTACAAAAATGTGAGGGGTGTACACACTTTTGTAACATACTGTGTATATATATATATATATATATATATATATATATATATATATATACAACCTAACCAAGTAATATAAGGAAAGAAACATGGACAGCCGCACTCCAATGGATGAAAAGACTTAAAAATAGTGCCTGTTTATTCCAGTCAAAAAACTAAAACAGCAAAAACAGCAAACAGTGGGGTAACAAAAGCTGATGCGTTTCACATCGACAACCGATGCTTAGTCATGGCTAGGTGGAGTCAATCATTTCTCATAAAGGTATTGGTCTTTTTTTGCCAATATCTTTTAGGCTTCCTAAGCGCCTATGAGTTCATGCAATGCATGGTAAAGAACACTTGGCAGTGCCATTTATTTTGAGTGCCATCCAAATTCCACACTGCCAAATGCTGTGGTGAAGTACAGTAAACAAAAGAGTCTTGTCCAGTTTTAAATGCATTGCAGAGCATTGGCAGCCAAACAAAACAAATAGGCTGCCTTATTGCATTCAGCAACACACCACAATGATATCAGGGGCTGCTGATGTTATCTAGAGTCCTTTTTTAAGTTACTATAGGATTAAATAAAAAATAAAAACGTTTTAATGCACCACAACAAAGCCAAAAACAGACATACACCTTTTTTGATGAAGCATACTACAAAGCACAGTTTTGGTGTTGTGTTGTGCAGTGAAACTATATTTCCTGTTACTGCATAAGTGCAGTGGGGAACCATTCAAGGAATGAAAACCACACCACGCCCTAAAGTGTGGTAAAATTTGAACATACTTTATATGAAGCCATTTAAAAAATCATTGACCAAATCTGACGGATCTCAACACAATGTGTGCTGATTATGTCATTTTTGGGAAACACAACCACTGTTAAAGCCATATTCTGAGATACTTGTTGTTTGCCTTTTTGTTTTTAAGTAATAAAAATTATTTGTCGAGCTCTTCAAATTAAACACTTCTACCAGTCCCCCCCCCCCCCCCAGGCAACTTTTGCCAGACTCTTACCACCTTGGAGACCTACTGCTCTGAGGAGGACATTATGGGCAGGCTCTCCTCCCTGACAAAGGCAAAATATGCTTCACTTCAGTAATAAATACTCCATATGTACAAAGATACAGGAGACCAACTACAAAATTGTCTCCAGATGGTACAGTACTCCCACAAAATTGCAGAAGCTCTTATCCTCGGACCGCTGCTGGAGATGTCAGGAGGAGCGAGGAAGAATTCTCCATATCTTCTGGACCTGCCTGAAGTTGGAGAGATTTTGGAAGATAATTCAGCAAATTGCACAAAAATTGCCCTATCCCGATAGATCCGGCCTTCTTCCTGCTCCATGCTTCCTGTATTCCAAATAAAACGTACAAACAATCTATAATACTCCATCTCCTCGATGTGGCCAGTGCTGAAAATCCACGCAACCTCCATCCATAGATCTATGGCTCAAAAAAGTTGAGGAAATCAACAAAATGGAGGATCTCATCCTCACAGCACACCAACAACGTGACCGTTACACTGAGACATGGACACTCTGGAATCTGTTCATCTTCTCAGACAAAGGGCGTGCCCTGTTTACCAGCGACGTGGCAGACTAATTCTACTCTAGATGTTGACATGCAGTGGCCTCTTCGATGCTATCCATCGTGCCAACTAACCAAAGGTTTAGTTGGCACCTCTGTATAAACCACTCCTGAATAACAGAATTTTTAGGTCATAAAGGAAATGACTTTATGGCACTTCACAAGTATTTTTGGTGTATGTTTAGATTGTTATTGTTGTTTTACTTGGCAGGTTCACTTTAAACCCACTGATAGCCAACACACAGCAGCCATGCTGCACACTGCTCTCCCCTCTTGTAAATATACTACAGAACGCCATTTAACACAAGCATCAGTACACTTTTATTTCCTGTTTATTGACAGAGAGAGACTATAATAGGTTGATATTTGCATGTTAAATGTTGTATGGCTACAAGACAAATCCAGATGGTGGTATACAAGCCATGCAGCTGTTCCGCTTGTAGTATTAATTGCATCTAACAGATCTCATGACTAATCTGTTTGTACAACACTCAGCTCCCACCTACAAAGAATTTTCATTAATTGCAGATGGGGAATAAGAGCTTGTGGTTTCCATGAACCCAGATTCATCATTTAATATTCATATTTCATGCATGTAGTTTTCAGGGAGCTTTACCCAAAGGTGGCAGATCATGACTGGTCAAAGGTCATGTATAATAAAGTTATACAAGGTGATATATTTTGATTCAGTAGAAGTACAAAGATTCTGTCATTGTTAAAGCTCAAGACCATAATATGTAAATATGTTTATTAAAACCTATTACTGCAATATAGAAAGTCAGCCACTGGTAGGTAGATTATTTATTATTATATTAATTATATATCTATATATAGATATATATATAAATATATATATATATATATATATATATATATATATATATATATATATATATATACACACTTTATTGTCAAAAGCATTGGAATGCCTGCATTAACACGCACATGAACTTTAATAGCATCCCAGTCTTAGTCCGTAGTGTTCAATATTGAGTTGGCCCACCCTTTGCAGCTAGAACAGCTTCAA
Source organism: Rana kukunoris (assembly GCA_029574335.1). Classification (NCBI taxonomy): domain Eukaryota; kingdom Metazoa; phylum Chordata; class Amphibia; order Anura; family Ranidae; genus Rana; species Rana kukunoris. The sequence goes on from CM056057.1 coordinate 169,998,531, forward strand.
CTCTTCTGCAAAGGCTGTCCACAATGTTTAGGAGTGTGTCTATGGGAATATTTGACCATTCTTCTAGAAGTGCATGTGTGAGGTCACAAACAGGAAGGGACCATCCCCAAACTGTTCCAACAAAGTTGGGAGCATGAAATTGTCCAAAATGTCTTGGTAGGCTGACGCCTTAAAACTTCCCTTCACTAAAACTAAGGGGCCAATCCTAACCCCCCCAAATGATTTGGACCAATGCACAAAGCAAGGTCCATAAAAACATGGATGAACGAGTTTGGGGACCGCAGCGGGGGCTTCGATCTAAGGTGAGAATTTCACCTTGAGGTGAGCATCTAAGGTGAGATATTTCATAATGAGCTAGTATGCTATCATTATGCCTTTGTCATTTTTTTTCTTTAATCATCTGCTCTTCCTTTGCTCACCTTTGATCTAGAGCGACCTCCCCACTGCAGTACTTTTTTTTGCCACAATGTCCTAAGTCTTCCAGGTTAAATGATAGCCAGCATCAATAAACCCACTTCCATTAAGCTTGTGGGTCTGCCCCAGCCTATGAATTGCCGTGTTTGGTTCGCACCAGAACCTTCGAACGGACCAACCGTTCGCGCAAACATTTAGAACCCCATTGACGTCAATGGGACTCGAAAGTTCGAATTCAAAAGTGGTCGTTTTAACCTCCATGGCGGTATGATTCTTTCAGATTTTAGGTGCTGAAAGCGGTACCATTATTTTGCATGGCAATTTGGCATTTTATACTGTAGGCTTGTAATTCTTAGGAATAACTCACTTAAATCTGACCAAACAAGAGTCTAAGGCCGAGTACACACGAGCAGACAGATTTGTTCAAATCGGTCGGGCCGACCGATTTGAACAAATCTGTCTGCTGGGGACATATTGGTTTGATCGTGTACACACGATCAAACCAAAATCCCCGCCGCCAGACGGTGCGGTGACGTGGCGGTGACGTTGACGCCGCCACGTCACCGCACCAGGAAGTAAAACACTTCCGCGCATGCGTCAAAACCAGTCGGCGCGTGTGCGAGAAGACATGTCTGCTGGTTAGCGTACTAACCAGCAGACATATCGGGCGGACGGGTTCCCAGCCGACAGATTTCAAAGCATGCTTTGAAATCTGTCGGGTGGCCAAATCCATCGGCTCGCCCGTACACACGGTCTAATCTGTCTGCTGGGACGGTCGGCCCGACCGTTTCCAGCAGATAGATTTGATCGTGTGTACGCGGCCTAATAGGCATCCCGGGTATGACATTTAAAATATATATATATATATAAATTATAATATATATATATATATATATAAATTATAATATAATAAATAATTATAACAAATAATAATATAATTATAGTAAAAATGATTCAATAATGTAATCAAATCAAAATCACTGAAATTTGCTCAGTTGCAGAATTGTCGCTGTCATTATTTATTTTTTATGACGAATTTCCCCACAAATCGCTATCACTAAATTCTGCAAGTGATTAGAATTTACTATCGCTGTTTTTTAGCGGATCTAAAACCATTTTTGACATAAAGGGACACTTTTGGTTGCTATGGGCAATCTACAGTTTTCAGGCAGAAAGAACCGTTTTTATTATATAAAAGGACATGCAGGGCACTGGGCAGACCACTAGGGACAAGGGGGGTGTGTATTTTTTACATACAGTACTGTAATCTATAAGATTACAGTATACTGTATGTAATGTGTTTGTTTACATTTTTGAATATGGCGCCGTTCTCCGCCCCTGTGCGTCGTAACGTTGCAGGGAACGGAGCTCGGCGGCACACGGGGACACTGTGTGAATCGAGTGAGCACCCGCTCGCTCACACAGCGTGGATGCATTGCTGCATCCAGGAACAAGGTAAGTAAACCAAGCCTGTGGATTCAGCGAGGCGAGCCTGAGTCTAACTCGGGGTTACCGATCGCAGCATGAAAATCTAACCCCGAGTCAGACTCGGGAATACCGCCAGGGGGTTAATGCCCCATATGCAAGTTATTGTTGGAAAACATCTTTGGGAACCCGGGTCTTGCCCCAGGGAACATGGAAAAAAAAGTTTTAAAAACTGTAGTGTTTTCTGGAGCAGCGATTTTAGTGATGCTTAAAGTAAAAAAAAAAAAGAAAAATTCCTTTAAATATCGTACCTGCTGGGTGTCTATAGTAGCGGCACGTGTTTAGAACTGTCCCTGCACAACATGAGATTACTATAAGAAAAAGGAAATTTAAAACTGCTTGCAGCTTTAATGTAATGTTTGGTCCCTACAATATGGATGAAAATCACTGAGAAAAATAGCATGGGTTTCCCCTCCCCCAGGTCATTACAAGCCCCTTTGGCCCTATATACTTTGAACAGCAGTATACAGGTGGTGCAAAGAAGACAGAGACTGTAGGTTTTTTGTTAAGTAGAATCTGTTTGTAATTTTCAACTGGTACTTCTTTAAAGTATAGCTTCAGCCATAAAATCTTTTTTTAAGCTTTTCTGAAAAAATAGAGAAGGGTTATCACCCCTGTAACATTTGTTTTTCTGTCTGTGTGCATCTGTTCAGAAGATTGCACCTCACTTTCTGTCCCAAAGACAATTTTTTTTTTGTGAAACAAGGATTGTGATAAAGCATCAGTGGACAGGAGACACCTTTTACAGAAGAGAATTTCCCTTCCTAGGGGTAGATTTCCTCTCACTTCCTGTTGTCTCCTTCTGTTTGCAAGTAGGAGTCGTTTGTAAGTTGGATGTTTGAAAGTAGGGCCTGCCGTATATATACGCTGCAGAAATTTGGGCCCTAGGTGTTGGTGTTGCCACAACACTGCAACCCCTCACAGTTAGTCTTGGTGGGCGCTGGAATGCCCTGCTGTGAAATATTAGATCAAGAATTGTAATTACATGCCCCTGTTGAACAGGGGCAGAAAAATTGGGCCTTAGGCACTGGTGCTGGTGCCACAACACTGCAACCCCCTCACAGATACTCTAGTTGTAGCGCAGCAAAGAGCCTGCTGCAAACTATTGCATCAAAAATTGTAAATTACACGCCCCTGTTAAACAGGGGCAGAAAAATTGGGCCTTAGCCACTGGTGGTGGTGCCCAGAACCAACAATGTTCTTACAAGCTATCAGCAAAATCATTGAGAAGGAGAAGGATATTCAGTCAGCATAACATGATAGTAACTCAGCCTCAACATAGGCAGTCTCCAAGGGATCTGACATTTGAAAAAAATTATTAGAACGCTGGATACAGGACAAGCCAGTAGCTCAATTGCGGACCCAGTAAGCCAGAGGATTTTCAGTGGGAAAGGTGTCCAAGTCTGCTCTTGCTCCTAGATATTTACGCACCATGTAAAACAGACGCTGGCGATGGTTGCTGGAAACGGTCATACCTTGGGGCTGCGGACTAAAAAATTGTCTGAACGCATCAGTCAGAAGGCCACCTTCTCCACCGCTCCTTCTGTGACTCATCGAAGCCTCAGCAACACGTTGTCCAGGACCAGGATTTGGTAACCCCCCAGTCTCTGGAAACGCGTTGCACAGAACTTTCTGCAATGCCTCGCGAAGATGTTTCATCTTCTGCTCCCTCTGCGATGGCAAGATAAGGTCCGCAACCTTACCCTTGTAACGTGGATCAAGGAGAGTTGCCAGCCAGTAATGATCCCTCTCCTTGATAGCACGAATACGAGGATCCTTACGCAGGCTTTGAAGGATCAGGGAGGCCATGCAGCGTAGGTTAAGGCATTCGGGGCAGAGTCCTCTGGGTCACTGAGGACGACAGGATCCACAGCCACCTCATCCCAGCCACGTAAAAATCCATGGGTTCCTTGGGACTGTAATTGATCCCTTGAAGACTGCTGCTGATGCTGAGTCAAAAGCTCCACCTCCATGTTGCTGATACAATCCTCCTCGTCCTCTTCCTGTGTGCTAGGCGGGCAAGCAGGACCACTGTCTGGATAAAGGGGGCCTTGAGAGGTAAGGAAGTCCTCCTCTTCCTCCCTCTGTTCTGCCTCAAGGGCCCTGTCCATTATTCCACGTGTGCTCCAACATGTGAATAAGAGTGACAGTCTCACTCATGCATGCACTGTCACTGCTCACCATCTTCGTGGCCTCCTCAAATGGGGACAGGACAGTGCATGCATCCCTTATCAAGGCCCACTGGCGTGGGGAAAAAACCCAAGCCCCCCTGACCCAGTTCTGCTGCCATATTGGCACAAGTACTCATTGATGGCCCTCTGCTGCGTGTGCAGCCGCTGCAGCATGGCCAATGTAGAGTTCCATCTGGTGGGCATGTCACAGATTAGGCGGTTCTTGGGCAGGTTGTATTCCCTTTGGAGGTCTGTCAGCTGAGCAGTGGCATTATATGACCTTCTGAAATGCACACAGACTTTCCTGGCCTGCTTCAGGACATCCTGTAAGCCCGGGTACCTGCCCAAGAACCGCTGCACCACCAAATTCAGAACATGAGCAAAACAGGGCACATGGGTCAGTTGTCCCAGAGAGGAGGTTGGTGCCATTGTTGCTAACCACTATTCCTGGTTTAAGCTGGCATGGTGTCAACCACCTCTGAGCATGCCCCTGAAGAGCTAACAGAACCTCTGCCCCAGTGTGGCTCCTGTCTCCCAAGCACACCAGGTCTAGCACCGCATGGCATCTCTTTGCCTGCATTGCTGTACGCCTACGGAGCACGGCTGGTTCCGAGGACACATCAGCACAGGAAGAGGCCACAGAGGAGGAAGAATAAGAGGGGGTGGAGGAGAGAGGTGTGTCACTAGGGATGAGCCGAACACCCCCGGGTTCGGTTCGCACCAGAACGTTCGAACAGACCGCGGGTTCGCACGAATATTTCGAACCCCATTGAAGTCTATGGGAACGTTCGAATTCAAAAATGGTCGTTTTAAAGACCAAAATTCAATTAAATGTTGGAAAACGTCGTTCAGAACCCGGGTCTTGCCCAGGGAACATGTATCAATGGATTTTTTTTTTTAAAAGCGGCCGTTTTTTCAGGAGCAGCCATTTTAATGATGCTTAAAGTGAAAAAAAAAAATCCTATAAATATCACACCTGCTGGGTGTCTATAGTAGTGGCACGTGTTTAGAAATGTCCCTGCACAACATGAGAGGACTATAAAAAAAAAGTAATTAATGCTACTTGCGCAAGTTCTGTGTGGCAACATTATGTCTAATATTTTAGCGGTGGTGGGGGGCCATTATTGTTTTGTGAAAGACATTTTTTGGTATATAACAGCACAGGTGCGGTGACACTAACTGCGCTCAGGTGGTATATTACAGCACACGTACAGTGACACTAACTGCGCTCAGGTGGTATATAACTGCACAGGTGCGGTGACACTAACTGTGCTCAAGTGGTATATAACAGCACACGTACAGTGACACTAACTGCGCTCAGGTGGTATATAACAGCACAGGTGCGGTGACACCAAATGAGCTCAGGTGGTATATAACAGCACAGGTACGGTGACACTAACTGCACTCAGGTGGTATATTACAGCACACGTACAGTGACACTAACTGCACTCAGGTGGTATATAACAGCACAGGTGCGGTGACATCAAATGAGCTCAGGTGGTATATAACAGCACAGGTGCGGTGACACTAACTGCGCTCAGGTGGTATATTACAGCACACGTACAGTGACACTAACTGCGCTCAGGTGGTATATAACAGCACAGGTGCGGTGACACTAACTGCGCTCAGGTGGTATATAACAGCACAGGTGCGGTGACACCAAATGAGCTCAGGTGGTATATAACAGCACAGGTGCGGTGACACTAACTGCGCTCAGGTGGTATATTACAGCACACGTACAGTGACACTAACTGCACTCAGGTGGTATATAACAGCACAGGTGCGGTGACACCAAATGAGCTCAGGTGGTATATAACAGCACAGGTGCGGTGACACTAACTGCGCTCAGGTGGTATATTACAGCACACGTACAGTGACACTAACTGCGCTCAGGTGGTATATAACAGCACAGGTGCGGTGACACTAACTGCGCTCAGGTGGTATATAACAGCACAGGTGCGGTGACACCAAATGAGCTCAGGTGGTATATAACAGCACAGGTGCGGTGACACTAACTGCGCTCAGGTGGTATATTACAGCACACGTACAGTGACACTAACTGCGCTCAGGTGGTCAATAACAGCACAGGTGCGGTGACACCAAATTAGTTCAGGTGGTATATAACAGCACACGTACAGTGACACTAACTGCGCTCAGGTGGTATATAACAGCACAGGTGCGGTGACACCAAATTAGCTCAGGTGGTATACAACAGCACAGGTACGGTGACACTACCTGCGCTCAGGTGGTATATTACAGCACACGTACAGTGACACTAACTGCGCTCAGGTGGTATATAACATCACAGGTGCGGTGACACCAAATGAGCTCAGGTGGTATATAACAGCACAGGTGCGGTGACACTAACTGCGCTCAGGTGGTATATTACAGCACACGTACAGTGACACTAACTGTGCTCAGGTGGTACAGTATATAACAGCACAGGTGCGGTGACACTAACTGCGCTCAGGTGGTATATAACAGCACACGTACAGTGACCCCAAATGCGCTCAGGTGGTATGTAACAGCACACGTGCGGTGACACCAAATGCGCTAAGGTGGTATGTAACAGCACACGTGCGGTGACCCCAAATGCGCTCAGGTGGTATGTAACAGCACACGTGCGGTGACACCAAATGCGCTAGGGTGGTATGTAACAGCACACGTGCGGTGACCCCAAATGCGCTCAGGTGGTATGTAACAGCACACGTGCGGTGACCCCAAATGCGCTCAGGTGGTATGTAACAGCACACGTGCGGTGACACCAAATGAGCTAGGGTGGTATGTAACAGCACACGTGCGGTGACCCAAAATGCGCTCAGGTGGTATGTAACAGCACACATGTGGTGACCCCAAATGCGCTAAGGTGGTATGTAACAGCCCACGTGCGGTGACCCCAAATGCGCTAAGGTGGTATGTAACAGCGCACGTGCGGTGACCCCAAATGCGCTCAGGTGGTATGTAACAGCACACGTGCGGTGACCCCAAAGGCGCTAAGGTGGTATGTAACAGCACACGTGCGGTGACCCCAAATGCGCTAAGGTGGTATTAAACAGCACACGCACAGTCAGAGCGACTCCGTTTCTGTGCAATTCAATAGCCCACTTGCATTAACAGCAACTGCCTTTCTGTGCAAATAAATAGCACACGTGCAGTATTAGGTAATGCGTCTATGTGCAATTAACTAACACGTGTACACTAACACGTTAGTATCTGTCAGGCAGGAGATTGTGCTTGATGCTCTAATAGCAGAACTAGCTAAGCTATTCGGTTTATAAATATATTGACAACTCCTAGGGATGTCAATATATTCTCTACAAACTGTACATTTAACTCTACTAACTAGTAGCCTCCCTGATCTATCTATCTATCTATCTATCTATCTATCTATCTATCTATCTATCTATCTATCTATCTATCTATCTATCTATCTATCTATCTATCTATCTATCTATCTATCTATCTCTCTGTCTGTCTGTCTCACTTCTCTAAGCAAGCCGGAACACACTACACGAGGCCGCCCGGGAGGCGGCATTTTATAGTGTGGGGCGTGTGCTAAAGCCCTGAGCCTTAATTGGCCAAAGCACCCAGGCTTTGGCCAATTAGGTCTCTTCGTTTTTTGGGCGCTGTGATTGGCCAAGCATGCGGGGTCATGGTGCATGCTTGGCCAATCATCAGCGCGCAACGCCGCAGTGAATTATGGGCCGTTGCGCGTCATTCGACTTTGGCGCGAACGACCCGATTTGTTCGTTTTCGACGAACAATCGAACAGCCGATGTTCGATGCGAACATGTGTTCGCATCGAACGCGAAGCTCATCCCTATGTGTCACAACCAGTAGTAGTGTTTTGGAGGCGGTGGTGGCGGAACAACCTCCAACACTACTGTACCTTGCCCTGCGTCCTTCCCAGCTGCCAGCAGAGTGACCCAATGCGCCGTGAAAGAGAGGTAACGTTGGTTTAGTTGCAAAGTAATGAGCAAACTTGCAGTATACAGCAAGTTGGTTTAGGTGCACTGAGCACACGGGCAATACAACACATGAGAACACTGCAACTAGCACAATCAACTGCCTGACAGATTAGGAAGAACTAATCTAACTAAACTATACAGTGTATAAATATATGGAGAACTCCTGGGATGTATATATATCCTCTAAACACTGTAAATTTAACTGACTAGCCTGCCTGCTCTATCTAACTAGGAAAAAAGACAATCTCTCTCTTTGTCTGATCTAGAACAAGCCCGGAACACACTACACGAGGCCGTCCTGCAGGCGGCCTTTTATAGTGTGGGAAGTGTGCTAAAGCCCTGAGCCATAATTGGCCAAAGCCACCCTGTCTTTGGCCAATTATGGCTCTCCGTTTTTTTGTGCGCTGTGATTGGCCAAGCACGCGGGTCATAGTGCTTGCTTGGCAAATCATCAGCGAGCAATGCCGCAGTGAATTATGAGCCATGGCGCGTTACTCGAATTTGGCGCGAACGACCCGTTTTGTTCGTATTTCGACGAACGGTCGAACATGGGCTCGACTCGAACACGAAGCTCATCCCTAATTGCCAGTGAAGCTCTAGCAGAAAAATGATCAAATGTTTATTATGTTTGTTTTTCTTGTCCCCAAAGACAAACCCCAGGTTATTTTTACACTGCCTTAATGTTAGTTCTAGTCTTTTTACTTATATTTAGCATTTTTTAAGGATTTGTTTTACTCTCTTTAGCATCCCGTCATTCATGTCAAATTGATTTGCTTCTTTTTTTTTATATTTGTTGCATTCTTTATAATTCTCAAGTAGTTTTCTTTTAGTTCTAAATGTTTTCATTGCCATTTTTTATTGTTCACCGCTCTTTTAGTACTAAAAATAGGCCACCTCAGCTGTAAATAGGAGGGGGGAGGGGGGAATGCTTTATTAGTGAGGGCCCATTTACATCTTTACATTACGGTGATACACATGTTCTGCAATGAGCAAAAGCACATGTAACATATGATACTTCCTCACTATCATGTTACACATGCATTGTCTATTTGTTTTCCTTTAATAATTTTGTTCCTACCTCACTCTATAGCTAAGGATGCTCTATGTAATTAGCCCCACCCTTGTTTATTCTCTAGTTCCTATTCATCTTATTTACTGTAATCTAGACACATCATGATTTTTTGACCTATCTGATTGTAGCACTAACCCCCGAAGGAGCTGCTGAGTATTTCGAGTGGTATGTTATCTCTATCTTCCTGCTGTCCAGGGTAATAAAAGAAAGTCCGAAGAACTCCAATGTCCACAAGATACACTTAGTTGTCTATGATTTATTTGCAGAACGTAGTAGAAAATAAGTTGGATGGGTGGAAGAGTAAATAGGTAGATAGATTCAGGTGTATAATCTCAAATAGGAAACACTCCTGCTTCTAGCATACAGTTCTCATCGGCACTCTAGCCAGAGTGGGTATTGCTCACCCGGATAGGTCCCTCTCACTGGCCTAGCAGCCAGAATGACACACGGAATAAAGTACAGTCTCTGCCACAGACATTGCCTTATGAGAAGACACTTTTGGGGTCAGAATTCTCTGCCACACGATTCAGCACCCGGATCTCTTTACATTAACTTCTGTAGAACTTAGATCTGACAGACAATCACCATTAAGCCTCTCAGTGTATGATGCATCCCTCGATAAAGTTTACAGGCCTTCTCCCAAGATACCAGCCTCTTGCATGGTCCTCTCCAGGAGAGGTCCTCCCCTGGATTCCTTTATCAAGTGGCTTCTTCCCGCAGGACAGACAGCACAGGATCACCTTGAAAGGGCAGGCCCCAGTCTGACTTTTTGGGCCTACCAGCGAAGCCGCAACCCCGGACCAACGTGGTCCCGGAGTCAGGATTCAGGTACACGCACTCCTGGCCAGGCGGGCCACGAGGTGCGTGGGATGACCCAACCACCGCTTTTCAACCAATGGCGTCTGTTCCTTAAGTACCCCTCCCCATCATGCACAGCGGGACGATCACCCCCACTGATTGGCTGCCGAGGGGGACACCCAATAGACCCTGACTCTGCTGCTTCCACCCTTGGCCTGGGATAGTAATGGCACCCCCAGGTGAACAATGGTGGTTACAGAGGCTAAATTGCCCCTAATTACACATGGCTGAGTCAAATAACAACTCAGGCCCCCTCCAAATTTACAGCAGCGCCTGATCTACAGGAGCAGGGCACTACATGATTTTCATCTGTTATGATCTGCACAAGTTTTGCATTAAAGCTTTCTATGATTTACAAAATGTCATTCGGATCAAGTCACTGTTTGCCAAGCTCCTTAGACTGTAATGTTAAAGCGGAGGTACGCCAAATTTTTTTTTTAAAGTCAGCAGCTACAAATACTGCAGGGCGCCCGCAATGTCATCACCCAAATCCGATCGATCCCTCAGCTTGAGGATACTGCCGCCGTCATCTTCGATAAGGGAAACAGGAAGTGAAGCCTTGCTGCTTCACTTCCTGGTTCCTTACTGCACATGCGCAACGCCACTGGTCCCTGCTGTCTTCTGGGACCTGTGTGTCTCCCAGAAGACAGCGGGAGGACAGGTGGATGGAAAGTGGCGTAGATACCAACAGATGGCTTGGGTACCTATGCCCGGAAGTGGGAGAAACATACCTGTATTACACAGGTATCTGCTCCTTCCTCCTCCCTGAAAGGTGTCAAATGTGACACAGGAGGGGGGAGGGTTCCAAAAAGCGGAAGTTCCATTTTTGGGTGGAACTCCCCTTTAAGCTACCTCACCACAACGGGGTCAGTTATAGAGATCACACTGTCAGTGCGTAGATTGCAGAAGCAGAACAGTCACAGTGCCTTAAATGGCACCTCAATGCACCAAGGCAATACACATGTGTTGTATTAGGTTGCAATGTACATTAGGGACGTTTCATATGTTGGGAGGACAATTGATCCTTTGGGCCAGGTATATTTATGACATCCTCCTCCTATGGGATGGCCAACATCTTGATCTGCAAGAATTCATGATGTCCCTCAATGCCAACCAGAGAGGTATACATCTTAAATATGAGACAAGTCAGTCCAAGATGCATTTTTTGGATCTCGAGATTATGGTTAGAGATAACAAATTTGTCACATCATCCTTTTTTAAAGGGACGGACAGGAACTCTTTTATTCCTGTGGATAGTTGCCACCATGGCCCATGACTCATATCAGTTCCTAAGAGCCAATATTTAAGGCTCAAAAGGAACTTCTCTGACCCATGTGAGTTCCTCACCCAGGCTGAGGTTTCTACTACTAGGTTTTTGGAAAATGGGTATGACAGAGAGTTCCTTGGAGATACTCTGGACATCATTAGGGCCACTAATAGGGAGGACCTATTGGTGGAAAGAGCACCCCATGTTGGTGATCCTTTCACCGGGGGTGTCCCCTTCGTGACCACGTACTCTCTACAACATAAGAGTATTAAACAATTGATTAAAAAACATTGGCACATTGGCAGCAATGATGGGATTCTGAGGGAAGTGTTATCTGACAAGCCTAGAGTGATTTTTAGAGGTGTCCCCTCTCTGAGAAACCAGGTGGCCCGCAATGTCCTTAATCCACCTACGGGTGGTAGTTTTTCTTTTAGACTAATTAACCGGCTTCTACCAATGTAGGAGGTGCAGGGTCTGTTCTTTGAGTTTGTGTACCCAGAGACAGACAACTACCTTCATCTCCACCGCTACACAAAAACAGTTTACCATCAAACCTTGTATTACGTGTTCCTCGATGGGGGTGGTTTACATGTTGCAGTGCCCTTGTGGCCTGCAATATGTGGGGCAGACCAAATGCCCCCTCCAAGTTCACCTCAACGAGCACATTACGAATATTAAGTTGGGGTTTAAAAACCATTTGGTGTCTAAACATTAACTATTGAAGTATAAGAAAAATCCGTCTAAGACACTTTTTCTTGTATTGACAAGTTCAAACCGTTGGAGGGGAATTTCTTTGGTAAGGGAGATTTCCAAGCTCGAAGGGGCATGGATCCATAGATTAAAGACTTATGCCCCCTATGGGCTCAATTTTCATACGGACGTAAATGCCTTTATTGATAATTCAGTTGCCAATGTGTAAACCCGTTTTGGGACGCAAGAATGGGCTTTAAATTTTTATTTTTGTTTCATTATTTGATTAATTTATATAATAATTTATTCACTTCACATTGTAATTGAATATTGTTTTTTATGCACATAATTTATTTCACTTAATATATATACGTAATAGATTACGTTAAAATAAAGTACGTTTTTCATGCATGTAATTTATTTCACTTAATATATATATACGTAATAAATTGTCATCACACATTTCCATTAAACTCACATTATGGAAAAATAAGTTTTTTCAAATTGTATTGGTTGGGTAGGGTGACCTATATAATTCAATGTAATCTACTATTCATGCTAATTTTTGTTTAGTTACCACATAGGTGAGATAGACCTATAATAAGCCAGTTCCGGCAACACACACTTAATATCATTAATTATTTCGATTATTGTCCCTAATTCTAACCTAACCATTGGGTGCTATCCGGCTATCCATAGGAATATAATTTGATGGCCTGATTACCCCATGAACATATTGGCTATTTTTGCTCATTATTTATATTATTTAGTTATTCCCCTGATAAGCATATTATGCAAGGTCGTTTTCCAACTAGTGGAATATCTTCCATTTATAAGTTTTTAACAACAAGGTTGGTCTTTATTGGAGAAAAATATGGCATCTCACAAGGCAGGCATTAAAACATTCAAATACAAATCAGGGGAATTGGGCACATAAGCACCAGGGAGAGAAAAAAAAAAGAGGAAAAACGGACAAGTAAAAAGTCACATAAAGGCTCAGCACAATCAGTACAACAGAGATCAGGTGCAAGGCAAGTTACTACACAAGTTAACTTTTAGTCACAGGAAATCCCACAACGCCACTCCGGGTCCTGGTCGGGGAATCGCCTCCACCAGTAGTACCCAAGAACTACAGTTGTTCCGTCCATGGCAGCCATAGACGATCAAATTTTTGGGGGCAACCCCTATTAATATAGGTCAGCTTGTAGAGGGGCATCACCCTATTTATAGAGGAGTCCCAGGAGTCAACTGTAGGGGAGGAGGGGGACAGCCACTTGAGGAGGATCTCCTTCCTAGCATAAAACAAGACATAGGAGATAAGCAGTTTAGTGTAGCGGGGCCGCTGTTCATCATCCTGGATCCCCAATAGGGCCAATGCAGGTGAGGGCGGGAGAGACAACTGCAGGCGGGCATTAATACTTTCAAAAACTGCGGACCAGAACACAGTCAGGGAGGGGCAGGACCAGAACATGTGTATAAACGTACTATCGGGGGAGTGACACCTGGGGCAGTCAGGGGACCTCTGCGGGTATATCGAGTGCAATCTTTGTGGTGTAAAATAGACCCGATGCATAAATTTAGTATGTATGAGCTTATCCCTAGAGGAGATCAGCAGCCTAGCACCAGCTTCAAAACAGTCCTCCCAGTCCTCTCTATCTAGGTCAGGGATGTTGGCCCGCCACCTTTCCCACAGGACTTCTATCCGAGGCGAGTCCACTCTCAGGAGAGCCGAGTATAGGGTAGAGAGAGTTTTTTTAAGGGTCTCCTGCGCTAAAAGAGCCTCAATGGCATCCGCTTCCAGACTTATGGGGAGTGGGAATTGTGCTCTGGCCGCATGCCGCAGCTGGTAGTATCTGAATAACATCATCCCGGGGAGCCCAAACCTATCAGAGAGGACAGCAAATGACAGGAGCGTCCCCCTAGGCATAAAATCCCGAAGGGTTTTAATCCCGAATCGCGCCCAGAGGTGCGGGTCAGGCAGCATCCTGAAGTGTGGCAGTGCGGGGTTCCCCCACAACGGACAGAAGGGTGAGTAACAGAGACTACGAGTGAATCTCTTCCTAGCCGCCCCCCAGACTTTTAAGGTCACCCTAGTAGAGGACGGGAGGGAGGGGTAAGCTGCAGCCCCCCTATATACCATATTACCCAATTCCCGGAAGGACCCCAGAATGGCCGCCTCTAGGCAGGTGGCCGCGTTAGACCTGGATTGTTCGAACCACCCCATTTATAAGTTTTTATTTATTTATATATTGCTATTAATTAACATATTTATCTGGTCTAGATGCTGCTCGAATTTATTGTATTTAGTTTGTTTTAACTAATTCCAAGCCGCAAGACTCGGCCTTTGCTGCTGTATAAAGAGATATCTGTTGCCCATAATCAATATGGCGTTTTTAGCCTGACTCTTGCGTCTCAGAAAGAGGTCTGGCTTTATATTAGGTGGTGAGTCATTACGTTTCCCTGTCCCCATTGAAAATGTCAGATTTTGACGAAACACATCTGGGAGGGCACGTATTGACGTCACTACATCGTTCTAGATGAGGAAGGACTCCTGCAATTTGCCGGCTGGCATTTTTATACACAATTTTTTCTACTATGTGTAAGTGCATTACTATTTTTTATAATAAATTCTTGTGACGGTATCACGCTATGGTCCGCCTATTTTTCCTTTTGAGTGTTTTATCACATTTTGAATACAAACTCTAAGAGATTCCGGGGGGGGTATTTAGCCATCCAGATTGCTTTCTGTTTGAATCAGCTCAGCATTGCAAACTAAAGGCCGTAGCTGGGTTATACCCAGATGCCCTTTGTGCTTGCCATCTGGTAGGCAGATTAATATTACGGTGTTGGGCACTTTTTACCTTAGAGAGAAAGGAGTCACCGCTCCAGGTGGGATCACTAAATGGTTACAGGTGGTGTAGGATACCGAGGGTGCTGGCGGTGCACTAAGCAAAATGAGGACAAAGAAAAATGGATAGCCGCACTCCAAAACCTGATGGGTGGGCTTTTATTCAATAGACAGCATGTACAAAAATAGGGTCACAGCAGTGGAAACAAGGAGCGCTGACGCGTTTCGCACTGGATCAGTGCTTATTCATGGCCATGAATAAGCACTGATCCAGTGCGAAACGCGTCAGTTGCTCCTTGTTTCCACTGCTGTGACCCTATTTTTGTACATGCTGTCTATTGAATAAAAGACCACCCATCAGGTTTTGGAGTGCGGCTATCCATTTTTCTTTGTCCGCACATTTTACCTTGTGTGGAGTCACTGTGGTGTCATTCTAAGGATTATTCGGTTCTGGATAAGGACATTTGTTTTGCTTATATTTCTACATATTTCATCAATTGGGGATTTTTACATATGGACTAATGGTTTGCAATCATTCCTTGCATTCAAAATCAATTGAGGACTGTTGTTTTCATATGGACTGTGAATTTAGATCCAATTAATTTAATTTGGCGCAGTTTTCATCTTTTTTGCTTATCTTGAGAGGAGCATCTGGTCGTGGCCAGTTTATGGTGAAATTATGTTCTTTCCACTTCCAAATTATGGCCCCAACATTCAGAAGGTTAGAAATCTTTCTGTAACCATTGACATCGGAATGTTTTGCTACAGAAAGGTTGCGAAGGTCTTGAGAAAGCTCTTTTCTTTTACCCATCATGAGATGTTTCTTGTGTGACATCTTGGTAATGAGACACCCTCTTATAGGCCGTCAGTAAAGACTGAACCAGCTGATATTCATTTGCTCTGACAAGGGGCAGGATTACATTCTGATTATTGATAGATTTCAGCTGGTGTCTTGGCTTTCCATGCCTTTTTGCATCTCCCTTTCTTCATGTGTTCAATACTTTTCCCTGTATCATTCCATTTTATTACACAGAACTTAAAGGAGTTGTAAAGGAAACATTTTTGTTTGCTGAAATTACTGTTTACAGGGTATAGAGACATAATAGTTAACTGATTCATTTTAAAAACGATTAAAAATAGATACAAATCAATCATATAATGTACCTGTCGTGTTTTAGTTTCGTTTTTGCATCTAGTTTCATTTTTGCATGTTATCCTGTATCTGTGCTATACAGAGCCATAGAGCAATGATGGTTTGGAAAACAAAACTAGAAGCTCCCAGTACTGTGGTCACAGGGAAACAGACAACCAGGAAGTGTCCAGAACAGAGGAGAATTACAGCAACATCAGAGCAAAAACGAACAATGAGGACATGAAACTAGGACTGCAGTAAGGTAAAGGAAGCTATTTAGCTAAAAAAAAATTCCTTTATTGACCCTTTAATTTCTGAACTTATTTGCTTTTGTTTCTTTGTACGTATGGATTGCACGGGTTGTTACTGACGTGGTGAAAATTTCATGCCAATAGCACCTTTACAAATATATTTGCCTAGAAAAATGGTGACGTGTTTAATACTTATTTTACCTGCTGTATACTCCAGTAGGTATTTTTAATAAAAATTAAACCTGCTGCACGAATAGAGCCATTTTACAGTTTGTTTATTATTTTTTTTTACCTTTTTTCTTAAGTAAAAGTGTACCACTAAGGTATCCATATGCTGGTCATTGTAGGCAGGATCTGTGGGAAATCATACAGAAGACATGGCATAGATAATGCCTCTACTGAATAGATATTTAAATACTGGATGGGTGAGCTGGAATATTGGCTTGCACAAAGACCATCTCTGTCTATATGTGCTTTCTATGTAAACTTTTCTATTGTTCCCAACATAACCTTGAAGTGCAGCAAGAGCTCTGATCATCTGGATTGTACAGAACTGACTATTAAACGAGTAGGCCTGCCTCTCCATGCAGCACATAGGCTTGTCTGCTTTATTGCCTGCTGCAGTAGAATCTACAGGGTTAACTTTAACATCATCATTAGTGTCTGAATCGAGTCATATTTCCTCATTCTCTTCTCCACTTTAATACACATTATTACATTTCCCTGTCATTTCCACAAACTCCACAGCCAGTCGCAAATTTTAATAGCACCCCCCCTCTCCCAGGCATGACATGTTCTCTGGGATTTGGGGGAGTCTGTCATATAGATAAATCAGAGAAGATAAAAATAAGTTTTCTCCTGTCTTGCTGCAAGCAATGCCTTTATCGGTCTTAACAAGACGGGCAATTTACGCAAAAACACAGCAATTCCCAATTTCCCTAAACCAGCCGCCTGAGTGGTGGGTCCATTTATGAAAGGGTATCTGGACATTCAGCTGTAATTGTTCTAATCAAAATGTCAAAATGTAGTCCAAAGCCTGCATCATGAACACTTATTAGGCATAAACGCAAAATGCCTTAAGTCTCTTTGCTCTACTCAAAATTGTTGCTTATTTAAGTCAGAATTTATGAGGCTTTCTTTCTGAGGTTTAGGTCATAACGTTCAGATATATCAATGGAAATATAAGCCAGACTATTTGTGACTTGAATTTGTCCAGCAGTCTGGCTAAAAGCTAGTGAACAGCCTGCAAGCAAATAGACCTTAAAGTCTAGCAAGAGGGTAATTTTCCTTCTCCTTTCCCATGCTGGAGTGTTAATTATCTCATCAGCTTCCACCGTTCTGAATGGTTGGGATTTATGGTAGATGAGAGTGCTTATTATGGAAAGCAAAGTGGTGAGTTTGTGTCCCAGCGACAAAGTATTCTCTATATCTAGCAGAGGAGTATACATCAAATTGTTTCCTGTTCCCAGGAGTTCTTGATGTCTGTAGTTCTTATTGAAATCAGATATACAAGAAAATAAAAAAAAGCCATAAAAAAAAACTTTCGCGAATCCAGATTTGTATTTGCTGCTCACTAAGAAGGCCTAGAGTCTGTGTGAAATAATATGTTTATATGAAGGTGGCCATAGACCAGTAGAATTTCATGTTAAATATTTTAATTTGCACCTTTGCTCTGGGTGGACCAATTTAAGTATTTGGGTATCCAGGTGAGGAGGGACCTATCAAGCTTCAAGGACCTCAATCTACTCCCGGTTCTGTCCCAGCTTCGGGCCAGGTGGGCCTTATGGGCCTCCTTGCCCCTGAACCTCATGGGGCATATATACCTTTTGAAAATGCTGTTTCTCCCCAAATTTTTGTATGTTTTTCGGAACAGTCCCACCTGGATACCCAATTCCTTCTTTGCTGAGGTGGATAGATGAGTGGGCTTCTTCATATGGGGTGGCGCGACCCCAAGACTGGCTAAATCGATCCTAACGCTTGCTGTTCGTTGTGGAGGCCTAGCGTTACCGAACTATCGAACTTACTTTTGGGCGGCGGTACTAGTCACGGTCCGGTGGTGGTATGTTCTCTCTAAGGGTAATGCGGCGGTATGCCTCGAGGCGGCGGTTTTTGGTTCACTCTATGAGCTGGGTAACCTAGTTTACAGGGGGCATAGGGCATATGTAAGGCTCTTCCGCAACCCACCCTTAAAACCTTGAGTGCCTGGGCCTGTAGCCAGACTGGGGTTTCTTAGCCCACAGAGCTGGTCCCCTTTTTGTCCACTTTGGGGGAACCCCAACCTTCCAAATCTTAGGACAGTCCCTGATCCCCAGGTCTGGGCTAGGTACGAAATCAAAATGCTTGGGGATATCTTTTCAGTGGGAGCCCTGATGCCGTTTATTACAATCCGGGTCAAATACCAATTGCCTGGGTGGATGCATTTCAGGTACCTCCAGTTACGCCATGCTGCTCAGGCTCAATTCACCTCACCACCTAGATTATCTATGGACCCAATTGAGGATTTGTTGGCCCAAGAGCGACTGCAAAAGCCCTTGTCTGCCTTATATTTAGACCTGCTTAAGAATGACTCTACTAGGGTGGACAAACTCTGTGATCAGTCAAAAACTGATATTCCAGATCTTGATAGGGAGGATTGGAACGACTGCTTAGCTGACAGTACTACCTTACTGATATCCACTAGAGAGAGGTTAATACAGGTCAAATTCTTGCATAGAGTATATTATACTCCCCAGAGGCTCCATAAGGTGTACCCACAATGCACACAGGATTGTCCCTTTTTCTAAGAATAGTGTGGGTACCTATTTCAATATATTCTGCAATGTAAAGGGGTCCAGAGGTGCAGGGTGCTGTGTAATATAAAGGGGTCTAGAGGTGCAGGGTGCTGTGTAATGTAAATGGGTCTAGAGGTGCAGGGTGCTGTGTAATGTAAAGGAGTCCAGAGGTGCAGGGTACTGTGTAATGTAAAGGGGTCCAGAGGTGCTGTGTAATGTACATGATAGTGACAAAGAGATATTTTAGGATGCAGAGGTATACAGGGGGCACAGTGGGGTGTTTTTACATTTTTTGCCCTGGGTGCCAAATGCACTAGGTACGCTCCCGGATTATAAGGCCAACATTTGTCGGCAACTGACCTTCACATTTATATGAGGTTGTTGTATATACCATTCCAAATTTAAAGTCATTAATAGTGAGTTGCCAGTCCTTTTAACAGCCTACACTCTTCTTATGTTTTAGCTACAAGTGTGGGGTAGGACTCCATATTCATGCCCATGGATTCAGAATGTCCAACAAGCTCACAGAGGTGTGATGGTCAGTTGTCCCCAAACTTTTTGACCATATAGTGTAAATGGAGTACTTGGCGAAAAAGTATGAAGATAATAAAGGGAACAAGCAGAAGAGGCTTCTCTTCTTCTTTGTGGTTTCTTCCTAAGTAGGACTTTTTCCTTTAAAAGTTTAACAGCTCTTTTAAAAGAGAAGAAAAATTTGGATTGAAATGCTCTCATTTGGCAATATCCCCAACTTTGAATATTTTGTTATATGATTTGCTCAACAGCTGTGGACCGCTTCACACCAACTGTCAACCTTTGGTGGTAAAGAAAACCAATAAAGTTCCTGCTGCTGGACACTAATTTTGAACTCTTTCTTGCTGGAAGTGGAAACCGCCTTTAATTCGTTTTCTTAAACCAAAAAAAAAAAAAAAACATGAGGTTGGTTATTATTTTCTGCATATACTTGAATACTCACCTCATACAAAAGGCAGCCCAGGGACCAAATATCTGACTTGAAATTGTAGCCATTTTCATGAATTCTCTCTGGGGACATGTAATAAGGTGTTCCCACTGCAATACAGAAAAGATCATTAAACACACAATGTTGCATGCTATTGTATAAAATGCTGTGTAAAGTTTTGACCATCACTTCTTAATACTTTTTTCCAACAATATACATGCCCTTTAAATAGCCAAAGGAGAGCAGTCATATAATCCACTTTAGAGATTACTCATGGAAGTATTGTTACAGATCTGTCTTATTGAAAGTGTATAAAAGAATAAAAAAGCATTAACGAAAAAGAAGGGGTTTAAAGCTGGTGCTGTAGCACCTTGCGTAAAATAAACGTGCTATTCTCACATAGAGAACAATGCTTTGAAGTTCTAACTTGTATTAGATCTTATGCTCAGTGCACTGAAAATCTTGTTAAAAATTCAGAGAGCTCACGAAGTTACAAAAATGATAGAAGTAAATAATGTTACCTTTATATCAAGGTAAGCAATGCTTCTTATCAACAGAATAGGTGAGGTTAACACTACAGATAAGAGGAAATTCATTTTTATTTTAACTAAATAAATGATTAAAGCTCAAGTTAACCTTTCATGCGTTTCTTACATGTAACACATTTCCTGTGTGCTCTTTATTTCGTCGGCTACATTATCTATCTCTTTTTCTTACCATGATGAAAACTTTTTCCTGTCCTTTTGGTTCCTCTTACTTTTTCCCTCCATGATTGCCTTGGGTGATCTATACTAAAACATGCCACCATGTTTACAGACTGCGGCCATCAAAGGGCACATTCTCTCACAACAAAGTGTGCCATACCTGGTATTGCATAAAGTGTTGTGCAATGCATTGCAGTGCCACACATTTTTATGGACCCCAATGTATCAGCTGCATTAAAGTGGACAATTGAGATTTTTCTGCTGGGTTCAATTAGGGCAGTTTTTTTTGTTGCAAAAACGTTATTTTCATTTTCAAGTAATATTGACAGTTGCACAATACAACATGGCCAAAAAAAACAACAACCAGGGGGATTAGGGGGAAGAGGGGGGGAGACAAAGGATAAGGGGAAGGGAGGAGGGATGGGGAAAGTGAGGGACACCGGGGGGCACGCCCAGTGCGAGCTCGGACAGCCGTTTGAACTGGGAGCAACAGCAGGCACTAATATAGGGACAAAGGGCAGGTCTCCCCTCCAACTTAGTGGAGGGTAGTGTGCACTTGGGTAGATACAAAAATGACTCCCTTACTATGTAGCAGTTTAAATAAACCTGAGGTACCAAGAGTAGTCAAACAAACTAGAGACCGTCTCGGTAGCCCGAAAAAAACACACCAAGAGTCCCTTGGAAACAATACATATATAACAAAAAACTAAAAAAAAAAAACTAAACAAGACTAAGCAAACAAATTCACAGCAAACAATTGAGGAAAGAGAGGGAGAAAGAGAATAGTGATTTAGATGGGGAGCAAAGAAAAGGGAGGAGAAAAGTAGAGAAAGTAAGAGACAAGAAGGCATATGGACCAGCACCCACCGGATTCACTGATGAAATGAACCCACATTTAAGTGTGGTCTAGGGTATCTGACTGACGATGTGCCTGGACATGTCTCCCGAAGGAGGGATCCGCTAAAGCAAGTAATTAGGGCAGTTTTGATCCCATCTTCTTGCAGTTGATTAATTCAAAATTTTATGTAGATTGCTTTGTAATTTCAAAATAAATGGAACTTAAAGTTTCCAGCGTTTATTGCCAGTTTAAAAGTAAACATTGTAAATAGCAATTCTTACAATTGTATATTTTATGATTAAAGTGACTTTGCCACTACAAAAACACTTTGGGCAAGAAGCACTCTGTAAACAAATTAGTATTAATACTCAAACATCCTACAGGTCGTACCTCAGATCTCTGCTCCTTTGCAGAACTATGGCCTCCTGCAGAATCTTAACATCTGCACACTTCTGGACCTGTCAGATGAATGGTTCCCCACTGCATACTGTGGTCCCACCCAGTGGCCACTATATCATTACAAGACACATAGGTGACATGAAATTCAGTGGATGGAACCCCACACAGACACCCAACACATCTAAAAGTGTTGGAGGTAAAGATTCTCCTGGAGGACATAGCTCTACAAGGCAGCAACGATCCAAGGAAGGCAGAGAGATTTTTGGCCAACGTTTTTGGAGTATCATGCCGCGTACACACAACCGTTTTTTGGGTTTTTTAAATGATCTAATTTTTCACAACGTTTTGTTGTAAAAAATTGTCGTGTGTGGGCTTTAACGTTGTGAAAAATATGCGCATGCTCAGAAGCAAGTTATGAGACGGGAGCGATCGTTCTGGTAAAACTACTGTTCGTAATGGTGTAAGCACTGTAACAGACAGAAAAGCACGAATCGTCTTTTACTAACACAAAATCATCTAAAGCAACCCAAAGGGTGGTGTCATTCGAATGGAACTTCCCCTTTATAGTGCCGTCATACGTGTTATACGTTACCGCGCTTTGCTGATGATGACGGAATGTCCAAATAGCCGTGTCTTTCTGTGCTTTTATTCATGCCCAACACGGCAAACAATGAACTTGGAGTAGGTAGAGTAAAGATGGGTGAAAAGGAGAACTTGCAGATTCAGGCCTAAGAACGACGGAAACAATCCTGCTTTCAATAGGACCTTAACCTGGACAGTCTCTCTCACAGAACTGGCAGCCAGAATATCACTGAGAATCTTGAGAAGGAAAACAAGTCTCTGACACAGACTTGACTGAATAAAAATAAGAGTGAGACCTCTGCCACAGGCCTTTTTCGCGAGGTGAATCCTTCTCAAGATTATTGATGCCTGAATCTCCCTCAGGTAGCTTTCTTCAAATAGTCACCGACTGACAGGTTGCCATTAGACAAACTCCCAGTGTCCGGTCACCTCGATCCCCGATGGCTCGTCCAGGCCCTATTGGATTGCCTGCCTCCGGGCTTTCTTCAGACTGACTCCCCACCGAACAGCACAACTCGCTTGGAATCTTCTCCTCAAAAATATGGGACCCAATAGACCTGGGTCCCATCACAGATTCAGTTGCTCTGGGCCAACATGGTCCCGGAACCAAGAACAATGCGTGGCACGTGCGCCCCAGGGCCTGTGATGTGCGCACCCCCTGAAGGTGGGTGCCGCACCCGGATCCAGTTATGAACTCCCGCCAACAGGGCGTCCGCTCAAGAAGTACCCTCCCCCAGCATGCCCTATGAGGGAAAAACCCCTCTGATTGGCTGCTGGCAAAAAGGCGCTCTGACCTGAACTCCACTGCCGCCACCTGTCGCCCCGGGGTAGAAAAGGCACCCCAGGAACATAGAATGAACCAACAGCACAGCCCAGCCAGAACGGAAGCTGAATTTGTGCAAATCAACTGGATAAGAGCTGCATAACTCTCTCATCCCCCTCTAAATTTGAAATAGCACCTGGACTGAAAGTACACAGGCGCTACAAGTGGTAGCAAGTTTAAAGCTTTGTTCATAGCACAGTATGCCATATACATACTGAAGCAACAGTTCAAGGGTGAATACCTCTGGCAGACTTGCAGACTTGAACAAGTTGTTCTTCTTTAGAAGCTTGCATTAGAGACCTGAAGGATTAAAATGCAACACTGAGGGAAATGAATAACCTTGAGAAGAATATGTCTTTTATGGGCAGACATTTAATGTGGTGGCCTTAGGAAGGTTGATCAGGTAGGAAGCTTGGTTACTGTAGTCAGGGGGGTGTGGCAGGGGTTCTCAGAAACAGAAGGTCAGGCCTGTGTTTGAGCATCCAAACAAATTTGTCAAGAGAAGTGAAAATGCGAGGGTGATAAACCTAGAAGTAGACACCCTAGGTGTTATTGTTCCCTTTAACAGGCAAAATAGCAACACATCTAGTAGGGGTGGGGATTGTAATGTAGGAAGGTATGCACAAGTGCTGGTAATAAGTGGTTGCATAATCACGAGGGATGACAGAACAATTTCTCACCATGATTGTGGTGCTGTGAATTTGATTGTGGTTGCTGTCTCCCTGGTACCAGAGCTTAGCATGGGGGGACCAAGTAGACAGATAATTGGGAGGGGTTGGGTATGACCCAGCTTTCGTGATCCTTGGACCACTGACAGAACATGTGAAAAGTGGTAGATTCTTAATCAATTTTGAGTACTAGACTGTAAGTCGAGGGGAAGCAACTCCAAGGTTTTATTCTCTGGAATATTGACTCTTATAATTATAACGAGAACTAAATGCTTAGGGCTGGGTTTGAGAGGGTAGGATTTTGTTTTTATGTGTGGCTATAGTAAATTTGGACATTGTGTTTCACATGGTTATCCTCAGGTAGACAGGGTGTAAGCTACATTCTACAAGCTTAGAAAATTCGGTCTTTTTTAAATGGATTGAAGACTGTCTAAAAGATCACATTCAGTTATTAGTCATTAATGATTCGTACTCTGAATTATCTAAGGTTCTTTGTCACATGGCCCAAGGTTTAGTTTTGTAGCCAGTTTATAAAGTATGGGAAGTTTGGATTTAAAAGACCATTCTATCTATGCAGATGAAACAAAGCTATGTAGTGGTAAATGTTCCTTAACCACCTGAGTATCAGCCTGTAATACCCCTTCATTACCAGGCCATTTTCAATCTTCAGGGCTGTGATAGTTTGACTGACAATTACTCCGTCAGACAACACTGTATTCAAATGATATCATTTTTTTTAAAGACAGGATAGAGCTTTCTTTTGTTGATGTTTAAAAAAACATTTCTTATTTTTACAATGAAAAATGAACACAAAAACAACAACTTTGATTTTTTTTTTATTCCACTTACTTTCTATTAAAAAAAATGCCATGGCAGTACAAACACCCCCCAAAAATACCCCTTTTCAGAAAGCAAACACCCCGAGGTAACCTAATTTTTTTGTCACAATTATTTAGAAATAAATAAACCTTGCAAGTATTGCGGTGGTTAAAACATGGGGTTTATATACTCCAAGAAACAATATCTCCGTTCGCAATCCTAACATGTGTAACTTGACTCATCAACCTTTCCTATCTCCAGTTGATGTTGGCCGTTGTTGGGCCCTGGAATGAAGCATTTGAAAATCCATTTGGTGACTGGACATTCGCTCACTGCTACTACTCACTGCTACTACCCCTAGACACACTTCAAGGTAACTTAATACGCCGATTCCAAACAACAACCAGCGGCTCCTGAGGGGGTAGTGCTACACGTGTGTTGTGTTTAGTTACAGTAGGAATGTGTAGTTTTTAAGGCAAACTGTTAGTTGTACTTTGTTATGTACTTGGCTATGTGCACTGGTTGGCCAGAGTATGCCCCAAATTTAATAAAGGGAATTTTCAAAAAACAAACAAACATGGAATTTTGTATTGATACAGTCAATACAGGTCATACACAGAGGGAGAAGGAGATAAAGGGGTTAATCTACCGGTTAAATGCAACAGTAGGATGGAGAGGAGGGCGTTAAAATGCAGATGTGCAGGATAAAGGAGGTGAAATGTAATTATATAGGTCACACAAAGAGGCAAGCTGTAGATCAGATGTATAGCTAAAAAAAGGAATGGATTAAAAAAATCTATCATTACCTGCTGCTGCCATGATGTTGTGCTCTGGCCCCAATAATGACTCTTTTAATCATTGGATCCTATTTTCAACTGAGGAAGCAGAGGGCTCACAAACATGTGATCTCTCAGATTTTTTGCCTTATGACCAACCACAATGATCCCAAGGTACAGAGCCCCTTGGTGTCTGTTATTGAATTGTCCAAGGGAAACTCAGTTCACAGGTATGATCAGTTGCAATGGCCATCCGACGGTTCTGTTTGTCAATGGCACTGGGTAAATTACAAACCACTGCTCAATGATGGGTAAAAGATGTTTCTAACTTAAGTGATAAATTGGATGCACTGTTTATTTCGACAATTTCCTAGCAAACAAGTTCACTTGAGGGCTAAAAACAATAGACGATCAGATTATCGGTTAAATTTTTGTCCGTTTTTTGGTTGCATGCTAGTCTCATGTCAAAAGTGAAGAGGTTACTTTCATACGAAGTGGATTACTTCCAAGTGGATTACAGGCTTAATGGGGTTGTAAACCCGTGTGTTTTTTCCCCTCAATGCATTTTATGCACTCAGGCGAACTACCTCTTGTAGGGCACCAGCTCCCCAGAGCCCCCCTTTTACTTACCTGAGCCTAATCGTTCCTTTCGCCGGAGACAAGCACACCCGCTCCAGCTGGTGTTTCGAGTCCGGATTGGATAGATTGATAGCAGCTCAGCCATTGGCTCCCGCTGCTATAAATCAAATCAAATGATGCGGTAGCTGTGGGGCAGAGCCGAGTCCTGCTGCCTGTGTCAATGGACACAGGAACAAGGACATGAGAGTGCGCCCGCGTGAGTGCTCCAAGGGAGAACGCTTCTCCGACAGGGGACCTTAGAAGAGGAGGATCGGGGCCAATTTGTGCAAAACCAACTCTGTGCAAAACCAACTCCAGA
This sequence comes from Rana kukunoris, assembly GCA_029574335.1. Taxonomy (NCBI): domain Eukaryota; kingdom Metazoa; phylum Chordata; class Amphibia; order Anura; family Ranidae; genus Rana; species Rana kukunoris. The sequence goes on from CM056057.1 coordinate 170,024,962, forward strand.
GAGAAGGTAAGTATGACATGTTTGTTTAAAAAGAGACAAGAGATCAACTTAAAGCAGACCTTCACTCCAAAAAGCATTTTTCATCTCTAAATTTCTCTTTAATCTTTCTTTTGTTAAAACATTGGTTACATAGTTACATAGTTACATAGTTAGTCAGGCATCCAGTTCAACCAAAAACAAACAAAATAAAACAAAGTACAATCCCATACCCCAACTCCATACCCACAGTTGATCCAGAGGAAGGCAAAAAAAAAACCAGCAGAGCGATGATCCAATTTGCTACAGGAGGGGAAAAAAATCCTTCCTGATCCCCCGAAAGGCAATCGGATTTACCCCGGATCAACTTTACCTACAAATCTTAGTACTCAGTTATATTATGTGCATTTAGGAAAGAATCCAGGCCTTTCCTAAAGCAATATACTGAGCTGGCCAGAACCACCTCTGGAGGGAGTCTGTTCCACATTTTCACAGCTCTTACTGTGAAAAAACCTTTCCGTATTTGGAGATGAAATCTCTTTTTCTCCAGACGTAAAGAGTGCCCCCTTGTCCTCAGTGTTGACCTTAAAGTGAATAACTCAACACCAACACTGGTTTATAGTTTACAAAAAGGATGATGAGGAAATGGAACGAGTACATAGAAAAGCAATTGAATTAGTAAAGAACATTGACAACCTCGGCTATTAAGAGGGAATATGGTCTTGTAAATATTTTTAAATGGCGCGCATAGAAGTTCAGTGGAAAACTGTTTATTTCAGATGACTAAAAAAGACAAGGAACATGCTAATGCTGCATACACATGACCTTTTTTAATGACGAGAAAAATGCCATTGTTAAATTGGTCATTAAAAACGATCGTGTGTGGGCTCCAGAGCATTTTTCTCGACGTGAAAAATGGGCATCAAAAATGTAGAACATGCTCTAATTTTTCTCGTCATTTTTCACGTCGTGAAAAACTTTGACGGGAAAAAAACGTGCATGCTCAGAAGTAAGTTATGATACGGGAGCGCTCGTTCTGGTAAAACTAGCGTTTGTTATGGAGATAGCACATTCGTCACGCTGTAACAGTCTGAAAAGCGCGAAGACTGAAAAGTGCAAATTGTCTCTCACCAAACTTTTACTAACACGAAATGAGCAAAAGCAGCCCAAAGGGTGGCACCACCCGTAAGGAACTTCCTCTTTATAGTGCCGTCGTACGTGTTGTATGTCACCGTGCTTTGCTCAAGCATTTTATTTTTTGTATATGCAAGGCAGGCTTGACTAGAATCTCGTCGAGAAAAACGTATGTACACCGCATAACTGCTGCATTTGCCAGAAAGCTTGTTCTGTTAAAAAAATAAAATAAAAACAGACTTACAGTGGGGATCGAAAGTTTGGGCACCCCAGGTAACAAATTGTATTAATGTGCATAACAAAGCCAAGGAAAGATGGAAAAATCTCCAAAAGGCATCAAATTACAGATTAGACATTCTTATAATATGTCAACAAAAGTTAGATTTTATTTCCATCATTTACACTTTTAAAATTACAGAAAACAAAAAAATGGTGTCTGCAAAAGTTTGGGCACCCTGCAGAATTTATAGCATGCACTGCCCCCTTTGCAAAGCTGAGACCTGCCAGTGTCATGGATTGTTCTCAATCATTGTCTGGGAAGTTCAGGTGATGTCAATCTCAAAGGTTTTAAATGCCCAGACTCATCTGACCTTGCCTTAAAAATCAGCACCATGGGTTCTTCTAAGCAGTTGTCTAGAAAACTGAAACTGAAAACAGTTGACGCTCACAAATCTGGAGAAGGCTATAAGAAGATAGCAAAGCGTTTTCAGATGTCAATATCCTCTGTTTGGAATGTAATTAAGAAATGACAGTCATCAGGAACAGTGGAAGTTAAAGTAAGATTTGGAAGACCAAGAAATTATCAGACAGAACAGCTCGCAGGATTGTGAGAAAAGCAATTCAAAACCCACGTTTGACTGCACGATCCCTCCAGAAAGATCTGGCAGACACTGGAGTTATGGTACACTATTCCACTATAAAGAGATACTTGTACAAATATGGTCTTCATGGAGGAGTCATCAGAAGAAAACCTCTTCTATGTCCTCACCACAAAAATCAGCGATTGAACTTTGCAAATGAACATATAGACAAGCCTGATGCATTTTGGAAACAAGTTCTGTGGACCGATGAGGTTAAAATATAACTTTTTGGCCGGGAATGAGCAAAGGTATGTTTGGAGAAGAAAGGGCAGAGAATTTAATGAAAAGAACCTCTGTCCAACTGTTAAGCATGGGGGTGGATCAATCATGCGTTGGGGTTGTATTGCAGCCAGTGGCACAGGAAACATTTCACGAGTAGAAGGAAAAATGGATTCAATACAATTTCAGCAAATTTTGGATGGTAACTTAATGCCATCTGTGAAAAAGCTGAAGTTAAAGAGAGGATGGCTTCTACAAATGGATAATGATCCAAAACACAAGGTTTTGCCATGGCCTTAACAATCTCCTGACCTCAACATAATTGAAAATCTATGGATAAAAGAGCAGTACGTGACAGACAGCCCAGAGATCTCAAAGAACTGGAAGACTTTTGAAAGGAAGTATGGGCAAAGATACCTCAAACAAGAATTGAAAGACTCTTAGCTGGCTACAAAAAGCGTTTACAAGCTGTGATACTTGCCAAAGGGGGTAGTACAAGATATTAACTCTGCAGGGTGCCCAAACTTTTTCCGGCGCCATTTTTTTGTTTTCTGTAATTTTGAAAGTGTAAATGATGGAAATAAAATCTAACTTTTTGACATATTATAAGAATGTCTAATCTATAATTTAATGCCTTTTGGAGATTGTTCCATCTTTCCTTGGCTTCGTTATGCACATTAATACAAATTTTTACCTGGGGTGCCCAAACTTTCGATCCCCACTGTACTGGCTGGATATGCAGATGAAAATAAAGGAAAGAAAACCTAAAAAAAAAAAAAAAGTAATGCAGCCATCACATTTAAGAACTGGTAAGCTGCAAATGTTTGTTTTTTGTGTTAAGTACCTAATTTTTATAAGGAATAACAACTGTTTATCCAACCTTACCATGCATTACCGGTTACAATGCTACCTTTGTACTAAGTGAAACATAGAGTTTCAAGGAAAGGGGTGAAAATAATTAGATCATAAAACGACATAGTAGACAGATTTAAGGGAAACTCTGTAGTGGCGGATACCACCCTGGCCTACAATATGTGTGGTATCGGTGACAGGAAGAGATACTTGACAAGACTGATGCTCATTAGTAAAATCACATCCATATTTATGAGAGGGATTAGCACAAGTGATGGACGAATGTCTGCATGCTACCACTGCATAACATGCAACCAAAGGGGCAGACGACAATGCTGCCTTGACAACACAAAGCTCTACACAATACATGTACGCTCATGTTCTCTGAGAGGAGTTCACAGCTTACTGACAAATAATTGCTCCCTGTGGGGCAGTATGAACTTTTCTGGGGTAATTAAATAATGGTAAGCTCCATGCTGAAGTGCCTTATTGCCATTACAAAATGATTCATTTGTTTCCCCCAGATTTAGTGTGTATGTTTAAGCCAAAAACAATAACTGGATAGGCAATTAGTGGCCATTGCAAAAAAAAAACAACTCTTTTACATTGTCGTATGAAAAAGACATGTATGACATAAGCCAGGCAAGTCATCAGAACACAAGTTACCTAAACAAAGCCAATATACCAATTATATGTCTCAATAACATAATTCCATCCAACTGGATATGTGAACCCCACATTCACACCTGGAATCAGGATGTGTCAACCAAATGTAGGAAAAAGCAAGCTAATAAAAAAGTTGGCACACATACACAATGCATATTACAACAAAAAAGATTGATCATGCAGGAACAAGCATAACATGCCTCATCTCCTATGCAGTTGTGACGTGCGCATGCAGACTACGACATATATACGCAGAATTTACCACTAAGTGTAGTTTACTATGGAATCCAACCGTACACCAGTTGTGTCTAAAATAAGAATGTGAATTTGTTTTTGGGTTTCTAACTGCTGTTAACATTTTTAAATGCGCATAACATATGGAGTTAAAACCGCATGAAGCTCAAGGCCATCATTAAAGGAGACTTAAAAAAAACAAAAAACGTTCATCAATTTTTCAATAAAGCGTTGAAATGCGCATTCCCTATAGGAACATTTTCTATAGGAATGGTACCGGTAGGCACAAAAGCTGAATTATTAGGATGTTCATTGTGCATGGAAAATTAGGACTTTCTATTCAGCATCAGTTTACAATTACAGGATCCCACAAAAGTGAGTACACCTCTCACATTTTTGGAAATATTTTATTATATCTTTTCATGTGTACCTTATGCCACATACCACAATCGGAATCTCCGATGAAAAAAGTCAGATGGAATTTTTTCATCAGAAATTCCAATCGTGTGTGGGCCCCATCTGACTTTTTTTCCCTCGGTGTTTAGAAATAGAACATGGTTTATTTTTTCCGATGGAAAAAAAAATGATAGGAAATTCCTATCATCTGTGTGCAACTCCGACGGAGAAAAAACTGACGCATGCCCAGAATCAAGTCGACGCATGCTCAGAAGCATTGAACTTTTCTCGGCTCGTCGTAGTGTTATATGTCACTGCATTTTGGACGATCGGAATTTGGTCTGACAATGTGTATGAAAGACAGCTTGAACAAAATTCAGATGAAAAATTCCATAAGATTTTAGGCCATTGGAAATTAGGATCGTGTGTACGTGGCATTAGATTGTAAGCTCCTTTTTTGAAAAAAAAAAATACAATATTTTTTACTTGTTGCTATATTAAATATCCCAATTTTTTTTTTAAAAAAACTTTTTTTCTCAGTTTAGGGCGATGCGTATTCTTCTACATATTTTTGGTAAAAAAAGGGGATAGAATTATTATTTTTTATTATTTATTTTTTTACTAGAAATGGCGGCGATCTGAGATTTTTATTGGGACTGCGACGTTATGGTGGACACATCGGACACTTTTGACACATTTTTGGCGCCATTCACATTTATACTGCGATCAGTGCTATAAATATGCATAAATTACTGTATAAATGTGACTGGCATTGAAGGGGTTAACACTAGGGGGTGAGGAAGGGGTTAAATGTATTCCCTGCATTGTGTTCTAACTGTGGGGGGAGGGGGGGGGTGACTGGGGGACGTGACCGATCTGTGTCCCTATGTACAAGGGACACAGATGGGTCTCCTCTCCAGAGACAGGACGCTGTCTCTGTGTAAAACGGCAATGAGAGATGATCTCATATGTTTACATATGAGATCATCTCTCATTGGCCGCACAGATCGCATCGCAAACGGCCACTCTGATTGGCCGTTCGCGGCGATCTGTGATTGGCTGTGTCCAAGGGACACGGCAAACACAGAATTTCCCCACTGTGCGCTCTGGAGCGGGCGCGGGGAACGTGCTAGTGAGAGGCCGTCAATTGACGGCCTGTTGGATATTTAGATCCGTGCTGAAGCCGTCATTCGGCTATAGCGCGGATATCAAGAGGTTAATGTCTAAACTGCTTGCTCCAACAAAAGTGAGTACACCCCTAAGGGAAATTGTCCAAATTGGGCACAACGTGTCAATATTTTGTGTGGCCACCATTATTTTTCAGCACTGCCCTAATCCTCTTGGGAATGGCCTAATCCTCTTCCACTCCTCCATGATGACATAGTTACCTATTTACATAGTAGGTGAGGTTGAAAAAAGACACAAGTCCATCAAGTCCAACCTATGTGTTGTGGTCGTTTAGGTGCTTATCTAATAGTTAGACATAATAGACATCACGGAGCTGGTGGATGTTAGAGAACTTGCACTCCTCCAATTTCCATGTGAGGATGCCCCACAGATGCTCAATAGGGTTTAGGTCTGGAGACATGCTTGACCAGTCCATCACCTTTACCCTCAGCTTCTTTAGCAAGGCAGTGGTCATCTTGGAGGTGTGTTTGTTTAGGATTGTTATCATGTTGGAATACTGCCCTGCAGCCCAGTCTCCAAAGGGAGAGGATCAGTATGTCACATAACATGTTGGCATTTATGGTTCCCTCAATAAACTGTAGCTCCCCAGTGCCAGCAGCACTTATACAGCCCCAGACCATGACACTCCCACTACCATGCTTGACTGTAGGCAAAGCACACTTTTCTTTGTACTCCTCACCTGGTTGCCACCATACACGCTTGACAACATCTGAACCAAATAAGTTTATCTTGGTCTCATCAGACCACAGGACGTGGTTCCAGTAATCCATGTCCTTAGTCTGCTTGTCTTCAGCAAACTGTTTGTGGGCTTTCATGTGCATCATCTTTAGAAAAGGCTTCCTTCTGGGATGACAGCCATGCAGACCAATTTGATGCAGTATGCAGCGTATGGTCTGAGCATTGACAGGCTGACCCCCCACCTCTTCAACCTCTGCAGCAATGCTGGCAGCACTCATACGTCTATTTCCTAAGCACTCAACTTCTTTGATCGACCATGGTGACTGCTGGGCTCTGATGAAGAGGTCCTTGTCGCCTCGAAATGCGTCAGCCGGCAGTGACACACCTCTATCCCCCCTATTCTGGAGTGTGGTTCGAGGGGTATCTACCACATCATTGTTGATAATCCTACTATGTTATTTCCCTTGTGAGTAGTTTTCCATTATTTTTTTATTTTATTAAACTGTCAACGGTAACACACTAGGCTGGTGCGCCTTTCTTTCTCTTCTTTTTTTGTTCTCTACTAGGATATTCCCCATCCATGAAGGGCAGCAAGGCCACTGTTACTGTTCTTGACATTTTTGGTATTTTCCATGCGAAATATTGAATAATTGTCGGACAATTTACTCGTGCGCAGGAGTTTGTTTTTTCTGTTTTCGACCATGGTAAGGCCTGTTCTGAGTGGAACCTGTTCTGTAAAAACTGCTGTATAGTCTTGGCCACCATGCTGCAGCTCAGTTTTAGGGTCTTGGCAATCTTCATATAGCCTCGGCCATCTTAATGTAGAGCAACAATTCATTGTTTTCATATCATCAGAGAGTTCTTTGCCATGAGGTGCCATGTTGAACTTCCAGTGACCAGTATGAGAGAGTGAGAGCGATAATACCAAATTTAACACACATGCTCCCCATTCACACCTGAGACCTTGTAACACTAAAATACTATACAAGCTAAACACTTACTACTTTACATTGTAGCAAAGTGGATTTTTTTCAGTGTTGTCACATGAAAAGATATAATAAAATATTTACAAAAATGTGAGGGGTGTACTCACTTTTGTGAGATACTGTAGCTGAATAGGTCCAGAGAAACATGGTTGCTATATGCTGACACCACCTGCATTTTAGGGGCCCTTGATCCAAGTGTGCCATAACAATGCTTTAGTTAATCAGACTCTGATTCTGTTTCACAATTTTTAAAGCTTAGGGTTAATTTTCTAAAGGCAAACAGACAGTTCACTTTACAAGGAATTTTCCCCAGAGCTTAGTGAATGAGGTGAAACTACACTCATTTCCCTCATCCAATTATGTGTTTTTTTTTTCCTTGCACATGATTGGGTATTCTAGTGATATTTCCCCACATTGACAGCTCTGAGGAAAAATTCCCTGGTGGAGTGCAACTTCCCTTTCAAAGTTATTCCTGTAGCCTATTTGCCTTTATTAATTCAACCACATGGTGCCCCATTTAGTGCAAAGTTACAGTGTCCATGCAAAGATCCCACCACCCACAATCCACTGATACTAACTCTGCCTATGTTCCCATGCCACTCCTTCTTCCATCAAACGTCTACTAAAATCCCCAGTGCTGGCTGGTGTCAGACACCAATGACAGAAGTCAGTGACATCACTTTCTTCATTATATTACTTGCCCTGGGGAACACTGGCAAGGTGAGTATCAGTGGATCGAGAGAAGATTTTTACATCAGTTTAGGGAGGGAAACTTAACAGCTATAGTGGTGAAGCTGGGGAGGTACAGGGGGATGGATTTTGGTACGAATAGATGTTGGCCGTGAACTTGTTCTGCATACACATGGCAGCACCTTTTCAGCCAACTTTCACCAAATCACATGGTTTTTCAGCTCTTGTTGTCTGATCTTTAGCATTGGTTCTGAGCTTGTGTGTTTGTACTTTGGACTTTAGTTCCGATGGACTTGTGCACACACAATCGGATTATCCTCCTTTGGACATTTGTTGCCGGAAAGTTTGAGAGCATTCACAGCGAACATTTGTCTTTTGAAAAAACAAGAACATTTGTCCGATGGAGCATACACACGGTTGGATTGTCCGATCGAACACGTCCGTCGGACAATTGTTGTCAAACTTGCTGAAACTTGCTGTATACAGCTAAAGGAGGTACGTTTTTACACAAACTTACAGTGGGGTTGTGATTCATTTACATGCATAATGTATCTGTTGTTTTGGGGAGGGAAACCTGAAGTTCTTCTTTAGCTTTGACAATATATCTAGGAAATGATTAGTACAGCTGCACAAAATTTTGTGTGCACCAGTTTTAGAATATCTCTTTGTATGTGTTTAGGGAGAGTGCATCCATGTTTCATTTATTTTGTTTTACAATATATTTTATTAACCTGGCCGGTAGGAGTCCCGAGCCTGACTCGAGGTGTTTTTTTTGTGCTAAGAACGGTATCCCCGAGTCACGCTCGGGGTAGCTATGAGAGTCTGGCTTACCTTGTTCCTGGATCCAGCGATGCATCCGCGCTGTGTGAGCGAGTGGGTGCTCACTCGATTCACACAGTGTCCCCGTGGGCCGTTGATCTCCGTTCCCTGCGACGTTACGACGCACGGGGGCGGAGAATGGCGCCAAATTCAAAAAAGTAAACAAACACATTACATACAGTATACTGTAATCTTATAGATCTTATAGATTACAGTACTGTATGTAGAAAATGCACACCCCTCTTGTCCCTAGTGGTCTGCCCTGTGCCCTGCATGTTCTTTTATATAATAAAAAATGTTCTTTCTGCCTGGAAACGGTAGATTGTCCATAGCAACCAAAAGTGTCCCTTTATGTCAAAAATGGTTTTAGAGCAGCTAGAAAACAGCGATAATAAATTATAATCACTTGCAGAATTGATCGATAGCAATTTGTGGGGAAAATCGTCACAAAAAAAAAATTATGACAGCGACAATTCTGCAACTGAGCAAATTTCAGTGTTTTTGAGTTGATTACATTATTTAATAATTTTTATAATAATTATATTATTATTTGTTATAATTATTTATAATTATTTATTATATTATAATTTTGTTTAAAAAAAAAAATCATACCCAGGATGCCTATTAGACTCATGTTTGGTCAGATTTAAGTGAGTTATTCCTAAGAATTATAAAACGCCAAATTTCCTTGCAAATAATGGTACCGCTTTCAGCACCTAAAATTCAGAAAGAATCATACCGCCAAGGAGGTTAATATAAAAAAAAAAAAGAAAAGAAAAGAAAAAGTCGAGTAGTTACAATATGATACAAAAAAAAGAGTGACATGTTAAAGCAGTGATGAAGATAATAATAGTAAGTGGTATATTAGCAGAAGATGAAAATTATGGAGTAGGTATATAAAAGGTTTAACCACAGAAAACAATGTAAAATAAAATGAGAAGATATAAGAGTGAAAAGCCCAAAGCAATTCTCCTTCTGTTTCTTGGAAGGTGATTAATCAGCATGAAAGGGAGGCGGTTGAAAACCAAATAATTATTAAAGTCATGTTGGCCAGATAATGTAAAAGAAAATGGGAAGAAAATAGAGAAAAAAAGTAAATATATATAGATATATTCAAGAAATAAGGGAGGATAGGGGGGTCGAGTTGCTGGCTGTGGGGGAAGGGTTGAATCTGTGAGGTCCAATGATGGAGATGAGTCACAATGTAATTATAGCCCCCAATCAAAGGAACAGGAGGGAATGTTCAAGTTTCAAATAATTGTGATAGTTAAGCCATGGGCCTCAAACGTCAAGGCTTTAAGCGTGAATGTCATTGCAAATTTTTCATGTCTGTGAACATGTATATAAAGTTTAGGTTAAACTGAGCAGGCTTTCCACTCTGTTAATGTTTCATGGACAAAAGCTGCTTTTTGAGTTTGTGTTTCTAACAATATAATTATTAATGGCATAGTGCTCATACAGTAGGTGAATTATTATACTGCTCTAGAGGAGTTGCAATACCAGAGTTTATCTCAGATCCAAACCACTAGTAAAAGGAATTTTGCATTCAAAGAAATTGTAGTGCTTTAATTTTTTAACTCACACTAGAGAAAATATTGTATTTGCAGTGGTAACACCAATTATTTAATATATATTCATACAACACTGTGTTTTTAGCATCAGTTTATAAGACTAATCACCAACATGAGGACTGGGCAAAGGTAGAGGCTTCGCAGCATGACTATAAAGCAGTTACTCCTTTTGTAATGCTTGTCTAGTTGGCGTGCCGAGGATATGACTTGTAGGACTCTAGTTCATTCTCATTAATATAATAAGTGCAGCTGTCGCACAACATCTCATCATTAAGTGGACACAATCATATTTTGGGCTCATGCCGTCTGACATGATTTTAACAGAGTCTGATATGTTTTTTTTTTTATATTATTTTTCTAATATTTATCCCAGTCTACATAGACATCAAAAAGGACAGTCTCCACATACCCATAAAGAGACAGCATGTGCTGTATTTGTTTAAGATGAGTGGACACTTTCATTAATTCCCATCTAGGTTTACTGGCATTTCTAATAGAAAGAACGCTACATTAGCAGTTTTTTTTTAATATGGAAAGAGCAAATTGGAGAATAACTAATCATCTTTCATTATTTTACTGTTTTGTATTCAAGACGAAATATTATTGCTACAGGTTGCTGCATATCACCACAGTAGCCCATTCATTGCCAGTGGCATTTAAAGGGAAGTTCCACACACAATTTAACTTTTTAAATATAAATACCCCTGTAATACACAAGCTTAACTGCTTGCCGACCGCGCACTGCAGTTATACGGCGGCAGGTCGGCACTGCTAGGCGAGAGCATGTAGCTCTACGTCCTATCTTTTGCGGCCGCTATTAATAAAAATTCCATAAAACTACCCCCTTTTTTGTAAACGCTATAAATTTTGCGCAAACCAATCACTAAAAGCTTATTGCGATTTTTTTTTAACGAAAAATATGTAGAAGAATACGCATTGGCCTAAACTGAGGAAAAAAAGTGTTTTTTTTTAGATATTTTTTGGGGATATTTATTATAGCAAAATGTAAAAAATATTGCATTTTTTTCAGAATAGTGGCTCTATTTTTGTTTATAGCGCAAAAAATAAAAAGGACGCCAATTTTGTTTGGGAGCCACATCGCACGACCGCGCATTTGTCAGTTAAAGCGACGCAGTGCCGAATCACAAAAAGTGCTCTGGTCAGGAAGGGGGTAAATCCTTCCGGGGCTGAAATGGTTAATGTATTCTAGTAAAGTTAGTCTGTAAACTAAGGTCCGTTTTGTTAGGTTGTTACAGCATTTAGTTTATAGTCTAGAAATAGACCGTGGCCATCTTAAGTGTGGGCATCATGAAGCCAGACTGTATGACTTCCTGGATTTCAGCTTTGCATATCTCGCACATGCTCAGTGCTGCACAAGCAATGTAATAGGTTTCAGTCAGGTTTGCAAGGACTACTGGGAAACATGATTCCTATCCCAGAAACCCTTGCAAATAGCCTTGTGACTTAATAGCCTAGGCTAATAAGGAGGAGGAAGTAATGAAGGACTACAAAATAAAGGTATTTACACGTAACAAAATAAATAAAAATTTGTCCATTCTGAACAGTAAGAGATTAGGGCATGCAGCACAGACAAACATAACAAAATGGGTGGAACTCCACTTTAAATGCTTCATAATCTGGTACTGTAATACCAGACTGTAGCCAGTTAGACAGTTTTTTTCCCAGTCCGCTACAGGAAAAATGTTAGGGCCCTTCTCTATATACTCATTTGCTGCCCCTTTTTTTAATTTTTTTATATAGGACAGTTTATGGGCAGTCACATGATTCAGTACAAATGTGCACATTCAGATAGGCTCTTGAAAACCGTATTGTTTAAACCTCACAGAGAGGTGAAAGCAATTACCGTATTTATCGCGGTATAACGCGCTCCCGCGTATACCGCGCACCCCCAAAGTGCCCCCCAATCCTGTGGAAAAAAAGTTATTTTGTACTTACAGTTTTGGTGTCTTGCGCGGCGTCCATCGGCGGCCTCGTCGGGTTCGGTGTCCTTCTGCGGCGGGTCCGGTGTCCTCTTCGGCGGGTCCGGTGTCCTCTTCGGCGGGTCCGGTGTCCTCTTCGGCGGGTCCGGCGTCCTCTTCGGCGGGTCCAGGGTCCTGTACGTCCAGGACGTGACCGCGGAAGAAGCCGAGACTGGCCGAATATACCCGAGTGTACTGCGCTCGGTATATGCCGGCGCAGTATTCAAAATTCGGCGCGGGAAAGCGGGTATCGGCGTATATCGCGCACCCACGATTTTGCCCTGATTTTCAGGGCAAAAAAGTGTGCGATATACGCCGATAAATATGTCACCTTAGCCTTGGGGCCAATGGAATGACTGTGCTTCTACTAGATGAGGGGATGTTTCTGAAATGTTGCATTTAAACAATGAAACTATAACTAATGGGAAAAAAACGTTTTTTTTAGATTTGGATAGAGTGGTGGTGGGGGCGGGGATTGTTCGAAACACTTGTTTTGTATCGTGGTGTAATGGGGAGGTTAGGATTTTTTCTTCTAAAGACTTGTAGTTGCAAAAACAGATTCCCATTGTCTGTATGTGTCTGTATATGATACCTGGACTTCAAAAAACACATTTTTATACATGAGATGCAGCGAGAGAAACTTCATGTATCAGTCAACATCTAATTTGACAAAAGAGTACAAAAGTTTTATTTATTTATTTAAAACAAAAATGAATGATAACATTTGCTCATGAGGGAGAGCCACCTTGTTATAAGCAATCAAAATGTAGAAAGGGCCACACTTATTAGAGTCCCCGTATACATTTTGAGTGCATCTCACAACGGAATTTAAGCTACCAGGCATCTCATTGACACAAGTTTGTAGGATAACAAGGAGAAACAAGGAAAAAATAAATAAAGAAATGCTTAAACCCAAAGGAAAAACAAAAAGTTTGTTGCTGCACAGGAAAATATATTTGAAATGTAACTTGATCAATTATCACATGCACAACATTAACGCATGTATTAAAAACTTTTAAATAGAAAAAAACTAACGAAAAAACCCAATAACAAAACATTATTAAAAAAATGGAGAAAGGCCGAAGACGAAAGGAAGGTTCTGGTGAAACATATGTTTTAAATCTATGTATAGTGCTTTGAAAAAGTGTTCATACCCAGGGCCGGCAGGGGCGGGAGGGACGAGTGCCCAGGGCGCTACCATTTTGTGCAGGAGGGAGGCGTAATTAACTAGACCAGTGTGTCACTCACTGACTGTCACATAGACAGTGCGGGGCCGCGGGCAGCGGCACTTTACACATTGTGTGCCGACTGCCGAGTGCGCTCCTGGCTCCCTTTCCTCCTGTCACTGTGTGTACTCGTCGCTCCCCCCCCCCAATGGAGGATTCAGTTGGTGGTGCCGTGGTGGATTCCAGAGGCGAGGTCAAGAGGTGAGAGAGGGAGGACTTGTATCTGCACAGGGATCTGTATGTCTGACGGCGCTTGCAAGGAAGGACAAGTCATGAGGAGCCGCCCACAGCCTACCAGTCCCTAGTGTGCTACTGCTTGCAAGCAACAGAAGACTGAAGTAGTCAGTGTAACTAAAAAGTAAAAAATGTTTTCCTTTACAACTCCTTTAAGGGTATATTCTTGTTTTGAAACAAAATTGATTCTTTCTTAAAAACGAGGGGGGGGGGCGCAGTTTGCCATCTTTGCCCTGGGCACCGAAAGGCCTTGTCCCAGCACGGTTCATACCCCTCAAAATTTTGCAAATTTTGTCGTGTTACAACCAAAAACCCTTTTTGGGGCTCACTATGCCATCAGCCCAGGTAGAAGAAGCCAGGAGAAGGTTTTGCAGTGCAGGCCCAGTGCGCAGAGGAGTCCTGACTTCTTCTACCCAGATAGGTCAAAGGCTGCCGCCTCCATTGCCTCAGACAGTGCACACCACAGAGCGGTTGGACCAGAGGGGACACGCCAGCCATCCACCCACAGCGGTGTGCCAGCCAGCCACCGACAATAGGGTGTCAGCCACCCACCCACCCTCCCACAGCAGGGTGCCAGCCAGCCACCCACCCACAGCAGGTTACCAGCCAGCCAACCACCCACTCACCCACAGCAGTTTTCAAAACTTTAAATTTATAGGATGATATGTACACCTGATATCAACAATCGACCTGTGTGTAATTTAATCTCAGTATAAATACAGCTGTTCTGTGAAGCCCTCAGAGGGTTGTTAGAGCACCTTGGTGAAAAGACAGCATCATGAAGGCCAAGAAACACACACCAGACAGGTCAGGCATAAAGTTGTGGAAAAGACTAAAGCATGTTATAGAAAAAAAAAAAAAAACTTTGAACATCTCATGGAGCACTGTTCAATTCATCATCCAAAAATGGAAAGAGTATAGCACAACTGCAAACCTACCAAGACATGGCCATCCACCTAAACTGACAGGCTGGGTAAGGAGAGCATTAATCAGAGAAGCAGCCAAGAGACCCATGGTAACTCTGGAGGAGCTGCAGAGATCCACAGCTCCGGTGGGAGAATCTGTCCACAGGACAACTATTAGTGATACACTCTACATATCTGGCCTTTATGGAAGAGTGGCAAAAAGAAAGCCATTGTTGAAAGGAAAGCCAGAAAAAGTCCCACTTGCAGTTTGCTAGAAGACATGTGGGGACACAGCAAACATGTTGAAGAAGGTGCTCCGGTCAGATGAGGCCAAAATTGAACATTTTGGCCTAAAAACAAAACGCTATGTGTGGTGGAAAACTAACACTGTACATCACTCTGAACACATCATCCCCAATGTAAAATATGGAGGTGGCAGCATCTTGTTGTTTAAAAGATTTACTTCAGCAGGGACAGGGAACCTGGTCAGAGTTGATGGGAAGATGGATGGAGCCAAATACAGGGCAAGCTTAGAAGAAAACCTGTTAGACGCTACAAAAGATTTGAGACTGGGGCAGAGGTTCACCTTCCAACAGTACAATGACCCTAAACATACAGCCAGAGCTACAATGTAATGGTTTAGATCAAAGCATATTAATGTGATAGCATGGCCCAGTCAAAGTCCAGACCTAAATCCAATTGAGAATCTGTGGCAAGACTTGAAAACTTGGTGTTCGCAGGTGCTCTGTATACAATCTGTCCGAGCTGTTTTTCAAAGAAGAAAGCAAAAATGTTACTCTCTAGATGTGCAAAACTGGTAGAGACATACCCAAAAAGACTTGCAGCTGTAATTCCAGCGAAAGGTGGTCCTACAAAGTATTGACAAATGCACACCACACATTTCAGATATTTATTTGTAAAGAATTTAAAAAAACATCTATCATTTTTGCTTCCACTACACAATTGTGTGCCACTTTGTGTTGATCTATTAAATAAAATCCCAGTAAAATGTGGAAAATCTCAAGGATTATAAATACTTTTTCAAGGCACTGTATCTACTTGCTTTCAAGTCCCAAACTCCCCATCCTTTCCATATTCAAGGGATTCATCATTGGAAGAACTTAAAAAATTACTGTCTTTTAGGCCGCGTACACACGATCAAATCTGTCTGCTGGAAACGGTCTGCTAGACCGTCCCACTGTAATTTGCACAATCACCCCCACTGTAATTTGCACAATCACCCCCACTGTAATATCCACAGACATCTCCCCCACTGTAATCCACAGACATCTCCCCCACTGTAATATCCACAGACATCTCCGCCACTGTAATATCCACTAACATCTCCCCCACTGTAATATCCACAGACATCTCCCCCACTGTAATATCCACAATCACCCCCACTGTAATATCCACAGACATCTCCCCCACTGTAATATGCACAATCACCCCCACTGTAATATCCACAGACATCTCCCCACTGTAATCCACAGACATCGCCCACTGCAATATGGTCCACATCTCCCCCACTGTGTAGGAAGATTAGTGCTTGCTTAATCTTACCAGAGAAGCCGGCCGAACACGAGCAAGTTGAGGCCGGGTGATGACGTCAGCAAATTTTTAACCTGTTGAGATCCGCGCTATAGCCGAATGACGGCTTCAGCGTGGATCTGAATTGCCAACAAGCCGTCAATTGATGGCCTGTCACTAGCACGTTCCCCGCACATGCTCCAGAGCGCGCTGCGGGGAAATTCTGTGTTGGCCGTGAGATCATCTCTCATTGCCGTTTTACACAGAGACAGCGTCCTTTCTCTGGAGAGGAGACCGATCTGTGTCCCTTGTACATAGGGACACAGATCGGTCACCCCGCAGTCACCCCCCCCTCCCCCACAGTTCGAACACTATGTAGGGAATACATTTAACCCCTTTCCTCACCCCCTAGTGTTAACCCCTTCAATGCCAGTCACATTTATACAGTAATTAGTGCATATTTATAGCACTGATGGCAGTATAAATGTGAATGGCGCCAAAAATGTGTCAAAAGTGTCCGATGTGTCCGCCACAATGTTGCAGTCCTAATACAAATCGCAGATCGCCGCCATTTCTAGTAAAAAAAACATAATAAAAAATAATAATTATGTCCCCTATTTTGTAGGCGCTATAACTTTTGCGCAAACCAGTTGCTTATTGCGATTTTTTTTTTTTTTTACTAAAAATATGTACAAGAATACGTATAGCCCTAAACTGAGAAAAAAAAGTGTGTTTTTTTTTTTTAAATGGGATATTTATTATAGCAACAAGTAAAAAGTATTGTATTTTTTTTCAAAATTGTCGCCCTTTTTTGTTTATAGCTCAAAAAATAAAAACCGCACAGGCGATCAAATACCACCAAAAGAAAGCTCTACTTGTGGGGAAAAAAGGTGTCAATTTTGTTTGAGAGCCACTTCGCACGACTGCGCAATTGTCAGTTAAAGCGACGCAGTGCCGGAAGCTGAAATTTCACCTGGTGGTATATGTGCCCAGTAAGCAAGTGGTTAATAGCAGTTTGAGTATTCAGAGAGGTAAGTTCAGAACAGGTGTGTTTTACTGGTGAGTACCGATGATTGGCAAGTTCAAAGAACACGGATAAACATTCCCAGTGGTACTATGAGGCATGCTTCTCCAGTTAAGAGATCATTGGAGATCATTGGAGATGTATACATTCGGTATGACCTCTGCCCGTGGTGACAGTCTCAAACTGTGTGAGCACTGTTTGAGACTGTCACCACGGGCAGAGGTCATATCGAATGTATACATCTCCAATGAGTTTGGGTTTATATGACGAATATTATTGGCTTTACCTGGAGCAACTAAAGGACTCCATTCCTCCATGCTTCTACATGCTGCAATCCCTATCATTACTACTGATATGCCTTCTGCCCTTACTGCTTTCCTCTACTTTTCCTAATTGGAATAATTAATTGTAAGCTCCTGAAGAAGCGTTTTTCCAACACGCAACATGTCGGGCTGAGCACCGTGTGACACTCCACCTCCTGAGAACTTCAAGGGTTTTCAACTTCTATAATTAAGTGGCTGCGAGTCTCCCACTTTTGTTGATCCTCTGTAATTGTACCTATATGTAGTAGGTGGTTTGTCATGCCAATGTTTTGCAATTTTAGGCCTTTCTTATGGCACTATTTTATGTAATTGTTGTTCTTTATCAATTTTGTATTTTTCATATTAAATATCCATATTTTTAAATATACTATGCCTTCAAAGTCCATTATCTGTCTTATACACATGTGTATTCCTCCATATATATATGTGTATATTTTAGGGGTGCCCAACCTTTTGAAGGCCGAGGGCCACTTAAGCGACTTAGCAACCAGCCGTGGGCCACAATGAGTGGGCAAATGACAGGTCTGTGTCCAGTCTGCATATGCAAAGCAGACACAGCCCAATCTACTCTATGGGCCCTCTGATCCATTTTTTTTAGCAGATTGGATTGGAGGTAGGCATCTGCCGCTCGATAGAGGTGAATGGAGGGTCCGATTGGGTAGGACCGATCGTAATAAAAAGGGGCGTAAGGCTGCTTTTACACTGATGCTCTGCGGTCTACCCACACTGTGGGTGAGGAGCAGTGTACCTGTGTTTTTCCCGCTGGTTAGCTGCACTTTGCCATTGACGTCTATTATATCCTGCAGGTGTGGTGCACTTTATGAAAAGCCGCTTGCTTCTTCTACCACCGGCTTCATTCACAACACTGAAGCTCTGGGATTGCAGGTCGGCAACCTGCCATCTGGGCTTGCCAACCTGCCATTTCAGAACAGGCGCTCGTGGGCCACATCAGAGGGCTCCGCGGGCAACATGTGGCCCCCGGGCCACTGGTTGGGCACCCCTGGTATATTTCCTCTTTTTAAATTCTTGCAATAATGTATGTCTTATATCTGCCTAGTGTTTAACTTTAACTGTAATAAAATCAAATTAGGTCACAGAATTGATTATAGTGTGTGGCAAAAATCTTGTAACAAAAGACTGGTTAAATAGAATTAAATTTTTTTACAAGAACAGCAGTTCGCATTCAGTATATGCATTTCATTAGCATATATAGCTGTTTGTCTCATGTTGTGTTTTAAAACTTGCTAAGATTCAATGAAAACTCAAAAAAGTATTACAGTGATCTAAACATTTCACAAAAGCCTTTTGTCTTCAGTAAATTTTGATATGCACCTATACATACGTTTTTATATCTAATTGCGAAAAGAAAAACTTTTAGGCATGTTTTATATCAAGAACACACTCATTGCAATTGCATATTTCTTTTGCAAGGCTGGGAATATTACTGAAACGCAAACATTTTAAAATAAAAAACTGCAGCTTAGATTTTCAAATCTCTATCAATTTCTTAGGTAGGTGTTCAAGGGTCGTAATTTTCTAGAGAAATTATGGAGCTGCCATATGCTAACTATTATCTAATAACAGAGCGCAGAGGCTTGAAAAACAAAATGCATGCAGATAGAGCAGACTTTTTTTGAGTTTGACATGTCGGCGCTACAAACATCCAGGCCCAGTTAACCAGTTTGCTAGATTGTGGCACACACATTTTGACAATAGATTGCCCTTTCAACACGTCTTCTTTGCATAAACACAGAACATTTAAAATGAATGTCATGTCTATGAAATGTCTATTAAATAAATCTCATAAAATAATGAAAAGATGTTGCACTATAGTGAAATTTGTTTTGCAAGGGAGATCTATTAGAACCAGTGGTGCAACAATGGCCATAGCAGCCCACGTGGCTGCTATGGGGCCTGGGGGTTGAAGGAGCCCCATTGGGTGCTGTTAAGACAATACAATTTTAACATATAAAATCTTTGTGTGTAGAGACAAGTGCAGGAGTACTAACAATTATGTCATAATATAAAAATTGCAATAGGTCTTTTTTATGCTGCTTTTTTTTTTTTTTTTTAACTGACTGCTACACCAATTCTTTCAGCTGGGGCAGTGGAAGGGGTGGGCTGGCTTAAGATTTAGGAGGTCCTGAGATCTGAAATGCTAAAAAAGACAGGTAACTATGTACATCTCTCTTTTTGAAAACCCAGCTGCAGTGCTCCTTAACCCATAGTCTGTTAAGAGATACCATAAGTTTGTTGAAACATCTTCTGAATGCTGCCAGGGCATGCATGCATCCCCAGCATGTGTAAACCACAATCCCCACCTACGGTATCGCAATGCTTTGCCAGAGTGAGTGATTTTCAACAGATGGAATGCTTGACCCCTCAGGGATAAGATGGAGGAACACAATGACTTGAGATTACTCCCCTATGGGAATCAGACTTTTTGGGCCGTCGACCTGCTTATGATCCCCACCTTCCCTTCTCTTTCTATTTTTTCTTTGCCACCTTTCTGCATTTTTCTTTTGCATTTAGACACCCAGTGTGCTGACTTCTCTCTCTCAAAATTAAGAAAAATGCTACCCGGTATGTACTGACCTTTGTTGCAACTGATTTGGGTCCTGGACATGATTGCCCTATACCATATGATGTTTTTGTTTAACCCCACCTCATGGTAGTTTTGTATATAAATACAAATGATAGTGGCGCAGACTGCAGTATAAAATGTGACTTAAGTCCATACAAGAGTGCTTTAAGCTATAGTGCTTTGTGTGACGGTCTGTAGAACCAGGGCAGCCTTGCAGGGGGAGTTAAAGCACACTCCAATACATGTGAAAGGAAACAGGAAATAGGTGCTGCTTAAAAGGGTTGTAAAGGATTTTTTTTCCCTAATTAGCTTCCTAGCAGGAGTGTCAGGACGCTCACTAACACACAGCTCTTTTCTCTATCTGCAAAGTAGAGAGTGTCCTGACTTGCTTGCTCGCCCCCTCCCCCCTCAAGATTCTTTCTCCACACCAGGGAGAAAGCCTCACATTACTGTGTTGAGTTACAGACAGAAGAACAGGAAGTGAGCATTTCTCAGAAGAAATAAGGACATTTAAAACCAAAATCGAAGGATGAGGTAAGTGAAGGAGGACTGCACCAAGGTAAAGGAAGCTATTTAGGGGAAAAATGTTTTCCTTTACAACCCGCTTTAAGTTAAAACTGTATTGGTTTAAAATCAAAAGTGTATTAAAAACTCACTGACAAATCTTTAAAAAGGCACAGTGGAGTCCAGTGGAACCGTCATATCTCAGCCTCGGCTGTCGGCAAAAGTTTGTCCTGTTTTAACTGTGTGTAGCCGCGTCCTGTCCACCGGGGATCTCTCGGCTCTCGGGCGGGGACCAGACCGAGCTCTGGAACGCAGCTAGCAAGTCACAGGTCGAGGCTGAGATATGACGGTTCCACTGGACTCCATTGTGCCTTTTTAAAGTATTGTCAATGTGAGCTTTTAATACACTTTTTCTATTAAACATTATATTAAAAAGATAATAACTTAAGCGGCGTCTATTTCCTGTTTTCTTTTCTCATGGTAGTTTTGTGCCTACCAGTCTGTGCCATTTTCTTAGTATGTACTTGGTAGTCATGTTTTCCTGTGACTTTCTCCACAACACAGGATATACAGTGTTTTGAAAAAAGTATTTATACCCCTTGACATGTTCCACATTTTGTCATGTTACAACCAAAAACGTAAATGTATTTTATTGTGATTTTATCTGCTAGACCAACACAAAGTGGCACATAATTGTGAAGTGAAAGGAAAATGATGAAGAGTTTTCATTTTTTTTTTTACAAATAAATATCTGAAAAGTGTGGTGTGCATTTGTATTCAGCCCCCCTCAGAGTCATTACTCTGTAGTAATGTAGTAACCCTTTTGCTGCAATTACAGCTGCAAGTATTTATAGGGATGTCTCTATCAGCTTTGCACATCTAAAGAGTGACATTTTGACTATTTGCTTAAGCTCTGTCAGATTGGATGGAAAGCCTCTGTGAACAGCAATTTTCAAATCTTGCCAGAAGATTCTCAATTGGATTTAGGTCTGAACTTTGACTAGGCCATTCTAACACATGAATATGCTTTTATCTAAACCATTCCATTTTAGCTCTGACTGTATGTTTAGGGTAGTTGTCCTGATGGATAGTGAACCTCCACCCCAGTCTCAAGTATTTTGAAGACTAAAAGGTTTTCTTTTAAGATTGCCCTGTATTCGGTTCCATCCATTTCCCTATCAACTCTGAGGAGCTTCCCTGTCCTTGCTGAAGAAAAGCATCCCCACAACATGATGCTGCTACCACCATGTTTCACGGTGGGGATGGTGTGTTCAGGGTGATGTGCAGTGTTAGTTTTCTGCCACACATAGCATTTTTCTTTTAGGCCATAAGTACAATTTTGGTCTTAGCTGACCAGAGCACCAAATGGGACTTCATATGGCTTTCGTTCAACAATGACTTTCTTCTTACCACTCTTCCATAAAGGCCAGATTTGTGGAGTGCACAACTAAGGCCCCGTACACACGGCAGAGAACCTCGACGGGCGGAACACATCGTTCCGCCCGTCAAGGTTCTCTGCCGGCCGTCAGAATCGGCGACCCGCCCATCGGGAAAGGCAACCAGCCATTCATCCCGACGGGCCGTCGATTGCTCGACGGGTTTCCCGACGGGCGGGGCTCGCCGAGAGCGTACACACGGCCGAGGTTCTCGGCAGAATGCGGCTCCCAGCGAAGTTCTCGCTGGTTTTTGCCGAGAACCTCGGCCGTGTGTACGGGGCTTCATAGTTGTCCTGTCTATGGACAGATTCTCCCATCTGATAAATGCTCTCCTTTCTTGGCCTGTCTGTTTAGTTGGAAGGCCATGTCTTGGTAGATTTGCAGTCTTGCCATACTCTTTACATTTTCAGATGATGGATTGAACAATGCTCCGTGAGATGTTCAACGCTTGGGATATTTTTTAAAACCTAACTCTGCTTTAAACTTCTACACAACTTTATCCCTGACCTGTCTTGTGTGTTCCCTGGCCTTTGTGATGCTGTTTGTTCACTAACAAACGTCTGAAGGCTTCACAATACAGCTGTATTTATACTGAGATTAAATTACACACAGGTGGACTCTATTTACTAATTAGGTGACTTCTGAAGGCAGTTGGTTCCACTAGCATTTAGTTAGGGGTATCAAAGTAAAGGGGGCTGAATACAAATGCACACCACACTTTTCAGATATTTATTTGTAAAATTGAAAAACCATTTATCATTTTCCTTCCACTTCACAATTATGGGCCACTTTGTGTTGATCTCTCACATAAAATTCCAATTAAATACATTTACCTTTTTGGTTGTAACATTAAAATATGTGGAAAATGTCAAGGGGTATGAATATTTTTTCAAGGCACTGTACTCACCATGGATCCCACGGCCATCAGCCTTTAGGCAATGTATGCTATTGGAAGGAACTTGGCCTATGGCTTTAACACTGTCTTGAAACCCCCCTGTTTGTACTTGTTTATTGCATTACTGTTGATGGTTGATTAGGAGTGGACTGTCATGTCATACTACATTGTCATGTTGCATACCTTAACCACCTAAGGACCGCCTACTGCACATATACGTCGGCAGAATGTCACGGCTGGGCACATGCACGTACAGGTCCGTGGGACTCACGGACCCGACAGCCGCTGGAGTCCGGCGATCGGTCCCCGGAGCTGAAGAACGGGGAGAGCCATGTGTAAACACGTCTTCCCCGTTCTTCACTGTGGCGGCGTCATCAATCACGTGATCCCTTTTATAGGGATACACAATCGATGACCTCACACCTACAGCCACACCCCCCTACAGTTGTAAACACACATTAGGTCACACATAACCCCTTCAGCGCTCCCTTGTTGTTAACTCCCAAAGTGCATTTTTTGCTGTGAAAATGACAATTGTCCCAAAATGTGTCAAAATTTTCCGAAGTGTCTGCCATAAGGTCGCAGTCACGAAAAAAAATCGCTAATCGCCACCATTAGTAGTTAAATTTTTTGTTTATAAAAATGCAATAAAACTATCCCCTATTTTGTAAACGCTATAAATTTTGCGCAAACCAACCGATAAACGCTTATTGCGATTTTTTTTTACCAAAAATAGGTAGAAGAATACGTATTAGCCTAAACTGAGGAAAAAAAAAAAATTTATATACTTTTGGGGGATATTTATTATAGCAAAAAGTTAAAAATATTGAATTTTTTTCAAAATTGTCGCTCTATTTTTGTTTATAGTGCAAATCAAAAACCGCAGAGGTGATCAAATACCACCAAAAGAAAGCTCTATTTGTAGGAAACAAAAGACGCTAATTTTGTTTGGGAGCCACGTCGCACGACCACGCAATTGTCTGTTAAAGCGACGCAGTGCCGAATCGCAAAACCTGTCCGGGTTCTTTAGCTGACTAAAGGTTCGGGTCTTAAGTGGTTAAATAAAGAGTTAGAAAAAAAAGACAGGTAAGCTACTGAGGACAGAATAGTCAGCTGGAAAATAAATGTTAAAAGTAAATTTCCTGCACTAATGGCCATCTCCCGTGACAACTTATTTTCATGGCTCTGGTCTCTAGTAATGTACTGACTATGCTGACAACTCTCCTGTTACCTTGGCCATGATATAGCTATACTTTATGCTAGCATTAGTGACAGTAGAGAGGTAGCTGTGTAGCCCAATCAAAATTTTGCTATGGAGCCCAATGATCTGTAGTTATGCTTAGAAACCTATAAGCAGCGCAGGCAAAAAGAAAAAAATGAACAGGATCATTGAAGAATATTGTCAGTGTTAAAACCAGTATGAGAAAATATAAGGAATACCCAAGGAATGTGCCGCGGTGGTTTTGGAGCTGAAGAACCGACCAAGTCCAAGGTCTCCTAATTTCACAACTCCTGTTGCTGTGATAAAGACGTTAGCAGGTTTTATATCTGTAGGAAAGTAGTAAATATTAGTTTACCATGACCATATTTTGTCAAATTAAAATATAAATTGTGCCCTAGTACAGTTGCTTGATGTGCTTAAGCATTGATTATTTACCAAGAAATCCAAGCATCAGTTTTAGTAACAATGGTGTGGATTTCTCACCCACATACTTTTTTCTTTTTGTGCAATACTGATTGTTCCTGTAGAGCAATTTTCATCCCAAAACACAAATCTAACAAATAGTCCACTTTCATCAGTGTACTGTATCCAGCGTCCATAGCATGAAGGCAACTGTTGGGCTCAATAAACATGAAGGCAAGAATGCTTTATGAGATTCTTACAAAAGCCAAGTAAAGTGGTGCTCAAGTAACACAACACACACACACACACACACAAATATATATATATATATATATATATAGGAATAGTGAAGTATTTTTATTTATAGAATAGAAGTACCAAATTAGGGTTGTCCCGATACCACTTTTTTAGGACCGAGTACAAGTACCGATACTTTTTTTCAAGTAGTCGCCGATACCGAATACCGATACTTTTTTAAATGTGTCCCCAAAGGCAGCCATGTCCCCCCCACATATTGCAGCCATGTCCCCCCACATATTGCAGCCATGTCCCCCCCACATATTGCAGCCATGTATGTCCCCCACATATTGCAGCCATGTATGTCCCCCACATATTGCAGCCATGTCCCCCCCACATATTGCAGCCATGTCCCCCCCATACAGCAGCCATGATGTCCCCCCCCATACAGCAGCCATTATGTCCCCCCACATACAGCAGCCATGATGTCCCCCCACATACTGCAGCCATGATGTCCCCCCACATATTGCAGCCATGATGTCCCCCCACATATTGCAGCCATGATGTCCCCCCACATATTGCAGCCATGATGTCCCCCCACATACTGCAGCCATGATGTCCCCCCACATACTGCAGCCATGATGTCCCCCCACATATTGCAGCCATGATGTCTACCTGATGATGATAATGCCGCCGTATATACAAAGCTGCCGCCGCGAACATTACACGCACCTTTCGTTTTTTAAATAGCTGTTTTCCCTATCGCACGCCCTGTGTAAAGGACACTCCCTCTTGCTCGGGATTGGACAGATCCGTCCAATCGCTAGCAAGGGGGAGTGTCCTTTACACAGGGCACGCGATAGGGAAAACAGCTATTGAAAAACGAAAGGTGTGTGTAATGTTCGCGGCGGCGGCTTTGTATATATGGCGGCGGGGGCGGCGGCGGCTGGGGGGGGGTTGCGAAGTATTCTATTTGGGTATCGGGGGTATTTGCGGGAGTACAAGTACTCCCGCAAATACTCGGAATCAGTCCCGATACCGATACTGGTATCGGTATCGGGACAACCCTATACCAAATAAAGCAAATGTAGTTCTGGAGAATCAACTATACAACATAGCACTAGTACTGAGTGTTGCAGCCGCCAGCTCAAGGGAGTTGTTGCTGGAACTGACAAAGGTGGAAGAGCACAGTCAACTATAGTGTGGTAAATAAATACTGATTTATTAAAAAAAATGTAGCAGTAATACACTTGCAAAGATTTGTGAACCAAGGCTTGAGGGAGCATTGCGCTCAAATCAGTCTCTACACATTCTTTGCCCCAAGCATGACAAATGGTTTGGGATACTGTTGTAGTAAGACCTCATGCACAAGGGCACCTGGAGCCATGTAACATAAAATTCAGGTATATATATATGTAAATTTTACATTCAAGAGCCCCAAATGCCCATGTGCATGAGGACTACAACATGCTAGTCTTCACAGGTCTGTGTAGAAAATGAATAGACCTGTGTCGACAATCCTGGCTGCGTAAAGCTTGTTTTAACATACGCAATATTGTCAAAAGTATTGAGATGCCTGCCTTTACACGCATACTTAATGCAATCCCAGTCTTACTCCATAGGGTTCAATATTGAGTTAGCCCACAGCTTCAACTCTTCTGTGAAAGCTGTCAAAAAGGTTTAGGAGTGTGTCTATGGGAATGATTGACTATTCCTCCAGAAGCGCATTTGTGAGGTCAGGCACTGATGTTGGACTAGAAGGCCTGGCTTGCAGTCTCTGCTTTAATTCATCCCAAAGGTGTTCTATTTGGTTGAGGTGCAGGCCAGTCAAGTTCCTCCACCCTAAACTCACGAATCCATGTCTTTATTGACCTTGCTATGTGCACTGGTCCAAATCATTTGGTGGAGGGGGGATTATGGTGTGGGGTTGTTTTTCAGGGGTTGGGCTTGGCCCCTTAGTTCCAGTGAAGGGAACTCTTAAAGCGTCAGCATGCCAAGTCATTTTGGGCAATTTCATCCTCCCAGCTTCCTGTTCAAACATGACTGCGCACCGGTGCACAAAGCAAGGTCCATAAAGACATGGCAAAGGGTGGACCAATTCAATATTGAGCCCTATGGACTAAAACTGGGATGCCATTAGTTCATGTGCATGTAAAGGCAAGCATGCCAATACTTTTGAGAATATAGTGTAGCTTATTTTAGCACATCAGCATCCCTAGCCGCCAGCCACGATGAGTCAAGGAATCTGTAGCCTGAATAGACCTGTATTGACAATCCTGGCTACACAAACTCAAGAGCATGAAAAGATCATAGTACATGTTTCAAGAAAAACTCTTTCCTTTCCCCAACCTCAGGATTACCTTGTTTTAGCACAACAGCATCCCAAGCCGCTAGCCAATGCAAAGGTGAGGGATCTGTAGAGAATGAGTGGAGGGGACAGCTCATACTTACTTTGCTTTCCCAGCATCTGTAAGTGTATTACCAGCAAGAGATGACAGCAAGAGGGTCTTGATGCATGATAATATGCTGCCCAATGGGCATGTTATGTTAATAGGGCCTTAACTCTAAGGCACTTTGTGGGCCCTTGCATTTGCTCAGTTTGCACAAATGGTGCATCCAACTCTGGGACTATTTAGCATGTGGGAGAGACCACAAGACATGTACTGTGGTGGAAGGCAGCAAAAGAACAAATTACCCTAACTTTACTACCTGTATAAGCAGACTGACAGTTGGAACTTTTGGCCAGGAGGTTGAAACTTATTGTGTTCCATTTGATGCACCTTTGGTTGAGATAAGAGCTTGTGTTATGCGTTTGCAAACAATAAAAGTGGAAAATAAATCGCCTAAACTACCTATGGATTGTTCTTTGTGTTGAGGAACTTTGCCATTTAGTACTAATCACACAACAGATATTGATCAGATGGTAAAGTACACAAACTAAGCGCTGCTCAATAGAGGGACATTTATTAATCAGGACAACCTAGAATAACAAGATCTGATTGTCAACATGTTAACTCTCTACCTTTCCAGTTTCAAGTTCAAACGCTATAAAGACTAAGGTAAGGCTCTAAGCCTGTGCTCTGATATCCCTATAACTTCAAAAAAAGCAATGTTATGCTGACCAAAGGATTTGTCCTTTGCTCTGCACCATTCCATAGGAGAGAGCAGGCTTGGAAACAAACCACTCTAGGCACTTTAAGAGCATTACAAGCTTGATCAGGTAACTTTCACAAAAAAGGGAAGTCATGTGTCCCAATGCCCTAAACACAACATGAATTCAAAACTCTGATCAATGCTTTTGTATTCTACACTTCACAGCTAGGCTGTGCAAAGACCTTCAGCAAGGAATCAAAACACATCATCCTCTGACAGTTTCATCAGGTCCAATCAGAGCTAAGCTTCAAAGACTGGATGAAACAAAAATGTTCAGAGGTAACAGGATGAACAGACGGCGGCAAACAACAAGTTTCTTAACTAGCTCAGTGCTGGTGACTTGTAAAACCAGTGTCTGAAACCAGGGCAGTATTAACAGCCTTAATATAAAAATAAGAATATCCATCTTGAGCAATTATTTTATTAAATGTTAAATACAGAAGAAATATGATATTAGTTTAATCAATATTGTTTCCTTTATTTCTACAATGTTCTGCAGTTGCATTTACCATATAACTTAACCACATTTTGTACAAACTGGATTTAAAATAGATTAAATTGGGCTTTTTACAATTTGATTCATGCAGCATAGATAACACTGCAGGGATATATAAATGTATTCACAGTGTTATGTATGCTGTATGAATCAAATGGTAAAATCTGAATTAAATCTGCAGTCACACAAAAGTTAAAGGGGCTTTAAAGGAAAACGTTTTTTTCCCCCCAAAATAGCTTCCTTTACCTTAGTGCAGTCCATTTTCACTCACCTTATCCTTCGATTTTGCTTTTAAATGTCCTTATTTCTTCTGAGAAATGCTCACTTCCTGTTCTTCTGTCTGTAACTCACCACCGTAATGCAAGGCTTTCTTCCTGGTGTGGAGAAAGCCTCTTGAGGGGGGAGGGAGTGAGCAGGAGTGTCAGGACGCTCACACACAGCTCCTTTCTCTGCAAAGTAGACAGTGTCCTGACTTCGTGATAGCCCTTTATGTTGACCTTACACAGCTCGAACTTTGGTGAACTCCTGCTGAATTGCTCAAAATTTGAGCTGTGGGTGGTCCTGTTGGCACAAGATGGCTCAAGAGACTTTGCTCTGAACATTGAAGGGAGATGAGTGTAAAATTCTTGCCTGAACCGTTGTTGCAACCATTTAGATGCAGTCACAGTTTGGATTTTTTTGACAGCTACAGAGCACAGACAAGCAGAGGCAGGAGAAACACCCACTTTGGGCACTGTGTTTGGGGTCCACAGTTGGGGGGCTTTCTTGTTTCCTCATCACCGTGGCCAATTGCTGCATTGTGCTGGACAAAGGTGTCAAACTGACAACAGTCTCTCAGATTACACTGAGGCCGCGTACAGACGAGAAGACATGTCCGCTGAAACATGTCCGATTGACCGTTTCCAGCAGAAATGTCTCCTTGGATATTTGGTCCGATGGCGTGTACACACCATAAGGCCAAAATCCCCTCGGACGGATAACGCGGTGACGTTGACGCCGCCACGTCACCAATCCAGGAAGTAAAATACTTCCACGCTTGTGTCGAATCCATTCGACGCATGCGGGAGATTTATGTCTGCTGGTTAGGCGTACTAACCAGCGGACATGTCCGACGGACAGGTTTGCAGCAGACAAATTTCAAAGCATGCTTTGAAATTTGTCCGCTGGAAAAACCTGTCCGCTAGGTCGTACACACGATCGGATATGTCCGCTGAAACTGGTCGGCGGACCAGTTTCAGCGGACATGTTCGATCGTGTGTACGCTGCCTGAAAGTTACTGGGTGTGACAGCCAAGTCCTGTTCTCCATTAATTTATGAATAAACCACTTTGTAACCAATGTACTATATAAATGTCTTTGGGAAATGGTGCTCATATCTTGGTCAAAGCTGTAGCTGCAGTCCAGATAACATTCTCAGCTGGCAATTCTCTTGAAAGTAAAAGTGATACAAGCGGCTATACAGTTGCTTGATCACATTTACTGGCATGTTTACTCCCCCGCCTTTCCCAGACCAGTTGCATTGGATGGACTGTACAGAATGAGAAGATCTTCCGTTGTTGTTCTCCTCCTCTGTGGCATCAGAAACCAGGAGCGGCAAGGATTTTGCCACTTCTGGTTTGTTTGTTTACAAGCAGTTAGCGGCTTGTAAAGCATCTAGGCATTCTAAGTAATTTTTAGCAATAAAAAATGCAGATTTTTACATGTATGTGGGAAATGTCAGAATTAGCCTGATTTTGAAGTGGCCAAAGCTGCAGTTCTACCTTCATTAAAAATGTACTGCTATTTGTAAGGTGTAATAAAAAAAAAGTTTCAGTTTCAGTTGTCCTTGGATCATAAGGTGGTAACCCTAGGGCTGGTGGACAGCACCTTTCATATCTGCACCCTGGCCACTGTACATGTGGTTGTATAAGCTCCATTTGTGTCAGCTCAGAAGTGGTGCATAGTTTGTTATTTTCTCCTTGCGTGCTAGAAGACCTTGCCTTAGTACCAGATAAAAGTCTGATGCCGCGTACACACGACCATTTTTAATGGTCTAGAAAAAACTACGTTTTTCTCAACCTGATTATTGCCTACACACGATCGTGAAAAAATAAATGCTCTAGCAAAGCGTAGTGACGTACAACACGTACGACGGCACTATAAAGGCGAAGTTGCATTCGGGTTGCGCCACCCTTGGGGCTGCTTTTGCTGATTTTGTGTTAGTAAAAGTTGATTCGGGCTTTTCAGTCTGTTACAGGTTAAAAACGACAACGTTAAAAATGATGTGAAAAATTAGAGCATGTTTTAAATTTTTAATACCCATTTTTTATGTAGTGAAAAATGCTCTGAAGCCCACACACAATCGTTTTTAATGACCTAAAAAAAAAGTTATTTTTTACATCCCGAAAGACGGTTTCTGTGCACGCGGCATTACTTAAAAAAATAAGCTGCAATCAATATTTATTTTTGTCATTTAATTATGGAATGTGAGCAGACTTAATGGTTGCATAACATGAAGTGTCTGCTATATAATTGATTAGCCAGAATATCCTCTTCTGCACACTTCTCTTATTTAATCTTACACTGTTATTAGGCCCTGTATTCCATCATTTCCAGACTTTGGTTTGCCCAACTGTCATCCACTGTCATGTAAGAATACTGTAGTGGTTATTGAAAGTATTCCCATGGGGCAGGTGGGCATGGCGTAGCCTATAAATCGGGAAAGTGAAGCCCTGGTAATAAAGAAAACCTAATCAGGGAAGCATGTAGAGGGAGTTATTCTGGCTCATCAAGGTAATAGCCAACACCTTGAAGTACCAGCTCTTAGGTGGAATTTTACTTATAAAATGCATGTCACATTAATGGCAATAGGACAAGGGGCAACATTGACACCGCATACAAGAAAAAGTAGGCAGAAATGTTATAGTAAATTGCAAGGAATAGGAGTAGGGTAATGGAAAAAGGTAAAGTATATGTGCAGCCATTTTTGGACAAAGTAGGGAAGGGTTATAACCCCTGTCAATTGTTTATTACTGTATGTTCCACTTCTAGATATATTTTCCCTATTTATATGTCCTTGTAGCTAGGGATGAGCTAGGTTTGGATCCAAACTTAGTCTGATTAGACTTTCCCCAAACCTGCGCAAAGCTGTCACATGATCACATCCCCGCCAACCCAATGAGCTGGGGGAGTGAGATTTTTCCCTAAATATATGAGTTAAACTGGGTTTGAATTTTGATCCCTGCCAACCCAATGAGCTGAGGGAGAGAAGTTTTAGTGGACCTATGTTTTAGTGAACCACACAAAAATGAACTACCTATGCGTTGTAGTGAACTGAATTTTTTTTTTAGGAGTCTATCTAAAGGTCTATTATTATGTGCTGGCAGCTAGTTTAAAATGAATGGGCTGCCTTAAAGCAAAACTAAACCCACCGATTTAACTGTTTCCCAAAATATAACATTCAAGGCATAATCTCAATGGAATGCCCCGTACACACGATTGGTTTTCCCGGCGGTAAAAAGTCAGCCGGGAAAACCGAGGGGTAAGCCAAAAACCTGCTTGGCAGCTTTTTCCCCCTACACACGGCTGGTTTTCCTGGCAGGAAAACTGCCATGAGAGCTTTGGCCGGGAATCCCGGTCATGTGTATGCTCCACCCCAGGGTTTCCCATAGGAAAACTGCCAGTAAAAAATAAAACGTTCTCATTTTCGCTGTCGGGAAAAATGGTCATGTGTATGAGGCAGAATTGTCAATCAAATGACTGCTGTTCACTTTATTGCAATGCATGCAACAATGCACTGCAAAAGGTCTAAATATGGCATTAGTGTTTTTACATTGAGAGAATTGTGGTTCCAGTGGTATTTCGTTAAAGCAAAACTAAAGTTCTACAGTAGCCAACAGCAAGCAGGCAGGCTGTTTATTGCAGAAGAGACACATAGGGGGTTATTTACGAAAGACAAATCCACAAGTGCAAACTACAAGTGCAAAGTGCAATTTCAAGTGCACTTGTAGTGCAAAGTGGAGTTGCCTTTCGTAAATAACCCTGATAATGTTTCTTTTGCAATAAAATACACTTACCTGCCTACTTGATGTCTTCTTTGGCATAGCTAACTATGTGCTGGGATGACTGATTCCTGCATGCACAAGAGTAAGGTCATCCCACGCCAACCAATGAAGATGGCTGCAGATCGGCACACAGCAGAAAATGCCGATGGGGACCTTTAAACAAAGGTACGTTTAGATCAACTTTAGGGAACAATTTCAATATTATTAGCTCTGCACAGTATGCCAGTCCTTCACATTAATGCAATTTATAAAAAACATAAATAATACAAATAAGTTCAATGTTATCCAGTTTTGATGACTATGAATTACTTTTCGTTTGTTCTGTTGTCTGCTTAGTAAAAGCTATGAGGTTGCTGTTTGATAAGTAGTTATATGCAGTAAGCATACAGAAGCAGCTGTGCTCCTGTACAGGCATGCAGGATTAGGTGTTTACTCTTCAGGATGAACAGGTCATGGCTGGATATTGAGATTACCTCTGTGCATGATCCGGCGGGAATGCATATGTTCCACGGCACTGCACGACTGCACAAAATACTTCCATACAGTTCTCTCTGGTATTAATCGCTTCTGTTTCTTAAAATACTGTAAGGAGAAAGAAAACAATCTTTGTCACAAGATAGCGTTCAAGTACGTAAGAAAAGGTGAAAGGTCGAAAAAGTGGGAAAATAATGCATAACATGTCTAGAAGGGTTCACAGATAGCAGAAGTGAAACACCAGAAAGGGAAAAACATAACATGAATAACAGAAAAAAATAAATGAGAATCTGAAGGTGTGCAGTAAATAGGAACTAAAAATATAAATGGCTAAAAAAGGGCAAGGGCAGAAAAATGGCCCTGAAGACACATACATTCTCTTTTACACTTTTTTTCTTCAAAATACTGGTTCCCTCCCCTATGCACCAATATAGCATTCATGTACTTTTTTGGCGAAAAATATCAACAGTCACTTACTTTTCTTGTCCTAGTCCATGTTTCCAGACGTTTCCATTTGTAATGTCTTTCTTCCTGATCAGACTTTAGGTCATGACAGAGGAAAGAGTTGACCAGCTGACTCCATTAGCACACACCCTGCATCATCCACCCACCCATTCCCAGGTGCACATTTTTTTAAAATGAAATGCAATCAATCAGCGATCACACTTCTCACTAAATACAGAATATACAATCAGATTGTATAGTGTATGGCCATGTTTATACACCTAGAATTACTAGTTGCGCTTTCAGTGCACACCAAACACAGAAGCAAACACATTTTGTGTGAAAAAACAAGGGGCAAATACTGCAAACACGCACAGTAAAAAACTCACAACCCACAAAACACCAAAATGTCCCATTAACCATATGTAGTGCAACCAGTTGAAATTAACAGGCTGCCCAATGCATGTCACAGGAAAAATTAGACATAAAATGGGCGCTCCCACTATGCTAGATGCAAATGTGGCCTGAAAGTGAAATTGGTGCAGTAACACAAGAACAATGAGACTCCATTCACATCTGTGTGTTTCCTTGCATTTCAGAAATGCGCTGCACCAAAAATCACAGTAAAAATTGCACCAAGCTCCACACTAAAAAAAAATCTGAAGCTTCTTTGGGGCGATTCCTGTGTGTAGGACAGCCCATTCACGTGGATGGACTGCCCTATGTGTGATGAGTCAAAATGCTCCAAAACGCATCCCCCTTGCTAAAAAAAATGCATGCGGGAATGCGAGTTCCCGCTTTTCAGAGATGTGAACGGGGCTTGACAGTTGAGAGTTTCTGTCCACTTCCTCCTATGTACTTGTGTAAAGATGGCCATGTACTATGCAATCTGATTGTGTATTTAGTGAGAAGGGTGATACATTAAAATCTAAGTTTACCTAAAATAAAAATAAAAAGTCAAATCAGCGCAAGGGACATTACTTACCTTCAGTCAGATGTTTCTTGCGCTTCTGTTTCCTCCTTTCACAGAAATCCTCCACCCCACCGCTGTAATGCTCACCCTTTTTGCCCACTCCTCCATTCATATAAGTAGTTATTACAGTTTCTATCAATGAAATGCAATCTATGAATGGAGGAGGCAGACCTATCATCAACCCATCCTCCATCCACAGTCCTTGTTTCATCCATGGAAACTGTAGTAACAACAACTGTGAATAGAGGAGCTGGGTGGTCGGGGGGCATAGTGAGGCACTCTTGAAGAGAGCCCAGCACAGCCCATTAATTCTGTCAACCCCAACCCACTGTACAATTCTGATCATGGGGGTGGGGGGGGGAATTGGAGGAGGAAGATTTCAGTAAAAGGAGAACACAACTGCACAATGAACACATTTTTTTTAAAGGTAAGTAACATCCCTTGTGCTGATTTTTTTTTGTTTAAGGAATAATTAAACAGGCTTTTAGTAAGAATGGAATGTATAAATTGCTAAACAATAAATAAAAAAACTGAAATGGACAAACAAACACACACTTCAAAAGTGAGGACAGAATTTGATTTCTCATAGACCACCAATAATGATTAAAGGATCACTAAAGGAAAAAAAATGTTTTGGCTAAATAGCTTCCTTTACCTTAATGCAGTGCTGTTTTTATGTTATCATTGTTCGTTTTTGCTTTGAAGTAGCTGTAATACTTCTCTGATCTCCACACTTCCTGCTTGTCTGGCTCCTTATGAAAAATCTCATGGCAGCTTTTCACTGTGGTCCAAGCTGTGTCTCTAAAACTCCTCAGACCCAATCAGATTAATTTTAAAAACAAAACACTGCCCTGGATTTGTTTGTTTTTGTTCTGTCTCTCTCTCTACTAAACATAAACACAAAACCTTTTTAAAAACGAAAGTGAAACTAGAGGCATATTATATGATTGATTTTTATCTATTTTTAATCATTTTTAAAAGGAATCAGTTAACTTTTATGTCTCTATACCCTGTAAACACTAATTATAACATTTTTTTTCCTTTAGTGATCCTTTAAACTTACTTATACAATTTACAATACAGCTATTAAAATGCAATGATTATTTTCTTCATAAAAACATTTTTTTCACTAATCTCTTTGTACTACAGTCCCACGGTAAGTACTTCAGAACCAATTCTAGACCATTCCCAGCCTTGAGAGCTAACCTAACCCATTTACCTCATCCACTGAATCAGCTTCATAGAACAAAACTCGCTCTGACAGGTGGAGATGCCTTTTCACTGTAATGAGCATCTCTTGTCTTAATTACCTTCAACAACATATTTAATGCCTTAGAACCACAAACTGTGACAAATGGACCATTCGCCTGGAGCAAACTCTGAAAAATACATTATGAGCTTGTATAAAACACCAAAAGCTCACTGGAGCTTCTAAAGCGAACCTCCTATCATTCACAAAGACTATATAAAAAGAAAAAGTAGAGAAAGTAGAAATCACAGCTAATACAAGGTAAATAAAACATTTTTCTGAAAGTACAACGAAATCTACTGAAAAACCTGAATAGTAGGAAGTCCAGCAATTGCACAATCACGAAAAA
This sequence comes from Rana kukunoris, assembly GCA_029574335.1. NCBI lineage: Eukaryota > Metazoa > Chordata > Amphibia > Anura > Ranidae > Rana > Rana kukunoris. The sequence continues at coordinate 170,060,912 of CM056057.1, forward strand.
AAATAATGTTTTGCCTGTTTTGCCATAGTTTCAGTCTCGATTAGTGACCACTGTTATTAAGGTCGAAATTTTTGGGAAATCCAACATTTTTAAGTTGTCACAAGAACAAAAGGTAATGAAAAGTCTTCCAATAAAGATGCCTGTTCTAGAAACAACAAAAGTAACAAATAACCATCACTTTCCACCGGCTTCCTGTTGCGTCTTCAGTACAGAAAGACAAGGGAAATATCCACAACAGAACGTAGACAGCAAAAAATAAACTGACAGGGGTTCAAACCTTTAAGCCCTTCCATTCTACCTAAAATAAAATAAACTGTTTTGGCAATAAGTATACCTATAGGCAAAACTTCACTTTCATTTTAAATAGAGTAAGAGAGGGTTATAACTAGAGTCCGGGAACCCGAACTCGGACTTCGAACCCCATTGAAGTCAAAAAATGCGTGGGGGTCCCCCCAAATTCAATAACCAGACCCTTTAGGTCTGGTATGGATATTAAGGGGAACCCCATCGTCAATTTAAAAACAATGACGTGGGGTTCCCCCCAAATATCCATAACCAGACCCTTCAGGTCTGGTGTGGATTTTAAAGGGAACTCCACCCCAAATTTAAAAAAAAATGGTGTGGAGTTCCCCTTAAAATCAACACCAGATCCCTTATCTGAGCACGTTGACCTGGCCGGCCGCAGAAAAGAGGGGGGACAGAGTGCGCCCCCCCTCTCCTGAACCGCACCAGGCCACATGCCCTCAACATTGGGAGGGTGCTTTGGGGTGCCCCCCAAAGCACCTTGTCCCCATGTTGATGGGGACAGGGTCTCATCCCCACAACCCTTGCCCGGTGGTTGTGGGGGTATGCGGGCAGGGGGCTTATCAGAATCTGGAAGACCCCTTTAACAAAGGGGACCCCCAGATCCTGGCCCTCCACCTGTGTGAAATGGTAATGGGGTACACTGTACCCCTACCATTTCACGAAGGAAGTGTAAATAGTAGTTTTGAGGGGAAAAAACACACACACCGTAGAAAAAAATTACTTTATTAATTAAAATAAAAATCCATCGGTGAAAATAGATGATCGATACTGCTCCCTGCTCCAACATTGTCTTCTATCCAGCGCCGGGTGATCTCTCCGGCGACGGGTGATCTCTCCAGTGACGGCTGATTGGTCCAGCGATGAGAAGATCCATCCATTCAGAGCACAGCTCAGCGAATGACGCGCCAGAGCTTTGACATTTCATTTATAGGGGAGACGGGGCACGCGTCACGTGACCCCGTCCCCCTCTGACGCACACTCTGCTACATCACTGGGACAGCCCAGACATGCCCCTTGTGTCAGAGCGGAACGGGGTCACGTGATGCCCGTCGCTGGATTGATCTTATGGATATTTGGGGGGAACCCAACGTCATTTTTTTTTTAAATTGACGCCGGGGTTCCCCTTAATATCCATACCAGACCTAAAGGGTCTGGTTATTGAATTTGGGGGGACCACCACGCATTTTTTTTCCCGAACTCCGAACCCGGACCCGAACCAATTATTCAGGTTCGGGTCCGGGTTCGGGAAAAACCCAAAGTCCGTACCGAACCCGAACTTTACAGTTCGGGTTCGCTCAACCCTAGTTATAACCCCTGTTGGTTCATTTTTTTTTCCATCCTTATCCCATTGGGCAGATTTAACTTCACTCCCGTCCCATAGCCAAGACAGGAAGTGAACGGAAATACCTGTAAATCAAGGGAATCCCTTGGGTCCCCCCAATTCACCAGAACAAAGCCCCCTTAGGATTTCCCCTCTACTACTTTTCTGGGGATAACCCAAAATTTGGGGGGGTGGGGAGGAGGAAAAAGAGATATAGGTAACACTGAAGGAGCGCTGAGATAGGTAAGAGGAAAACCAGGATATAGCAGAGTTTTGGAGAAGCAGTGGGCAGTCAACAGTATTAAAGGTTGCAGAGAGGTCAAGTAGTAGGACTATGGAGTAGTGGCCACTGGTTTTAGCAGTTAGTAAATCATTAGTGTGTTTTAGTTTCTGTGGAGTGCTGCGAGCGAAAGACAGACTGTAAGGGGCCAAGAAGGTTGTTTTCAATGAGGTAGGAGCCAAGACGGTTGTAGACTAAATGTTCTAAGTTTAGAGGTCATTGGAAGCAATGAGATGGGTATTAAGTTGTTCAGATTGGTGGGGTCCAGTGAGGGCTTTTTAGGTACAGGAGTGATCTGTGCATGCAGGTACAGTAAATATCTCCCAAACGTACACAGTAGAAGCTGGTGACTTCACCAGTGCACTGCACTCAAAATGAACGTCATGCAGTGCTGCAGCTGTGACTTAATCACGGCTTGGTCATTCAAAAGGCCAGAGCCTGCAAACTTGAAAGGAAGGTTGGGTTAAGACAGCAGCCCTGTCAGCGATGACAGAGCGCCACTGGAGGGCTTTCTATTTAAGGTAAGTCTTTCATAATGTGCTAGTATGTGGTTTTCTACCGCTTTAAATAACTTTGACCTGGAGTGTAGTGTTATCTACCTTTTATTGTGAAGCCGGATAGTATTTTTAAAACATTTCCCCAGTAGTCAAGTCGCTGTGTACAACATTATTTTACAATTTTGTCTTTTTCACTAAACCAGCCAGGAAATACATTTTAAAGCTTGATGGGCCACTTTTTTTCAGAAGAAAGTAGGGATGCACGATACCCCTTTTCATTGGCAAGTACAAGTACCAATATTTTCGGTCAAGTACTTTGTGGTGTGATTCCAACTGTGTACATCAACGGCTGTGGCTTGGGCTCCTTCTGCCACTCCCATTGCTTTGTTCCCCCACATCTACAGAGGATCTCTACTCCAGCCTCCAGCAGTTCAAGCCATCCACTGGACCCCCCTCTGTCCCCCCAGTCCCGCTGTAGCAGATTGCCACCATCCCCCACTGTCAGACATCGTAAAGCCGCTTCACCAGTCGAAGAAATCTCCACAGCTTTCTCTCCTCACTGTACTGACAGTATGGGCTAGACAGCTTATGATTGGTAAGCGCCGTTCATGTGACAGTACTGACCAATTAGAATTCCTGTAGTCCCTACTGTCAGCTCTGCAAGGAGAGGAGAGAAAGCCATGGGGATTTCAAATCCCTGGACCGGTGAAGCTATTTTTCTGTTCCTGGCAGTGGGTGATAAAAGCAATATGGTGGAGTGGGACCGGGGGGCATGGGGAGGGGGTCAAGATTCGGGGATACAAGCCATAGGAAAAGCAATAGGATCCCAAGCCTCTGAGTAGGAAAATTCCTGTCTATTGGTCTGCGGCAAGACCTGGATACAAGGTTCCCTCCCAAGATTCTTCAAAGCCTCTGGACTTTGGAACCCAATCTGGGTGTTACCAATCACAGAGAAAACAGAAAAACAATTTTCTCTGCTCAGGGGAGATTTTCTAGAGCCCCTGAATCTGCATCAGTGAGATCTATGTGTAGGCTTTAATTCTTCTAACCCAATGGCAGGGTACAGCACTGTAACAGTGTATATTATAAATAATTATTGTGGGCAGAAGTAGGTTTCCCTTAGGCCCCTTTCACATTGAGGCGTGGAGCCGCGGTGACGGTATAGCCGCGCTATTTGTAGCGCCGCTATACCGTCGTGTTTACCGCGATATTCGGGCGCTAGCGGTGAGGTTTTAACCCCCGCTAGCGGCCGAAAAAGGGTAAATACCGCCCGCGTTGCGGGCGGTATTACCGCGCTATTGCCGCGGTTTCCCATTGATTCCAATGGGAAGGCGCGCTATAGGAGCGGTGAACACACCGCTCCTATACCGCGGTAAAGATGCGGCTAGCAGGACTTTTGGAGCGTTCCTGCTAGCGCACCGCTTCAGTGTGAAAGCCTTCGGGCTTTCACATTGAACACTACAGGGCATGATTTTTCATGCGGTATAGCAGCGCTATTTTTAGCGCTGTACCGCATGAAAAACGCCTCAATGTGAAAGGGGCCTTATGCCTACCTTTTGCTTCAGCCTTCATGGGTAGGTGCCTTAACTGGACCACCTGCCTCTCCTCAACATATTACAAAGTCATACATGCTTCTATAAGGCCGCGTACACACGATCGGTCCAAACCGATGAAAATGGACTGAAGTCCAGTTTCATCGGTCCAAACCGACTGTGTGTATGGCCCATCGGTCCGTCGTCCTTCGGACCAAAGTTTTAAAACTTGCTTTGAAATCAGACTGATGGATGCCTGACCATAGGTCCAAACCGATGGTTAGTACGCAAAAGCATCGGTTCAAAAAGCAGCGCATGCTCAGAATCAAGTCGACGCATGCTTGGAAGCATTGAACCTCGTTTTTTCAGCACGTCGTTGTGTTTTACGTCACCGTGTTCTGACACAATCAGTTTTTAAACTGATGGTGTGTACGCACATCAGACCATCAGGCCACTTCAGCGGTGACCCGATGAAAACCGTCCGTCGAACCATTCTCATCGGGTTGGACCGATCGTGTGTACGCGGCCTTATGCGTAGTTGAGAACAAAGTGTGAATACTGAACATCTTGTATTACCTACTTTTTTTTACACAAGTCAGTATAACAGTGGACAGACCTTAAATAATTAACTGTAAACTGATCTTTCCTGCAATAGGGTCTTAAGACAAAATTGGAAACTTCTGTATGACTTAGGCCGCATACACACGACCAGTTTCCTCGGCAGAATCCATCAAGAAACTCGGTGGGAGGAAACCGTTCATAACTTGCCGAGGAAACTGGTCGTGTGTACATTTTTAATCGAGGAAACTGTCGAGGAACTCGACAAGCAAAAAAGAGATCATGTTCTCTTCTTCCTCGACGGGAGTCGAATTTGGCTCGTCGAGTTCCCCCACGGGCTGGTTTCCGATGAGAAACTCGAGTGTGTGTATGCTAAGAAACCCGCGCTCCTTCTGTAAAAGTAGCGTTTGTAATAGAAATAGCACATTTGTTACGCTGTAACAGACTAAAAAGTGCAAATGTCTCTTACCAAACATTTCCCTAACACGCAGTAACATGAGATTAGCAAAAGCAGCCCCAAGGGTTATGTGTTGAAGTCACCGCGTTTGAGAACGAGGAGATTTGGTCTTGACAGTGTGTACGCAAAGCAAGCTTGTCGAGTTCCTCGACAAGCCTAACAAGGAACTCGACGAGGAAAACAATGTGTTTCGCCCAACGAGTTCCTCGGTCGTGTGTACGAGGCCTTACATAGATTTACCATTAGTCAGTTCTATCTTCATATCTGGAATATAAGCAGGAATAGATCATAGAATCAGCACTTAAACTCAGAAGGATCTTGCTTAAGAACTACATTTCCTGCTCATCTGGAAGTACCTATTGTCTGAGAGAGAAGCATGTATTAACTGTTACAGTGCCAAGCAAACAATTCTTAGAGACCATAATGGTGCTGTATGCAATTAATGCATTATATGCCCTTTATCCTCAACCATAGCTTATTCACAGAAACTGATGATTGGTAATAATTTAATATTCTATAATGTTTAGCAATATTCTTTGTGACATAAGTGCTCCCTGAAGAATATTCAACATGCTAAACCATATGCAGAGCACTTAGAAAATACATTCCTCGTAGGTAAAATTGAGGTCTATTGTCCTTACTTTAATCATTTGAGAAAGATCTCCCGCATCTGCCAGTTCCAGGACAATATTCAACTCATTGTCTTCAATGAATGAGTCCAGATACTTAATAATGTTTGGGTGATTCAATTGCTGTAAAAAAAAGAAAAAAAAAACACACACACACACAAAAAAAAAAAAAATATGAACATCAGATAATATAACAAAATAAAAACTCAATCTGACTAATGGTTGGAAAAATAGATTTGAATTCTGATTACCATTACCATTTTAGACAAAACGCTTTCATTAAAATAACAATGTTCCTCAGCTACATTTTTATATACTAAGGTGCAGTGCGTTAGAGTTAGGCAGGACTTTCAGAGAATCTCAATGCAGTAAAAAAAAAAAAATCCAGATTTTTTTCTAAAAAAACACAACATACAGAGCAATTACATCTGTGAATTGTGGTGTGCAGCAGTGGACTGTAAATACGCTTTGGGGTACAATTAACAATGAATGGCAACACACATACACAGTGCATTGCCTTGCACACCATAAAGCTGAATTGCAGCAATTCACTTTGTAAACTGTGTTGTCTTACAATGGGTTGTGTCCAACAAGGCCATGCCACTTTGTACAACACACGCACGGTTTTCTCGGCCAGAAACAGCAAGGAAACTGCTGGAAGAGCTTTTTGCAGAGAAAAACATTTGTGTGTATGTTTTTTTGTCCATAAAACTGCCTGGAATCCCGACGAGAAAAATAGAGAACCTGCTCTCTATTTTCTCATCGTGATTCTCATCGGACTGTTTTACGACGAGAAAACCGGTCGTGTGTATGCTTAAAAAAACGTGCATGCTCAGAATCAAGAATGAGACGAGAGAACTCCTGGTAAAACTGGCGTTCGTAATGGAGATAGCACATTCATCACGATGTAACGGACTGAAAAGCACAAAGACTGAAAAGCGAGAATCGTCTCTCACCAAACTTTTACTAACACACAGTAACACGAGATTAGCAAAAGCAGCCCAAAGGGTGGAGCCATTGGAATTAAACCTCCCCTTTATTCTGCCGTCGTACGTCACCGCGTTTTAGAATGACAAGATTTTGGCTTGACAGTGTGTATGCAAAGAAAGCTAGGCAAAGATCATGTCAAGCTTGACAAGAACCCCGTTGAGAAAAACTACAGTTTTTTTCCAACGGGATTCTCACCCGTGTGTACATGGCTTTTTTAAATTTGCATCTGAATTTTACAGCTATTACAATACTCCTGGCACTTTGACAGGGGAGACACTGCCTTCTCAAACACAGCATTTATGCTTGTCCCTCCTCTGTTGCTGCCCATTCACAGAAAGCTTTGTATTTTGTGAATTGGCTCACATAATACAAAGTTCTCTGGGGGGCAGGTTTTTTTTGGGGGGGGGCGTGGCTACATACAACTGTGAAGCTGCAGAAGCAGAGACCAGAAAGTCCGGCATTGGAGTGCCAGAGGTTTAGCCATAGCTATGCTCCTGGCACACAGTGAAAATAAAATGTAAATTAAAGGAATAGGTCCATGAAGTGGCATGCACCTTGTTGGACTTAACCCCTAGTAATTCAGAACATTTAGTGGCTGAATTATTGGAGTTCAGTTTTAATCTTAATTGTAAAATTGACCAGACAAAATAAAGTGCTTGACTGATTCACAATGTGGGCTCTCCCTCTATCAATCTGCCTCATAGGGGATTACAGAAAGCTAATATAAATCTATTACAAAGTTGGATTCCAATGCTTATACTAACTTTTCATTAATTGTAATGTTTTAGTTTAAAACATGGCTACATTATACAGTGGTGTTTTGTATCAGCCTAGAATTCAACTTTAATTAGACCAGTGTTTTTCAACTCCAGTCCTCAAGGCACACCAACAGGTCATGTTTTCAGGCTTCCCATTATTTTGCACAAGTGATTTGATCAGTTTCACTGCCTTAGTTGAAAAACACTGAATTAGACCATCAACAATCTTTTTATATAGTTCCAAATCGTATTACAAATTCCTATAGCCTGAATGTGCAAAAAAAAAAAAAGGGTTTTAAAAGTAATAAAAAAAAAGCAGTACTTTATCCTCCTGTAGTACACGACTTAAGGGACAGTTTTGCAGTAATCCGGTTTTATGTTTGTAAATCCCAAGACTCTTGACGATTGCTTAAAGAGTAACTCTATTTTTGTTAAGAAAAGAAAAACCCTCTGGGTAATCTTATCTTTAGCTATGTACATTGCAAGGGTTAAAGCCTAAGTTCACATTGGAGCTATTTTTCATGCGATTTGAGAGATAAAATCGCATTACAAGTCGCAGCCTATTGGAGGCAATGGCACTGTACCAATCGGTGCGACACAGATTTGGCGGCGCTGCACCAGTTTGCAAAAGTAGTACCTGCACTAGTTTTTACAATTTCAGGTGCTACTGAAGACAGTAGACATCTGGGCATGAAGTCACACAAATGTCTATCAAGTAGCACCTGAAATTGCGCTGAGCTTGCTACTCCGAAATTTCTGGACTTCAATTGAAGCAGCATCAATGTGAACCAGGGCTTAACAAACTTTGTTGCCGATTTCTACCTTTTGTTATTCTGAAAAAATCACTGTGTTTATCTGTGCCCATGTGCTAGATTTATCTATATGGCAGTGGTTTTATAATTATCAACCAGCTACTGCATCTGCAGGGCTCTAATGAGGAACATTGCAGGGTCTGCATCCCTTTAAACATGACTTCTTACTGGAAGTACCTTACCAAAAATGTAATTTGTGTTGCAGGTCATGCCAAAAATCTGCCTGTATCTTAGTGCATACTTCTGGGAAGATCGGTGAGCCAATCACACAAGCAGGAAATTATGTTTCTGGATGGCATTCTGTATGCATTCTGTGTACAGAACACCTCCAGGTAGCCATATTGCATTGCATTTTACACAAAATTTCAGAGCTGCAGATTGAAAAGGAAAGGCCATTTTTAATAACATTCAACTACAATATGACGTGTCGCAATTGTATATGCTATATATTTTTTTTTATTTGCTATTTTTTTCCCATGAAAGTGGAGTTACCCTTTAAGGTGTTTTCTATTTAGGATATAAGTAGTAAACTGAACAGGTAAGAGTACCTCATTAATAATGTTACCGCATCATTTGCTGTAATCTGGATAAAATAGATTCACTGATACCCACATATTTACAAATCTTGGCCAGCCCAGCAGTTAAATGGATTATATTGGCTTCACTGTACACACAGCTGGAACAAGTAACTTTTTCCTTAGGTCAGAATGTGGGAAACAAACTGGGGACTAATACTGAGGCCACGTACACACGATCAGACCGGTCCGATGAAACTGGTCGTGTGTACGGCCCATCGGACCGTTGTCCGGCAGGCCAAAGTTTTAAAACTTGCTTTAAAGTCTGTCCGTCGGACCAAATGATGGTAAGTACACAAAAGCATCGGACCAAAAACCTGCGCATGCTCAGAATCAAGTCGACGCATGCTTGGAAGCATTGAACTTCATTTTTTCAGCACGTCGTTCTACGTCACCGCGTTCTGGCCTCTGGCCCGATGGGATTTTGGCCTGATGGTGTGTACGCACATCAGACCATCAGACCACTTCAGCGTGGTCTGACGAAAACGGTCCGTTGGACCAGTCTCATCGGACCGCTCTGAACGTGTGTACGTGGCCTGAGAATTCACATACAGTAAGTGATGTACCTCATTAGCACACACCCTGCATCATCTACCCTCAGCTGGTCAACTCCTTCCTGTGTCATGATCTAAAGTCTGACCAGGAAGTAAGGCAGAAGTAATGGAAAAGTGTTTTTAAACAGGCCACAAGGACAGTGAGGTAATGGCGTGTGGAAAAAAAGGGAAAGCTTTATTTTTGCAAAAGAAGTACATTAATGCTATATTGGTACATATGGGAGATGAAAAAAGGTGAACAAAAGGTCAACTTAGCCTTTAATAAACACAGAAAATGTCTGTTTTACTATACAAACATGGAGGAAACATTCAAATGTCTGAATATGTATCTGGCAGTTAAAGGCCTGTGGTCATCATTAACCTCCCTGGCGGTCTTCCCGTGTGTGGCACGGGGTGAGATTTTAAAGCTACGATCGGTAACCCCGTGCCACACACGGACTTGCCTCGCTGGATGCAGAAAAAAGTTTACTTACCTTTTCTCTGCGATCCAGCGATGAATCCCCGCAGTACACGGCGGGCGGATGTCCGCCTGATGCTGTGTGTTCCGCCGATTCCCTTCCCTGCGAGCGTCGCGACGTAGGGGGGGGGAACGGCGCCAAATTCAAAAATGTAAACAAACACATTACATACAGTATACTGTAATCTTATAGATTACAGTACTGTATGTAAAAAATACACACCCCCCATGTCCCTAGTGGTCTGCCCTGTACACTACATGTTCTTTTATATAATAAAAACTGTTCTTTCTCCCTGCAAACTGTAGATTGCCCATAGCAACCAAAAGTGTCCCTTTATGGCAAAAATTGTTTTAGAGCAGCTAAAAAACAGCGATAATAAATCAGAATCACTTGCAGAATTTAGCGATAGCGATTTGTGGGGAAATTCGTCATAAAAAAAAAAAATAATGACAGCAAAAATTCTGCAACTGAGCAAATTTCAGTGATTTTGATTTGATTACATTATTGAATAATTTTTACTATAATTATATTATTATTTGTTATAATTTTTTATAATTATTTATTATATTATAATTTTTAATAAGAAAAAAAAAAAAAATCATACCCAGGATGCCTATTAGACTCTTGTTTGGATAGATTTCAGTGAGTTATTCCTAAGAATTACAAGCCTACAGTATAAAACGCCAAATTCCCTTGCAAATAATGGTACCGCTTTTAGCACCTAAAATCTTAAAGAATCATACCGCCAGGGTGGTTAAAGTATTTCTTGGTGTGGAGGTATGTTGTATGGAGATTTTAGATATCGGCTGGTGGAGTTCCTCTTTTAGTTGTAATTACCAATTTGCACATAACTGTAAGTGTAATTTTATGAATAATTCTCGTTTTTTTGCACTTATGTTTATTAGCCTTAAAACAGAAAACAATATTTTTTCCTAAATCTTTTTTTTATATTCTAACGCTAAAAAAGATGGTCAGAATGGGATCGGTCAATTAACAGAAACAGGGTTGAGTATATCCATTTGACATCTAAGTTTCTTTCAAGTGTTGAGCAAGACGCTGACAGACACACCAAAGTGATCTTCTCAACCCTCTGAAGTATACAGCACATCAGACCTTCAACCATTACATATTAAAGCATTAGACAAGGAGCCATTCACCTGCTCTGCACTCCCACAAACTGCTGACCTTGTACTGCGTTAAATGCTTTCTTGGGATCCCACTTAAAACTTACATTATTGTTACTTTTGATTTGTTGAGCTGCTTGTAAGATGACTTCCATGCGCTCAGGGTTTGTATCAGACATAATTTATAAATGCGTACACACTGGAAAGGAATGCCCTACAGGCAGTAAAACAGATACACTCACGGCTCATTCACAACAGAATGTGACTGCTCAAACTGACTCACCAGATTCGGAGCTGTTTGATGCTGTGATTTGAGTGTTTAAACGGCATTTTTTCTCTCTGCAGGGATCCTGGCTTTGAGCATACTTGCAAATTTTCAAGTGTGAAATGTTTCAAAAATATATATATTCAGCAAAGCAATGCCCACAGGCCACTAAACATCTTTCTGTGAGATTATAGCCCATAAAATATTAGGAAGATATGTGAAAATCCATCCTGTTCTGTCAAATACATTTAAACCAGCTGGAACCAAAGGGATGCACGTACACTGCTTGCCTTACAGAATACGAAGCCAAGGGAATTAAATCACTGGATAGGATGGAACTATACTTTAACACAAAACCAGGCAAAATTCTCTAGACCTTAGCACAGAAAAAATAATATATGTAAGCCCAAATATAGTATGTTAACCTTTGCAAATGTTCTGGCTTTCTACATAAATAGCTCTGTTAATGTTATCTGATCCTCATCTAAGTCATAAGAATAAAGAAAGACTAAACACTTGCCGACCGCCCGCCGTCATATTACTGCGGGAGGTCGGCATGCCTAGACGAGATCCGGTAGCTATACGTCCGCTCTTTTTGCAGCCACTAGGGGGCGCGCGCGCCGGCGGCGACCCGCGCGCACGCCCCTGCTCACCCCCGAGTCCCGCGTGCGTGCCCGGCGGGACTCGGTTACAGAGCGGGAACCGGGAGCTTTGTGTGTAAACACATAGCTCTCGTTCCTGTCAGCGGGGGCCACTGATGTCACTGCAGGCTCTTTTTTTATTTTGACGCCCCCATGTCTCTACAGGACACAGTATGTAGCAAGGTAGGGGCTGTCAGAAGGAAACGCAACACACATCAAAAGACCAAGCACACCGATAACATGTGCTGGTTGTTGAATATCTTTCAGCAAGCATCTCTCTTCTCCACAGCAGAGCTCAGTGGTGTGTGTGAGGGCACATCAGTATTATTTTTCTTCTGTTTGCAGGACGGACTTATTTTAAGTTTTTAAAAATAGCAACAGAGTTGCTTTAAGAACTCATTCACATGGTACAGAAATGTACACAGGATGTTGTCATTAGAAAGCTGGCATAAAGATTCTGTCTGATTAATGGCTCATTAATGGCTAGGCGCAGTGGCATTGGAAGGGGGGCTGAGGGGGGCTGGAGCCCTGAGTTGGCCCCCAAAAAGCCCAAGGTCTCAGGCATTCACAACTTTATTATTAGCCTTGAGTACGAGTGGGGACCGATCTGACGATGAGCGCGGCCGAGTGACATAGCAGTTCTTGCCTTCTGGAGCCTGCAGCGCCTATGATGGACATCCCACTGGTCCAATTGCGGGATGTGTGAAGTCCATCATAGGCCCTGCAGGCTCCAGAAGGCGGGAATTACAATGTGGCCGCTTTACTATGAGAAGGTCCCCACTCTGCACTTAGGCGGGCGGCTCTCTTCTTCTGGTTCTGGCTGTCTGCTCTCTACTGTAATGGGCATGCTGCACACCATGGCTGAGCTGCAGGTGGAGGTCTGGTCAGGTAAGTCAGTGTGTGTCAGTGTGGGTCAGGTAGGTCAATGTATGTCAGGTAGGTCAGTGTATGTCAGGTAGGGGGGAAGATGTAAACATACACAAAATGTAAGTGAGACTATGCAGCTGGGGAAAGTGCATATGAAGGAGGGTCAACCAAGCAGGGTCAACTCATCAATAGTCAGGACAATGTTCATTTACGTGTTACGCATGTAAACATTCATAGAAACATTTAAATGCATACCATGTAATATGATGTTCCAAATCAAACTGTGGATTCAGATTTATCTATTCTAGGTTTACACAGCTGCTGGGGGAATACTGTCCACAACACAATTGACTGAAGGGCCCATAGGCTATGATTCTGTTTTCAAGAGCAGTACAGGGGCTCATGCATGGGCATATAAAACAATGTGTTCAGATCCATACTGCATACAGTTTTATACTGATCTGAACATAGCAGTGTTGTAGGCTATGGGGTATAGCCTATACTAATGCTGTGTTCAGATCAGTATAAAACTCGTACTTGAAACCAGAATCTTTAACCCATTAGTATGGAAGGCAACCAGCTGGCTCGTTTTAGTTTGCCCGATTTTACAGGACGCTCACTACATTGCAGATAGTGAAAGGAGCTGTGTGTTAGTGGGCTTCCTAACTTACCTGCTCCCTGCCCTGAAGGGAGGGGGTGAGCACGATACTCCACGCCAGGGAGAAAGCCTTGCATTACTGTGTGTAGTTACAGACAGAAGAACAGGAAGTGAGCATTTCTCAGAAGAAATAAGGACATTTAAAAGCAAAATCGAAGGATGAGGTAAGTGAAGGAGGACCGCACTAAGGTAAAGGAAGCTATTTAGGGAAAAAAAATTGTACCTTTACAACCCGTTTAAGATATATGCTGCCACATTTGTAAAGCACAGGGTTCCTAATGCTAGTCCACATTCAATAGCAAGTGAGAGGTTCCTTGGCAAAGTGTAAATTCTATTAAGATGCCCATGCCATTGGGTGGTTGTTGTCAGATGCTATTGATTTCAACTCAAATCATACAGTAGCAGCACACATTACCTTCAGAAGATCAATTTCCTTAATACAATCTTGTCTTGCCTTGGCATCCATCATTTCAAATATCTGTAAAAGATAACATGCTTTTTATTAATTATCAGAATTGTATTAAGAGCATATAATAAAAACACTTCTAGGGGCAATTTCATGTACTCACACTGTGTCTGTAAATTGGATTGAACACATTGATACAAATTGTTTAATGCGCTTTTATACAAATATACTATCAAACCTAAAAACACAGGCACAGTGGGTCCAATGATTTCAAAACACCTTTGTTAGACCATATGTGTTTCAATACTATAAAAAACAAAATAAGTGCAATTTTTTATTATACAATTGTGCTCATAAGTTTACATACTCTGCCAGAATTTATGATTTCTTGGCCATTTTCAGAGAATATGAATGATAACACAAACACAAACTTTTCTTTTATTCATGGTTAGTGTTTGGCTGAAGCCATTTATTATCAATCAAATGTGTTTACTCTTTATTTTAAATCATAATGACAACAGAAACTACCCAAATAACTCTGATCAAAAGTTTACATACCCCAGTTCCTATTAGCATGTATAAACCCCCATTTAACATCAATGACATCTTGAAGTTTTTTGTGGTATTTGTGGATGAGGCTCTTTATCTAGTTCTTACATAGTAAAGCTGCCCATTCCTCTTGGCAAAAAGCCTCCAGTTCCTGTAAACTCTTGGACTGTCTTGCATGAACTGCACGTTTAAGATCTCCCCAGAGTGGCTCAGTTATATTGAGGTCAAGAGACTGAGAATATGCCGCCCCAATGGGGCATAGAATTTATATATATTGTTTCTCTGAACCATTTTCTATGGACGTTTATATTTAGTTCACATGCTGCCATCTAGTGACCTTTTATGGTTTATTTTGTCTGTTATGACACACTTCCTTTGTATGTAATGCTCCACCCCTTCTTTCTGTGATTGTATTTCCTGTGTAATGGAGGCAGCTACAGGCCACATGTAGCAGGGCACATGTATTCTGCATAGTAATCTACAGACAATATCATCTTTTGACCGCATAAGTACCACAACCTGTTCATCTGTTGTATCCTGTCATTTGCTATAACCCGATTTTTGGAATAAAAGCACCTCTGCAAATAGAATAGGTACTTGGTGAGCTCAAGCTATCAGATGAGGATTGTCCTCAGTGATTATATCTGCTTATACAGGCCAGGCATAGAGGTCTCAAGGAATAGATCGCTTCACAATAAGATATAAGATACAATAAGAGTCAGAATAGGGATGGCCACTCCAGGACCTTCACTTTATTCTGCTGTAGCCAATGGCAGGTCTACTTGGCCTTGTGTTTTGGATCATTTTTATGTTGGAATGTCCAAGTACGTCCCATGGGCTGATAAATGCAAATGTTCCTCCAGTATTTTTTGATAACATACTTGTCATCAATTTTGACCATATTTCCTGTGCTTTTGTAGCTCACACATCCCCAAAACATCAGTGATCCACCTCTGTGTTTCACAGTAGGAATGGTGTATCTTTCATCATACACCTTGTTGACTCCTCTACAAATGTAGTGTTTATGGTTGTTGTGAAAAAGTTAAATTTTGGTCTCATCACTCCAAATGACTTTGTGCCAGAAGGTTTGAGGCTTGTCTTTGTGCTGTTTGGCGTATTGTAAACAGGATACTTTGTGGCATTTGCATAGTAATAGCTTTCCTCTAGCGACTTGACCATGCAGCCCATCTTTCTTCAAGTGCCTCCTTATTGTGCATCTTGTAACAGCCACACCACATGTTTTCAGCGAGTCCTGTATTTCACCTGAAGATATTTGTGGGTTTTTCTTTGCATCCCGAACAATTTTTCCTGGCAGTTGTAGCTGAAGCTTTAGTTTGTCTACCTGACCGTGGTTTGGTTTCAACAGAACCCCTAATTTTCCACTTCTTGATTAGAGTTTACTGCTGATTTGCATTCTCAATTCTTTGGATAAAGCGACGCAGTGCTGAATCGCAAAAAGTGCTCTGGTCTTTGGCCAGCCAAATGGTCCGGAGCTGAAGTGGTTAATAGCCATTCAAACCCCTTTGTGTCAACTTGTGTGCATGTTAACAGGCCAAAATCACCACGGTATGTAAACTTACATCACAGCGTGATGAATGTGCTATCTCCATTACGAACGCTAGTTTTACCAGAAAGAACGATCCCGTCTCATAACTAGCTTCTGAGCATGCACGTTATTTTCACATGGTTAAAGCCCACACATGACCAATTTTTACAACGTTAAAAATTACAACGTTAAAAAGTTAAATACGACAACGTTAAAAAACGCAGTGAAAATTTAGAGCATGTTCTAAATTTTTAATATCCATTTTTAACGTTGCAAAAAATGCTCTGGAGCCCACACACGATCATTTTTAATGACATTAAAAAATATATTTTTTTTACATTGCGAAAAACGGTCATATGTACACGGCATTAGGCTTGGTTCACACCTAATGCTGGTGCAGGGGTCCTGTGCGTCCTCGTTCACAGTTTCAGGACCGATTTCAGCACCGAATTTTGGACTGAATTCGAACCTGAAACGCACAGGGCTCCGGTGCAAATTTGCACCAGAGCTGCATCAAAGATATGTGAACTGGCTCTATAGAGAGCAGGTCACAATCTCCTGCTATTGCGAATTGGATGAGGAGATGCCGCATTCAATTCGCAATGGTGTGAACACAGCCTTAGGCCTCGTACACACGACCGAGGAACTCGTCGGGCGAAACACATCGTTTTCCTCGTCGAGTTTCTTGTTAGACTTGTCGAGGAACTCGACAAGCTTGCTTTGCGTATACACGTTAAAGACCAAATCTCCTGGTTCTCAAACGCGGTGACTTCAACACATACAACGGCAGGGGCTGCTTTTGCTAATCTCATGTTACTGCGTGTTAGGAAAAAGTTTGGTAAGACACATTTGCACTTTTCAGTCTGTTACAGCGTGACAAATGTGCAATTTCCATTACAAACGCTACTTTTACCGAGGGTGCACGGGTTTCTTAGCATACACACGCTCAAGTGTGTCCGACGAGGAACACGACGAGCCAATTTGACTCCCATTGAGGAAAAGGAGAACTTGCTCTCTTTTTTGCTCGTCGAGTTCCTCAACAGTTTCCTTGATGAAAAACGTGCACATGACCGGTTTCCTCGGCAAAAAAGCTCTCCCACCGAGTTTCTTGATGGATTCTGCTGAGGAAACTGGTCATGTGTACGAGGCCTTATTCCCGGTTCACGCATTGTTCAAGATCGCATTTTATTCGCACCACACTGCAGTGCAAATTACGTGTGATGTTCGTACATTGCGATATCAGCCATACAGGTAGTATGGCTGATATCGCATTTGGACCAAACTCGTACAGGACCCTTTTTTTGGTCCGCATCAGATTTGGATTGCACGGGTGCTCACATCCATGCGATCCGATTCATGTCCGAACTGTCAGTTTGCAGTGCGATATGCAAGCTGAAATGGGGGTGTCATTAACATGGTATTGACACTCCCAGCAGTTTGCATATGGCAGTGTGAACTGCCGTGTGAGTCGGGTGCGTTGCAGGTAGCCGCAGTGGATTTGCAGGGTTCACGCAGTGTAAACCAAGCCATATGGTCTTTATTATAGTATAATATCAAAATTAGAACAGATGATAGACAGCGCTAATAGGGCTGGTTAAAATGTCCAACAACATATAATGAGCTCAGATGATGTAGAAAAGAAATAAACAGTGATGGGTGTTTCTCAGAAGATTCTCAGGATCCTACACCTTGTCCCAGATATTTCACCACAAGTGAGGCACACTCCCCTTCGGGGTTTAAACTCACCAGAAAGGCAGTAATATCAAGCCTTAAGAGAATCACTTTTCACCTCAAACATCCGTCAGCCCAGCAGGAGATCAGTAAGGGTTAAAGCTCCACATAAAACAAATAAAATCTGAAATAGTGTAATTCCGCTTTAATGTTTAAAAAGGAACAGCCCTTTACCATACATTGAACCCCCGCTCACAATGCACGTACCATTAATCAGCAGAGATGAGCCATAAGAACGACAATTTTCAGATGGAATCAGAAATCCCAGAAGCAGGCATGTAGTGTGTGAGACCAAATGTACTTCCTGGTCAGAAACCACCAGTGGAGCGCAGAAAACGTCACTTCCGGAAAGGCCGCGTTAGCCCCGCCCTGACCGGTTTTGTTATCCAATCGACTTCAACTGAGGGCGTGGCTAAGCGGCAAATGTTGAATACTTATAAAGGCCCTCCCGTCCTGTCATTGGGTCAACTGGCAGCACGGAGAGCTCCCCCATTGGTCAGTCGCTGAATCCCTTAATGACAGGCACAAGGAAAAATAAACATACAGGCGCGATCACACAGGGTAATCTGTAGAGCGTATATATTAAACGGGGAACTTATTTCTCATATAGAGATGCACTCAGCGTTCCTGACATAGTTTTTATGTATCAATGAAAACGGAGAGTTATATTAGCATCGAACTCACTCGAGAATGATACCAAACTCAAAGATGCTGCTTCTGGGGTTAATGAAAACCAAACCAAGCATAAAAGGAAGTGTACATAGAGCTAATAACCACTGCATATTTACACATTGCTACATACACGTAAATAATACAGGTTATAACAGAATACTTTAAAAAATACTGATAAAATTAATTCATTATTTAAAAAGGGGGGTAATTTATTATTAAAAAATAATTAAAAATAGGAGAAATTTTCCTATACAGTCATATATCAAATCCAGATATATATGTTTGCCACTCATGAAACCCATAATTACATGCGTTCCACAAGTGCTGAATAACAATGGCAAAAACATATACAGGGAGTGCAGAATTATTAGGCAAATGAGTATTTTGACCACTTCATCCTCTTTATGCATGTTGTCTTACTCCAAGCTGTATAGGCTCGAAAGCCTACTACCAATTAAGCATATTAGGTGATGTGCATCTCTGTAATGAGAAGGTGTGTGGTCTAATGACATCAACACCCTATATCAGGTGTGCATAATTATTAGGCAACTTCCTTTCCTTTGGCAAAATGGGTCAAAAGAAGGACTTGACAGGCTCAGAAAAGTCAAAAATAGTGAGATATCTTGCAGAGGGATGCAGCACTCTTAAAATTGCAAAGCTTCTGAAGCGTGATCATCGAACAATCAAGCGTTTCATTCAAAATAGTCAACAGGGTCGCAAGAAGCGTGTGGAAAAACCAAGGCGCAAAATAACTGCCCATGAACTGAGAAAAGTCAAGCGTGCAGCTGCCAAGATGCCACTTGCCACCAGTTTGGCCATATTTCAGAGCTGCAACATCACTGGAGTGCCCAAAAGCACAAGGTGTGCAATACTCAGAGACATGGCCAAGGTAAGAAAGGCTGAAAGACGACCACCACTGAACAAGACACACAAGCTGAAACGTCAAGACTGGGCCAAGAAATATCTCAAGACTGATTTTTCTAAGGTTTTATGGACTGATGAAATGAGAGTGAGTCTTGATGGGCCAGATGGATGGGCCCGTGGCTGGATTGGTAAAGGGCAGAGAGCTCCAGTCCGACTCAGACGCCAGCAAGGTGGAGGTGGAGTACTGGTTTGGGCTGGTATCATCAAAGATGAGCTTGTGGGGCCTTTTCGGGTTGGATGGATGGAGTCAAGCTCAACTCCCAGTCCTACTGCCAGTTTCTGGAAGACACCTTCTTCAAGCAGTGGTACAGGAAGAAGTCTGCATCCTTCAAGAAAAACATGAATTTCATGCAGGAAAATGCTCCATCACACGTGTCGAAGTACTCCAAGGCGTGGCTGGCAAGAAAGGGTATAAAAGAAGAAAAACTAATGACATGGCCTCCTTGTTCACCTGATCTGAACCCCATTGAGAACCTGTGGTCCATCATCAAATGTGAGATTTACAAGGAGGGAAAACAGTACACCTCTCTGAACAGTGTCTGGGAGGCTGTGGTTGCTGCTGCATGCAATGTTGATGGTGAACAGATGAAAACACTGACAGAATCCATGGATGGCAGGCTGCATGAGTGTCCTTGCAAAGAAAGGTGGCTATATTGGTCACTGATTTGTTTTTTTTTGTTTTTGAATGTCAGAAATGTATATTTGTGAATGTTGAGATGTTATATTGGTTTCACTGGTAAAAATAAATAATTGAAATGGGTATATATTTGTTTTTTGTTAAGTTGCCTAATAATTATGCACAGTAATAGTCACCTGCACACACAGATATCCCCCTAAAAAAGCTAAAACTAAAAACAAACTAAAAACTACTTCCAAAAATATTCATCTTTGATATTAATGAGTTTTTTGGGTTCATTGAGAACATGGTTGTTGTTCAATAATAAAATTAATCCTCAAAAATACAACTTGCCTAATAATTCTGCACTGCCTGTATAGGGCCAGATTCAGGTAGATGGGCGCTTCTTTACTTTGGAGTAACGTTTCTCATTTACGTTACTCCGCCGACACTTTCGGCGCAAGTACTGTTATTCACATAGCACTTGCGCGTAAACTTGCGCCAGAGTAACGATAATGCGCTGGCGTAACCCGACGCAAGTGGAAGTGGGTGTGATCATATGTAAATGATGGGCGGGGCAGAGGCTTATGTCCAGCGCATCATCCACGGAGCATGCGCAGTAAGTGAGGCTTCACTCGCCCCCTTGTGCGCATTGCTCACAACTTCCGTCGGCACCACTTCACGGGAAACGTCAGCGCAATGCTTTTCGTTGGGCGTTTAAATGCGCCCGTAGATGCGCCATTCCGGCACTAAAGTATATCCTGTTCCCCCTCCCCGCAGTGAAGTTACTTTTGTTCTGAGATGGCTGCTCCCGTTCCCCGCAAACACACAGGAGAAAGCTGAACTCTAAAGGCCAGGAGCTGTCAGCCGTCATCCCGGCTATGGAGACCTATGATGTCTTCCTCCATGGCTGTAAAAGTTGACAGACAAGCATGGACAGAGGTGTTGTCCTGCAAGTGGGGGTGCTCAGCTAGCTCTTATCGTCGGTAACGCTGCTGTAGCTGCTCTCCTGCTGACCTGTGGCCGTCTGGAGTAAAGATAAAGCAGCTATTTGTAGAAATAACTTTGCGCCGGACGGACGAGATACGCGCGGCGCATGTAGCCAGCGTATGGTGCTAATCCGTTCGCGAATCGGGAAATAACCCTCATTTGCATATTTGCAGGGGAAATCAATAGGCGCGACTGATGCGCCAAGCGAAATTATGCGCTGACGATACTCTGGCGTCGGAAAGTTAAGCCGATCGGAAATGGCCCGTTTTCTGTCGCATCTAGTTTGGTGGGTACGGCCACATAAAAAACGACGGCGCATAATCACAGTTACGCGGCGCATATCGAATTACTCCAGCGCAAGTCTTGCTGAATCTGGCCCATAATCAGTAAAGATAAATTCCTCACCCAAAGAGGTAGATAAATGGATGAAAGGAATATATCATACATTTCACTGAAATATAGTAATTTAAAACAATTATGACATACGTAAAATATATAAAATAGATAAAAATTGATAAAATACGATACGTATATATGAGGTAGAAAGGAGAATGCTAGAGATCGCTTATAAAACAATTAATGTCTAATTCGACATTTAACCCCTTAGGAGCTAGGGTATCAGCAGTATAAATATATTTAGTCTCTAGTTTAGAGAGTTACCTCACTCGGTTACACCCTCTCCAAGGAGGTTTCAACTGTTCCACCCCCCAGAATCTGAGACCTGCCGGATTTTTGTCATGATGGAGTTTAAAATGCAGAGACACATTATGGTCTTTGTAGCCCAATTTTATGTTCGCAATATGTTCTGCGATTCTTATTTTAAGTTTTCTTTTTGTACGGCCCACATACAGCAGCTTGCAAGGACATTCCAAGAAATAGACTATATATGTAGTGTTACAGGTCAGAAAATCTTTAATCACAAACGTGGCATCATTTCTGGAAGTAAAAGTGTCCAGGCCCCTAACATGACTAAGAACCTCTTTGCATGGACCACATTTTCTGCAAGTAAAAAAAACGTTTTTCTTTCAAAATGAAACGGGCTTACTTGGGGGATCTAAAACTTTTTTTAATGATCCTATCTCCATAATTGGGAGCCTTCCTATAGATAAAGGAGGAGTTGTCCTGGATCACATTTCTCAGGTCCTTGTCCAAAAAGAGTATGTGCCAATGGGCGGAAAAGATCTTTTCAACTTCTTTGTATTGTGAATGATATCCAGAAATGAAACTCCATTCAAAAATATTCTGAATTCGAGAGGATGATGATGTAGTGGCCGAGAGAGGAGATAAAAGGTACTACACGTAGTTCTTCTATACGTTTATTTGATCTCTCTTCAGAGTAGCCCTTCTCCATGAATTTAATTTTAAGGACCCCTGCTTGTGTAATATAATCGGTGTCTTCAGTACAGTTGCGGCGTACTCGCATGATCTGTCCTTTTGGTATATTCCTAAGCCAAGTAGGGTGATGCCCACTTTTAGTTGGTAGATAACTATTTGCATCTGTAGGCTTGAAGTACACTTTTGTTCCTAGTTTATGGTCTTTATTGTTGAGAAGCTTTATTGTAAGTTCCATCCTATGACATCATGCCCTCTTTTTGCCAGTGTTACCCATTATAAGCCTTTCTAAACACAGATGTTATCTAGATAAGTAATATACAATATTACGGTAAATGAAAAGTAACCAGGTTTGAAATTGTACAGTTGTCCATGTTTTTGTCACTTCTGCCAATAATAATCTCTTACTACAGTAATAGCTTGTTTTCTGCATCATTGGCTTTCTGTAAAACCATCCACACTTTATAAAACCACCAGGGCTCCATTTTAAAACATTCTAACACTTCAGAACACCCACTTTATTAAAAGGTAATGGGAGAGTCGGCTTAAAAGCAATCTGCAGACTCCTGGTAAACGTGATTGAATTTTTACATCCACTACCAAGTAGTGAAAACAGCTTGTAAACTCCCCAAATAGGATTAGCAGATGGACCGAGGTCAACAGATAGAGCTGCCAACAGTGCAGTTTGTTAGCTCTGTATGGTTATATTAGAGCCCCATTCTTGCTGCCTATTCATAGGTTAGTTATGACATAGAGAATAAATAGTAAAGTGGGCTTTTACATGTTTTATTCATTGTTTTTTTAAATAATTATGGCTTATGCCCAGGCCTGGACTGGGACAACAAAATAGGCCTGGTCATTTAAGACTGAGCAGCCTATTTTTTTTAGGAACCGGAGGGGGTTGGGGGGTTCGGTAGGCATTCGCGGGGGTGGCTGGTCCCAGTGCCCTCCACACTCGTCCCCACCCCCTCCTGAACCCCCGCCCCCCCACCCTGCGGCCCCCCCACCCCAAAGCACCTTGTCCCCATGTTGATGGGCCTCCTACTGACAACCCTGGCCGTTGGTTGTCGGGGTCTGCGAGCGGGGGGCTTATTGGAATCCAGGAGCCCCCTTTAATAAGGGGGCCCCAGATCCCGAACACCCCACCCTCATCGTACCCCTACCCTTTCACCTGAGGGGGAAAAGTGTCAAGAAAAAAACACACTAGACAGGTTTTTAAAGTAATATATTAGTCAGCTCCGGGGGTCTTCTTCCGACTTTGGGGGTCTTATTCCGACTTCGGGGGTCTTCTCCCTCTCTCCAGTTCTTTCTGCCTGGCACCGCTATCTTCCTCCAGCTTTTCTACTAGCTGTGGCCTGGTGTTCTCCCTTCTTCCGACTTCGGGGTCTTCTTCTCCGCTCTCTTCTCCCGCTCTCTGGTTCTTTCTGCCTTCTGCCGGGCACCGCTATCTTCTTCCAGCTCTTTAACTAGCAGCGGGCCGGTCTTCTGCGTCATCTTCTTCCCTCTTCTCTTCTTCGATGTTGACTCATCGCTTCCTCCCGCTGTAATGCCGGGTGCGCGGTGTGCAACGAGTTATATAGGCCTCATATGATGTCACAGTTCCATCATGCTCTATGTGGTGACGACATAAGGGGCGGGGTCACCGGGTGATATCACCCGGTGACCACGCTCCATGCCTATATAAATCGTTGCGCACCGGATTCTGATAAGCCCCCTGCTCGCAGAACACCACAACCAACGGCCAGGGTTGTCGGGAAGAGGCCCTTGTCCCCATCAATATGGAAACAAGGTGCTTTGGGGTGGGGGGCCGCAGGGCTCCCCCCTGCCACCAAGTACCTACCCCCCATGTTGAGGGCATGCGGCTTGGTACGGTTCAGGAGGGGGGCGCTCGCTCGCCCCCACCCCCTTTCCTGACCGGCCGGGCTGTGTGCTCAGGTAAGGGTCTGGTATGGATTTTGAGGGAACCCCCACTCTGTTTTTTCAGCGTAGGGGGTTCCCCTTGAAATCAATACCAGACCTAAGGGCCTGTTATGCTCTTGGAGGGGGAACCCATGCCGTTTTTTTTATTTAAAATTTGGCATGAAGTTCCCCCTCCTGAAGGCGACTTCAAGTCGAATTGTAAGTCGCACTGAAGTCGCCCCAAGTCGCGCTGTGATTCAAACTCAAGTCGTGTCCAAGTTGCCCCCCAAAGTCACATTGAAAGTCGTGTTGCCCCTGTGTGAATGGGCTCTAAAGCTCAAAAATAGAAAATGTTACGTTTAAGTTCAGTAATTTACATGCACACACGTGTTTACTCATCTATATGCATGTCAGGACTCTGTGCAGGCCAATCAAGTTCCTCCATCCCAAACGTTCTTATCTATGTCTTTATGGACCTTGGTAGTGTACTGACGCGCAGTCGTGTTGGAAGAAGAAGGGGCCATCTCTAGGAGCATAAAATTGGTATGCTGATGCCTGAAGAGTTCCCTCAGGTGAGGATGCATTGCTGGGCACAGGTGAGACTGCATTCTGGGGCACTAGTTAGGCTGCATTGCTTGGCACAGGTGAAGCTGCATTTCTGGGCACTGGTGAGGCTGCATAGATGGGCACAGCTGAGCCCTGCATTCTTTATGTAGTGCACTCCTGAGCCCTGCATTTGATATGTAGTGCACTGAGCCCTGCATTATTTATGAAGCGCACTCCTGAGCCCTGCATTCATTATGTAGCACACTCCTGAGCCCGGCATTCTTTATGTAGCACTCTCCTGATCCCTGCATTCTTTATGTAGCGCACTCCTGAGCCCTGCATTCTTTATGTAGCATGCTCCTGAGCACTACTGAACTCTGCACTCTGTTTTTTTCTCCATCTTATCTTCATAACATTAGGTAGTCATATCTCCAATAATTCTAAGGCCGCATACACACGATCAAATTTATCTGCTGGAAACGGTCCGACGGACCGTTTCAGCAGACAAATTCGATCGTGTGTACGGGCGGACAGACAGGTTTTTCCAGCAGACAAATTTTAAAGCATGCTTTAAAATCTGTCTGCTGGGAACCCGTCCGTCCGACATGTCCGCTGGTTAGTACACTAACCAGCGGACATATCTGTCCGCACATGCGTCGAATGGATTCGACGCATGCGTGGAAGTATTTTACTTCCTGGTGCCGGTGACATGGCGGCGTCAACGTCACTGCCATGTCACCGCGCTGTCTGCCGGCGGGGATTTTGGTTTGATCATGTGTACACGATCAAACCAAAATATCCCAGCAGACAAATCCGATCAAAACGGTCTGTCAGACCGATTTGATCGGATTTATTTAGTGGTGTGTACGCGGCCTAAGAAGTATCTTTTTTTTAATCTTTATTTATGGATGAAATGTAAGAAATAACATATATATCATACAATCATTCCATAAACACATACCACACACACAGACTGCATATATGATTTGAGGAAAAAATATGCTTATAAAATTGTTTACCATTTCCCAATAAAAAAAAATATATGTCCTGAGGTTTAATTTGAAAAATGTGGTCACCTTATCTTATTGTGAATTTAAAGAAGGTAGGACACTTTAGGAGGCTTATATTTAATGTAGAGGAGGAGCAGCTCCAGGGACCCTGGTGTAAGGGGGGGGGGGAAGATCTTTGTGGACCCTGATGTAAGGGGGGGCTCTCTGGGGACCCTGATGTAATGAGGGGTGCTCTATGGATCCTGATGTAAGTTGGGAGGCTCTCTGGGGACCCTGATGTAAGTGGGAGGCTTTCTGGGGACCCCGATGTAAGGGGAGATCTGCACTCAGATATGTAACAATATTTCATATATAATATATATTTATATATACATATATATATATATATATATATATATATATATATATATATATATATATATATATATATACATATATATAAACAGCATCTCACATAAGTGAGTACACAACTCACATTTTTGTAAATATTTTATTATATCTTTACATGTGACAACACTGAAGAAATTACACTTTGCTACAATGTAAAGTGTACAATGTAAAGTAGTGAGTGTACAGCTTGTATAACAGTGTAAATTTGCTGTCCCCTAAAAATAACTCAACACAACCTAAAGTGAAATTGTCCAAATTGAGCCCAAAGTGTCAATGTTTTGTGTGGCCACCATTATTTTCCAGCACTGTCTTAACCCTCTTGGGCATGGAGTTCACCAGAGCTTCACAGGTTGCCACTGTAGTTCTCTTCCTTTCCTCCACGATGACATCACAGAGTTGGAGGATGCCTTGCGCTTCTCCATCTTTCATTTGAGAATGCCCCACAGATGCTCAATAGGGTTTAAGTCTGGAGACATGAAAATCAGGGCAAAATCGTAGGTGCGCGATATACGCCGATACCCGCTTTCCCACGCCGAGTTTGAATACTGCGCCGGCATATACCGAGTGCAGTACACTCGTGTATAGTCGGGCAGGCTCGGCTCCTCTCGCCCTCACGTCCTTGACGTACAGGACGTGAGCGCGAGAGTAGCCGAGCCTGCCCGACTATATCAGATTCTTGTAGGGCTGGACTTTGGCCAGCGGTGTGGAAATTTTTAGTGGGACTAAACATCTGGTATTAGGGGGAGGAATAGTGCCCCATCGTTGGTATCATAGGGAGGAATGGTAACCCATTAGTGGTGTCAGTGGGAGAAATGGTGCTCTACTGTCATTGTCAGATGGTAGAATAGTGTTTTGTATCGGTGGGAGGGATAGTGCCCCAAGGGCCAGGTAAAGGCAAGCAAAGGGCCGCATATGGCCCTCGGGCCGCATTTTGGAGACTACTGATCTAAAGCATAGTAGTTTAGTTTTAACTGTGACATCATTTGTAGCTCTTGACCCTCAAAAGCTTGGGAGCTAAATAATCTGTTATTCTTTTTACATTTGCCAGCACTGGGTGAAATATATTGTGGTTGTTCCTGAGGTGTGAAATAGCTAAAAATATAAGGATCCTGTTGCTTACTTTCTATGAGGACCACTACATTTCCTGTTGACAATAAAAATGAAGCAGTTTGCAACTGCTTGCCTTCAGAAATAATCTGTAGTAGCATCAACTGTGTGTACTGCAAAAGGTTTCTTAGGCACAAGTGATCTACTTGCTAAAATACGGTATTTAATCTGAACATGCATAGTTGATAAGACTATAAAAAAGTCAGGGTCCATGCTAATTTATGTTTTCTGCCTATAGAAGCAGCTCAATGTTATCCTATGTGTCCATGCACCTAAGGTTTTTTAGAGGCAAATTTTAAGCTCAGCGTTTATAGGCATAAAAGAAAAACCCTTCTGGATCGCGTCTTTGAGAGGGCTTTCAGGCAGAAAAAATGCTTAAAACCCCTTCAGGTTTACCAAAACCATCAAATAGTATTATTATTATTATTATTATTATTATTATTATTATACAGGATTTATATAGCGCCAACAGTTTACGCAGCGCTTCACATCAGGGAAGACAGTACATTCACAATACAAATCAATACAGGAGGGATCAGAGGGCCCTGCTCGTAAGAGCTTACAATCTAGAAGAGAGGGTCAAGTGGAACAAAGGGTAGTTAGCTGATGGACTCAAATGAAACATGCAGTTGCTAGGTGTGGGAAGGGTAGGCTTCTCTAAAGAGGAGGATCCTCTAAAAGCTAATAGAGAGGGAGATAGACGGATAGATTGGGGTAAGGAGTTCCATAGGCTTGGAGAGGCGCAGGCGCCGAAAATAGCCGGTCCTAGTTTGGGTTTTTTCGGAGGGCGTGACGCGGCTATATACGGCGCCTGCGCAGTCAGCTCCTGGGTCTGTGCGCAGGCGCCGAGAAAAGCCGAATGCTAATCGGCTGTTTTCGGAAGGCGTGACGCCTTATAGCGGCGACATTCCGCGGTGCGCCTGGAATTCAATGATTTGATATAAAGTAAGTACGTGCATTAAAAAAAAAAAAACAGCATACTGCCGCTGACGCCAGTATGCTGGATGTAATGAAAAAAAGTGATTTTAAGGGTGGAACTCCGCTTTAATATTATTCAACTTGTACAAGAGATTCCCAAACAGATTAATTGCTTTATTTACATTGGGCCAGATTCAGGTAGATGGGCGCTTCTTTACTTTGCAGTAACGTTTCTCATTTACGTTACTCCGCCGACACTTTCGGCGCAAGTACTGTTATTCACATAGCAGTTGCGCGTAAACTTGCGCCAGAGTAACGATAATGCGCTGGCGTAACCCGACGCAAGTGGAAGTGGGTGTGATCATATGTAAATGATGGGCGGAGCCCAGCGCAGAGGCTTACGTTCAGCGCATCATCCACGGAGCATGCGCAGTGAGTGAGGCTTCACTCGGCCCCCTTGTGCGCATGCTCACAACTTTCGTCGGCACCACTTCACAGGAAACTTCAGCGCAATGCGTTCCATTGGGCGTTTAAATGCGCCCGTAGATGCGCCATTCCGGCAATAAAGTATATCCTGCTCCCCCTCCCCGCAGTGATGTTACTTTTGTTCTGAGATGGCTGCTCCCGTTCCCCGCAAACACACAAGAGAAATCTGAACTCTAATGGCCAGGAGCTGTCAGCCGTCATCTCGGCTATGGAGACCTATGATGTCTTCCTCCATGGCTGTAAAAGTTGACAGACAAGCATGGACAGAGGTGTTGTCCTGCAAGTGGGGGTGCTCAGCTAGCTCCTATCGTCGGTAACGCTGCTGCTGTAGCTGCTCTCCTGCTGACCTGAGGCCGTCTGGAGTAAAGATAAAGCAGCTATTTGTAGAAATAACTTTGCGCCGGACGGACGAGATACGCGCGGCGCATGTAGCCAGCGTATGGTGCTAATCCGTTCGCGAATCGGGAAATCTCCCTCATTTGCATATTTGCAGGGGAAATCAATAGGCGCGACTGATGCGCCAAGCGAAATTATGCGCTGACGAGACTCTGGCGTCGGAAAGTTAAGCCGATCGGAAATGGCCCGTTTTCTGTCGCATCTAGTTTGGTGGGTACGGCCACATAGATACAACGGCGCATCTACACAGTTACGCGGCGCATATCGAAATACTCCAGCGCAACTCTACCTGAATCTGGCCCATTGTGTTTTGTACTCTTGCTTACCTGGACTTTCTTCAGAGCCACCGGTTTCCTGTCCATGTGACAAGTCGCTCTGTATACCTCACTGAACTGCCCCCGACCAATTTTCTTATCAATTTTAAAGTCTGCCAAAGTGCATCGGTAAGGATAGGTGGTCATGTGTCTCTGTGCAAACAAGATGTAAAAAAAAAATACAAATCAGATTCAGTGGAAAAAACAAATTGATGTAAATGTTTAGTTACTTTCTTTCAAGTATTTCTTATCCTAGGATAAAACAGACCTATAAACATTAAATGCATACATATACATTTTAATGACATAGTGGGACTTGCAATGCCTACAGCAGGTGTGTAGACTTGAGGAAGCTGAAACCTTACCAAAAGTGTACCCCAAAAGATACACTATATCAGTGATGACGAACCTAGGCACCCCAGATGTTTTGGAACTACATTTCCCATGATGCTCATGCACTCTGCAGTGTAGTGGAGCATCATGGGAAATGTAGTTCCAAAACATCTGGGGTGCCAAGGTTCACCATCACTGCACTATATGGTCACAAGTGACTTTGTTGGAAATGCCATATCACAACCATGGGCATTAATATAGAGTTGAAAAAATGGTTTTTAGCCCAAAGGGAAGCACCAAAGAAGGGTGCCCCTGTAGGCTGAGCGGCTACCAAGGCAATGGCGGACAGTAACTGAATATAATTAATTTGTTTATTAATAAATAAGTTAGATAATGTATGTTAGACAATATCAAAAATATAAAAAGTTCAAAGTTTTTTTATGAACCAAGTAAAGCTATGTATATAGCTGTAGTGGCCGGCCAATGTTGCACCCATGAAAAAATGCAATTGGGTGCACAAAATACAACACACAAAAACACAACTGGGACAGACAAAAACAGACAACAAATAGAAAAGAGCAGTCCGGGCGCTGATGAAAGGCGACCCCGTTGTTATTCCCGGAAGGTATAACTACCGTGCTCGTATGGGTAGAGTAAAAAATTAGGGGGAATAGCACGTCCAGACGAAGCTACGCAATTGGCAATTGCGAAACGCGTTGACGTCATACGCGGACGGACGCTGCGACCACGGACCTTGTATCACGAAGGGAGATCGTAACTGCATAGAGGAGCTGTTTGAGAGCCGATCGAGGGCTAGGAGAGTGGGAGAGACTCTCTTCAAAAGACACCCCCTGACCCACGTCCAGAGGGAGAGCTGCAATAGATCCATTCATGGACAGTGCGCTGATCCCGGCGGGTGGTCATTAAGCCTGAGACAGCACGAATGGGGGCTATCACTGATTGATGGGACGTTTTGCTTGATACCAGCAGCATCTTTTCAACCCATATACCTTCACACAGCAGTCAGCCTCCATTACCGCACCATTGAAGTTGGGTAAGATCCTTTCTCATTGTATATGGAACTCCATACAGAGTCTTTTCTGTTTACTTGCCACCTCCCTGTAAATCCTGGGCTTTCAACCAATTAATACAAGGACTATACAAAGATGACATACTAGTTCATATTGGAACACCATCATTCTTGTCCTTATACTTTTGATTACCCATTGAATACTGTGAAACTAAGACATTCACCCAATAACAGGGAATTTTGGCTCCAAATAAGGACTCATCATATGACCCACTTATTCTCTCAGGATCGCATCTCCTCATGATTAAGCAGTTTTTTTCTTGGATATTATCCATATAAGACAAATGAAAAAAACCCATTTTTCTGGACTATTTTGCGAACTTCATTTATTAATTAATTAATAGCTACATTACTAGTAGGTTAGAATTTTCCACTACAGGATATTTTGTCTTTACATAAATCCTACTATCTCCCCCCGGGGTCCCCCCCTTGCTATTCCCCCTAATTTTTGACTCTACCCATACGAGCACGGTAGTTATACCTTCCGGGAATAACAACGGGGTCGCCTTTCATCAGCGCCCGGACTGCTCTTTTCTATTTGTTGTCTGTTTTTGTCTGTCCCAGTTGTGTTTTGTGTGTTGTATTTTGTGCACCCAATTGCATTTTTTCATGGGTGCAACATTGGCCGGCCACTACAGCTATATACATAGCTTTACTTGGTTCATAAAAAACCTTTGAACTTTTTATATTTTTGATATTGTCTAACATACATTATCTAACTTATTTATTAATAAACAAATTAATTATATTCAGTTACTGTCCGTCATTACCTTGGTAGCCGCTCAGCCTACAGGGGCACCCTTCTTTGGTGCTTCCCTTTGGGCTAAAAACCATTTTTTCTTCACATATGCTTGGGCTATGGTGGTGACCTCATCTCCATGAGGAGTGACAATCTGGATTTTTTGTTGTTTTTGTTTTCAAGTAGGGATTCAGTTTTTGTTTTTTTTAATATAGAGTTGCCCTCCACCCCCTTGCTACTACAACAGTTACTACTCTTTTGGGAAAGCATCTGTGCACCTATTCAGCCAAAAGATCATTTGGAGGTCAGATACTGATGTTGGATGGAAATCGTAATAGCCGAAAAAGGAGGGTAAAAGTCAGGGCAACACAAGGTCCTTCAAACTAAATCCATCAAACTATATCCGTATTACCTAATTTTGTGCAGAGTGCCAAAGAGCCACAATCGTGTCGAACCAGAAAAGAGCCCTTCAAAATAGTCTCAAGATTGGAAGCACATAGATGTCTAAAATGTATGCTGTGCTCTTCATTGGAAACACCAGATCATGACAATTTCGAAGTGTGTGACCATATTATAGGTCGCACCTCTCAGCAAATCCTTGTGAGGAGGTTATGACAGCCTCAGCCTGGGCTCCAACCAGACCACACCCCTGGGCCCTAACTAGTCCATGCCACATGGAGGGCGTGGCCTGGTCAGAGCTTGTACTGAGGCCTTAGGACTTCCATTTCCTACTGGATGTTCAGAGCTGGGACATGCTCTGTCCTTGTCAGCACGGGCATGCTCTGTCCTTGACATGCAAGAGGACCTAGCAGAGCCTTGAGCAGCACTCAATTTTTGTTGTGGGTCACATATTTATTGGTGTTATGGTCAGATTTTTCACAAACTGTTGGCCACATGGTGTATACAAAACTGCTGCATGGTGTAAAAAGCATTGGTTCATTATACAACAATGACTATTTATAGCAGACAGCAGATACCACGATCCTCTAAACACACTGGGCCAGATTCAGATACACTTAATTTTGCGCTGCGTAATCGAAATACTCTACGCTGCCGTATTTTACCAGGCTCTACATTGAATTCTGGTAGATTTTTGCCCGTACGCTACGGCGGCGTAGTCTATTTCTTGCCGCGTAATCGAAATACGCGATTAGGGGGCGTGAAGCATTTAAATTAGGCGCGTCCCCGCGGCAATCGAACTGCGCATGCTCCGTTCAGAAATTTCCCTCCGTGCATTGCGCGAAATCACGTCGTTACGTCATTCGTTGTTTGAGTAGCGTCGTTTACGAACATTCCTATTCCCGGACGACTTACGTTAAAAATAATAAAAGACGTCGGAAAACGTAGAAATTCGACGCGGGAACGACAGCCATACTTAACATGGGCTGTCTAATATTAGAGCAGCAAAAAGCTGGTATAGTGTTACGCAAAAAAAAGATGACTAAAGATGCCGTAAGAGATTGCGATTGAAGATCGTAATTTCTGGGATCGCCGGCAAAAGCTCATTAGCATACCCCGACGCGGAAAACGACGGGAAGTCCACCCAGTGGCCGCAATTTTATTGCAGCGTAGATCCGAAGGCGTACGAACACGTAATCCAGTCGAATTGAAGCCCGCAGCCGTCTATTCATGGTTTGAGGTTTCCGACTAGCTAAAAAACGCGCGTAATTTGAAATTACTCCAGTCTAACACTAGTTAGACAGGAGTTGCGGCTCTCTGAATCTGGCCCACTGTGCCTATGATTTACAAGTCATTAATAAAACGCAAGCTGTGATGTGGAGCCTGCGGTGTCCCACATAGTTCTCTTTGCATTAAGCTGCAGAGAAAACCCTGAAATTGAAGGAAAGGTAGGTCATCATGACTTTAACTTATTTATTGGAATAAATGGCCTCCTGTTGCTTCAGAGTCTTAAAGCAAACAAAGCAACACTGTACTGTATGAATCTATTTATTTTTTGCTTCCTTCTCCTGATCCACCCTCCTCATCCCTTTAAAACAAACTTTACTTACTTACTGTGATCTAACAGCCATAGCCTCAGCTGAATGTTTACGCCTGTGCAGTAGCTTCTCATAGACTTCTATAGGGCCATGTCCTAAGACTAAAGACCCTCAGGATACGGTCCCATAGAAGCCTATAGGAAACTGCTGTGCAGTCAAGACCATTGTACATAAAATGTTCAAGTCTGGATATAAACAAACAACAGAGTACATAGCTCCCACATCAAACATATTAATGGAAGTAAACCTGTCACAGTCAGTGAAAATTCAAGCTTAAAGTGGATATAAACCCTCACAGATACCCAGTGAAGTGAACAGCCTCAGGTGATACACAGAGATTGAACAAATCTCCCTACATAAGTATTATAGCTATTGTCTTCAGCTTTCTATACTGTTTAGAAAGTGCACATCATCCTGTTCAACACTGCAGTGAAGCCTGGGCATACAGCCAAGACAGCTGATTGGAGGAAAGGCACACACCCCATCTCCTCATAGGTAGAGACTTTCACCTCTGATCGTTAAATCGTTCAGCACTCTGCCAATCTATTTGAAGCATCCTTCCCAACGCAAAACTAAAGCTGCTTTTATCATATGTGGTGGAGAACTTGTCAGGAGTTATCAGGCTGATAACAGAAGAATGGAGCAGGAGACAGCTACAGGACAACATAGTGCCTTGAAGAGAGATAAGAAAACACTGCAGATATATGTGCCCAGCTCAAATTTCATGAACTTTAATGTATGATAAAAACATTGTGTATGACAAATCAACTGTATTATTTTTAATCATGCCCTAGCACCCTGAAAGGACTCCCAGCCTCCTCCAGAAATACTGTTACCCACAGTTGCTCCAACTTCTTCCAGAACCCCTATTCCCCACAGGGCTGCCAGGTCAGCTGCTGAATGCGATTCCCTTCTCCAACCCCCCCACCCCCAATGAAACCCAGCTCATATTCGGTGCCACTAGAGCACTTCAAACCCCCCTTTCCTCCCACTGATACCAGTGTCAGAGCAGTTTTCCTCCTACTGACCCCCTATGCTGTGCTGTGCATGGATTCTGTTTGGCCTTAAAGCAGAGTGCCGCCGATATTTTCTTTTAAAAGTCTACAAAAAGTGTAGCTGCTGACTTTTAATAATCAGAAACTCACCTGTCTAGTAATGCGGGCGTACGAAGCCCAGCTCCTCTCTCCCTCTTCTCCATGGCACCGACATCACTAATGTGGGTGCCCGGCTGTGGCTTTGTATTGGCCGGAAAACCTTCTGGGACCTGTGACGTGTCCCAGAAGATTGCAGGGAGGGAAGGGGAGAGGTGAACTTCCTTTCCGGTGCCACGGAGCCCTGGGAGGAAGTAGGATCTGGGTGCTACTAAAAAGAAGGTATCTGCTCCCCCCCAAAAACGTCACTTAAAGTGGATGTTTAATTTTTGGGCGGAACTCCACTTTAGTAAAACCTGTTTTTTTTTTTTAGTATTAAAAATATTTTATTGTCTTAAAAAGACGCTGACTCATGCGTAACAAACCAAGCACTTTTCTCCACTTTTGGTATGTGGGTAGGCCCTTGTCAGAGAGGACACGACCATACGACCCCCAAAGAGGAGCAGCTTTGTGGGACCAGTCATATTGTGGGAAGGAAGCCTAAGGCAAGTATTCCTCTACTTCCACTATTCACACCTCCTAGACCAGCTTTTCTCAACCAACCTTTTCTGTTGAACTCTAGGGTTCCCCTGGATGTTGTTAAGGATTCCTTGAGCAATAAGCTTTTTCTGTCCTTTAGATGAGTAATTGCTGACATCAATGTTCTTGTTCTTGTGCGACATGACAATGAACGCACAAATAGGGTCAGTAGTCAGCGGATCTCACCATCTGCTGCGCCTACTACGCAGACTCACGCCTTTCATTCCTAAGAAAGACATAGCGGTCGTGGTGGGAGCGATTGTAAACTCCAGACTGGACTATGCAAATGCCCTTTACCTCGGACTCCCCAAGTACCAAATCGCTCGTCTTCAAGTCGTTCAAAATACGGCCGCCAGACTTGTGACTGGGAAAAAAAACCTGGGAATCAATCTCACCTTCACTGAGATCCCTTCACTGGCTACCAGTCAAAGACAGAATCACCTTTAAAGCACTCTGTCTAACGCATAGATGTATCCATGGGAATGCTCCCCATTATCTATGCGAAAAATTAAAAGTTCACAATCCCAATCGTATTCTACGATCCACCAATCAAAATCAGCTTCAGATACCGAAAGCCAGATACAAGTCCAAAGGAGACAGGAGATTCGCTGTCCAAGGTCCCAGACTATGGAACGCCTTACCAGCCAGCATTCGGCTGGAGCAGAACTACTTGGTCTTCAGGAGAAAGATTAAGACGCATCTCTTTTGATCTCAAAGGAGACAGGAACAACAAGCGCCCAGAGGCGATTTACTTCGCATGTGCTGCGCTATATACGTTTTTCATTCATTCATTCATTCATTAGCTATCTATCAGGGGGGAGAGGGCTCTTGCCAATGAAACATTCTCTGTAGTGACCTTCTTGCTCATTTATAGTGAGCTGTAGATATATTGTAGACATACAGTATCTCACAAAAGTGACGACATCCCTCACATTTTTGTAAATATTTTATTATATCTTTTCATGTGACAACACTGAAGAAATTACACTTCATGTCAATTAGTGAGTGTACAACTTGTATAACAGTGTATATTTTCTGTCCCCTCAAAATAACTCAACACACAGCCATTAATGTCTAAACTGCGGGCAACTAAAGTGAGCCCCCCCCCTAAATGAAGATGTTAAAATTGGGCCCAATTAGCCATTTTCCCTCCCCAGTGTCATGTGACTTGTTAGTGTTAGGTCTCAGGTGTGAATGAGAAACAGGTGTGTTAAATTTGGTGTTATCGTTCTCACTCTCTCATACTAGTCACTGGAAATTCAACATGGCACCTCATGGCAAAGAACTCTCTGGGGATCTGAAAAAAATAATGGTTGCTCTACATAAAGATGTATCCCAGAAGATTGCCAAAACCTTGAAACTGAGCTGGCCAAGACCTTGCAGCAGTTTAACAAGACAGGTTCCACTCAGAACAGGCCTCGCCATGGTCAACCAAAGAAGATGAGTGCAAATGTTCATTGTCATATCCAGAGGTTTTCTTTGGTCTGCATGGCTATCGTCCCAGAAGGAAGCCTCTTCTAAAGATGATAAACAAGAAAGCCTGCAAACAGTTTCCTAAAGACAAGCAGACTAAGGACATGGATTACTGGAACCATGTCCTGTGGTCTGATGAGACCAACATAAACTGGTAAATTATTTGGATCAGATGGTGTCAACCGTGTGTGGCAGCAACCAGGTGAGGAGTACAAAGACAAGTGTGTCTTGCCCACAGTCAAGCATGGTGGTGGAAGTGTCAGGGTCTGGGTCTGCATAAGTGCTGCCGGCACTGGGGAGCTACAGTTCATTGAAGGAACCATAAATGCCAACATGTACTGTGACATACTGAAGCAGAGCATGATCCCCTCCCTTCAGAGACTGGGCCGCAGGGCAGTATTCCAACATGATAAGAACCCCAAACACACCTCCTAGATAACCACTGCCTTGTAAAAAAGCTGAGGGTAAAGGCGATGGACTGGCCAAGCATGTTCCTAGACTTAAACCCTATTGAGCATCTGAGGGACATCCTCAAATGGAAGGTGGAGGGGCACAAGGTCTCTAACATCCGCTAGCTTTGTGATGTCATCATGGAAGAGTGTAAGGCCTCGTACACACGATCGGATATGTCCGATCGGGAGTTTGATCCGATGGCGTGTACACACCATCGGATCAAATTCCCCGCCGCCGGACGGCGCGATGACGTGGCGGTGACGTTGACGCCGCCACGTCACCGCACCAGGAAGTAAAACACTTCCGCGCATGCGCCGAATACATTCGGCGGCGGCGGTGCGGGACGACATGTCTGCTGGTAAGTGTACTAACCAGCAGACATGTCGGGCGGACAGATTCCCACCGGATAGATTTCAAAGCATGCTTTGAAATCTGTCGGGTGGACAAATCTGTCCGCTAGTCCATACACACGAGCGGAGATGTCTGCTGAAACGGTCCATCGGACCGTTTTCAGTGGACATATCCCCTCGTGTGTACAAGGCCTAACAGGACTCAAGGGGCAACCTGTGAAGCTCTGGTGAGCTCCATGCCCAAAAGGGTTAAGGCAGTGCTGGAAAATAATGGTGGATACACAAAATATTCACACTTTGGGCTCAATTTGGAAATTTTCACTTTAGGGGTGTACTCACTTGTGTTGCTAGCAGTTTAGACATTAATGGCTGTGTGTTGAGTTATTGACACATGAAAGGATATAATGAAATATTTACAAAAATGTGAGGGGTGCACTCACTTTTGTGAGATATATATATATATATATATATATATACACACACACACACACATACATACATACATACATACATACATACATATTGTATATTATTAACAGGGGTTCCATGAGATAGAAAAGTTATTTCAAGAGTTCTTCCATGTTAAAACAGTTGAGAAAGGCTGCCCTAGATTAAATTAGTTATTAAACTTTGCTGATTGCTGGAGGAGGCACATAATATTTATATTTTACTGCTAACTAAAGTTCAGCTTTAATTGGTAAGCTTCAATTATTTTAACTTACTTTCAGCTAGAAAAACATGTACAGGAATTGTGATGCTAATGTTTAAATGCAATTTTCCTGACAAACACAAATACAGCCCAACTATAGCATACAAAATCGTAATAGTGAGATCAAACACCCAAGCAGATAAATGCAAAGTGGAAGAAAATCTGATATAAAAGTACAACTAGCACTCCTTGCATTTCAGGTTTACAAATAAATATTAAAATCATTTAACCCGACAAATCAAATTGCTTTTGGAAAACATGTTCAAACATACAGACTTTATAAGATTTTTATTTTTCAGCTGCGTTGGCTGTAGAAATGTTTTAACCATTTTGGATAAAAAGAAGATCTGGCCAGGTTTCACATCATCACATAAGTCTCCAAAGTAAAACCCTGGAGTCAAATGAAAGGGTTAAACTGCTGTTAAAATTCAGAGTCATTTCTGAAAGTGGCACACACAATTATAAATATGGATAATTAGCAGCTCCAGCCAAGAATAAAATGTCACAATGTCACACAGATCTGTCACAGTCCGCTAATGAATGTAGTCATATATCTCAAGGCTTTCCTCCCCTTCACAAGCCTGTTGCAAGTGACCAACCAGGGCAGACGCAGTGGGGATTACGCTCACTCACTACCGATGAAGATTTCACACCACTTGATACTAGTCCATTTGGCACAACCACCCCGCTCCACTAATAACCGGGCTGTAAGACCTGGTCTCCGCAGCAAAAAATTAACACTTGGCCTCTTGTTCTATTTTTATCAAGCACATTATTAAGAACTGAA
Source organism: Rana kukunoris (assembly GCA_029574335.1). Taxonomy (NCBI): domain Eukaryota; kingdom Metazoa; phylum Chordata; class Amphibia; order Anura; family Ranidae; genus Rana; species Rana kukunoris. The sequence continues at coordinate 170,099,627 of CM056057.1, forward strand.
AAAAATGACTATCTATACCATGTCTCTATAAAATACAGTTATATGCATATTCTCTGCTGGAGTTTACATCACATGCCCCTATGCAGTTAAAATGAACTACCACTGTAAAGACAGAGGAATCCAGCAAATGCCCTTACATAAACAGATGAAAACCTTAGGGGTAAATAAAAAAAAAAAATAGACCATAGCGGCCTTTGACCCGACTCTCTGTGTATTTCCATCTGCAGTAGATTCATAAGTGATTACTGCAAGACCAATTAAAAAGATTGAATGCTAAAATCTAGCCTTATGACTTGTACACATGACCAGTTTTCACGATGAGAAAACTGCCATTTTTTATATTGGTCGTAAAAACCGGTCGTGTGTATGCTCCCTAGCAGTTTTCACAACGAAAAAACTGCTCCCCAAAAAATGAAACCAGTTCTCTTTTTTCTCATCTTGTTTCCCCAGCAGTCTTTTTCTCATCGCGAAAACCGGTTGTGTGTATGCTTTTCCGAGGGGGAAAAAAAATGTGCATGCTCAGAATCAAGTATGAGACGAGAGCACTCGTTCTGGTAAAACTAGCGTTCGGAATGGAGATAGCACATTTGTCACGCTTTAACGAACTGAAAAGCACAAGGCTGAAAAGCGTGAATCGTCTCTCACCAAACTTTTACTAACACGAGGATCAGCAAAAGCAGCCCAAAGAGTGGAGCCATCTGAAAGGAACTTCCCCTTTATAGTCCCGTCATAAGTGTTGTAAGTTACCGCGCTTTGGTCGGACAGGCTGGTTGGTCGTCAGGCTGGAGAGGAATCATGTTGTGAAAAACTAAAGGTTTTTAAACGTTAGGAAAAACGGTCGTGTGTACGCGGCATCAGTCTAATGCTCCGTACACACGATCTGGATTTTTCCCGGCCATATCACATCGGAATTCCGATAGAATTCCATCGGAGTAAAATAGAACATGTTCTATATCTAAACTCCAATGGAATTTCTTGGAATATCCGATAAAAAAACTCAGATGGGGCTACACACGATCGGAATATCCGATCGTATGTACAAAGCATTAAAGGTCTTACTGTTGTCTTCTGTACAACAAAATCTATGCAATGTGCAGTATTTGTCTGATGCTCCCTTTATTTCTTGCTCAAACTAATTTCTGTGCTACCGAGCCGATCTCTACACGTCCTAGGGCTGCCACCTTTTCTTCAAGCCAAACTCGAACACTTTTGTGGCTCATGACACATTTTCGTTTTTTTTGTCTGCTTACTAAAGCCCCCACTTACATCAGAGTTCCCAGCATTCCCCCTTAAATCAGGTTTCCCAAAGTCCCCCTTACATCAGAGTCTGCAGAACACCCCTTACATCTCTCCCTTTTACCTTATTGTACTCACTAGCTTGGAGGCAGGAGAGAGAAGGGAGGGAGGGGGGAGACTTCAGTCACAAACAGTGGATGGTAAGCTCACTCACCAGAGGATAAAGGCTCAGCCATCAGCACCTTACATCCATCATATATCCGCTGCCTATGCACTCGGGGGTTGTAGTTACTTGGGAAGCCACAGTCTGTTCTGAATAATGCAGGAGGACTAAAACCCGGACACATGATTTAAAACCAAGACTGCTCCCGGATGAGTAGCAACTCTCCTGTTATTGGCCTGCATTTGCATGGGAGTGCCTGTTAGAAATTATGTATACAACCCTGGAGAATAGACAGTGCACAGTCCACATAGGCTTATCTGCGGCCTTAACCGCAGACAGGAAACCGGAACTTTTATTGTAGAAAGGACATAGAGTTTAACCACAGATGCAACTACAATCTTATAAACACTGCCATTTACTAATTGATGTAGTTGTTGCACAAAATACATGACAATGTATTCCAACAGTGCTGTATGCAGAATCCATATGCTTCCCATTTTCCCTCTGCACCCTACAATCCTGAATCCCTATGCACCCGCCCACACACTAAAAGTTTAACTGTATTCCCTCTTGAAGAGGGAATGTAAAAATACAAAATGCAATGTATACTTGCACTAGCAGCATAGCATGGTTTAAACTAAACATTACTGTTGCTGTAACTAGATCATACCAATGACACCACTATGCTAAATACAGGGAGTATACTTAAAGTGGTTTTAAAGGCTCAAGGTTACTTTCATGCATTCTATGCAGCAGCCCTCCCTAATACTCACCTGAGCTCCCTCTCGATCCAGTGATGTGCACAAGAACTGGCTGAGACACCATTGGGAGCCACTGGCACTTGCTACTGTCAATCACAGCCAGTGTGCCAATGAGGAGAGAGTGGGGGCAGGGCTCTATGTGTCTTATAAACACAGAGTGGGGCCCGGGAGCGAGCCCCCAGAGCAAGCAGCTTGCTATTGGGGACACTGGCTGAAGAGAAGGAGCCAGGAGCGCTGGCTGGGGACCCGAAAAGAGGAGGATCAGGGCTGCTCTGTCCAAAACGATTGCACAAAGCAGATAAGTATAACATGTCTGTTATTTTTTTTTTAAAAGGCATTTTTTTAGTTTTGGAAAGAGTGGCAATAGATACAATACCAGTTTTTTTTGTTGTTGTTACCTATGCTCCTGTTAGAGAGATTCACCCTCTCCAATTCTCCTGTTTATCATTATCAAAGTGAAGTAAAAAAAAAAAACTCAAATTTTGGGTTGTCTCCAGAACAGTAATAAATAGAATAAAAATATTCCAATAGAGACCCTAGTACTGGTGACATGGGGTGGGGGCATGAGGTTCCCTTAATGTGCTGGGATATCCCCTTACTTCCTGTTTTGGCTATGGGACAGGAAGTTAAGGGAATTCTCCCTAATAGGACACAGTTGGCAATATTTTGCCTATACATCTACTTTCTACTTTTGCCTCCTACTTTAATTAGGATCTGCTCATAGGATCTGCTATTAGCCACAACCTGCTCAAAGGTATTAAGAAAGATATTCGCTTGGGAGGTGCATCATCCTGTCAATTGACACACGTACACACATACTGTATTTACCACAATCCAAAATCTTGGTTCTAAAAATGTATGCAGTACACAAAATATTGGTTGCAAGAAGAGGGTAAAAAGAGAGTAGGCATCCCCTAGAAATCTTGGAATATGGCAAAGCTTTTTTTTTCTATCTGGTCTATTTACCTTTTTATCTAAATAAATAAGTGTGATTACCATCCATTATTACATATGGGAGCTATGTGGATAATCAGGAATCTGAATGGGTTTTGGTCTGTGTTGTTGAAAATGTATATGACGGGTCGGAATGAAGTTCTAATGCCTCGTACACACGTGTGGTATTTCTCGCGGGAAAAGTTCCCATCAGAAATCCCGAGGTGAAGGCCGAGAACCTGCTCGGTTCAGTCTTTCTCCTACACACAACCGGTTTTCCCATCAGGAAAACTGCGATGGAGCTTTGGCCGAGTATCCCGGCCATGTGTATGCTCCATCGCAGTTTTTCCCATAAGAAAACTGCCAAAAACTGACGGTTTTTGGGCAGTTTCCCCAACGGAAAACCGGCGAGGAGCATACACACGGCCGGGATTCCCGGGGAAAAAGCTCTCCTCACAGTTTTCCCGTCAGGAAAACTGTTAATGTGTACGAGGCATAAGGCCACTTTTCTTGGTGTGACTTAAGGCCCATACACACAGTCAGACTTTATGCCAACAAACTTCAAAATGAGCACGTTTTCAAAACAGTCCGACCGTGTGTACGTTCCATCGGACAAACTTCTTCGGGTTTCATCGGAAAAAAAGTTCGGTCTGCAAACGGACAAACTTTATGTCAACAAGAGTCCGATGGTGCTTAGTCCGACCGTGTGTACAGCAAGCAATCGGACTTTTGTACAAAGTACAAATGCGCATGCTCAGAAGCAAAGACCAGCCGGAAGCGTTCTGTCTGGAAGAACTAGCGTTCGTATTTGAAAGAGCACATTCGTGACGCGGCAAGTTCTGAAATCAAGAAAAGCAGCGCACATTCTCTTCTTCTTTATAATGTGATAATACTAAAAGCTGCTTTGCTGGTGATACTGACGTTGTCAAAACAAATGTCTTTACTTTGGATTAGTGTATTTTGGTTATATAAATCAAACATATTTCTATATTATTTTGTGGGTCAAGTTAGCACAACCCCAATGCGCAACATGTCTGCTTGACGAACGGACCTTCAGAAACGAACAAAATTGCATGAAACTGAAAATTGTGAATGCACACAGACAAAACTTCAACTAACTGTCGATTAGCAGAAGTAGCCCAAAGGGTGACGTGGGAGAATTGAACTTCCTCTTTTAAACTCTCGTCAGTAGGTTGAAATGTCACTACGTTCGTGTTTGTTGCTGAAAAAGTCCGAGCGTGTGTGTATGCTATGTGTGTGACCGGACAGCTCCCTGTCCAAATTACAGTATTGCCCAAATGTTTAGCAACAGGTCCCTACAACAAATTACTATCTACAGTATAGGCAATAATACAGTTAAGATAATTGCTTAACAAATGAATAGCAACAACTCATGGTTGCTATCAAACAAATAGCCTGTAGCTTGGGGCATCAATTATCAGTCAATTATCAGTCAAAACTGGGTACACAGGTTTTATTGCTCAAAGTACTTAGAAAGCCTAAACACGCTGGCTTTCTTAGATTTTTATTATGGGGGCAATGAGACTCAACTGGATAAATATGCAGAGGGGAGTATAAAAAATTGAAAAATGCCATATAAATGTGGCATGGGTATCCAGCTATAGCAATGAATTATCAGCAAATTATTTATTAACTGCTCTAAAACATATATGCTTTTGTTTGTAATAGTGGTGAGGGGCTAGAACCCATGTGGGGTTTGTATTGCTGGCTGCGTGGCCTCTGATTAGAAGAGCGGACCGGATCTTGCTCTGCTGCAATTTGACTTTCACTTACAGGTCTCCTTAGCACCCCCCAGCCTGGCTGGCTCATTTCTCTTTCTCCCCTTTCGCTCACTCTGCTCTTTTCACCTATCAGCATGACCCCTGTGCTGCAGCCCACCTGAATGGCTCCTTGTGCTGCTTCTCCCTCTCCATCTCTCTCTGAGCCCTGCTGTACAATATACTGCAAGGGGCTGATACCAAGTGAAATGTAGGTGTAGCACCATCTTTGTTAGGTTGTTAGGGAATTTTAGTTTTTGGCTCAGAGGAGCCAGACAAGCTGGATTTCTTGCTTTGATATGTTTTGGCTCCACAGGATGTGGGATTAATCCTCTGCCTGAATATTTACTATCCTTTGGCCAATCCCTGGGGAGGTGTGCCCAGTAGGTGGGAAGAGAAGAGTTAAATAGATTGAAACCTGGACAGGCAGATAATGAGTGGGAGGTAGCGCCACCACCCTTTCCTTATACATCAAAAATACCTGATCCTACATTGATTGTGCACTTTCTTCTGTAGGGTCACAATACTCTTACCATAGGTGTGCGCAGCCTATTGCATTAGGGTGTGCTCTCCGAAGCTCAAACACATGGTACTGATCCTTTAACTGTGTTTATTCAGAAAGGGAAGGGGCCGGTAAATTACATATTTACCGTCCCCTTCCCCCACTCATTCTAAAACATCCCCCTGTGTGTTCCTGCAGCACAGCCGGTAAAGAGGAAAGGAAGGAAGCTGGAAGTGCTGCAGGGGGAGCCAGCCAGGGCAGTAGGGGGCATCTGTGCTGCACTGAGAGATTAGGGTGTGCACAGGCACACCTGGCACACCCTGTGCGCAGGCCTATGACTCTTATATTGGCAGTGAGCTTACTGCAGAGTTATGAGTAAGCACTGAGCATTAGTGCGAAACGCCAGCTGTGTATCCCACTTCTTATTTTTGTTGTGGATTGTAGTGTATTTCCATTTTACTATTAAAGGACAATTCGGGAATTCCCAGGAGTGCGGCTGTCCAAATACTTTTCTTTTGTTCTCTGCTATATGCATTGCCAGCACCCGTGGTCTCCAGGAGGCGATTGACCAGCCAAGCAGCTCTGTCTGGAGCGGTATTTCTTCTCTTTCCTTACTGCAGAGTTGTCACCCTTTAACGTCTAAATCCAACTCTAATTTACAGGAGCTGCAGAGGTCGCTGGGCTCAGTATAACTGTCCATGTTCAATAATTCTAATGGTGCAAGTTGACATTCCATTCTGCTTAGACAAAAGCATACGATTTTACGGCTGGTCCTATTGGCACCACCTAGTTTGGCAAACTTTAATTAAAAAATAGAAGGAGCCAAGAGGAAAATTGGGGGACGAACAGTGACTGTAGCCAATATGAATACAATAGCTGGCAGGAAAGATTTGTCTAGTCACACTATTTAGCATGGATGAAGGCATCAAGGGATTTCTGTGAATATCCAGCTTTAGGCAATCTCTTTTCTTTGTTTTTTTAAATCAGAACTGTCAAAGTTTTGTATGAGATATGAGTAATCCTATTTTCGGATTTTTGTTTCCTGTGTTTTTATAACAGCAATATACTATTATTTCAATACATTTTATTACACTTGCTAATAGTAAACACAAAAAACCTGGACCCAACACTGTTTCCCAGAAGAGGATATAATAAAATAAAGGACTGCAAGTTGTCCCCAGACTATGTATTGAGAAATGTTGTATGTTTGTTTAACCACTAAAGACCAGGCCTTTTTCTGATACTTCTCACATACGTAAAAATGTATATGTAAAAATCTGTATTCTTTGCTAGAAAATTACTTAGAACCCTCAAACATTATTGCCCGGATTCACATACATTGGCGCATATATATGCCGCCGTATTGTATCTCTTTTACGCTACGCCGGCGCAGCCTGGAGAGGCAAGCATAGAATTCACAAAGCAAATGCTCCCAACTCTGCGCCGGCATAGCGTATATTCATAGGCGTAAGCCAGCGTAAGTGGAAGTGGGCTGGAAGTGGGCGTGATCCATGCTAATGAAGCGTGACCCCATGCAAATGATGTGCCGGGCGCCAGGCAAGTACTAAAAATGAACTGCGCATGCGTCGGGACATGGATGTATCCCCGTGCGCATGCGCACAACCACGTTGGAAAAACTGCCTAAGATACGCCGGATCACTGTGTACGCCGTGAACGTAACCTACGCCCACCCAGATCCAAGTCGGCCCATATTCACAGACATCCAACGTAAAATACGAAGGCTTGTGTTCCCTGGTCCATACCTGTGCATGGGTTGCGCCTCATCTATGGGGAATAACTTTACGCCGAACGTAAAACTTACACAAACCGCTTAAATCATGCGCCGGGCGCAAGTAGGTTCGTGAATCGGCGTATCTCCCTCATTTGCATATATGAATAGAAAATCAATGGGAAAGCCACATGCGTCCAGCGTAAATATGCGCCCACTCTACGCCGGTGTAGACAAGTTACGTCAGTGGGATGAAGTCAGTTTTTAGGCGTATCTAAGGTATCTGGGTATGGCGCACAGATATGGTGGCGCATATTTGTACTTACACGGCGTATCTGGAGATACGTCGGCGTAAGTGCTTTGTGAATCTGGGTAATATGTTTTTTTTTTTTCTCAAACAAAGGTTTTTATTGAACCAAAATAGCAATACAAGCGATGAGCTCCAGAGCAGCAACATGTCATCAGGACAGTGTGGCGCAGCACACCCAGGTCCAAAAAAAAAAACAGGCATAAACACAGTAAAACGGTACATACAGGTGTTAATCCCCCCAGCAGTCAGTAAGCAGTGAATCGAGCCACAATCTCCTCCCCCCTGCGTCAGGGTGCAACGCCTCCCACATTTGGTAACCTGTGGTGCGGTATAGCCCAGGGGTCTCTACCCTCCCCACACCCTAGAATAGACGATCGTACACCAATTCTAATGGGGCCAAGCCCGGGACATCCAGCCAGGGGGCCCATATCTTTTCAAATTTAGAATCAGACCCTCTATGTTGAAATATAACTTTTTCCAACCTTAAGGTGACCCCCATCTGCTTGATCCACTCCCGCACTGTGGGCGGTTCAGCGTCCTTCCAATGCCTCAATATCATTAGGCGGGCCTGAAAAAGGGCTCTACCAACAGCTTGCCTAGAGCCACCCTCCATCTCCAGGTTATCGCATATTCCTAGCAAGCAGGTTTTGGGATCCAGTGTTAACTGGGCCTGAAAGGCCCCATTCAGGGTATCTATGACCTTCGTCCAGTAGAGATGCAATTTCGGGCATCTCCACAGTAGATGGATAAGATCACCATGATCTCTACAGCATCGAACACATGTGGGGTCTACACCCAGCCCCATTCGCGCCAGCCTAGCCGGTGTGTAGTGTACTCTCAATAGGATGTATAGCTGCGACAGCCTGTGTGCTACGTTCAGGGAGCACCCGGGAACAGCCTGCAGCGCCTCCTCCCACTGTCCCTCCTCAAATGCTCCCACATCTTGTTCCCACCGGGACCTCGCCCTCAAAGGAGTATCTGGTATGAAAAGATTCTGAAGCATTGCATAGCAGCTTGATATAAAGCCTTTGTACGTGTCTATCTCAAATATGTAGTTGAAGACCGACGCCGGGTCCAAGGACCAGATGTCTGCCTCCCTCTGAGCATCCACTGCGTGTTTAAGTTGAAGGTAATAAAAATACATAGAGGACGGCAATCGGAAGTCTGCCCTAAGCTCCTGGAAGGGCCTAAGTCTGCCCCCCCTAATTATGTGGGTCATAAGGGATATTCCATAGTATTTCCACTTAGAGCCATAAGGTAGTTTAGCTAATTCCCTATAGTACTGATTGCCCCAAATAGGACTGAATTTAGTGAATCCTGTCACCCCCTGTAACATCCTAACCTTGTTCCACGTCTTCTGCATGAGTGCATACGTGGGGAAAAGTTTGTTGGACTTAGTGTATCGTAGGGCCTCTAGTCCCTCCGTCACCTCCCCCCCAGTGGTAAAGCTGAGCAGCTGGACCAAAGAGTCCTGCAAATTCAGCTCCCGGTCCCGACCAGGACCCACAAGCCTTGCAATGTGTTGCATTTGGGAGGCCAGGTAGTAGAGCCATGGATTGGGTAGTGCCAATCCCCCAGCATCTTTCGGTCGTTGGAGCTGCTCAAGCCCAACTCTAGGGGGCCTGGTCAGCCATATGAGCGATCGGAAGACTGAATTGATAATCCTAAACTTTTTCAGAGGGATGACCATCGGTGAGTTGTGGAGGACATATAGTAACTGTGGCATCAGGATCATTTTTATCAAGTTTACCCTGCCTACAGGGGACAGTTTGAGCCTGCTCCACACCTTGACCCGGTCACGGCATTGATTAATCAGAGGAGTGAGGTTGAGACTAACATAGTCCAACAGGCAGGGAGAAACCCGGATGCCGAGGTATCGAAATGACCCGGAGACAGGAATGTCCTGTAAGGTCACTGGGCATAGGGAAGGGTCCCGATCCAGCAACAGGAGGGAGGACTTTGTCCAATTAATAACTAACCCCGAATATTCTCCAAATAGCTGGACAACTTTCATGGCCTCCGACAGCGAGTCGGAGGTATCTCCCAAAAGAAGCATGGTGTCATCCGCATATAACATGACTTTTTCGTGTAGAGCACCGTACTGAAATCCCCGGATCAAGGGGTTCGCCCTGATTAATGAAGCCAGGGGCTCTATGGCTAGGGCAAATAGAAGAGGGGACAAGGGGCACCCCTGGCGTGTGCCTCTGTGCAGGCTAAAGGTGTGCGAAATCCTTCCCCCCTCCCGTATTGCTGCTATCGGAGATGAGTATAAAAGCTGTACCCAGGCAATGAAACTATCACCAAACCCAAACCTCCGCATCACCTCCCACAGATACTCCCACTCGACACTATCAAATGCCTTATGGGCATCCAAGGACAACAAAGCCCTATCTCCCATGTTATCCGCCCTGGACTGGATGTTCAGGAAGAGTCGCCGCAGGTTTATTGCCGTCGACTTTTGGGGCATGAAACCGGATTGGTCGGAGTGTATTATGGTGGAAATGGCACCATTCAATCTTACAGCTAAGGCTTTGGCAAGGATCTTAACGTCATTTTGGAGTAATGAAATCGGTCTATATGAACCTGGGTCAAGAGGGTCCTTATCTGGCTTCAAAATTAAAACTATATTGGCTCTAGTCATAGATCGTGGTAGGGTGCCGTTTTTTTTTGCTTCATTGAACACTCTCAGAAGGTGTGGGAGCATAGTCTCCCCATACTGCTTGTACACCTCCGCTGGGAGGCCATCATCCCCGGGGGCCTTCGAGTTAGGGAACAAGCTGGTCGCTGCCTGCAGCTCCCCAAGAGACAGGGGGGCATCAAGCATCTTTCTATTGGATGCGGACAGGGCCGGGAGCTGGACCAGGTCCAGATATTCCCTCAGTGAGTTCAGTGAATAGGTTTGGCGAGACTCATAAAGAGAGGAGTAAAAACTCACAAGTTCTGACAATACTTGATCAGGTGAGCTAGTCAACCCACCGGTGTGGGTGCGCAATGCCCCAATGGAAGGGGACATCTGTTGGGAACGGGCAATAGTTGCCAGCATGCGACCAGTGTGCTCACCCTCCTCATAGAATGCCGCTTTCTGAAAAAAGCGTTTCCTCTCTGCCCCCGAGGTCGTGACTCGATACAACGCATCCTGCGCCGAGAGCCACGCCTCTCTGCTGTTTTCAGATGGGTCTGCAATAAAGGCGCTCTCCAACCTCCCGGCCATAAGTTCTATATCCTCCCTCTGGGCACTTGTCTGTCTTTTAATAGCCTGGATCTCCGTAATAAACAGGCCCCTGAGGACTGCCTTAAAGGCCTCCCAGGTCACCGCTATGTCCTCCGAGTCTGCATGAACACGCCAGAACTCCGAAATGCAGGATTCCATGTGTTCATGGGACGGGAAGAGATTTAGCCAAAAGGCGTTCATCTTCCACGGGTCTTGGCCCCCGCAGAAGGGGGACGCACGTCCAAGGAAGCAACCAGCGGGGAGTGGTCTGACACACTCCTCGGTGCATACGTCACCTCCCCAATATAACGCTCAGCTGTATGGGAACAGAGACACAAATCAATCCTAGACAAAGAGGAGTAACCCCTAGAGAAGCAGGAGAACTGTTTCACACCCGGATTCCTGGCCCTCCATGGATCTCTCCACCCCACCTCCTCCATAAACTTCGCCAGGGCAGTGCGGTTCACCTTCCTCCCCCCTCCCCCCTGTGGATGTCTGTCCAGCAGGGGGTCTGTGCAGCAGTTGAAGTCTCCAAAGGCGTACAATGGCACCTCCGGAGACCGCACCTGGAACTCCACCAGCGCCCTCAGTACCTGATTATCATACGGGGGAGGTATATATACAAAAGCAAGGATACATTTAAAGGCAAACAACCTACATAATAAAAAAACATATCTACCATCAGCATCAGTCTCAGAGCTCAGTTCCTCGTACTCGATCGAGCAGTGTATCAGGACGCTCACACCCCTAGTGGAGTGGTAAGCCTTACCCACCCACCGGTAGTTCAGACAGGACACAGAGTCAGCAGTGAGATGTGTCTCTTGTAGTGCACATATGGCCGGCAGTCTTTTCCTCATCAAGGTTGAAACCATAGTGCGTTTAAGAGGGTCTTGTAGTCCCCTAACATTCCATGAAAGTATCTTAACCGCTGCCATCAGGGGGGGTCAAACACATAACCATCAGGGGAAAATCCACCACCCACAAGCCCCCCCACCTCCCTCCAGGCGGCGGCAAATGCCTCTGCGTGCCGGGGTGTGAATAGGTATAGAACAGTCCGCTGGGTAAGAAAGAGAATTGGGACACCACTTGGTGAGCAGTAAGGAGTGACCACTCTGGGGCAGTCCATCGCATAACAACAACTGTTGGCTCGTTGCAGGCAAGTCGCCTGTATGGGCAGGTCGCCCAACTGCATACAGGCCCTTTTTAGGCTCAACTTCCGGGGTGCCAACGGGCATCCCCAACAAACAGGGGACAACAGGTCCCTCAATGCCCCAAGTCGGGCAGCCGTCGAAGTATCCAAGTCACCAGCTTTCTCCATTGGGTACGGTGGCAAACAAATTTCCGAACTCGCATTGCAAAAAAAAAAAACAAGGCATTGTATGTTTCCGGCAGTACCCTCAGCCGAGGGATCAGCATGGCAGCGCAGGTGATAGTCGACCAACTTGTCAATCATCTACTTCAGGGGGTCTCTGGTCTTGCCGAAGAGCTCCCTCATTAGCATCCAGCCAGTCCGAGGCATCCGCAGGGTGTTCAAAAAAGTGGGCCTGGCCTCTCAGGATGACTCTAAGTCTCGCAGGGTATAGCATTGCGTATGGCGTTTGAAGCCTCTGTAAGCGCTTTTTAATTTCAGTAAACTTTGCTCGGCTTTTCTGCACCGCAGCAGAAAAGTCTGGATAGAACGAGACCCTCGTGCCATTAAACTGTATGTTCCTCTTTTCCCTGGCCAGTCGCAATATTATTTCCCGGTCCCTGTAGTTTAGCAGACGGGCCAGCATCGGGCGGGGAGGGTTACCTGGCGGTAGGGGTCTGGATGGTACTCTGTGGGCCCTCTCCACTGCATACAAATGAGTAAGCGCATCTTTGCCAAATACGTTCGCCATCCATTGCTCCACAAACTGCGTGGGATCCCGGCCCTCTACCTTCTCAGGGAGCCCAACTATGCGGACATTATTGCGTCTGAGGCGATTTTCAAAATCTTCTGCTCTCACGTCCACAGCTCGAGCCAGGCGTGCAGTAGATTGAGTGTCCCTAATCAGTGCAGGGAGCTTGTCTTCTATGTCACTGATTCTGCCTTCCGCAGCGGTGGTTCTCTCCCTCATCTTCTGGATGTCATGTCTGATCAGGCACACCTCCTCCTCTAGGCTTCCAAATCTGAGCCGCAAGCTATTTACAGAGGCTGTGCACTTATTCACTGCTGTGAGTATAGCAGCCAGCGTGGGCCGGTCTCCCCCCTCCGCTTCATTGTCATCCGACATCTCTGCTGAATTAGAGCCCCCAGCCTGCTCCATCATGGCCTCCTCCCCGTGCACACTCTCCCCCTCCTCCATGTCAGTGTCACTGGGCGCTGCTCCATCTTCAACTGTGGTGGGTTTCCCTGCTAGTTTCTGGGCGTAGTACCTCATATCCTTGGGAGGCTCCCCCGTAAGTGTTTTGGGGTGTTTCAGAGCTTTACTCAACCCCTCCTTCGGTTTGTCGGCAGCTCGTCCCTTCTGAGCAGATGGAGGAGCGGCGCCATCTTGGGAGTCCAGCTTCGGTCCGTCCTGCTTCTGTCCTCGGGTCATCATGCCCCCAATTTGCGATCAGACGGCAGCCGGGTGTCAAGTAAGAGTTCCTCCGCTGGGTGAGTGCAAATCCCGTCGCTTAACAAAGCCGGAAACCGGATCAAATCAGGGTTACTGCGGGAGCTCTGTGAACACACGTCCGTTCACATGCCGCGCTGGCCACGCCCCCGGGTAATATGTTTTTAAAGCGCTCTAGAGAAAAAAATGGTGGGTGTTGCAATTTTTTATAGCACACAGTATTTGCACAGCAGTTTTTCAAATGCAATTTTTGGGGAAAAAATACTTTCATTAATTTTAATCCGCAAAACACAATATAATACCCAATTGTTTTGGTAAAATATAAAATATGATGCTATGCTGAGTAAATAGATACTAAATATTCATAGTAGAATATCCCTGTGCTCCCTAAATCACATCTTGTGCTAAACCCGCAAAATGCAGTATACACAGTGGGTGTAGAAAAGAATTACCCCCTCCCTTTAAAATAACCATGTTTTGTTACTTTGCAGTCTGAAATTAACTTCATCTAGCTGTATTTACTGCAATTTATACAATCCAAGTAAAATATATAACGCCAACGTCATAATAAATAAATAATAAAAAAACGAATCACTGCGTTGGAAAAAGGATCACCCCTCATAAAAACTAAAAACTCAATCAGGTGTAGCTAATCACCTTCTCAATGGTACACAAAGCCATTTGACTTTTAACTAATCAGTTGTGGTCATTTTGATTAGCTCAGCATGAAAAGAGCTTTCCTTGAGCATTGAGCCAGTCCTTTGCAGTGCAACTGAAGCAAACAATCTCCTATGGGTAGCAAGGCACTGTCAAAAGATCTCTGGGATAAAGTCAGGAGATGGATACAACAACAAGTCAAATGCTTTATCAATGCCTAGAAGCAGAGTGAAGTATTTTATTAACCACTTTAGCCCTTGGACCATATTGCTGTCCAAAGACCAGAGCACTTTTTGTGATTCGGCACTGCGTCGCTTTAACTGACAATTGCGCGGTCGTGCGACGTGGCTCCCAAACAAAATTGGCGTCCTTTTTTTCCCACAAATAGAGATTTCTTTTGGTGGTATTTGATCATCTCTGCGGTTTTTATTTTTTGCGCTATAAACAAAAATAGAGCGACTATTTTGAAAAAAATTCAATATTTTTTACATTTTGCTATAATAAATATCCCCAAAAAAGATATAAAAAAACATTTTTTTTCCTCAGTTTAGGCCGATACGTATTCTTCTACATATATTTTGTAAAAAAAAAATCGCAATTAGCGTTTATTGATTGGTTTGCGCAAAAGTTATAGCGTTTACAAAATAGGGGGTAGTTTTATGGCATTTTTATTAATATTTTTTTTTTACTAGTAATGGCGGCGATCAGCATTTTTTTTCGGTACTGCGATATTATGGCGGACACTTCGGACACTTTTGACACATTTTTGGGACCATTGGCATTTTTATAGCGATCAATGCTATAAAAATGCATTGGATTACTATAAAAATGCCATTGGCAGTGAAGGGGTTAACACTAGGGGGCGGGGAAGGGGTTAAGTGTGTTCCTATTTGTGTTCTAACTGTATGGGGGGGGTGGACTCACTAGGGGAAATCACTGATCTTCCGTTCATACATTGTATGAACGAAGGATCAGCGTTTCCCCCGCTGACAGGAACGAGAGGAATGTGTTTACACACATACCTCCCGTTCCCCGCTCTGTAACGAACGAGCGCGCGTGCCCGGCGGCGAGCAGGGGGCGCGTGCGCGGGCCGCCGGCGGCGCGTACGCGCCCCCTAGTGGCCGCGAATGTCCCGACGTAGAGCTACGGGCTCTCGCCCAGGAGAGCCGACCTGCCGCCGTAGAACGACGGCGGCTGGTCGACTAGTGGTTAAGAAGTGGAAGGTATTTGGTACAACATAGACCCTCCCTGGATCAGGACGGTGCTCCAAAATGGATAAAAGAGTCAGGAGGAAACTGGTCAGAGAGACTACCAAGAAATTTTCTTTATGAGAAAGAGTGGTCATTGTGGTCATCTGACAACAATATCACAATTTCTCCACAAATGTGGCTTGTATTGAATGGTTGCAAGTAAAAAGCCACTCCTCAAAAAAGGCTACACACAGTCACAACTGAGCTTTGCCAAAATGCACCTATTCTGAGGCCACATGTAAAAAGGGGTTATGGTGATATGAGACTAGCATTTTTACAGGTGGAACTCGAAAAATTAGAATATCGTGCAAAAGTTCATTTATTTCACTAATGCAACTTAAAAGGTTGAAACTAATATATGAGATAAACTTGTTACATGCAAAGCTGATGAGAGAAAATTTTGCATCTCATATGGAAACCAAGGACCCAGAGTATGGTGGAAGAATGGAGAGGCACACACTGCAAGATATTGGAAGTCCAGTGTGAAGTTTGTACAGTCTGTGTTGATTTGGGGAACCATGTCATCTGCTGGTGTTGGTCCACTGTGCTTCATTAAGTCCGGGGTCAAAGCAGCCGTCTATCAGGACATTTTGGAGCACTTCATGCTGACTTAATTTTCCAGCAGGACTTGGCACCTGCCCACACTGCCAAAAGCACCAAAACCTGGTTCAATGACCGTGGGAATACTGTGTTTGATTGGCCAGAAAACCCGCCTAACCTGAACCCCCATAAAAAATCTATGGGGCATTGCCAGGAGAAAGATGAGAGACATGAGACCGAACAATGCAGAAGAGCTGAAGGCCGCTATTGAAGCATCCTGGTCTTCCATAACACCTCAGCAGTGCCACAGGCTGATCGTTTCTATGCCACGCCGCATTGAGGCAGTAATTGCTGAAAAAGGGGCCCAAACCAAGTGCTGAGTACATATGCATGCTTATATTTTTCAGAGATCCCATATTGTTCTATGTACAATACTTGTTTTATTGATTGCATGTATTATTCAAATTTTCGAAGATTGTAGATTTGGGGTTTCCATGAGCTGTAAGCCATAATCATCACAATTATGACAAATCACGGCTTGAACTGTCTTGCTTTTCATGTAATGAGTCTCTCTCATATATTAGTTTCACCTTTTAAGTTGCATTAGTGAAATAAATGAACTTTTGCACGCTATTCAAATTTTTTGAGTTTCACCTGTATGTATGGCGGAAATTCATCACAGCTTACAATCCAAATAACACCATGCCTACAGTAAAGTGTGGAGGTGGTAATATCCTGTTATGGGGGTGTTTCTCTGCAGCAGGGACTGGAGCACGCGTCAAGAGCAAAGAAAAATGGATGGGGCAAAATACTGTCAAATTCTTGAGAAAAATTTGCTGCTCTGCCAGAAAATGGTCAATGGAAAGAAGGTTTACCTTCCAACATGACAATGACCCAAAGCACACCGCAAAAATACCACGAGGAGTAAACGTTGAATGTCCTTGCATGGCTTAGAGCCCAGACTTAAAGCGGAATTCCGGCCACAATTTCACTTTTTAAATATAAATACCCCTGTAATACACAAGCTTAATGTATTCTAGTAAAGTTAGTCTGTAAACTAAGGTCCGTTTTGTTAGGTTGTTATAGCATTTAGATACTTTATAAAACAGGAATTGACCGTGGCCATCTTAAGTGTGGGAATCCATGAAGCCAGACTGTATGACTTCCTGGATTTCAGCCTTGCTGATCTCGCACATGCTCAGTGCTGCACAAGCAATGTAATAGGTTTCAGGTCAGGTTTCCATAACGGGAGTGTCAGAGGAAGTTGCCGCCCCTTATCTATGCAAATCTCTCCTCCCCTCCTCCTTCCAGGAACCAGTAAATATACTTAATCATTTAAAATTGAGTTCTGTCCGTGATACTTTTTTTTTATTTGCACTAACATACAATTTTCCAGGACAAGCTTTCGGGGTGAAGGGGTAACACCCCGAAAGCTTGCCCTGAAAAATTCTATGTTAGTGCAAATAAAAAAAAGTATCACTGACAGAACTCAATTTTATCTGTCACAATTGCACTAATATGGCTACAATCACATCACTAAATCAATTGTTATGTAGATATATCTGCACAGCGCACCGCACCGATCACAGCACAACACAACGGTGTGACAGGGGCCGATGCGTTGTGACAGGGGCCGATGCGGTGTGACAGGGGGCGATGCGGTGTGACAGGGGGCGATGCGGTGTGACGGGGGCCGATACGGTGTGACGGGGGCCGATGCGGTGTGACGGGGACCGATGCGGTGTGACAGGGGTCGATGCGGTGTGACGGGGGCCGATGCGGTGTGACAGGGGCCGATGCGGTGTGACAGGGGCCGATACGGTGGGGCCGATGTGGTGTGACAGGGGCCAATGCGGTGTGACAGGGGCCAATGCGCTGGGGCCGATGCTGTGTGACAGGGGCCGATGCTGTGTGACAGGGGCCGATGCGGTGTGACAGGGGCCAATGCGGTGTGACAGGGGCCAATGCGGTGTACTGGGGCCAATGCGGTGTCCAATGCACCGATCACAGGACACCGCAACGGCCCTGTCACACCGAATCGGTCCCTGTCACACCGCATCGGCCCCTGTCACACCGCATCGGCTCAACAAATTGCATCACTCCCAGCACATATGGATGCGTTTGACGGGCACTTTGAGGCAGTGTTTGGCACAGTGGTTGCATTTGATGGCACAGTGAGGCAGCTGTTTGCTGGGTGCAGTGGCAGCGTATATGATGGCAAGCTTCACTCTCCCACGACTCTACCTCTCGCCATCCCCCGGGCGCCGAGTACATAATTAGTGCGGTGGGCGGGGCTGTTAATCATATCTCCGCCTCCGCCCGCCCGCTCGAGATATGTTCAACTGCGGCCGAGTACATAATTAGTGCGGTGGGCGGGGCTGTTACCAGTCTCTCCACCTCCGCCCCTGCCCTCCCGCTCGAGATACTTCTCACCTCCTCCCCGGCTCCTCCTCCTGTCTGTGTACTCAGAAGGCGTCAGCTCGGAGGAGGCGTGGTAGGGGCAGGCTCAACGGCATACACTGTGTGCATTGCCAGTGAGAGAGGCAGCTGGCAGGAAGCAATGTCTGCTGCCACGAAGTGCTGGGCTGACATCGTGTGGGACAGTACACACCCCGCACAAGCTGCAGGGGGTGTGTGCCCACACATTAGCCCGCCCCTCCCAGGCAAGTGCTACATGCACCACCCCCCTGAAGCTGGACATAATTAGAGCGGTGGGCAGGGCTGATAACCATCTCTCCGCCTACGCCCACCCACCCGCTCGTTTGCTCGTTTAAGATTTCTTTCAATTGTGGCTGAAGTCCCGCGATACTTCTGCCTCCTGGGGTTGATGACAAACATCTCCCAGGAGGCAAATCGGCAGTGATTGACGCAGAGATGCCGCTGCGGCCGCGGCGGATGAAAACAAACGAATACAGACAGCACAGTGAGTTTAAAAATAAATAAATAAATAGATGCCAATTTAAGGGGCCAGTTTCAAAACAGATGAGATAAAGTTGAAAAAGAGGGTGGAGCTCCACTTTAAACCCCATTAAAAATTTGTGGAATGACTTGAAGACTGCGGTCCACAAACGGTCACCATCAAATTTAACTGAACTTGAGCAGTTCTGCAAAGAAGAGTGGGCAAATATTGCAAAGTCTAGATGTGCAAAGTTAGTAGAGACATATCTCAACTTCTACAGACGATCGGATTTTCTATCGGAAAATTTGAGAACCAGCTCTCAATCTTTTGTTGGCGGAAATTCCGACAGCAAAAGTCCGATAGAGCATACACACGGTCGGAATTTCGGACCAAAAGCTCACATCAGACTTTTGCTGTCGGAATTTCTGATCGTGTGTACAGGGCATTAGACCCCAGAGGTCCCTTCTGCACTTCAAAACTTTGGATTATACCAAGATTTGTATGATCCAATGCTTTTTTCAAAACAATAATGGTTTGTTTACAACTGGTGAAACGGGAAGTGGCAAAATACTCGTCGATTCTGGTTTCTTAGACCATAGAGATGATCGGGGTCATTCCGGTGGCAAGTGGTTAACCACTTCTCCACTGGAGCAATTGTTTTAATTTTTGCACATGCTAAAATATATATTTGTGACAAAAAATGACTTAGATTCCCCAAAACATTCAATATTATTTGAAAGCAGAGGTCTTGTCGAATTAAATGGTAGTTGCATGATATTTGTTTATCAAATCTATGTAGTTTAGAAAAAAACACTAAAGTGATTTTATAATACTCATAATTGAATCCCCAATGTTTGCATACATAATAAAAGATGATGTTGTTGTATCGAGTAAATAGATACCAAATGTGTCACCCTGTGTGTTCGGATGAGTGTGTGTAGCGACAGGGCGCTTTAATATTTTTTTATATTTGTATGTATTTTATCATTTACATTTAACATTTATTTATTTAACTTTATTGCTATCACAAGGAGGCTAATAAGCCCTCAGGATGGTGCTTGTTTGGCTTTACAGCTGGAATTTTGACAGTTCCGAGAATGGTGTTCCTTGAGTGCCCGGGAACCATTGCGAACCACATAAAAGTGCTCAGGCAATTTTTTTACACACATCCAAAGAGCTGAAGAGATTAAAAAAAAATGAAGTTTTGCCCCCCTCCCACCCCCCAATCAACATTTTAATGATATTTTTAACCAGACCATTTTGCTGGTCAAAAAACAGGCCACTTTTTGCAATTCGGCACTGCATCGCTTTAACTGACAATTGTCGACGTGGCTCCCAAACAAAATTGATGTCCTTTTTTCCCACAAATAGAGCTTTCTATTGGTGGTATTTGATCACCTCTGCGGTTTTCATTTTTTGCACTATAACCACTTGCTTACTGGGCACATAAACCCCCTTCGTGCCCAGGCGAAATTTCAGCTTCCGGCACTGCGTCACTTTAACTGACATTTGCGCGGTCGTGCGACGTGGCTCCCAAACAAAATTGGCGTCCATTTTTCCCCACAAATAGAGCTTTTTTTTGGTGGTATTTGATCGCCTGTGCAGTTTTTATTTTTTGCGTTATAAACAAAAAAAGAGCGACAATTTAAAAATATATATATATTTTTTACTTGTTGCTATAAATGAATATCCCAATTTAAAAAAAAAAAAAAAACTATTTTTTTTCTCAGTTAAGGCCGATATGTATTCTTCTAAAAAAAAAAAAAAAAATCGCAATAAGCGACTGTTTTGCGCAAAAGTTATAGCACCTACAAAATAGGGGACAGAATTATGATTTTTTTTTATATATTTTTTTTACTAGTAATGGCGGCGATCTGCGATTTTTATTGGGACTGCGACATTACGGCGGACACATCGGACACTTTTGACACAATTTTGAGCCATTCACATTTATACAGCGACCAGTGCTATAAATATGCACTAATTACTGTATAAATGTGACTGGCATTGAAGGGGTTAACACTAGGGGGTGAGGAAGGGGTTAAATGTATTCCCTACATAGTGTTGTAACTGTGGGGGGAGGGGGGGGTGACTGGGGGAGGTGACCGATATGTGTCCCTATGTACAAGGGACACAGATCGGTCTCCTCTTTCCCTGACAGGACGTGGAGCTTTGTGTTTTTAAACACAGAGCTCCACGTCCCTGCTCTGTCACGGCCGATCACATGTACCTGGCGGACACCGCGGCCGCCGGGTACACGCATCGAATCCTCGGCGATGCGACGGCACTGTTTTCCCCCCGCTGTGCGCCACCTAGTGGCGCGCGCGGGGAATACAACAACATTGACGTCCAAAGACGTGACCCCGGCAGCTCAGGTCCGCGCTGTTGACGTCTTTTGTCAATAGCGCGGATCTGAACTGGTTAAACAAAAATAGAGCGAAAATTCTGAAAAAAAACCCAATATTTTTTACTTTTTGCTATAATAAATATCCCCCAAAAATATATAAAAAAAATGTATTTTCCTCAGTTTAGGCCGATACGTATTCTTCTACATATTTTTGGTAAAAAAATAAAAAAAAATTAGCAATAAGCATTTATTGATCGGTTTGTGCAAAAGTTATAGGGCCAGATTCAGGTAGATGGGAGCATCTTTGCTCTGGAGTAACGTTTCTCATTTACGTTACTCTGGCGAAATTTTAGGAGCAAGTGCTGTTATTCATGAAGCACTTGCTCCTAAAGTTGCGGCAGCGTATCGTAAATGAGCCGGCGGAATTCAAATTGGGCGGGTACGGGGCGTGTATTATTTAAACTAAGCGCGATCCCGCGGCGAACGTACTGCGCATGCGTCGACTGTCAATGCATCCCAGTGCGCATGCTCCAAATTCTGTCAGTGAATGTCAATGACGTCAAATCCCCATTCATGGACGTTTTACGCAAGCGACGCGATTTTTTTTTTTCGACGCGATGACGACGGCTATACTTAACATAGGATACTCCACTAGGGGGCTGCTTTATCTTTACACCGCGTATCGCTTACGGAAACGTCGGAAAGTCACTGCGTCGCGCCCGAATACGATCGTGAATTGCCGATTCCCGCTGATTAACATATTTTTTCAGCATTAATCAGCGGCAACGCCCCCGGCGCCATTTTTTAATTAAAGTTGCGATGCGATGGCGAAATTCAATTACGCCGATCGCATCGGAACTCCAACCCAGCGTTTCTTGTTTTCTGGTTACAGAAAACAGAAACGCCGGCTTAAAGTGACAGTTAGGCTGGAGTATCACTGATACTCCAGCCTAACTCTACCTGAATCTGGCCCATAGCGTCTACAAAATAGGGGGTAGTTTTATGGCATTTTTAATATTATTTTTTTTACTAGTAATGGCGGCGATCAGTGATTTTTATCATGACTGCGACATTATGGCGGACACATCGGACACTTTTGACACATTTTTGGGACCATTGTCATTTTTACAGCGATCAGTGCTATAAAAAAGCACTGATTACTTTGAAAATTACACTGGCAGTGAAGGGGTTAACCACTAGGTGTCACTGAAGGGGTTAGGTGTGCCTTGGGACGTGTTCTAAAGCCCTGTACACACTATCGGATATCTGATGGAATCTAATCCGATGGATTTTTTTCATCGGATATCCGATAAAGCTGACTTTCATCAGTCTTGCCTACACACCATCGTGTCAAACGCGGTGACGTAAAACACTATGACGTGCTGAGAAAAATGAAGTTCAATGCTTTACTGCATGTGTTGACTTAATTCTGAGCATGCATGGATTTTTCACCGATGGACTTCCCCACAGACAATCGTTTTTTTCTATCGTTTTTTTATCCATAGGAAAAATTTAAAACAGGTTCTATTTTTTTTTCGCCGATGGAAAAAAAAAAAGATGGGGCCCACACACGATCGGTTCGTCTGATGAAATTGGTCCATCGGTCCGTTTTCATCAGACAAACCGATCGTGTATACAGGGCTTTACTGTGGGGGGCTGGGCTATGTGTGACATGACAGTGATCACAGCTTCCAATTACAGGAAGCTATGTACAGTGTCTTGTCACTAGGAAGACTGGGGAAATGCTTGTTTACATAAGCATTTCCCCCTTCTTCCTCACCGTGACACCATCACGGGTATGACCGCAGACATCAAGTCCGCGGGACTGGCGGTTGGAGTCACTGAGCTGAAGGCAGGCATATAAAGGGGATGTATATATACGTCCTTTTGCCTGCCCATGCCAATTTACTGACATATATCTGCGTGCGGTGGTCGGCATGTGGTTAAATAAAACCTTTTTCACATACTATGTTTTAAACCCAGTAATCTCTACTGCTCTGTGCTTCTTTGTGCAAGGGTTGGGATACATTGGGCTAGATGATACTGGATGCCGGCATTCAGGAAATGAAGAGGGCTTGATATGACTTGCTGTAGCTTCTAATGAACACTGCAAAAGGCTCATAGCATGCAGTGAAAACAAATGTAGAGTACAGGCCTTGAGCCTATGCAACTGTGCAACACTAAGGATACAGTAAGGCTGGAGTTCAGCTTTAAGTATTACTATAATGTCGCGTACACACGATCGGTTCATCTGATGAAAATGGTCTGATGGACCGTTTTTTAATCAAACGAACCGATCGTGTGTGGGCCCCATCGTTTTTTTTCCCCATCAGTGAAAAAACTTAGAACCTGTTTTAAAATGATCTGATGGTCAAAAAAAACGATCGTCTGTGTTGAAATCCATCGGTTAAAAATCAACGCATGCTCAGAATCAAGTCGACGCATGCTCGGAAGCATTGAACTTAATTTTTCTCAGCATGTCGTTGTGTTTTACGTCACCGTGTTCTGACACGATCGGTTTTTTAACTGATGGTGTGTAGGCAAGACTGATGAATGTCAGCTTCATCGGATATCTGATGAAAAAATCCATCAGACCGTTTTCATCGGATTAACCGATCGTGTGTACAGGGCATAAGAGTTCCCATGATGCAATTCAGGTCTGCAGGAAGTGCGTATAATCCCAGCCACTCTATTTGTGACAGAACAAACTACTGATTATTAGAGAGCCCAGTGACCTGAAGATGGGCTGCTCAGTGTAGTTATCCACGCAATGCTGGGCTTGAAGCCTGGTGATGACTGGACACCTCAGCTGATATGCTTTGGCATGCTCCAAGAGTACAGCTGCACATTTACATATGCAATGACCTAGATTAGCATTCACTATCACAACCCATCAGACCTAATTAAAGTAATGGAGCTTTCATACAGCCTTAAGTGGGAAAGGGGATGCGGAGCTACAGACAGGGTCCATGCATGCTCACGGCTTGTCAGCATATAACAAGCATCCTTCTACTTGATTAAAACAATATATTCTGCCCATATAATTCCCCTTCCCCCTACAGAAGAACCTAAAGAGCAGAAAAATTAAGACAAATGTTCTTGGATACTTGGAAAATTTAAACAAGCGAACAAGGATGGACACCTTTATAAGCGTGCCGTACACAGCTCAAACAAACACCTTAGTATAGAGTTCAAATATTTGAAAGATTTCTTTCTGTATTAGGTTATGCAATCTAAAATATTATATGTAGCAAACAATATTGAATATTAATAAACTTTGTAATATATCAGTGGTAACTGACTTCAGAGGAGATTCCCCAGACCTGTCCCTGCAGGGCCGATCCTGGGCAGGGTGCATGGGGTGCTCCGCACCCAGGCGCCGCAGAGATGGGGGCGCCAAAGCTCCAAAGTGCTCCCCTCCCTCCTCGTCTGTGTCCAGAGGCAGAGCGCATGTAGCGGGTGCTGCGGTTCCCCATCCCACTTGCTCTCTCTGCTGGCAACTGACAAGAGCGCATACCTCCCGTTGTCCCGAAATCCGGGCTGGGTACCACAGCAGAGCCTAGTTCCGGAACACGTTTTGGCACTAGGCTTCGCTAATTAATTTTTTCCAGTCTCCGGGTTGGCTGGAGCTGCTGCCAATCATCCGTGCACTCCCAGAAATGCACCCCAAGTGCCACCCTCCAAGTAACCAAAGATGCCACGTATGCCCCGCCCCCTGTAAAGTGCTTCTGCTCCCAGTGCACCCGAGCTACATGGATCTAATGGACAAGTACTGATCTATGGGGACACCTGATATAGGGGGCTCTGATGGGGGACACCCGCTGTGGGGAGGCTCTGATGGGGGACACCTGCTGTGGGGAGGCTCTGATGGGGGACACCTGCTGTGGGGAGGCTCTGATGGGGGACACCCGCTGGGAGGCTCTGATGGGGGACACCTGCTGGGGGGGCTATGATGGGGGACACCTGTTGTGGGGGGCTCTGATGGGGGACACTAATTAAGACTTCTTAAGGGAGCATCTCTGTGTTTGAGTTGTAGCCATAGAAACATG
Source organism: Rana kukunoris (assembly GCA_029574335.1). Lineage (NCBI taxonomy): Eukaryota > Metazoa > Chordata > Amphibia > Anura > Ranidae > Rana > Rana kukunoris. Next base: position 170,124,571 of record CM056057.1, read on the forward strand.
TGTAAAGTTAGTAAGATGACTACGCCCATGTGGGGGCGCCAGAAATATTTCTGCACCCAGGCGTCTGTGACCCTAGGATCGGCCCTGTGTCCCTGAAAATGTTTTATTGTTATTTATTGCCCCTGGTTGAATCCTCCTTTCCAGCATGGGGCACACAAATGTACACAAATAACATTTGCTTTGCGTTACTGAAACTTTCTGAACACTTTGCAAAGCCAATATCTGTTCTGTAACATAAAAGAGAAGAGTTCGTCACGCGTTGGTTTTGCTTTGCTTTGTTTTTGATCTTGCCAGCAAAGTTTTCTCTGGAACTTTGGCAACTTGCAAAGTTTGCTAACATCGTTCCAAAGGTGCCTTAGATGCTCGTAAGAGCTTTGTAAACTTTTACTTTTATTGAATTTCCTTGAAAGCTTAACAAGGTGTTTTGAAAGATGTAGACAGCCCTTTACAAATGTTTTATTATGTTTTTCTTTTTTTTTACGAATGTGTGAATGCATGGCCCAGCTCCAGCTTACGTATACAATTGCTTGTATGTAATTTTCAATAAAAGATTATACAAGTTTTAAATATGTATTACCATTAGTATGGTACCCATAAAATTCCATCATTTTTTTTAATTTCTTGTTTCTCATGTTGTTTAGGGATGAGGCACGGGTTACTATCAGATGTCCACAGTAGCCGCCCCGTGTTGACATACCTTTTCAATTTTTTCCAGCTCCAAACTCACTTTACCCAAAGAAGACCTCTCCTCCAGCCAGCGGTAGGTGATGCTTGGAATAGAATTCCAGCACAGGTAGTGAGTCAGTTGACAGTAAGTATATTCAAATATGCTTGGGACAAAAAAAGATCTCTAATAAAATAAGATCTATACAAAAAAAGATCTATACTATAGATCAGGGGTCTCCAAACATTCTAAACAAAGGGCGGGTTTATTGTCCTTCAGACTCTTGGAGGGCCGGACTTTGAGTGAGTAAGTGAAGAACTTATATAGCGCAGCACATGCGAACTAGATCGCCTCTGGCCGCTCGTTGTTCCTTTCTCCTTTGTCATCAAAAGAGATAACTTTGGCCAGCGGGAGTGGAAATTTCCCTGCATCATTGTTAGTAAACATCTGGTATTAGGGGAAGGAATAGTACCCCATTGCTGGTATCATAGGGAGGAATAGTGCTCTATTAGTTGTGTCAGTGGGAGAAATGATGCTCCATTGTCGGTGTCAGATGGCAGAATAGTGTCTCGTATCAGTGGGTGGGATATTGCCCCAAGGCAAGCAAAGGGCCACACCCAGCCCTCGGGTCGGAGTTTGGAGACCACTGCTATAGATCTATCTATATATAAAAGAACAGTCTGCCATCACTCTTCCAATGCTTCTATTTGTAGCACCCCAAAGGCAGGACCTTCAGAGGCGGATTAGCATTTCACCCCCCAGGCTGAGACCATGGCTAAAATGGGGAAACTGAGATAGGATACTGGGCTTCAGTCACTATTGTCTTTGTAAAGTTTTATTGCAGAATGGTTAGGGAGGTAACAGTTAGGGGCCCCAGATATGGTAGCAGATCACTTACAGACTCTCCAGGGAACACTGTAAACATGTTCCCAAATTTAAGTGCATCTGCCAAGTAAGTCACCAGTAGGGATGAGCCAAACACCCCCCTGGTTTGGTTTGCAGCAGAACATGCAAACAGGCAAAAAATGTGTTCGAACACACGAACACCGTTAAAGTCTATGGGACACGAACATGAAAAATCAAAAGTGCTAATTTTAAAGGGTAATAGGCAAGTTATTGTCATAAAGTGTTTGGGGACCCGGGTCCTGCCTCAGGGGACATGTATCAATGCAAACATTTTTAAAAACTGAAGTTTTTTCGGGAGCAGTGAATTTAATAATGCTTAAAGTGAAATAAAAGTGAAATATTCCTTTAAATTTCGTACCTGGAGGGTGTCTATAGTATGCCTGTAAAGTAGCGCATGTTTCCCGTGTTTATAACGGTCCCTGCACAAAATTACATTTCTAAAGGAAAAAAAGTAATTTAAAACTACTCGTGGCTAAAATGAATTGCCAGGTCCTATCAATACAGATAAAAGTCATTGAAAAAAAAGAACCAAAAAAAAAACAAAAACAAATGCGTGGGGGTCCCCCCAAATTCAATTAACAGGCCCTTCAGGTCTGGTATGGATATTAAGGGGTACCCTGCGCCAAAAAAATGGCAACCTGGCAGGCCGCAGCAAAAGACAAGAGAGCGCCCCCCCCTGTCCAGAACCATACCAGGCCACATGCCCTCAACATGGGGAGGATGTCCCCATATTGATGGGGACAAGGGCCTCATCCCCACAACCCTTGCCCAGTATGCAGGCGGTGGGCTTATCGGAATCTGAAAGCCCCCTTTAACAAAGGGGACCTCCAGATCCCAGTCACCCAGCCACCCCCCCTATTCGAATTGATAACATTTCACTCAAAAAAGTGAGAAAAAAGGAAAAAAAACACACACACAAAGTTGGCACAAGTCCCTTAATGAAAAAAAAAAAAAAATTCCAGCGCCGTAATTCTTCTACAAGTCCGACCCAATGCTACGAACGATACCACCTCCATAGGAGGCGCCCAGGCAATTGACGCGCCACCTGTCTGACAGCTCTTTTATAACTGAGGGCAGGGGCCATCTGTCACGTGGACGAATGACCCCGCGCCCCTCTGGTGCAACGGGGGTTTCCGGTGTTTTTTCCATGGCGTCACAGATGACCCGCTCCCCTCTGAAGCAATGGGGGTTTCCCCGTTACCAATTCACATAGGGGGACCGGGATCTGGAGGTCCCCTTTGTTAAAGGGGGCTTCCAGATTCCGATAAGCCCCCACCCGCAGACCCCCACAACCATCGGTCAAGGGTTGTGGGAATGAGGTCCTTGACATCCTCCCCTATGTTGAGGGCATGTGGCCTGGTACGGTTCAGGAGGTGGGAGCACTCTCGTCCCCCCTCTTTTCCTGCAGCCTGCCAGGTTGCGTGCTTGGATAAGGGTCTGGTATAGATTTTTGGGAGAACCCCACACCATTTTTTTTATTTGGCGCAGGGTTTCCCTTAAGGGCCTGGTAATGGAATTTGGGTTGGCACACACGCATTTTTTTTTCGTTCGGGGTTTCCCTTAATATTCATACCAGACCAAAAGGGCTTGGTAATGGACTGGGGGGACCCATGCTGTTTTTTTCAATGACATTTATCTGTATTGCCGGGAGCCGACAATTCATTATAGCCACAAGAAGTTTTAAATTCCTTTTTTTCTTTTTAGAAATGTCATTTTGTGTAGGAACTGTTATAAACACGGTAAACATGCGCTACTTTACAGGCATACTATAGACACCCTCCAGGTACGAAATTTAAAGGAATATTTCACTTTTATTGTTTCACTTAAAGTATTATAAAAATCACTGCTCCCCCCCCCCCCCCCCAAAAAAAGGGGCCCCAATCACTTTTTATGACAATAAATTGCATATTAACCTTTAAAATTAGCACTTTTGATTTCTCCCATAGAGTTTTAAAGGGTGTTCCGTGGCTTTCAAATTTGCTACGAAACACCCAAAATTGTTCGATATTCGGCGAACTGGTGTACAGCCAAATGTTCGAGTCAAACTCATGTTCGACCCAAACATAAAGCTCATCCCTAGTCACCAGGCCTTTCTGAGAGACCAGCCTTCTTTCTGGCTCTCTTCCGTAAGGAGCTGCTCCTGGGTCTGCTCCTTGGTACAGCTTGTTAGACCCCCAAAAAAACTACTGGGCCTAACAACAGAGCTCCATCCAGAAGCACCTCATAGGCCTCAGCCCAAGTAAAGAGAGAGAGCTTGTGACCTGTCCCAAATATTTATATTCTCCCCCAACATGCACCAGTGGCATAAACCTCCTACTATATTGTCTGAAGGAAATATAAATATTCATAACTTATGCCTCGTTTCCACTGCACGAATCGGGTCGGGTCAGTAATTTTGGAGCGGTTCGGATGGGGCCAGTCTAATCGCGTGAGCGTTTCCACTGCAAATCGGACCGTAAGGGACCATTCAGGGTTTAGAAAAAATTCCTAGCGCATCCACCAATCAGTGAGATGCATTTGTAGGTCCACCCTAACCGAACCGTTCCACTCTCTCTGGTCCCTCATCTGAAGCAGGACCCTTGCTGGTGCGGTACGGTTCGGTTTTACGGTACGCTTTCATAATGGAAACACCCAAAATAGCGTACCGTACCAAACCGTACCGAACCGACCCGCTCAGTGGAAACGAGGCATTAGTTTTGTTTGTAAAATCTCATACTGTGACCAGTCTGGTCTTATACTGTGACCAAAACTAAACAAACAGGCTGAGCTAACTACAGCCCAGCCTAAAACTAAATTTGACATAATAACCTCTGTTTAAGACAAGAGGTTACATATACATGTTATGGGTTTTTTAACTTGCCTTGTTCTGACTTCTTCTGGCTGGTCTGGAATGTTATGCGCTGAGTTCCTCTTTGGTCTTCTCATGGTGGATGATGCAGAGACTCGTGATACAATCAATATCACTCTCTCCATCTATAGTGCACTCTCTTGCTTGGGGGGGCACGGCCATTATGTCATGCACTTATAGTCGTCATTCATGCTTTGATAAATTATTGATTTATTTTCCAATCAATCACTCCTGGAATAATGGCCCTATAGCCAGCAATTGAGTTGATCGATATTCCCCATCCGGGAAGAGGGTTTCATTCGATATTTTTTAAGATATGGTCATAAGTTATCAATCACACTATACAAAATCATAATTGAATCAATCTAAATATGATCAAATTCATGACCACAGCTTCTCAGCAGCTGCTGATCAATGTAAAATAATTAATAATTTTCCACCCTTGCCAGATAACTTGCCAGGCAATTTACTTGAATGTGATCTTAAAAAGTCTAAGGTAAGGAAAGTTATGGCTATTCGATATTTTTGGGATTCCCAATCTTATCTCTTCTCTCTGCCTTTTTTTTTTTTTGTAAAAATTTCGAATTTTCATTTAGCCTGAAAAAGCAGATCTGATTGATTTGCCCACCGTTTATGCTCAGCTTTTGATCTAACAACATGAAATATATCTCTACTGCAAATTTTCTTTAGCAGTGTTAGATAACCTTTTGAGCCTAGTGTGCCAAAAAATGATTGCAAGACGAAAAAACAAAACAAAAAAAAACATGATTGGTGTCAGTGCAGCAAAATACTCAGCATTGGTATTACGTGGTTTAACCTACCCTAGTACTCACTCCCACTCTCCCATGTAGTTGCCTCAGCCACTTTCATGGAACTTTAACCACTTGCTTACTGGGCACTTACAGTATATCCCCTTCCTGCCTAGGCCAAGTTTCAGCTCTCAGCGCTCTCACACTTTGAATGACAATTGTGCGGTCTTGCTACACTGTACCCAAATTACATTTTTATATTTTTTTCCACGTAAATAGGAATTTCTTTTGGTGGTATTTAATCACCAATGTTTTTTTTATTTTTTGCTTAACCAAAAAAAGACAGAAAATTTAGAAAAAATTACTTTTTTGTTTTTTTATTTAGTTATACAATTTTGCAAACATAATTTTTCTCCTTCACTGATGAGGTGGCACTGATAGGCTGCACTGATGCAGGGCAATGATGGGCACTGATCAGGAGGCACTGATGAGGCTACACTGAAGGGTGGCACTGATAGGTGGCAATGATAGGCACTGATCAGGAGCCACTAATGGGCACTGGTGGGCACTGATTAGCAGCACTAGTGATCACTAAGGGGACCAATGTCCCTCTAACAGAAGCTGGTCAACGTGAAGAAAAGAAAAGCCAGAAACTAGCTTCTGTTTACTTCTGTGATAAGCTGTCATTAGCTGACAGCTGATCACATGGTAAAGGGCCCACTGTGATTGGCCCTTTACCCTGCTCAGGCTATAGCATGGGTGCAAAGTGGTTAATTAAAGTGTTGGGCAGGAAATCACTAAACTCAGCAAAGAGGAAATCATCATGGTGATCAGTGCTGGAAGGCAAAGTGTTCCAGCATAGAGGAACTTATTATTGTTATTATTATTTGTAATTATACTGGATTGTTATAACACCAACAGTTTGTGGAGAACTTAATTTATTTTTATTTTTTTACAATTCAATGCAAGAAGGTTAAAACAGCTCTGTTGGTGCAAGCTTACAATCTAAAAAAGTGGGGAAAGTGAAACAAAAAAGTAATAACTGTGAGGGGTGAGTTGGTGGAGAAAGTACATGTAGCGCCCCCTTGCTTTCAGCATGGGCACTACGCTAAAGTTAGTTGGACTGGGAGATTTACATTACTCCGAGTCATTATTTACCTAAATTGTGACCTCTGTCATTCCAGAAAGGTCCACTGGGCCAGTCTGCATTCTAGGGATGTGCTATCGTCTCTGGTCGGCAGTTGGCGCCAGAGGGGTTTCTGGCAGACCAAGTCTTCCCCAGCAGCCAATTGGAGGAGTTCTTCCCTCACGGAGAATGCTGGGGAGGGCTATATCTGTGACAGGTGTCATGTGTTCCAAAATCTTTTGCGGGGTCCCGGTTCCAGGTGTGGCATCCATGGACTCTGCCGGCGTGGCCCACCTGGCCAAGCTTGCAGGCTTCACCAAGCCTCAACCGGAGGCGAAAGGGGACCCCAGTGACTTACTGGGTTCCCAGTCCTATTGAATGGATCCCAGGCTGGGTGTCGTGCGATTGGGGGATCGGCTTGAGGGGACCCCGGAGGCAGGTTGTCTACAGGGCCTGAACAAACCAATCGGTGATCTGGTGACTGCTTTTCTGTTTCCCGATGACCTGTGTCAGAATTTACTGGGAGGATTCGCTCTGTTCATTCACCTAATCTCATCTAAAGCAGTTGGTCTGTGGCTGAGGCCCTAGAGCCAGGTCTGTGTGAAAGACCTGTTCCTCCCAGATATCTAAAGTGACACCTTGACTGCCAGGTTAGAGAAAGAAAACCTGTCCGTGGGCACTTCACCCACTCAGGCAGGAGTGGCGACGAGTTTACAAATTGGTACTACTAAGAGCAGGCTTGCCCTTCATATCCAGGCCTGACACCGCAAGTTCTCCTCCTCTTTCATCAACCTTTCTTCTCCTTCCTAACTGAAGTTGATGTTGGCTGTGTTGGCCTGGAAATAAAGCATTTGAAAAACCTTTATTGACTGTCTGGAACTTCGCTCACTACTTTGTTCCTGCATCACACCCCTAGACAACGCTAGGGTAAATTAATGTGCCGATCCCAACAATCAATCAGCGGCTCCTTCGGGGGTAGCGCTGCATACAGTTTTTACATGGTGCCTGGATAGGCTTCCCTGAAGAGATGAGACTTCCTGGATTGCCTAAATGTGGACAGAGTAGAAAATAGCTAGGGTAGAAGATTGGGGTAGGGAAATTCAAAAGATAGGAGAAGTTCTGGAGAAATCCTGGAAGTAAGCATGAGAGGAGGTGATAATGGAGCTTAAAACGGGGGTTCACCCAAAAAAAAAAAATGTTAACATTACATGCAGGTGAGTTGTTAAAATGACAATCGGCTGTTTTTTTTTAAATCCTTGCCGTACATACCGTTTTAGATGTATATGTTCACCGCGGCTTCCGGGTATAATCTGCGGTACTGGGCGTTCCTAATTGATTGACAGGCTTCTGACCGATGCATACAGAGCGTCACGAGTTGCCGAAAGAAGGCGGACTGCGAGTCGGCTTTATACGGCACCTGCGCACTGACGTTTCAGCTTCTTTCGGCAACTCGTGGCACGCTGTATGCGCCCGTCAGAAGCCTGTCAATCAATTAGGAAAGCCCAGTTCCGCAAATTATACCCGGAAGCGGTGAACATATACATCTAAAACGGTATGTACGGCAAGGATTTAAAAAAAAACAGCCGATTGTCATTTTAACAACTCGCCTGCATGTAATGTTAAAAAAAAAAATTGGGCGAACCCCCGCTTTAAGAGTAGGACTTGGAAATGATCAGAGAGGATGATTTGGGTTATATTTTGAGATGAGGTTGGTCATGTAAATCGACTTTGTTGTTAGTATTTCGAATTGTATTTGTTGGAAGAGCAGAAACCAGAAGAAGGATTGACAGAGAGGCAGCAGACACTGAACACACATGATTCCTCTTTTCCAGACTGGCTAAAATTATTATTTTCTATTTTCTATTGGCTGAAAGCTCACTGTGCTATTCTATGATAGTGAACCAAATTTGTTTGTTTTTTGTCCTTTTAATCAGCAGGCTGGCTGATAAAAAAAAAAAATGATCATCTATGACCAGCTTTAGTATTAGAGATAATATAAACACATTACATTTTTCAAATGACATGACAAACAATATGCAAAAGCAAGAGAATATAAACTGATACAAGTATACCCTAACCATAAAAGTAGAATACATATACAATAATAAATACTATAATTTTACAGTAAAGACTACAACTACCATTAAAACTATGAAAAATAATAAACTTTACTGATTGGTTTTACATATTAATGCACCATTCCTCCAACTTTGTTGAAGACAAGTTTTAAGCAACAACAGCGGACTAATCCAAACAACGCAGTAAGTATTCTTATGCAGTAGATAGGTATTCACTGTACAATATCTCCATCAGTGCATACAAAATAGGGGCACTCACCCAATTAATTGGCTGAAATCTCATTAAAACAATTCAGCTGACAAAGTCATATATATGTGATGGAAAACTGTAATGACCTTGACATGATCTGCTGGGTATCTGTGCACATCTTTCGCTTTCTTTTTTTCTCATTATGCAACATGAATGCGTATGTCAGCAAAAAACAATCATCATCAATATAAATATCAACAGACAGTACAGGTATATCTGGAACAGTGTAGCAATGTATATTAATGTTTAATAAAATTCTAAAATCATTTCATAGTGCTATATACAAGAAAACAGACCCCCTCACTGCAACCTCTGCCAAGACCTGTAACCGCAACACATCAAGAATGCTAAAAACTGTCCAAGAAATCAATCGACAACTGGAGTGATTCAAAAATGTGAGTCTAACGCTGAATATATAAACATTTCTGAGATTATGGCCATCGCAAACAAGGTTTGGCAGAGGATTTGTAAAATAAAAATTAGATCAAAGATGCCTAATATTGGACTGAAGTTACGTACACGTCGTTTTCATTGACTATTTGCGACGTGATTTCACGCATGCGCATTAGGATGCGTCCACGGCCGGCGAATGCGCAGTGTAAAAAAAGCGTTGTTTGCGTCGGGTCATTCATAATTATAATAAAACACGCCCCCCCCTAGTAAATTTGAATTACACCCACGAACTCCGGCCTATTCAAGCTACGCCGCCGTAAGTTACAGCGGCATTTCTTTGAGGATAAGGAAAACGCCGCTGTGACTTACAGCGGCGTAGCATAAATGGGACACGCCGCGCGGGCGGCCAACGTATGTGGATCTGGCCCTAGTATGTTTATGTGTGTGTCTGCATGCGAGACGGAGACTGGAGATTGTAAGCTCCTTGGGGCAGTGACTGATTTGAATGTACAACATGTAAAGCACTGTTTAAGCTATTGGTGCTATGTAAATACCCAGGGCCAGGACAAAGAGTGGACAGGAGGAATGGCTGCCCTGGGCACTTTGTGATGGGGGCCCCCACAAGAAGATCTGGGTGAGGGCATTTGTGTTAGGTGGGAGATTTATAGGATGGGAAATTTGGGGCTGGAGGGGTTTGCAAGGAAAGGTGATGGGGGGGGGGGGGGGTTGTGTTGGGAGAAGGGGTGGGGGGGGGGGGTGGAGAGAATTTGTGCCAGGAAGGGGTTTTTGGGGTATTTGTGCTAGAAGAGGAGATATGTAGAGGGAGGATGCAATTTGTGGATTTTTTTTGGAGAGGGAGGGGGGATTTGTGGCTTTAGTGATGATTGGGGGGTTATTGTGCTAAGAGGGGGGATTTGGAGTGTTGGGGTGTGGGGGGGGGATTTTAGGAGTAGAGGATTTGTGTTAAGAGGAGTGATTTTTCTTTGGGGGAGAGGGGACTGTGCTAATGGGACTTGAGGAGAGAAAGAAGAGAAATATTTTTTTTTGGTCTCGAAGAGGGGATTGGGGAGTAAAGATTTTTGCTGGTGAAAAAGAGAAACACACATAGGAGAGATTAGCGCCCCGGTATATATAATAGAAGGACATTTTCCCCAGTGGGGCTTTGGACAGCAATATAAACGCGATCGAAGAATTGTTTGTTAAATAATAGTATAAAGCATATTTATTTGAGAGTTGTCAAATGTCACAATTACAATAAATAAAACATCACAGTGCAAATATGGTATGCCATATTTGCACTATGATGGATGATCATATGTTTTGAGTATTTGAAATGATTTTCTATGTCTCTTTCTTAGAGTCAACGATCTCCCTGAAGATGACCACCCTATGGTCGAAACGCGTCAGGGATATATACCTACCTACAAATGCTATGCAATCTTGTTTTACATTTCCTATGTAAGTACTCTTATTCTACATTTTGCATGTATGGCAATATTGGACTATGCAGGATTTTATCTGGCCAGACTGTTTTACATGTTTTATTTATTGTAATTGTGACATTTGCCAACTCTCAAATAAATATGCTTTATACTATTATTTAACAAACAATTCTTCGATCACGTTTATATTGCTGACCAAAGCCCCACTGGGGAAAATGTCCTTCTAAGATTTTTGCTGGTAGGGAGGATTATAGCAGGGGGTGGATTTGTCCTGGAAGGAGAGGGAATGTATGCTTAGGGGTAAGCATGCAGATTAGTGTTTAATTTTTTTTTTTTTGGGGGGGGGGGGGGGTTTGGCAACTCATAATGCTCATATATCTGGGGGGGGGGGCAGTGTGGCATTTTGGAAGTTCGCCTTGGGCTCTAGATGGCCTTGTCCTGGCACTGTAATCTCTCATGTTTTTACCTGTAATACATACAAATGCTGCAAGTACAGATATATTACCTGCTGACTGGCCAGAAATCCAGTGTATTCATGTTTGTGCTGACAACACAGTGTCTCTGCTGTACTTAAATCCAAAGCAGGGTTGTCAACATCCATGCTTTGGGAACATGCATGCTGGGCTAAAGAACACCGCCTTTCCCAAACTCTAATTTAACATTCACACTTAGATTTCTTTCCCAGCAAAAAAGTGCAGATGCCTTGATTTTCAAAAGCCCACCCATGCACAGAAGGAAGTCTTGGAAGATATATTTTTGGGGGTGAGTCTATGCCAAATGGAACTGAGCTCCCAGTAGCTACCATTGTGAGAGTTTCACAAGCTTAGAGCTGATGTCATTGAGAATAAAGAAAAGCAGATTTTTGCTACAGGCATAAGGTAAAAGAAAAAAAAATATGCTCTAGAAAGGGAAAGGAGATTTGAGGAAAAAGTAACCCTTGCATATACTCTTTAAACCGGGTTTCTGCAACCTGTAGATTGCGGACAAGTGACTGGTAGATCTTGGTCTGGGTTTGCTGACCTGCCATTCCACAACTCTTGGTTGTTAAGTATCTGCTTCTTTTGCTGCAGCGCGTTGTGCCGGAGCTGCTTGGCGGTGTTCTGAAGGGTGAGGAGCTTCTTCTCCGGCAGGCTGGGGGGAGCGTCTCTGCACATCAGAGGGGCACTCCATGGCTAAGGAGGTGAAGATGAATCTGCTAAAGCTGGGGGGGGGCTGGCTCTGGGATCCGGGGAGCTCCAAGAAGGCGTCTTTTGATTCCGCCGTGTGTCTCCTCCCCCTTCTCCTCCTAGGCGACCAATAGGATCGCCTGTCCTTTTAGCCAATAAGGTGACAGTTCTCTGTCTTAGGACCAGCTTCCTTATTGTCAGGAAGGAGATTTAATTCACTAATGTCACACAAGTGGGTGTGCTTGAGGCGCAGTGCTCTATTTTGAAGTCTATTAGAGCTTCTGGCTCTAATCACGTGCTTCAGAAAAAACAAAAACACTGGAATCCATGTGTCCGGCACCCCGAATGTAGATTAGGGGGCCAGACACATGGATGGGGGGCAGCACTCGTGCACCCCTAATGGATGGGCCGCCACTGGAATAGTAATGGCCACTGACAGTTTAGTTTAAAAATGCATTAGAATACAATGCAGAGCTCAAGCCTTGGGATCCTTAACCCTTCAATACAGGGGTGCCCAACCAGTTGCCCCGGGGGCCACACATGGCCCGCGGAGCCCTCTGATGTGGCCCGCGACCTCCTGCTCTGGAATGGAATAGAATAATGTTATTAAAGGTCAGTTTATTACTAAAATCACAGTGTATATTTGGGCATATCTGTTCTACAGTGGTTACTGGACTGTTTTCAAACGAATCTGCAGATGCAGTGCAGTTTACCTGTGGGTTGCCTGCACTAAGTCATAGACTTCTGTAATTACCTGCGAGTTTGGTGAGTTTTCTAAAAAGGCACCAAACCTGCAGAATATAATAGAAGTCTACTGAAAAGTACAGGGAAGCCAAAAGGTACACTGCGTTGCACCCGTGGTGCAGGTAAACCACAAAACATCAGTGTGAAAGCAGCTTTGGGCCCCTTTGACATGGTTAGTCTGACCAATTGGACCCTTCATTCACCTCTAGGGAGTGGCAGACCTAAACCGACTGTTCTACCTCCAATACGATCTCCTAAAAAGTTTTGTGGGCAGTGTCTGCTCTGCATATGCAGAGCAGACACGGACATGCCATCCACTCGCTCCGCTCATTGTGGCCCGCGACCAGTTATTACGTAGCTTAAGTGGCCCTCGCTCTTCAAAAGGTTGGGTGCCCCTACTTTAATAGAACTGACTGTATACATATCTAATTTTACAACTGATAATGAAGTTCTGCCAGCACAGTACAGACAGGGTTAATTAAACATCACTTCCCAGTCCCCACCCCATCTTTACAAAGGGAGAGCAGGATTTTTTTTCAGGCTACTATTTTACTTTCGCCTAGTGCAGTGGTTCTCAACTGCTCTACTCAGGACCCACTTATAGGCCAGGTTTGCAAGATAACTGACAGGATCAATAAGCAATTTTTTATTTTATTTTTTTTGCAATTATTAAACAGATATAATACAGGTGATACTCGAAAAATTTGAAAATCATGCAAAAGTTACTTTATTTCACTAATGCAACTTAAAAGGTGAAACTAATATATGAGATAGACTCATTGCATGCAAAGCAAGATAGTTCAAGCCATGATTTGTCATAATTGTGATGATTATGGCTTATAGCTCATGAAAACCCCAAATCCACAATCTCAGAAAATGTGAATATTGTGAAAAGGTGCAATATTCTAGGCTCAAAGTGTCCCACTCTAATCAGCTAATTAAGCTATAAGACCTGCAAAGGGTTCCTGAGCCTTTAAATGGTCCCTCGGTCTGGTTCTGAAGGAATCACAATCACGGGAAAGACTGCTGACCTATCAGTTGTGCAGAAAACCATCATTGACACCCTCCATAAGGAGAGAAAGCCTCAAAAGGTAATTGCAAAAGAAGTTGGATGTTCCCAAAGTGCTGTATCAAAGCACATTAATAGAAAGTTATGTGGAAGGGAAAAGTGTGGAAGAAAAAGGTGCACAAGCAGCAGGGAGGACCGGAGCCTGGAGAGGATTGTCAGGAAAAGGCCATTTAAAAGTGTTGGGGACTTTCACAAGGAGTGGACTGAGGCTGGAGAGCAAATTTTGCATCTCATTTGGAAACCAAAGACCCAGAGTATGGGGGAAGAATGGAGAGGCACACACTGCAAGATGCTTGAAGTCCAGTGTGATGTTTCCACAGTCTGTGTTCATTTGGGGAGCCATGCCATCTGCTGGTGTGGGTCCACTGTGCTTTATTAAGTCCAGGGTCACCACAGCCATCTACCAGGAGATTTTGGAGCACTTCGTGTTTCCTTCCACAGACGAGCTCTATGGGGACTTGGCACCTGCCCACACTGCCAAGAGCACCAAAACCTGGTTGAATGACTGTGGAATTACTGTCCTTAATTGGCCAGCAAACTCGCCTGACCTGAACCCCATAGACAATCTATGGGGCATTGCCAAGAGAAAGATGAGAGACATGAGACCAAACAATGCAGAAGAGCTGAAGGCCGCTATTGAAGCATCCTGGTCTTCCATAAGACCTCAGGAGTGCCAAAGGCTGATAGCTTCCATGCCACGCTGAATTGAGGCAGTAATTGCTGCAAAAGGGGCCCAAACCAAGTACTGAGTACATATGCATGCTTCTACATAAATTCTAAATAAACCCCACCATTTCACTAATAAGGTTTGAATCAGGTTATGAGTGGGCCTCCTGAAACACAAGCATATCAACCAGAACTGAATGCTTTCTATGAGTAATATACTAGGACAGCTGGTCTCTATTACTACCTAATATCCCTTAACTGCAGGATTACAAGCATTATAATGCACTTCATAGCAGAGAGGAACTATTTTTGCCATTTGCCAATTTGGTCTATTAGCAGTCATCAATTCATTATAGAAGGGTTTCCTCTTTCTGGGAAATTTGGAACACCAGGACTGGATGAAAAAAAGCAGAACAAATTATTTATTTTGAACTATATTTTTATTTGAGTAAATATACCCGCGGGCCGCACTAGTGTCTCTTTGTCCTGATGCGATAATCGATAATAGAATTATAGAATTTGGAATTGTGATCAGGTGTCAAAGTTGATATAAGGCTGCTTATAGGACAAACATCTTGCCATTGTAACTCGTATAACATCACAAAAAAGTAGAAGTGCTAGCACCTCAATAAACAAAGGTCCGTAGATTTAGCATCAGAAATCACATAAAACATTTGTAAAAGCAAGGTTTGCTTTTCATGTACGACTTTACACTACTGCTAAGGACCTCCATTGTCTAGTGAGGTGCCCACCATTCTGCACTTATTCCTACGATCACTAAAACAGCATGAGGGATGAGAAAAATAAAAAATAAATCCACAGGACATGTCTATGAAATTTTCTACAAAATTCCAATTTTCACTAGTATTATGAATAAAGCTGGTGGCTATGGCCTTCGACTGTATCATGGCAGCGCGCCCGCAAGGACTCCACACCATGCAAGCTCTCTCGCATGAATGTGTGGAGTTCTTGCCGGGAGGACCAGAGATGTCGAGGGACCCCAGAAGACATGGATCGGGCCACACTGTGCAAAACGAGCTGCACAGTGGAGGTAATTATAACATGTTTGTTATTTAAAAAAAAAATCCTTTAAACCCCTTTAAACGAATTGGACGTTAAATGAGGAGCCACAAGTTATCAACATTTAAGCATTTTTAACTACTGTACTGTATTCTGAAAAAAAGGTCTAAACACAAAACTCCAACTCAATAACGTTGTTTTCATTTGCATAAGTACAGAACACAAAAATATAAAACAACAAATTCTGTACTGTACTATACAATGATGTACAGTGCATTGCTCGGGTCAGGAGAGCTGGTCGTAAGTCCGAGCGGTCATTAAACAGGTAAGTCGTTGTCAGTGCTGGGCTCAGCCCTTCCTTCTCTGTGCTGGCAGCTCAGCTGTCAGCTAATTGCCAGCTCCTATCTCTCCACAGTGATCCACCTGTTGATGGTCCTGCTCGTCAGCTCTGCCTACTTAAAGCCTTCCAGTTCATTTGCTCTCTGCCTTCACTTTTGTCAAGATCACAGAGACTGTCTCCTGCTTTCCTGTTGAAGACTTGCTTGGCTTACGGTCCTTCTAGCTACAGATCCTGCTTGCTGTACTACTACAATCGCTGGCTCTCTGACATTGGCTTGGCCGACTACCCGATCCTGTTACTGAACTCTGGCTATGTTTTGACTACACTTACCTTTTTATTTGTATTATTAAACACGTGTGATTTAACTGTACATCTGTCTAAGTCTGATTCATGGTTTCTGACAGTCGTTAAACGAGGAGCATCTGCAGTTGAATTTGCTCCCAAACTAGTCTTATGCACATGCACTTGTCAAAGTAATTTTAGTCGATTCCATGAAGGCTCCATCAAATGTGCGGATGAGCAATTTTTATACTTTCTCGTTCAAAAGTTCAAATGAAATTCTACAGGTGTAAGGCCAGCATAAGCCTAGTAACACTGAAAAGTGTAAGTAAATGTAAGCAAGCAGTATATATCTGACCAGCAGTTGCTGTTGCACACCCACACCCACACGAAAGGGAGATGCCCATGTTCCTATAAGAATGGAATTATTCATGATATTTTATTCATTAGTATACAACGTGACATGCTCTTAATAAAACGTTTATAGGTTAATTTGTAAAAACTCTTAAAGCAATCACCTTTTTGAACATTGACACATTTATACTGTGCAGGTCAGAGTAATGACCTAGTCAACCTTTCAAATTCCACATTTTTCCAACGGCACAGGCCAACATTTTTCTAGTAGCCTTGAAGTCTGCAGCAGCGCATGATCGGCCTCGTCATCAGTTAATTATCCATCGGTTAAAAAAAAAGCAAACTTGTTTTAAATTTAACCGATGGATACCTAACCGATAGCAAAAAAATTATTGTTTTCTGCACGTCGTTGTGTTTTACGTCACCTCGTTCTGACACGATCGTTTTTTTAACCGATGGTGTGTAGGCACGACTGACCATCAGTCAGCTTCATCGGTTAACCGATGAAAACGGTCCATCAGACCATTCTCATCGGATGGACCGATTGTGTGTACAGGGCTTAATAATGCATGTCATGTGTATGTGAACATAAAATAAAAGTCAAAAGTCAAATAAAAGTATTTTCAGATCACAACACAAAGCTTGTTTGGCCATTCTTCTCATATGGGTCACGGAAGTGCACTTACTTTTGCACTCCAGTGACCCAAAATCAGCTACAGAAGGCTAAAGTCTGCAATCGGCTGACATCACAGACCAGCTTTAGTATCTGAGAGGGTCCTGACACAGAAGTTGATTAGATGGACTTTTCTACAGCCTTCCTGCTCATACATGGATTACATTTTAATTTAAATACAGCATTCAGAGAATAGTGATTAATAATTCATATTCTCAGATTACATTTTCAATGTTAAACACTACCAAATCTGGGCAGGCTGTCCACAAGGTTTAGGAGTGTGTCTATGGAAATGTTTGACCATTCTTCCAGAAGTGCCTTTGTGAGGTTAGGCACCGATGTAAGACAAGAAGGCCTGGCTCGCAGTCTCCACTCTAATTTATCCCAAACGTGTTCTATTGGGTTGAAGTCAGGACTCTGTGCAGTTCAGTCAATTTCCTCCACCCCAAACTCACTCATCCATGTTTGTATGTGCCTTGCTTTGTGCAGTGGTGCGCAGTCATGTTGGAACAGGAAGGGGCCACCCTCAAACTGTTTCCACAAAGTTGGGGACATGAAATTGTCAAAAATATTTTGGTATGCTCACACCTTAAGGCCGTGTACACACGATCAAATTTGTCCGCTGAAAACGGTCCGATGGACCGTTTCAGCAGACAAATCCGATCGTGTGTACGGGCTAGCGGACAGGTTTGTCCATCGGACAAATTTCAAAGCATGCTTTGAAATTTGTCCGCTTACAAACCTGTCCGTCGGATATGTCCGCTGGTTAGTACGGCAAACCAGCGGACATATCTTCCCGCACATGCGTCGTATCCTGTGAATGGATCCGACGCATGCGTGTGGAAGTGTTTACTTCCTGGTGCGGTGACGTAGCGGTGACGTGGCGGCGTCAACGTCACCGCCACGTCACCACGATGTCTGCCAGCGGGGATTTTGATCCGATGGTGTGTACACGCCATCGGACCGAAATCTGATGAGACATGTCCGCTCTAAACTGTCCGTCGGACAAGTTTGAGCGGGCATATCTCATCGTGTGTACGAGGCCTAAGGCCTCGTACACACGATCGGACATATCCGATGAAAACGGTCCGCGGACCATTTCCATCGGATATGTCCGATCAGGAGTTTGATCCGATGGCGTGTACACACCATCGGATCAAATTCCCCGCCGCCGGACGGCGCGGTGACGCGGCGGTGATGTTGACGCCGCCACGTCACCGCCACGTCACCGCACCAGGAAGTTAAACACTTCCGCGCATGCGCCGAATCCATTCGGCGGCGGCGCGGCGGCGGTGGGGGACGACATGTCTGCTGGTAAGTGTACTAACCAGCAGACATGTCGGGCGGACAGATTCCACCGGATGGATTTCAAAGCATGCTTTGAAATCTGTCGGGTGGAGAAATCTGTCCGCTAGCCCATACACACGAGCGGAGATGTCTGCTGAAACGGTCCATCGGACCTAAGATTTCCTTTCACTGGAACTAAGGGGCCAAGCCCAACCCCTGAAAAACAAACCCACACTATAATTCCCCCTCCACCAAATGATTTGGATCAGTGCACAAAGCAAGGTCCATAAAGACATGGATCAGCAAGTCTGGGGTGGAGGAACTCGACTGTCCTGCACCTCAAGCTAATAGAACACCCTTGGGATGAATTAGAGCGGAGACTGCAAGCCAGGCAGGAGTCCCAGTACCTTTGGCAATATAGTGTACACAGCCTTGCAATTGTACAAAGCATTTGTAAGATCTCAACTTGTATTTAGAGTTCAGTTTTTGGCACTAGTTTACAAAAAAAGGATATTGGGGAACTAGAAGAGTACAGAGAACTTAATTAATTAGATGGAAGGAGGGCTTTAGCTTTGAGGAAAGACTAACTGATCTGCATTTACTCTTCCCTGGGATAAGGTGATTAAGGAGGAATATGATGACCTTCTATAATTATATAAATGTTCCTTAAAAAAGGGTGGGTGAAAATCTGTTTATGTTAGCCTATCTTATACCCCCAAAAAATCACTGCACTAAACAGGGTGCACATAGAATGTCATGCCTCTTATAGAGATCACTTGCAGTGTAAATACAGCTGGGTCTATTCACTGCTGTCTATTCACTGCTGTCTGATTAGTGTTTATAAACACAGTTCAGACTGAGATACAAAGTAACATTATTACTTTGTATTTACTCATCTGTTTCAATCATCTGCAGATCAAATGGATCTGCAGATAATGTTAGTTAGGCCTGTTTCACAAGGGGGGGGGGGGGGGGCGTTCAGCAGGGGATCTGGGTGGATGACAGGTCTGTGTCTGCTCAGTTTATGCTGAGCCAGGGTAAAAACAATATGATTCTCTAGATCAGTGGTCTCCAAACTGTGGCCCAAGGGCCACATGTGGCCCTTTGCTTGATTTTATCCGGCCCTTGGGGGTGCTTTTTTATTCATTGGCACCAATGATTGGGCAGAATTCCTCCCAATGACACCAATGATGAGGCAGAATTCCTCCCAATGATGGGGCAGAATTTCTCTCAATAATGGGGCAAAAGTCCTCCCAATGATGGGGCAATATTCCTCCCAATGATCTGGCAGAATTCCTCCCAACGATGGGGCAGAATTCCCCCTAATGATGGGGTAGAATTCCTCCCAATCACACCAATGATAGGGCAAAATTTCTCCCAGTGATGGGGCAGAATTCTTCCCAGTAATGGGGCAGAATTCTTCCCAGTAATGGGGCAGAATTCTTCCCAGTAATGGGGCAGAATTCTTCCCAGTGATGGGGCAGAATTCCTCCCAGTGATGGGGCAGAATTCCTCCCAGTGATGGGGCAGAATTCCTCCCAATGACACCAATGATAGGGCAAAATTTCTCCCAGTGATGGGGCAGAATTCTTCCCAGTAATGGGGCAGAATTTCTCCCAGTGATGGGGCAGAATTCCTCCCAGTGATGGGGCAGAATTTCTCCCAATGACACCAATGATGGGTCCAATGACACCAATGATGGGGTCCAATGACACCAATGATGGGGTCCGATGACACCAATGATGGGGGATTTTGTACGTCTAATGGCCACAGTCCGGCCCCCTTAAAGTCTGGAGGACAGTAATCCGGCCCTTTGTTTAGGTCCATAGGGGTAAATGGAGGGTCTGATTAGGTCTGCCTGAAAAACTGACAGGTGGACCTGATCTGGCCCTTTGTGTGAAAGGGTCTTTAATGTATCCTTACAAAAAGAAACAAAACAGGGAACCAAATCTAGGGCTCACATTTCCTGTCGCTGAATGGCAGAAAGCTATTATACTATAGCTATTAAAGCTATTAGAACCCTTATTAGAACCCTTATCATTTATATTCTCCTCTCAGAAAAATGTAATCTTCCCGTAAATTGTAAATCCCTTACTGTACCCAACATATTAATAATATCATTGAAAAACAAAAGCTAACAACTAGAAATAAATACACCCAGCTACCTAAACGAATGCACTATATCAGCACAGCACAGGAGACCTATAGAAAAAAAAACAACATAATTTTTAATAAAAACAAGATAAAAGCATCAATATGTTTCCATACGTATTGGAGAATCAATGCCCTCTATGTATATATTTAAAAATAGCACTGAAAGCTGAATTAACCATATATACAGACTAAGATGATGAAAGTCCAATAAAGATGAAGTAGACTCTTCCAGTGCCTGTAAGGTCAACGCATTTATACAGGATTTATATAGCGCCAACAGTTTACATAGCACTTTACAACATAAGGGCAGACAATACAATTACAATACAATTCAGACACAGTAAACAATCTTAATCATATTTGTTCTCTTGAATGTCTATATGCATTACAAAATGATGGATTGAACGCTTTTACCTTATCTTGGAATTTATAGATGACGCACAAACCCTTTAAGAGTGGAACAGCCATAGTAACAATTTACTGACTATTTTGTTGTTTATTACTTTAGACTTTCTCTTCATTTTAAGAGATACTGACCTAAAGCCCTTTAGATTTCAGAATATAAGTGATAGTTAGGATTTATCTATGCTCTCATAATTTGATGCACTGTCAAACCATTTTTTGCTCTTTGCTGTTTAATACTGTAAATATCCATGTATCACATCTCCTGCATTGCTTAGCTTCCTTTATTGTACATTGGATTTTGATGCATATCTGCCATACTTTTGTCACATGTTTGTACTCTATACCCTTTATTTTTGTTATTTCTTGAAAACTTTAATAAAAGATTGGAATTAAATATAAACACATAGGCCCGGATTCACATACATCAGCGTATATTTTTGCCGCCGTAGCGTATCTCTTTTACGTATCTCTTTTACGCTACGCCGACGCATCGCGGAGAGGCAAGCATGGAATTCACAAAGCAAATGCTCCCAACTCTGCACCAGCGTAGCGTATATTTTGTAGGCATAAGCTGGCGTTCCTGAATCGGCGTATCTCCCTTATTTGCATATTTGAATAGAAAATCAATGGTAAAGCCACATGCGTCCAGCGTAAATATGCGCCCACTCTGAGGCCTCTTTGCAGCTAATCGCTCCAGGCCATGAGGGCCCAGATTTAGGAACTCTGCGTAGCACATGCGCCCCGGCCTGGTAGGTCATCTCACCGGGGGCCCGTGATGTGCGCACACCCCAAAGGTGGGTGCCGCACCCCGGTCCCACCTCGAACTCCCGACGCCAAAATGGCGTCCTCCAGAAGTACCCTCCCCCAGCATGCCCCGCAAGGGAAAAACCCCTCTAATTGGCTGCTGGCAAGAAGGTGCTCTCGCTGGTTTCCACTGCTGCCACCTGTCGTTCCAAGATGATAAAGCATCATTGGAACGCAGAATGAAACGTAGGCAAGCGTAGCGTAGGCAAGTTACGTCGGCGGGATGAAGTCTGTTTTTAGGCGTATCTAAGTTTGTGGGTTCAGCGCACAGATACGACGGCGAATATTTGTACTTACACAGCATATCTGGAGATACGTCGGTGTAAGTGCTTTGTGAATCCGGGCCATATTAGTTGACATGTATTAGGGGTAATTAATAGTGTTGCTCACGAATATTCGCATTGCGAATATTCGCTACGAATATTGCATATTCGAGTATTCGCGAATAACTCGAATATCCCGGCGAATATTCGCTATTTCGAATATTCGTATTTTTTTCGCAATCAATTTCGCAATCAATTTCGCATTAGCGAACTTTCGCAATTTTATTTTTTTCGTGATATTCGCGATATTTTATAAAAAAAAAATAGCGAAATTTCGCATTGGAGGAATTTCGCATTTTTTTTTTTTTTTATATAAAATATAGCGAATATTCGTAAATATCGAATATTCGTGATATTTTATCCCAAAAAAAAAAATAGCGAAATTTCGCAATTTTTTTTTTTTTTTTATAAAATATCACGAATATTCGATATTAACGAATATTCGCGAATATTCTTCGAAATATTCGCGAAATATCGCGAAATCGAATATGGCGTATTCCGCTCATCACTAGTAATTAACTAGTTCCTTCATTCTCCCCTTAGCTATTGTTTTTCTGATAATTGTTTTATTTACATTTTTTACCCAAAAATATTTTAACTCAATTGTTTTTATTAATTCTGTTCATTTTTTTATTAGTACTGCATTAGAAATGTGCATACATGGAAAAAAAATGTAATTCGCTTATTTTATTTTTTCAATATTTTGTACCAGAAACATTGTTTCACTGTCATTATATATGGGACTAATTGTTAAAAAATAAATAAAAAATAATGATAATTTTTATCTACTGCAATGCTATATTTTTTCTTGTAATATTTTTATTGAGTTTTTGACACAAAGTGTAACAAATACTAAAACGTGTTGACTCATATATTTATCTTCAATAATATAACAACACAGCTTTAAGAACAATATTGTTCTTAAAGATCAGCAGTATACATTAGACTTAAAGTGGCTCTAAAAGCTGAAGTTTTTTAATAACTGGTGATCTAGACCTTACTGTAGTGCTTTACTTTAAAACTAACAGTGGTCAAAATAGAAAAAGTGCATTAAATAAAAAAAATTATATACACGTATCTTTGTTTATTTGTCTACACAAAATATCACCAAAAGAAAGCCGTGTTGGTCTTCACAAAAGGAATATGTGTATTCATTTGTTATCTAAAAGGGTCACTAAAGGAATTTTTTTTAAAATAACAAACATGTTATACTTACCTCCACTGTGCAGTTCGTTTTGCACAGAGTGGCCCCGATCCACGTCTTCTGGGGTCCCTCGGCAGCTGTCCCTGGTCCTCCCCGCAATTACTCACCACATTAATGCGAGAGCTTGCATGGTGGTTGGTAATTGCGGGCGTGCTCTCGTGATACAGCGAGCAGCGATAGCGACTCGCTGTATCACTAGGCCCCGCCCCTCGGTGCGCCACATCACTGGATGTGATCGACAGCAGCGCCAGCCAATGGTTGCACTGCTCTCAATCCATCCGCTCCAGCCAATCAGCGGCCAGGCTGAGCAGCGAAGAGGATCTCGGGACCGCGCGGGACTTTCGAGGGGTCAGGTAAGTATGAGGGGGGCTCGGGGGGGGGGGGGTCGGCAGTATCAGAAGTTTTTTTCACCTTAATGCATAGATTGTATTAGGATGAAAAAAACATTTTCACTTACAACTCCTTTAAGTAGTAAAATTATTGCAGCATTACCAGTTCCTTGGCAGAAATGTAAACATTCTTCTGATCCAAAAGGAGAATACAGTTGTGAGAGCTGAAGTGTTTAAGGTCCTTGTAAATGACAATAAAGGATTACATGTATCTGGAGGAAAAAGGTTTAGCCTCCCACATGCAGAAAGATTCCTTTAAAGTAGGACAACAAGCGGATTGAACGAAAAAAAGAAAAAAAGAAAAAAAAAAACACTCTGATTGCCACATTCAAGGTGGAGACTTCCCTGCCATCAGAATACATTGATCACAGTTGCTGGCTATAGCTTGAAGGGTGATTGTACAGAAGTTGATTAGATGGACATTTTTACAGCCTGCTCATACATGGATTCAATTTTGGCTGGACCCTGCTGAACCAGCTGAATTTTCATGGCTGGCTTAATTGCTGTGAAAATGTAGAATAGACTTCCACTAGAGCTAGTTCTAGCCTGCTCAATAATTTTTTTTTAAAAAGCTGGTCGTGTTTTTAAATGCAAAAAAATATAACTGGCTATAATATTAATCAGACGTAACAGTACTGATTGTTGATTCAGAGAGTATATATTTGCTCTAGGGATCAAGAAGGATTTTTTTCGATTTTGGAAAAAAAATAAAAAATTTTTTTTTTTGCCTTACTCTGGATCAACTGTGAGTCTGAGGTCCTGAGGATATAGCTTTCTAATTATTTTTGTCTTTTAGTTGAATTCGCTAGACACTAGTCTTTCTCAGCCTGTTGTAAAACTCTCCATGTATTAAGTACATATACTAAGCACACCGTTTATTGTTTGCATAGACAATGGTAACAACAATTGGCTTTTGGTCTGGTTGCTTCAAAACATATCACAATAAAATAGAGACAGCAGGGACTTAAGGAGTGGGCCAACGAAGGTACACAGATGAGTTTACATAATACATTGGAGGAAATTGTAGGGAAAGAGGGTGGGCTATCTTTTCAAGCCATTGGGTCAAAACTCAATTTTTTTTTGTAAACAATTTCTACACATGTACAGTAAATGTGTTTGTACAAAGGCAATACACTGGTTATCATTGATTAAGGCTGGTGGGCCATTAGGGGCCTTACACTGAAGAAGGATTTCCCATAAAGGAGGTAAAATATCAAACTCATAAGAGGACAAGAAAGACGTACATCAGTGTTGATACAAAAAGTATCAGAGCAGGGCTCAGCTGCAAGGTGGGATGCAATTTAGAGTTAAAGTGATACCAAAACCACAACAGTAAAATCAATCTGTATATGCAGTAAAGCATGCTTGCAAGGCCACGTGCACACTGGACATTATAAAAACGCCAGTAGCGTTAGCTGTAGAAAGCTGTATAATTACGTTTTACAGATGTAGCGCCCCTGTACTTCCAAGTACAGACGCTATTCAAATTTAGAGGGGAATGAGAGACTTATTCAACTCTCATCCATGTAATTGTGCTAGTTTAGTGCTGTGCTGTCCTGTTGTTTCATTCTGCGTTCCAACGATGCTTTTCCATCTTGGAACGACAGGTGGCAGCAGTGGAGACCAGCGAGAGCACCTTCTTGCCAGCAGCCAATTAGAGGGTTTTTTCCTTCGCGGGGCATGCTGGGGGAGGGTACTTCTGGAGGACGCCATTTTGGCGTCGGGAGTTCGAGGTTGGACCCGGGTGCGGCACCCACCTTTGGGGTGTGCGCACATCACGGGCCCTGGTGAGATGGCCTACCAGGCCGGGGCGCACGTGCTACGTGGAGTTCCTGACTCTGGACCCTCATGGCCTGGAGCGATTAAAGCTGCAAAGGGGTCTCAGTGACTTAGTGGAACCCTACTCCTAAAAGAAGATCCCAAGCGAGTTGAGCTGTTCAGTGGGGAGTCAGTCTGAGGAGAGCCCGGAGGCAGAACACCAGAAGCCAAAAACAGCAGGCTAAAAACAGAGAGTTCCTTATAGCTTAGTGGTCTAACAGATGGTTGGATGAAATAAGGTAAAATGCAATGGTGTACTCACACCTGTGAGGTTGGTGAGCTCCCTAATGGTAGATCAGACATCCTGGAGTGAAGGCCTACTACAGGGAATATACCTGTCCCTGACAGAGAACGTTCACACTCGATGCTCGGTAGAGTGATTCGGACAATCCTACGCATTGTGATTTGTGGATTCCGATGTATTCAGGGGCCATAGAGACTCAAACATGGGAAATTGGTGTCAGCAGAGGCAGCCAAAAGTGAATGAGAAGCTGAGAAATAAACTCTTCATAAGTTAAATATATATTGCTCACAGAATAGTATAAAAACACTGTCAATACATTCCATGGGACTATACTAGCCACTTCCTCAGGATGGTACAAAAAATATTTTAAACTCTTTAGACCCTGTATACCCATACATCATACGGACCTAACAGCGGAGGTTTTCACACACGAACCGGGATTGTATGTGAAACAGACAGGCAGACTTCTGCCGGTGAGGTGAAAGAAGCACGTCCGCTCTCCTCCCCTTCTTGCTGTAACCCGGAAAGCGACATCTATGTTGTCAATTCTAGGTTAGCCTCTCGGTGTCCCCAGCTAGCTTAGCCGGGAAAAGGTTTTGGCAATGCGATCTGCATTGCAAAACATTCAGTGGAGCCCCGAGACGAAATGCAGGGTCTTTTAACAACTTAAGGACCGCCACATGACTATATACATTGACAGAATGCCACGGCTGGGCACATGGACGTATATATACATCCTCTTTAAGAGTCTGGTCCGAAGCTCCATGACCGCGCCCACGGGACCCGCAGACCCGATCGATGCGGGTTCCCGTGATCGGGTCACAGGAGCTGAAGAATGGGGAGAGGTGAGTGTAAACAAACCTTCTCCGTTCTCTGTGGCAGTGTCAGGCCGCGTACACACGATCAGACCGGTCCGATGAAACTGGTCTTAAGACCAGTTTCATCAGGCCAATTTGATGGTGTGTACGGCCTATCGGACCGTTGTCCGTCGGACCAAGGTTTTAAAACGGACACCTGTCCGTCGGACAAAAACAATAGTTAGTACACAAAAGCATCGGACCAAAAACCCGCGCATGCTCAGAATCAAGTCGACGCATGCTTGGAAGCATTGAACTTTGTTTTTTCATCACGTCGTTGTGTTCTACATCACCGCCTGATCGGATTTTTGGCCCGATGGTGTGTATGCACATCAGACCATCAGACCACTTTAGCATGGTCCGATGAAAACGATCCGTCGGACAAGTTTCATCGGACCGGTCTGATCATGTGTACGTGGCCTCAGTGATCTTCTGTTCCCTTATATAGGGAACGACGATTACTGATGTCACACATCTAGCCCCACCCCCCTACAGTAAGATACACACATTAGATCCCACTTAACCCCTACAGCGGTCGCAGTCACGAAAAAGAAAAACGCTGATCGCCACCATTAGTAGTGAAAAAAAAATATTAATAAAAATGCCATAAAACTATGCCCTATTTTATAAATGCTATAAATTTTGCGTAAACCAATCGATAAACACTTGTTGCGATTTTTTTTTACCAAAAATAGATAGAAGAATACGTATCGCCTAAACTGAGGAAAAAAAATGTTTTTTTTTTATATATCTTTTTTGGGGATATTTATTATAGCAAAAAGTTAAAAATATTGGGCCAGATTCTCTAAGAAAATCGCCGGCGTAGCGTAAGCCATTTACACTACGCCGCCGCATCGTACTAGAGCAAGTGGCGTTTTTTCTAACCATTTGCTCCGTAGTTTGCGTTGGCGTAGCGAAAATGGCCCAGCGTAAGCCCGCGTAATTCAAATGGGGCGGCTTGTATTTAAATTAAGCGCGCCCCCGCGCCAAACGAACTGCGCATGCGCCGGCCGGGAAAAAAGCCCAGTGCGCATGCTCCAGCTCACGTCGGAAAGCGTCGTTGAAACCGACGTCAAAACGACGTGATCGTCACTACGCAATGCCCCTATTCGCGAACGCGTTAGGAAAACGACGTAAGCGACGGAAAAAGCCGACGCTGACCCGACGCCATACTTAACATGGCATCCGACGGCACCCGACGGCATCCGACGGAACTTCGTAAGGTTACTCCTTCGCGACGACGGGGCGGGGTAAAAGCGATCGGGAATCTGCGTACTAGCCTCATTTGCATATGCAAATGAGAAAACAACGTAAAGGCCACCTAGTGGCCGGAGTTGTCATTACAACTACGATCCGCAAGTGTAATGGTATTACACTTGTTGGATGTTGAAGCGTATCTATGCCAAAGTGATGCTAAGCATCACTCGCATAGATACGAGGCAAAAAAAACGGCGATACGACAGGGTATCTGAGATACTTCGTCGTAGCGCCGCTGAGAATCTGGCCCATTGAATTTTTTTCAAAATTGTTTCTCTATTTTTGCTTATAGTGCAAAAAATAAAAACCGCAGAGGTGATCAAATACCAGGACGCCAATTTTGTTTGGGAGCCACGTCGCACGACCGCGCAATTGTCAGTTAAAGCGACGCAGTACCGAATCGCAAAAAGGGGCAAGGCCCTAACCTGCATAATGGTCCGGGTCTTAACCAGTTAAAGAGAGCCTGTCACCTAAAAAGAAACACATACAGTAGGGGAATTTTTGTGATGAAAAAAAAGTTAAGCAATAAAAAATAAAAAACCTCCACACACACACACATACTAACGTAAATGCATATATCGGGGGCACCAACGCGTGAAAACTTTAATTTTGATACACAAGTTACATATCGCCACACACACTGGAGAGAGAGAGAGCATTAATTCTAACACAAGACCTCCTCCGTAACACTAAATTTATATTTATAGAGGGATTTGAATCGTCGCCTATGCAGTCATATCGTGCGACCTAAAAAGTTGGAACTACCACTAATATATTCTCTAGGGCAGTGATGGTGAACCTCGGCACCGCTGATGTTTTGGAACTACATTTCCCATGGTGCTCAACTACACTGCAGAGTGCATGAGCATCATGTGAAATGTAGTTCCCAAACATCTGGGGTGCCAAGGTTCACCATCACTGCTCTAGGGTGTCTGCTTTCTGAAAGTATATAATGTTTGGGGGTATTTCACATCATCTTCAGGGCTAAAATCATTTTTTAAACGTGTGTAAAAAAATCCAAAAACGTCTCTGGCTGCGAAAAGGTTAAATAGCTATGATCTGTTTGTGATGCCTTGTACACACGGTCAGACTTTTAAGTCCAAGTCCAATGGAAAGAAAGAGAAGAGGTTCTCTATCTAAGGTCCATCAGACTTCTGACAAAAAAAGTCCAATGGAGGCTACACATCTGACTTTTTTTCTCGGAAAGTCCGGCCGTGAGTTAGTTTGCTAGAACAGTGGTTCTCAACCTCAGTCCTCAAGTACCCCCAATGTGTCAAATTTTGGGAAATTCCCTTAGATAAAATAGTTTTTAGCAATACTATGTCATTGATATTGATTTAAAGCAGCTGTGCAAAGTAAGGAAAACCCTAAAAACATGGCCCGTTGGGGTTGCTTGAGGACTGAGGTTCAGAACCACTGTGCTAGAACACAACACCACTTTCCCATTTTTGGGGCCCTAAGACCACTTACTGAGAATAGTAGCATGGGGTGTATAGTCCACTCCAAGCTGACCACATCATCATTTTAAGAATTGCACTTGTTATGATGTGCACCCAGTGGAAGTAGTGAAGACTAGGGATGAGCTTCGAGTTCGAGTAGAACTCACGTTCTACTCGAACATTGCCTGTTCGCCAAACAGTGAACTATTTGGGGTGTTTGTGGCAAGGTCGTGTGAACTTTAGAACCCTGTTAAAGTCTATGGGACTCGAATGTTTGAAATCTAAAGTGCTAATTTTAAAGGCTAATATGCAAGTTATTGTAATAAAAAGTGTTTGGGGACCTGGATCCTGCCCCAGGGGACATGTATCAATGCAAAAAAAAGTTTTAAAAACTGCAGTTTTTTTCGTAGCAGTGATTTTAATAATTCCTTTAAGTTAAACAATAAAAGTGAAATATTCCTTTATAGTATAGTATAGTATGCCTGAAAAGTAGTGCTTGTTTCCCATGCTTAGAACTGTCCCTGCACAAAGTGTAATTTCTGAAGGAAAAAAAGTAATTTAAAATCACTCGCGGCTATAATGAATTGTCGGCTCCCGGCAATACAGAGAAAAGTCATTCATAAAAAAAAAATGTGTGGGGGTCCACGGCATTTTTTTTTATTTGGGGTGGAGTTCCCCTTAATATCCATACCAGACCTGAAGGGTCTGAAATGGATATTTGGGGGGAACCCCACATCATTTTTTTTTTATTTGACTCAGGGTTCCCCTTAATATCCATACCAGACCCGAAGTGCCTGGTAATTGAATTTGGGGGGACCCCCACGCATTCTTTTTTTATGATTGACTTTTCTCTGTATTGCTGGTATCCGACAATTCATTTTAGCCAATAGTGATTTTAAATGACTTTTTTTCTTCAGAAATGACATTTTGTGCAGGAACAGTTCTAAGCACAGGAAACAAGTGCTACTTTACAGGCATACTATACACCCCCCTAGGTACGAAATTTAAAGGAATATTTCAATTTTATTGTTTCACTTTAAGCATTATTAAAATCACTGCTCCCGAAAAAACGTCCGTTTTTTAAAACTTTATTTTGCATTGATACTTGTCCCCTGGGGCAGGACCCAGATCCCCAAACACTCCCCTGGAGCAGGACCTGGGTCCCCAAACAATTTTTAGGACAATAACTTGCATATTAGCCTTTAAAATTAGTACTTTAGATTTCAAACGTTCGAGTCCCATAGACTTTAACAGGGTTCTAAAGTTCACACAAACTTTTGGTCTGTTCGCAGGTTCTGGTGTGAGCCGAACCCAGGGGTGTTCGGCTCATCCCTAGTGAAGACATAGATTCTTTGATTTCATTGATACACTTTGGGGTTGATGTACTTAAACCGGAGAGTGCTAAATCTGGTGCAGCTCTGAATAGAAACCAATCAGCTTCAAGGTTTTTATTTTTTAAAGTTTAATTGAAAAAGCTGAAGTTAGAAGCCTAGAGGCTACCATGTACAGCTGCACCAGATTTTGCACACTCCAGTTTTAGTAAATCAACCCCTTTGTCTTTTAGGTGCTTTTTTCCCAAAGATTTTAGTTATACTTTAATAGATGGGCTTAGTGGTGCTGAGGAAGCATGACATAGCATAGTGTAAAGAAGTCAAGACCCACAGGCACATGAAAATAATTTGGAAGATTTACAAGGTGGTTGGTACATAATGCAGATAAAAGATTTATTCTAAAGTGTTTTTAAAAAATAAATAAAAATCTAGACTACTTTTTAAGTAATCTGATACAACTACAGCACAATCCTCTATATGTTTGCAGACAAGGAATATATTTAAAACATCGCAAAATGACCACCAGATGAGCTTAGTTAGAAATCTCTGAAAAAGATTACAGGATGGAGCTCTCAGCAAAACTTACTTGGCTGTCACGTTGATATTCCTTCCCTTGCACTTTACAAACTTGACTGTTCTGGTCTTCTAGGTGGTGATGAGGTCCGTCCATGGCAACATTCCAGTTCACACGTGCAGTTTAATGTAACTGAAAAACAAGACCAATCAGTCAAAACCTGTTCTACCTGCAAATAAAGTTTTACATACTGTAGATATGAAAAATTAATAGTGAACTTCCTTGTGTGATTCGCTTAGTAAAATATACCTGCTGCGCTCTGAATATTATAATGCCTTGTATTTGAACGATAACCCGCCTGTCGGACTGGTTTCTCAGGATTCTCAATAGCAGCCTCTAATGAGGATCTCAGTTAGGGCTTTCCTTGTGTAAGCACAGACTTTATTAACAATGAAACCTGATATTCAGGGACACCAAAATGCAGAATGCCATGTGATTCTGCTCCACCATACAAGAGAGAGATCATTAAATGCACACCTACAATGTTTCAATTTCAAATACCCATAAGGCAAGAATGAAACAATAGGTTTAAGTAGAATGAAGCCTCGTAGTTAAGTATTTAGTAAAAAAACACAACAAACACGACTATGGTAACAACATTAGCATGAACATCTAATCTTTTGAGCTCTTCTTTTTTTTTATTGTTATTGGAAACAGGTACTCTTTGGATCTTTAAAGCTGAACTCTGGGATAAGCAAATAATGTCTAAATCAGGTAGTCAAAATTATTGATATGGTGAGCCTCAAGTGTGGCCCTCAAAATCACTAAAGAACTATGCATAAAATTCAGTGAATATTCAGTGTCAGAGACAGCAGACACACAACAGGATATAGTCAAAGACTATGGGTGTGATACAAGAGATGGTCAGAGACTGTGAAAATAATACATAAGAGGTTCAGAGAATGCAGGCATGATACAGGAAATGGTTGGAGACTATGGACATGGTACAGGAGATGGTCAGTGACTGCAGGCATGATACAGGAGATGGTCAGAGACTGCAGACATAGCACAGGAGATAGTCAAAGGCTGCAGACATATTAAAGTGGTTGTTAACACATTTATATAACTTTATATAAGCCCCCTGTGTCCTAATAACAAGTGCTCCTGTCTGTGTGCTTTATTTAAAAAAATGCCTCCTTTACCCGATTTCACAGCGGTTTCTTGCAATCACGTCACCGGAACACAAACAGGAGCACTTGTTATTAGGACACAGAGGGGCTTATATAAAGTTTTAACAGATATGAGAGCAGCAGGAGCAGATAAGGGGTACTGGTACAGGGGCAGACAGCAGGGAGGGGAGGAGGACACAGGAGCACAGAGGACAGCGGGAGGGATGTGGATGACAGAGTTAAGTAAACTGAACACGGTGTCAGGGCTCAACAGCCATGATCAACTGTAGTCAGTTTACATAGGGGAGGGCAGAAACTGGCAGTATCAGCCAGGTATTTCAGATGATACAAGGGGCCAAATGACACAGAACAAGCACTGCGCTGTATAAAATAATTTAAAGGGACAAAATCAATTTTTTGGTGGTTAACAAATGCTTTAAATGCTTCAAATGCTTTAAGAAATGGTCAAAGACCGCAGACATGATACAAGATATAGGTGGAAACCACCAAGGGGTTCAGTGTGCCTGGAGCCAGGGATTTCCAAGGACAATTATGGTGCCCCCCCCTGGTGGCTGAGTGTTCAACTAGTAAAGAAGATGCGTTAATGAAGTCTTCTAAAACAGAAAATAAATAAATATGTTCATGTGTCTCATGAAGTACAACCTGCCCCCCAGTTGTAAGATTTTGGTTATGGAGCCTGCTATGATAAAAATGTGTTACTGCAATCTGGTAAAGTTCAAGAAGAAATTGTACTCCTCAGCCACTTTGTTCTTAGGCCGATGGATTGGTACTGCGGAGTATCAGTAATTGGAGCACAAAAAAATTTGATTGGGATAGACTAGCCAAATGTTTTACCAACATTGAAAGATGTCATTGTGTGTTTAAAGTTGGAACAATTACCTGCATGCAATTGACCCTGGATGCAGACAGTCTGTGTCCAGGTCCAATCAATGACAGGTGAGCGATTACATGTGAACAGCCTTATTTGCGAGAGCTGACAGACTTTAATTGATTTCAATGGGGCTGCTTCTTACATCTAACCACTGGCAAGCATTCTGGGGTTCTCGTATAGATGGGGTGACAGCTCCATTCCCAAGTGTTAATGGGGCCTAAAACATGCAACGGGATGGGTGATTGACAGCTGAAATAAATAGGTTCAACATAAGATGGAGCTTATATTTGGGATTCAGAAAAGGACCAGTTTGACCCCTTTAAAAAAGTTATAATTTTTTTCTCCTTGTGTACGATGTTGTGCTTTTAAGCTGGGTTCACACCATTGCAAATTGGATGTGTGTTCCCCACATCCAATTCTCAACAGCAGGAGATTTTGACCGGCTCTCTATTAAGCCGGTTCACTTATCTCTTCTGCAGTTCCAGTGCAAACATTTGCACACAGGGCCGATCCGCCCTATAGGCTCACTATGCAGGCCGCTTAGGACCCCGCAAAGCTGCGGAGGGCCCCCCAAATTACTAGAGGCCTCGTCTGGTAAGAAGTCATTTTTGGCCCCTCACCGCGCTTCTGAGTGAGTGAGTGAGTGAAAAACGTATATAGCGCAACAACATGCAAACTAAATCGCCTCTGGGCACTGTAACCTAGTTGAAACCCTTTGATCCTCAGATAAAATGGGTTTTAATCTTCCTCCTGGAGGCCAAGTGGTGCAACTCCAATCGGATGGTGGTTGGTAGCGCGTTCCACAGTCGAGGTCCCTGAACTGCAAATCTTCGATCACCTTTGGACTTGTATCTAGCTTTGGGTATCTGTAGTAGGTTTTGATTAGTGGATCGCAGAATGCGATTTGGGTTATGGGCTTTTATTTTTTCGCATAGATATTGCAGGGCGTTTCCTTGAATACACTTATGCATTAGGCAAAGTGCCTTGAAAGTGATTCTGTCCTTTACTGGCAACCAAGAAGAGAAATCACCACTCCAGGTGGGTCTGCTATACAATCACAGGCTAGCTCAGGATACCGAGGGTGCTGGCAATGCACTAGGCAAGCATAGGAAAATAGATGAAAGATGGATAGCCGCACTCCAAAAACCGTTGAGGTTGTCTTTATTGAAAAAGCAGCAAATGCATCACAGGGTTACAGCAATGGAAACATGGGAATAGCCGACGTGTTTCGCACTGGATTAGTGCTTATTCATGGCTCCAAGCCTCAACGGTTTTTGGAGTGCGGCTATCCATCTTTCATCTATTTTCCAATAAAGGGATCTCAGTGAAGGGGAGATTGATTTCCATGGCTTTTTTTCCGGTCACTAATCGAGCGGCCGTATTTTGAACGACTTGCAGACAAGTGATTTGGTATTTGGGGAGTCCGAGATAGAGGGCATTTGCATAGTTAAGTCTGGAATTGATGATTGTTCCCACCACGACTGCAATGTCCTCTTTCGGGATAAAGGGGGTGAGTCTGCGTAGTAGGCGCAGCAGATGGTGCGATCCGCTTCTCAACTCGCTGGCTGCATGGGAGAAGAGGTAAGAAGTCAGCTCCCTCACTTCTCACTTTAATGTAAGATGTAATTTCCCACAGCAAAACACCCCCTCCCCCGCTTCTCAACTTTAATCTTTAATGTGACATGTCACTGTCGGCAGCCCCCCCGCTCTTCACAACTTTAATGTGACATGTCATTTTGCTTAGGGCCCCAGGGAGGTTAGGATTAGCACTGTTTGCACATGAGCCTTGTGTGTCTTTTGGTTCATTTTCAGGTCCGAATTCAGGAAAACACCCAGGACCCCTGCTGGGAGCCACATCGGTATTAGGTGTGAACTCAGCCTCAATGTTTTTGGGATGTGTGATATGAGTTGGTGTTAGGGAGAATGCATGCAGGCAGTGCTGGAAAAGCCTGCAGGTCTAAGCGGAACCAAACTATCTCACAGCTTCCCAGCAGGCTGAATGTTTTGCTGACTATTACATTTTGCTGACACTGGCGCTTTGTATTTTCTGAAACAATGACAGATAAACAGAGGCAGGAATCCCTTAAATGCACTCTGGTATCTGGACCTTTCTGCGTACTCAATGTTTACGCTCCCTTTTAAATATTTTAAATGATATCAATTATTATTTTTTCATTCTCTGTGCTTAGTCAGAGTGTGTTCACAGTGAGATCTTACATAGCAAAAAATCCAAAACTCTGAAGACAATAGATGTCATTCTAACTTACTCATTCATGAACTTGACATCTGAGATAGGTGATAGACATCTGCATTGCACTGCATGGAAATTCGGGAAATTCGGAAATTGGTAATTCAGAAATTCAGAAATTTGGAAATCAGAAAATTTGGAATTTGGAAATTCGGAAAATAGAAAAACAAAATTTTCAGATTTTTGAATTTCTGAAATTTCAAATGATCAAATTTCCACGTTTTTTTATTTTAGATTTTTCAAATTTTCAAATTTTAAATCTTCTAATTTATGATTTTTATAATTTCTGATTTTCTGAATGTCCCAAGTTAGAAAATTCGGAAATGGAAAAATTTGGGAATTTGGAATAGACTAATTTGTCATAATTTGGAACTAAACAAATTGCACATGTCTAATAGGTGACAAAAAGTAAGCTCACCCTAAAAGGAATTAAGGTTCTACTTGTTTGCAGGAATTCAGGTTTTTACTTTGTTTGCACCAAGCTGGCCCAAACACATGGGGCCAGATTCAGGTACATCTGCGCATTATTGGACCGGCGTAGCGCACCGCCTTTACGTTAGACTGGCGCAATGTAGCGGCGCAATCACCCTATTCTCGTCGCTTTTACGCAGAAATTAGCGCCTGCGCAACGTTATTTCTGAGGCGCAAGGCGGAGTGATCTAAATTGGGAAGGACGTGGGCGTGTTACATTGAAATGAGCCGTGACCCCATGCAAATGAAGGGCCGGCCGGCTTGCGCATGCGCGCTTGAAGCAGACCATGTCAGCACCTCTGTGCGCATGCTCACAACTCGGGAACAGCGCAATCAGTGAAATTGGAAGTGGACTAGGGCAAAATCATGAACTACGTCTGGCCTTAGATCCCCTGGTAAAAAGATTTCTTACAGCCAGAGACAGGTTGTCCCCATTGCGGTGTCCCAGAATCCCGCCCTGGGATCTGTCAATCGTACTAGACCAACTAACTAAGTCTCCGTTTGAGCCGATTGATAGCATCCCGATTAGACTACTAACCTTTAAGTTTGCCTTCCTTTTGGCAGTTACAACGGCCAAAAGGATAGGTGATATGCAGGCGCTCTCAATCAAAGAGCCGTTTTTTCGTTTATTTGAGAACAGGGTGGTCCTAAGTCTGGACCCCCTGTACCTCCCCAAGGTAGCGACCAAATTTCACAGGTCACAGGAGATTATTCTCCCGTCTTTTTGTTCAAACCCCCAGAATGAAAGGGAGGCTTCTTTTCACTGTCTGGACGTTAGACGTAGTTTATTACTTTATTTACAGAGAGTCAAGGAATTTAGACACTCTACTCACTTGTTAATTAATTTTTCTGGTCAGAAAAAAGGTCAGCAGGCCTCTAGGGCCTCCATCTCTAGGTGGGTTAGACAGACCATCTCCTTAGCTTACGTAAAGGCTGGTAAAGCCGCTCCTAAAGTTACAGCTCACTCCACTCGGTCACTGGCAACCTCCTGGGCAGAAAGGGCAGGAGCTTCAGTGGAGCAAATTTGCAGAGCGGCGACGTGGTCAAGCCCGAACACATTTTTAAGACACTACAGAGTGGAACTTCTGTCACCACAGGACTTGTCGTTTGGCAGAAAAGTCCTTCAGGCAGTGGTCCCGCCCTAAGGTAGGCCTGAAGCTACTTGCTTCTCTCTCAGGGTGCCGTCCTGGAAGACGAGGGAGAAATTGTCAGTTACTTACCGGTAGCTGGATTTCTACGATGTCTTACAGGACGGCAGGCCTACTTCCCACCCAGGTGATACATTGTTGGTTGTATTTATCTATGGTGTTTTTTCCGTGCACGGTTGGGTAATACTTATCTCAAACTGAGGAAGCACGGGAAGGGGCGGGGTTCTTAACCTCTTTTTTTGATTGTGTTTCCTGTCAGGTGGAGCCAGTCATCTCTCAGGGTGCCGTCCTGTAAGACATCGTAGAAATCCAGCTACCGGTAAGTAACTGACAATTTTTTGCTGGGCATTTTTTTTTTTGGGTTGTGAATGCTGTTTGAATGTGGGGGTGACATTCCTGCGGGAAAAGGGGTGTCACCCTCAATTTTGGTGGAGAAGGGTTCCCCAGGACCAGGGAGAAGTGATCCCCAGGTCCGTGTGAATGGTGTATGAATGTACAGTGACATAATTGGAGCCTTGGCGTGGCGTTGCTGCTCACAAGTCCTGCATGGTGGACTGGTGCCAATCCAATTTGATGAGGATGTGGGGTGTGTGTGCTAGGGACCACAGTGGTGTGCATGCATGCATTCTCATTGTGCCTTGATTAATGTGTGTGTTTAACGTGCAAAGATGCATATGTGAGCTGGCATGAGATTGAGATGGGGTCATGAGATGGGGTCCCAGTGCATATGCAGAGTCACCTTGAAGGGAAAAGACAGAAGGATGTTAGTCGTGCATGTGCCCCTTGTGATGTGTGCATCATGGGGGGGGGGCAGTCATGCCTGACACCCATGTCACTCACCAACCAGCCAGCTGTCCCCATACATGTTCTGTTCGAAATCTGTGGGGATGGGGCTCTGATTGTATATGTAGCTGTCATGGGTGTCATGGGTAGTGTCATGTGTTGGGCTGGTGATGTCCTCCTGCAGGGTTGTGGTTAATTCCATGATGGCATGAGGGGTGAATCTGAAGATGCGAAACACCTCAGAATCACTCATGCCATAGATGTCTATGCGTGTGTGATATATCCTCTCCCGTGAAGAGTGAAGAGTGAAGAGTGAGGGGCTTGTATCAGATAAGAATATTGTATTAGATTAGATTAAATGGTAAAGTTTATATAAGCAAAAAAAAAGTTTAAAAAAAAATAAAAAACCCAGTGCCCTCCTCAGTGCCCTCCTCCTTCTTTGCTCATCTAAAGTCAGTAGTATAGCTATGAGCATGGATGCCACTGGCATGTTGGCATACAGTTTGTTGGGCAACATGTGTGACTGCTCAGCTCCTCACTAACAGTGTTGCTTTATCTGACATGTAGACAAATTGTCTAATTTTATACCACCTTTTATATGGTCTAATTTTAGACAGGACATTTAGCTGTTGCACACAGCGCGTAGCCTGCGCTGCACCAACGTTCTTTTGTGGATCCCTGTAACTCCCTCATTAGCATATTTGAATAGCAAATCAATGGTTTGTCTAGCGCAGTTTTGCGCGGACGGATGCGCCTGTCTAACGAAATTACGCTGGACAAAAAAAAATAGATTTCTTGCGTATCTCGTTTTGGGAGTGCCGTGCATCGAAACGCACGCGCACAATTAGACTTACGCCGTGCATCTCCTGTAACGCCGGCGTAATCGCTCTGTGAATCTGGCCCATGATTTCCTTCCAGGAAAGTCTGGCTGCTGGGGCTGCTGTATTTTTTAGACCGTAATATCATTAGCTACATACAGAAAATGGCAATAAATTATGGTGGAGGGGGACCAAGGTTGGGGGAAAGGACGGGGAAGGTAGTGGTCTCAGAGGAGATCAAAGAAAAAAAGGGGGTTACTAATGGCAATAATATAGATGATCTGAAATTGTATTTGATACAAAAAAAGAGAATTTTATTAATATTAAAGTATCAAAACATAGTTGGTACAAAAAGGGGAAGGGGAAGATATGGTCTTAAAAAGACATATCAAATTCCTGAAATTGATTTCTAACCATGAACATTAATTTACAAACAAGACGCACAATAAACAACATAAAGACACAACACTAGTCCGGACCAATGGAGTTCTGTTATCAGTATTTCAAGATTATTCTCAAAAATAGAGGGTTCAATTTCGATTGGGTATAATAATATTAATAATAATAATAATACGATCAGGGAAAACAATGTATCACCTGACTTCCAGTCGAATGGTACCGAATTGATATAGTATCTGGTAACAGAGCTCTGTGTGTAAAGAGAGGGATGTAGAAAGGTGCAAAGGTATTGATTGTCCTGCTGTAGTAAGGTGAAGGTTCTTGGCAATTTGGAATCACTTATACAGTTAATTAGGTCCATGATAAATCAATGGACCCATATGTAAGTAATTGATTTCCATATAGTCCAAACAATAGAGCAATATAAATACTGAGATATTGTGGAGAGATGCCTTATTATTGGAACCAATCCTCAGGATTGTATTAGGTTATAGTACTGGGAGATGAGAGCATGATATAAATCCAAAGTGTGCTCAAGGTATAGAGCAGTGGAGTGTCCCGTTATCCTGAGCACATATATAGCCTGTTGAAGCACTAGGTTGCATAATATGCTGACAGCATGCTGTTGATTAACATAGGGATGACACGCAATGATCAATATAACATCATAAAGTCATGCACAGTTGTGCATTGTAGGGGCTCTGTACATTACCAAATAAATACAGAAAATGGCGCTGTATGAAACCTGCCCCCTCTGCTCCTGACCTGGGTCAGTTATCATATCTCTACCAGGAATAGGCTCGTATTTTTATTAGTCAATACATGGCTTCCCCTGGTTGGCAGATTATGTCATGATCTCCACCTCCAATTCAAAACTAAAAAAAAAAAATGTATGTAAATAGGTTTGTATATAAAACACTTCACTGCTGCTGATTTAAATGTATACGTTTACCTTTGGGAGCATGTTACACCCATATTTAGGGTGTAACATGCTACAACAGTCCTGCACCTGCTGTCACAGTTTAAAAATAGTGCCGCAGTGTGGGGCTCTGCTCACACGGCCACATCATACATTCGCCAGAGTTCTATGAATGAATGAACTACAACTACAATCTTCCATTGCGGCAGACAGCTTGTAGTTCTCAATTAACTAGCTGCTGAGCGTTCTTGTGGTTCATTGATGTTCCTGCTCTTCAGTAGCTGTCTGCCTGCATATCGAGTTTCAGGAGCCTGGCATTGCACCCATGATCTACTGATCACAGATGCAATGCTTTCCAGGAATGCACATAAAGCTAAAGAAATGTTGAAGTACTTCCGAACACCATTATTCCAGTCATTCAATGAACAAAGAATGTTCATACTGTTTGTTTGAATATTTACTAGTGTATAGCCAGCTTTAGTTTCTGTATTTACACAGTTAAAGTGGACCTGAACTTAAAAAACATTTGCTCTTATTGGGAAACATCTAGAAATGTTAATGATGCCTAAGCAATACCCTGAAAAATTGAATTCTTACCTAAAGTGGTATTAATGTCAATCTTTTTTTCCCTAAAGATACAAATAATATTCTTACCTAAAGTGGTATTAATGTCAATCTTTTTTTCCCTAAAGATACAAATAATATAACTTGCTTGCAAATGATGCGTGCAGTGTTTTTGTTTTTGCTAATAGGTTTACCTGTGGCCAGTTTCCGAAGGAGGCTTTGTGTAAATTTTATATTAGAACATTGCATGTGAGTTATGTTTTTTCTTTTTTGTGTCTGATTTAGGTAAAAAAACACTTTTTAACACCATCTTATACACAAGGCGTGTCTCATAACTGTACATCTGCAGCGTGAGAATATCTAAGGCACTGCTGCCTTTAAGTGCTGGTCTCAGGTGATTTGGAGCAAGATTTGAATGGTTACCACTTGTGCTGTTCACTGTCCTCCTCTCTGAAGAGAAAGCTCCTGCTGCTCAAATCACTCATCAGAAAAACAGCTCTGACATAAGACAGCAAAGCTCTCATCCTGTACAAAGATGGCCACCTTCAAACAGAGACATAGTGGTTGATTTACTAAAGGCAAATCCACTCTGCACTACAAGTTCACTTGGAAGTGCAGTCGCTTTAGATTTGAGGGGAAGATCTGAAATGAGGGGAAGCTCTGCTGATTTTATCATCCAATCACGTACAAGCAAAAAATGATTTCCCTTGCATGTCCCCCTTAGATCTACAGAAACAGCACTTCCATAGAATTGCCTTTAGTAAATAAACCCCCCCAGTGTAGCACTCATTTGCTGAAATCAATAACACTGGATTTACCTGCCCATCTGAAACTGTTTTCAGCAGTAAATCACAGATCTCTATAATTCCTAAGCCCTGATGAAGGTGACGTCTGTATGGCCACTGAAGGGTGTTTTTTTTGCTTTGCACACGTGCAGGATTTCCAACGGGAAAAGTTCCCACCGGAAATCCCAAAGGGGAAAGTCGAAAACCTGCTCGGTCAGTCTATCCTCCTACACACAAGAGGTTTTCCCATCAGGAAAACTGCGATGGAGCTTTGGTCGGGAATCCCGGCCGTGTGTATGCTCCATCGCCCTTTTTTCCATAGGAGCTGGTTCTCTTTTTTTGTCCAGGGTTTTTTTGGGCAGTTTTCCCATCGGAAAAATTACGAGGAGCATACACACGGCTGGGATTCCCGGCCGAAAGCTCTCATCACAGTTATCCCGTAGGGAAAGCCAGGTGTGTGTACGAGGCTTTAGACATCTGATGCTTTCAGTGAACTGTATATGCATGGATTGTGAACTCTGGGGTTTTCCCCCATTTCTAAGGGATGTCCTCGTTTGGTGGAATGCTGCCAAACCAGAGCCAGGGTACCCAGTAATAATTTCAGTGCCCCACTGAAAATCTATATCCAGCGCACGATTAGTACTTGTGGTTGGACAGTACACAACAAGGTATTGTGAGTCAGTAATGGGGAAGAGATCAGTGGAACCACACGTTATATTGGAAACTTTGTCCTTTGCTTGCCTTTCTTGGGCACAGCTTTCATAGTCCAGGTCCTCTTTAACAGGTCTAGGCCAACTATACAGTATTTTAAGTGTGTTTGATGATGGAACATAATACACACTTAATTAGGGCATCATCACTTAAGAAACATTATTAACATAACAGACCACTAAAGGCATTGCTTAAACAAACTCCAGCTGCTTGAATGTCATGGAGTATGCAGTTCAGTAACACCCAAGTGCCGCTAGAATGACACCAACTGCCTTGTTAGCAGATTTTTTTACTTGTATTTTTTCCATAAAGCTCTTATGAAGTACAAAAGCACCGCTTTGTTACTGTAGCCAACAGCTTGGAAGACCATGCATTTAACATACATACGTCAATGATGGTTGATGTATATGTGAGAAGACCTTTGAAAGTTAAGACATGCAGACCAAGAGATCCGTAGTGTATCAAGGCAGTATATTTTATAACATTACATCTGTGATAGTCATAAGGTCCACACAATTAATCATTAATCCACCAATGATATAATTGTAGCTAGGAAAAGTTCTTCCATGTAGAACTGCAGTTGCTTGTCAACTGATTTTGCACAATCTTTTCTGAAGTCGGGAGAGAAGACACACTATGCCTGCATTTTTCCAAATTCTTCTTTCTGACCGTTAACAAAATAAAAAGAGCGCCTTTAAAAAACGTACTATGTATGGCAGCTAGCTGCACATGATACAGCGATTTTCTGTGATTTTTGTGGCGTTTTTTTACCGGGTTTTTGCCGCGATTTTGTACAGATCAAGAGGTCGCCAATGTAAAAAGCCGAAAAATGCCCAAATCTGCCTAAAAAACGTCACAGAACTTGTTTGAGCTTCAGGCGTTTTGGATCTTCTGGCTTCAGGCGTTTTGGAGTGGAGATGTGAACCATCTCCATAGAGAATAATACATTTTTTCATCTCACGCTCAGGTGTGAATGGGGTCTAAAGGTTTGAACTCATATTATACGGTAGACATGTGCACAGAAATTTTTTTTGTTTTTTTTTGTTCCGTTTTGTATCGTTTCGTAAGTTCGTTTCCGTTCGTTTTTTCGTATTCCGATCGTTTCGTATTTTCGTTACCGTTTTATTTTCGTACATGTGGGATGGTTCGTTATTCTGTTTAATTCATGTTCGTTACTTGTTAGACAATAATTTTCGTGAATTTTCGTCAATGATTTGCATTCTGTATCTTCAATCCTTTTTCTTTTGGTATTTTCAGTCGTATGTTCATATGACATCTATAACAAAAGATTTGCATTCTGTATTTTGAATTCCTTTTTTCTGTTCGTATTTTGTATTCAAAATACAGAATCCAAATCTTTTGTTATAGATGTCATATGAACATGCGACTGAAAATATGAACAGAAAAATAATTTTTATAACACTTTCAACACGCGGCTCATCCATATTAACTATTGTTAAGCCCCATACACTTGGTCAGACTTTTTTAACAACAAACATAAAAACGATAATTTTCCGTTCGTTCTCAGAAAATTAGTTTGTTTTTAAACTCCATCAGAAAACCGTTTTTGGGTTCAAAAGTCTGGCCAACTGATCTCCCTTCAGATGAAAATCCACAGAAAAGTTTATTTGGCTTTACTGAACTACTCATTGTACTAGTGTACACAGCACAAAAGAGAAGCTGCTTCACTAACTACTACACTCACTGCCCATTCAAAAAAACGAAAATTACATCTATAACAAAAGATTTGCATTCTGTATCTACAATTCTTTTTCTTTTGGTATTTTCAGTCGTATGTTCATATGACATCTATAACAAAAGATTTGCATTCTGTATTTTGAATACAAAATACGAACAGAAAAAAGGAATTCAGGAATGCACATCTTTTGATATAGATGTCATATGAACAATGAAAATACGAACAGAAGCAGGATTCAAACAAAATACAGAATGCAAATCTTTTGTTATAGATGTAATTTTCGTTCTTTTGCCGTTTT
Organism: Rana kukunoris; assembly: GCA_029574335.1. Classification (NCBI taxonomy): domain Eukaryota; kingdom Metazoa; phylum Chordata; class Amphibia; order Anura; family Ranidae; genus Rana; species Rana kukunoris. Next base: position 170,168,268 of record CM056057.1, read on the forward strand.
CGTTTTGTCGTATTTTCGTCGGATCATTCGTTAGTATTTGCGGTTGTTCGTTATGCGGCTCATTCGTTATCCCGTCGTTTTCGTATTTTGGTGCTTTAATTTTTTCGTATGTACACATTATCCCGCGGGTACGAAAATGAACATTTTCGTACGAAAATAACATTCGTACAAACGGGAATGCACATATCTATTATACGGTGTTGGTAAATCTGAAGACAAAAATCTGTAGAAAATCTAAAGCCTTGATCTGATTTTCTGATGGGAATTGTGTGTTGACAGCCTGTTGGTGGAAAATCCAACCGTTTTTACGATCCATCGGACAATTGTTGTCGGATTTTCCATAGACAAATGTCAGATGGCAGGCTTTAAAAAAATTCTTGGACAATGGTCTGTTGTCGGATTTTCCTATCGTGTGTACACAAGTCTGTCAGACAAAAGTCCAAAGTACAAACATGCATGCTCAGGAGCAATGCTAACCAAACACAACATTAGCAGATGGTGCCCAAAGGGTGGCGCTAAAGACCTGAAAAACTACGTAGTATGTCTAGTACGTCACTACGTTTGTGTTTGTTGGCCAACAATTGTGTGCCATTTGTATGCAAGACAAATTACTGGCTAACGCCCTTTGGAAAATAGTCTGATGCTTTGTGTTCAGAAAATCTGATTGCGTGTACAAGGCTTTATAGTGTGTATGGGGCCTTAAATTTGGTATTTGCATTTGGAATCTATTGCTGTTAACCTACATCATGCGTTCAAAGGACCTGTCCATGCAAGTGAAACATGCCATTGTAAAGCCTCGTACACGCGATCGGACTTCCTTTGGACAAACCTGTGGATTTTTGTCCGAAGGGGCCTTGGCCATGAACTTGGTATGCATACATACACGGCAGAACATTTTCAGCCAGCATACACCAAATCACGTGTTTTTTTAGCTCTTTACCGCCACCCTTTGGGCAACTTCTGCTATTGTTGTCTGATGTTTAGCATTGGTTCGGAGCATGCGTGTTTGCACTTATAGTCCGATAATCCAATGGAACACATGTTTTGTCAGACAAGTTGAGAGCATGCATAGCCAACATTTGTTGTCCGAAATTTCGACAACAATTGTCCGATGGAGCATACAGACAGTCGGTTTGTCCGACAAAACACGTCCGTCAGAACATTGTTGTTGGAATATCCGATCGTGTGTACGGGCCTTTAGGCTTAATGAAACCAATCCATCAGAGAGATAGCAGCTACATTAGAAGTGGCCAAATCAACAGTTTGGTACATTCTGAGAAAATAAGAATCCACTGGTGAGCTCAGCAATGTAAAAAGTAATGGACATCCACGGAAGATGGTAAAGAAAAACCCATTCACAACATTCAGACAAGTGAAAGACACTCTCCAGGAGATGGGCGTATCATTGTCAAAGTCTACAATCAAGATGTTATTTTGGACCAATTGAGTTCTTTTCACATTGTTTACTGGGTTTCACTTCTTAGGTACCGCCCTTATTTTTTTCAGCTTGTTACAGTAATAATGTATATCACTGTTAATCTCCTGCATTTGCGTCCTGCTTCAGGCGACAAAACGCTTAGGTGTGAATGCAGCCTTAATCTGAGGGGTAGATCTTAAATGAGTGGAAGCTCTGCTGATTTTATGATCCAATCATGTGCAAGCTAAAATGCTGTTTTTTTTACTTTCCTTGCATGTCCCCCTTTGATTTACAACAACTGCACTTCCAAGTGCACTTTGCACTTGTAGTTTGCACTGGTAGTGCAAAGTTGATTTGCCTTTCATAAACAAGCCCAGATTCAGCCAAATGCAGCTAAGTTGATAGGACGGCGATTTACAGTACACAGAGCCGAAAGTGTGACATCAGTGCCTGTGTCCAAGTATATATGGACCTAACTGTACATACAGTATTTACATTTAACTTTGCAAAAAAAGACTATACCTGAAATTCTGTTGTAATGTGGGGGAAGAATGGGGAAGAATTTTCTGCATGAAAATCCAATAGTAATAAACATGATGGCAGTGAGAGCGTGAACATTGAGCATTATTTCGAGAAGAGATAGTCTGCTGCTGCTCCTTCACTGCCCACTTATAGCCTGTGATGATACAAAGAAAGTAGTGTCATTTGCCCGGTAGTGCAGTTTTTTCCAGAATCCAAAAATGGCTAGAGATATGCTTTAACCACTATAGCAAAATGACGACCGGGCAGTGGCTCAGTTATCCTGACTGGGTGTAATATGACATTAAACAGGATAAGACGTGATTCCCTGCTTGGGGGGGGGGGGGGGTCGCGAATCGGCGATCAATGGGGTGGTGTGTCAGTCTGACACATCGCAACACCGATCTCGGTAAAGAGCCTCTGGCGGAGGCTCTTTACCATGTGATCAGCTGTGTCCAATCATGGCTGATCATATTGTAAACAGGAATGCCGCGTACACACGATCACTTTATGTGATGAAAAAAAAAATCAATTTAAATGACCGTGTGTGGGGGAAAACGTTGTTTTATGTCTTGTGAAAAACGACAAAAAAAAATTGAAGCACGCTTCAATTTTTTGTGTCGTTTTTCAAAACGTCGTTTTTTGTTTCACAAAAACTCACCGTGTGTAGCAAAAAACATAGTTTAAAACAACGTTTTTCAACCCGCGCATGTCCAGAAGCTAGTTATGAAGCGAGCTTCAATGGAAAAGAGTGGTGAACGTAACCTCGCTTTGCTAGAGCATTGTGAAAAAACGATGGTGTGTAGGCAACATCGTCTTTGAAAATTGAAGTTTCAAAAATGTTGCTTTTTACTTCACAGAAAACGTTGTTTTTTTTCATCACATAAAGTGATCGTGTGTACGCGGCAGAAGAGTCATTTATCGTCTTTTCCTCAGTTGCGTCTGAGGGACGCGAGTGGAGGAGAGACGATTGGCGGCTCTCCAGACAGCAGGGTCTGTGCTGATTGTTTATCAGTGCAGCCCCCTGAGGATGCCCGCCTGGGACCACCAGAAATGCTGCCAGGACCACCAGGATGCCCACCAGGTATGCAACCCTGGACCACCAGGGATATGCCAATCAGTGCCCATCAGCAATGCCTTCCAGTGCCATCAGTGATGCCTATCAGTGCCGCCTATCAGTGTTGGGTGGGTAATGATAAGTACTCATCAGTGCAGCCTTTCAGTGCCCACCAGTGGCACCTATGAGTGCCCATAGTGCTGCCTATTGATGCCCATCAGTGTCGTCTATCAGTGCCCATCGTTAGTGCCCATCAGTGCTGCCTCATCAATGCCACCTTATCAGTGTCACCTCGTTGGTGCCAAATAATCAGTGCTGCCTTATCAGTGCCCATCAGTGCAGCCTCATCAGTGCCCATCAATGAAGGATAAAATGTACTTATTTACAAAATGTTATAACAGAAACAAAGAACCTTTTATTTCAAGACTTTCTGTCTTTTTTTTTTATTTGTTTATGGTCGTGGCCCTCTGACCGAGAGTGATGTGGATCACATAAACACACAACAAGACTTACAACATAAATAGACCTGAAGTGTGCCTTGGTGGTCTGGTCAGTATGCCAAGAAAAGGGGGCATACCCAAAGTAAGTAATGGGTAGTTAATTGAAGAAGGATATGCTGTGAAGTGCCCCGAAAAAGGGAAGGGCGGGAGGGTGTCGAATGCGATTGAATGCGCAGACTCACGGACATGAGGTGATCTGGGAAGAGTCGGCCCAGTGACGTGTAGTACTGCACACTGAACCGACAAAGAGCATGTGTGAGTGGGCTGCTTAAATACCCTCCGGGCTCCTCCCATAAACTCAGGCCACCATACTGGCCTTCTTATTTATGGTCGTGGCCCTCTGACCGAGAGTGATGTGGATCACATAAACACGCAACAAGACTTACAACATAAATAGACCTGAAGTGTGCCTTGGTGGTCTGGTCAGTATGCCAAGAAAAGGGGGCAAAAGACTCAGATAGGGAAATAGCTTATATTGATTTCTTGTATTTATTGAGCCAGCTTGGTAAAGGCTTGTGCCATTTCTTCCTGAGGATCTGGGATGTATGTGGCAAAACAAGGAGACTTCCCATCAGCCTGGTATCAAACACTGTCACTGGGCGTCAGGCATTGTTAGTCTGAAACAGGTTGATGTCAACCCCCGGGGCTGGTTTGTTGCGTTTGCAGACTGAGAGTGTAGGGGTTCGAAAGCGAGTCGGGTGGCGTCGGAGCAGTGACTGACTGCCGGAGCCACTGATTGTAAATTCACTAGGCCTGGTAGATGGCTGCTAGAATGACTATGCTGGGCAAGGCCCTAAATGGGGAACGAGTAAGGATTTCAGACATGTGCCTAAAGAGGGCACACTTGAAAGGTAGGCGCTTGCCACTGACTACAGGTTGGTGCTTCTGTATGCTCTGTAGGAGGGACTTGACTGCATGGGCTCGAGAATACTGACAGTTTACTGGGGTCCTGCAGGGACAGGAAATGCTGGACGTCATCTAGATATGGCGTGATAGTATTGTGAGAAAGGGTCAGCTGCGTGTGGCAATACGATATGAAGGCTAGGACGTGTCTAACGTTGCCTATTGCTGCTCCGAGTCAAGTGGCCAAAAATTAGCGGTTAGTGTTCCAAGCAGTGCGATAGGCCTTCAGTGTGTTGCGTGCCAAGGAGTGGTTAATAAGCTGGGTTGAGTTGGTGAGATGCTACTTCAGTCCATCGTCAGCAATGACCAGGGTGGGACAGGGATGGTTATTGGGTCAGCTCCAGGCTCTTGCAGGAAAAACAAATAAGGTTAGAATGGGACAGAGCATCAGCTGCGATTTTGCATTTGCCTGGAATATAACTACAGAAGATATTAAACTGGTGACGGAGTGACAGCTGCGCGAGCCTGCGCAGGAAGGTCGTGATTGGGAGAGGCTTGATCTACCTTAATTGATGAAGTCGGCTGTGGCCTGATTGTCTGTGGTGAAGAACACTGTCTGTCCAGTTCAAGTGTGGCCCCAAACCTGGACAGCTGCCACAATGGGGTACAGCACGAGACGTGATGAAGACTGGGTGAAGCAGAAATTTAAGAGAATTTCTGGGGGCCAAGGTTTGGAGAACCAGTGGCGGACGAAAAATGCACGCAAAAGCCTGTGGTGGCTCGGCTGACACTGCCGGGATGACGATTGAAATGCTGTTCTATCAGGTGGGGAAGTTGTCCCACATAGCTAAGTCTGCTACTGATGCTTGGTCTAGTTTGAGAACTTGGACTGGATCTTGCATTGGTGTGAAAAAATCAAGACAATACACAGGTGCTCAACAAGACGATATACGTGCACTCACTGACCAACGTGCACTCGCCGACCAACGTGCACTCGCCGACCAACGTGCACTCGCTGACCAACGTGCACCCGCAGACCAACGTGCACTCGCAGACCAACGTGCACTCGCAGACCAACGTGCACTCGCTGGTGCTGGATGGAAACCTGAACTAACTGCAGGGAAAAAGACAGGGAAAAGATGAGTGGCCCGCGTGCCACTAAAGATGAATGGCCAACTGGGTGCCACTGTGTGTTTGTTTGGCTGACTGTCACTGAGGTGTGTTTGCAAGTTTAGTTTGTATTCGGGTTTGCACGTAGGTGCGTGCTGCAAAGTGTTTTATACTGCTGCAGACAATATTGTGTGGTTGCAAGGGTCTCAGTCTGGTTTGCTGAGATGATATTGCGTGGTTGCAAAGGTCTCAATGATTATGAGGTTTGTTTTGAGATGGCCTTGTGTGGTTGCACGGGTCTCAACAAGTGAGGGGTTTGCTGAGACGATGTTGCGTTTGCAATGGTCTCAAGTGAGTGTCGGGCTGCTGAGATGACTATGTATGGCTGCAAAGGTCTGAACGGATGTCAGGTTGCTGAGATGATATTGCGTTTGCAATGGTGTCAAATTAGTGTCAGTTTCATAAGACGACTTTGTATGGCTGCAAAGATCTGAACGGGCGTTAGGTTGCTGAGATGAGATTGTGTGGTTGCAAAGGTCTAGACGAGTGTGAGGTAGCTGAGATGATATTACATTTTGCAAGGGTCTCAAATGAGTGTCAAGTTGTTGAGACAATATTCCCCCCTTTTTTTTAATTTTTTTTTTATAAAAATGACTGTAAATGAAACGCTGGTAAACATGAGTTACCACATGTGGCTGTGTTTACAAGCTGTTACAGGCATCGGCGTTTCGCATGCCTTTGAACATCTGTCTGAACCCATTTTTTTTTTTAGAAGGTTTCTGAACTCAACTGCCTAGAAATTACTATAAATGATCCTGTGTACATGTACTGATAATATAACATAGAGGAGTGATTGGGGATCCTGTGTAGACGTACTGGTAAGATAACATAGAGGAGAGATCAGGGGCGGCTGAAAAACACCCATTTTTCTGGCTGCAAGGGTCTCAATGAATGCCATGTTGCTGGGGCGAGACTGTGTGGTCACAAAGGTCTTTGATGAGTGGGAGGTTGCTCGAGACGGTATTGCGTGGTTGCAAGGCTCTCGATGAGTGTGGGGCTGCTGAGACGGTATTGCATTTGCAAGGGTCTCAACAATGGTGTGAGGCTGCCGAGACGGTATTGCGTGGTTGCAAGGGCCTTGATGAATGTGGGGCTGCTGAGACGGTATTGCGTTTGCAAGGGTCTCATCAATGGTGTGAGGCTGCCGAGACGGTAGTGCATGGTTGCAAGGGCCTTGATAAATGTGGGGCTGCTGAGATGGTATTGCGTTTGCAAGGATCTCAACAAGGGTGTCAAGCTGCTGAGACGGTTTTGCGTGGTTGCAAGGGCCTTGATGAATGTAGGGCTGCTGAGACGATTTTGCATGGTTGCAATGGCCTCAACAGGTGTCAGGTTGCTGGGCCGAGATTGCGTGGTGGCAACGTTTCTTTTTTTTTTTTTTTTGCGTTTTTTTTTTTCATATATATATTTTTTCTTTGCGTTTTTGTAAGGGCCTTGTGTTGCAAGGGTCTTAACAAGGGTGTCAGGCTGCTGAGATGATTTTGTGTGGTTTCAAGGGTCTCGATGAGTGTGGGTCTGCTGAGACGGTATTGCGTTTGCCAGGGTCTCAACAAGTGTGTCAGGCTGCTGAGACGATTTTGCGTGGTTGCAATGGTCTAAACAGGTGTCAGGTTGCTGGGCTGAGATTGTGTGGTGGCAAAGTTTTTTTTTTTGCACTTTAATGTTTAATTTTGCTTTTTTTTTTGCTTTTTTATATCTTTTTTTTTGTCTTTTGTAAGGGTCATGTGTTGCAAGGGTCTTAAGGGTGTCAGGCTGCTGAGGCGATATACGAGTGGTTGCAAGGATGTCAATGAGTGTGAGGGTTGCTGAGACGATATTGCGTTTGCAAGGGTCTCAACAAGGGTGTCAGGCTGCTGAGACGATTTTGCGTGGTTGCAACGGTCTCAACAGGTGTCAGGTTGCCAAGGGGCTGAGATTGCGTGGTGGCAAAGGTTTTTTTTTTTTGCGTTTTTTTTGCGTTTTTATATTTATTTATTTTTTATTTTATTTTGCGTTTTGTAAAGGTCAAGTGTTGCAAGGGTCTTAACAAGGGTGTCAGGCTGCTGAGATGATTTTGCGTGGTTGCAAGGATCTCAATGAGTGTGAGTGCTGCTGGGACGATATTGCGTTTGCAAGGGTCTCAACAAGGGTGTCAGCCTGCTGAGACGATTTTGCGTGGTTGCAACGGTCTCAACAGGTGTCAGGTTGCCAGGGGGCTGAGATTGCGTGGTGGCAAAGGTTTTTTTTTTTTTTGCGTTTTTTTTTTATTTTTTTTGCGTTTTTATATTTTATTTTTATTTTATTTTTGCGTTTTGTAAAGGTCATGTGTTGCAAGGGTCTTAACAAGTGTGTCAGGCTGCTGAGATGACTTGCATGGTTGCAAGGTCTCAATCAATAAGAATTGGGTTACTGAGAAAGGATAGAAACACCTGGTTTGTTTGTACCTTAAGAAAGCAGTATAAGGTAGAAGGACAACGCCTGTTTGACTCGTGGTTCCATAGGGGCCACTAATGAACGATATGGGAGACAACAAATGGTAGCAAATTGATAGGACATAAAGAATGTAATAACAAATCTTACTTGCGACAGTGGGCCATGCAAGTGAGTTTGCGGCGGACTGTGGCTGGAGTGAAACATGTCGGGAAGGTGTAGCGTGATGCCGTGTATGGGGCAAAACAATGAGGTTTGGTGTAGAAAATAGAACACGAGAAGTGCGTATCAATGCTTTGTAAGCTCCACTGCGGGAACCAAACATATGGTACGGGTGACACCATGAGTGGCCACGAATTTGACATGACAAACAAGCTAACGAATCCTACCTGGGACAGTGAACGTGCGACTGGGTTTGCTTTGGACTGGAGTGGATGTGCAACACGTCCGAAGAGTGTGGTGTGGCGCCATGCATGACGCACAGGCAATAACTTTGGTAAATAAATGAGAGAGAAGAACCGTGAACAAACAATTCGAAAGTTCCGCTGCGGGAACTAAAAACACACGGCATGGGGGAACAATGAATGACAACGGTAGAAAGCATGCAATGTATCTGATACAAAACGGTTGTAAAAATGCATGAAACAAATTTGATACGAATCGGTAGTAAGGAGTATTGAACGAATCTGATACGATTTGGTTGTAGAGTGTATGCTACCCCTTGCTTTGAAACCGAACACCTACCAACCACCCATCCCCCCAGGCTAATCAAGTGCAGACAAGGCACCATGTGAGTCCAATTACCACCTCAATCTGCCAAAGAACCCATACAAACACATGCTAATCTCCAAATGGATTTACAAATGAATCATATGTTTTGCAGAAGGAAGTTACCAGTGTACTACACCTGAGCCAAATGATGTTGGAACATGAGCAACAATAACTCAGAGGCAGATTTTTTTTCCAAAAGGGGTGCAGGATAGAAAGCATAACGAATTGCAAGATTGCACAAGATACGAAAAGGTTTGAATCCTACCTGCGACAGTAAGCGGGAACCGCCGGCGAAGACCATGAAGGGAGAAGCCACAAAGCGATTGCGATGTCGAATGCGATTGAATGCGCAGACTCACGGACATGAGGTGATCTGGGAAGAGTCGGCCCAGTGACGTGTAGTACTGCACACTGAACCGACAAAGAGCATGTGTGAGTGGCCTGCTTAAATACCCTCCGGGCTCCTCCCATAAAATCAGGCCTTCTTATTTATCAAAAAATAAAACCCGCAGAGGTGATCAAATACCACCAAAAGAAAGCTCTATTTGTGGGAACAAAATTATAAAAAATGTCGTTTGAGCATAACCGCGAATTGTCATTTAAAAGTTGAAAATCGGCTTGGGCAGGAAGGGGGGAAAGTGCCTGGTATTGAAGTGGTTAAATTGATGTTGGTCTGTCATGTCTGATTACAGTGCATCTTCAAATAAAAAATACTCTGTGTAGTGGATTTCCAAGTCATTGTTCTGTCTGGTGCTGGGTGGAAAGATTCTTTAAAGCAATGATAAACAAGCTTGAAAATGTCACACTCTGATATTTAGTATCATAGTTTTTCTCTTTGAACTTTGTTCAGAGAGAAGAAATACCAACCAAAACATAGAACAGGTATAACAATAACTCAAAAAAGGGCCATATACAAAAACAAACGCATCATACTAGATGCATTTATGTGAAAAGGTATCTTTTTAATTTGCAGCACCCTGAAAATTAGACTTAAAGCCTGACCTGAGGTAAATGAGCGTCATGGACAAAAACTTCAATTATCCACATGGGAATGGGGAATGTTGATGTATGTTATAATGTCTAAAAATCACGGAATCCATGTAAATGTTACAACCAATGCAGTTTGACTCTAATATAAATCTCTTATATGACACCAATGACTATTTGACTGAAAACGACAGGATGTTCTAGAAGTACTATATATCCGATCAGAAAATCATATCTCCATTATACTGTATGCAGCGGTGGACTGACAAGTCATGGGGCCCCCGTCCAATAGAAGATTATGGGGCCCCCGGGCTTACAGGTGGCCACCACGCCAGGAGGCAGTGCAGAGGTGGGGCAGCTAAAATCTCAGGATTTTCACATCAAAAGCATGTCGGTTTCGGACATATAAGGGACAGATGTAAAAAATAACATAGATTTTGACATACATCCCTGGTTTTTATTGAGCCTGGCAACTCTGATGGGGCCCCCTAGTGGCATGGGGCCCTCGGACAGTGCACGAGAGTCCCAATGGTCAGTCCGCCCCTGACTGTGTGCCAACATAGACTAGGTGTCCTTCTTACCTTACTGTAAAAGATGTAAGCATGACGCCTTTGGACTATCTCCCACCAACACGTTTCCCTATAACAGTGGTCTCCAAAGTGTGGCCCGCTTTTATCCGGCCCTTGGGGCACTATTTAATTCACCAATACCAACAATGGGGCATAGTTTCTCCTACTGACACCAACAAAGCGGTCCAATGACATCAACGATGGGTCACAATTCTTTCTAATGACACCAACAATGGGACACAATTCCTCACAGTGACACCAACATTGGGGCACAGTTTTTCTCAATGACACCAACAATGGGACTCAATAACGGGGCACAGTTACTCCCACTGAAACAATGGGGCGTTCATTTATCCCACTGATGTTGGGACCTTTTTGACTCCCACTGACCACTGTCCGGCCCTCGTAAACTCTGAAGGACAATAAACTGGCCCTTAGATTAGAACGTTTGGCGACCCCTGCCCTATAACAAGCATCTACTGCGAATGGATCTCCCATGTCGGTGGGAGATAGTCCACAGGCGTCACCACATATCAGCAGGTTACCCGAACACTAGCAGCTGTTTTTAAGATTTTTTTTTATTTCATTTGCTGTGCTTTAGGAGATTTTTTTTTTTTTAATAAAGCACCATTTGCTTACTGCACTATGAAATTCTACTCTTTTTTTTTTCTAACATTGCACCTTCCACCTAAGGAACTTCTTTGAATTGAATACTCACTGAGTGGCAACACTTAATTATCTTCATGGAGAGTTTGGAGCAGCTGATCGGAGCTGAGGTGAACAACTAGACACCTGCCCAGGGCTGTTGATAGGGGGGCACCAGTCCTCCTGTAGGGGGCCCGGCCACACAGGGAGCCCCAAACAGCAGAGGGAATTAGTGCGGTGGAGGGGCAATTACAGAAGGACGCCCTGTGCGGCTCTCTGCAGCAGCTGAAAGACAGCTTCTCCCCCTCTTGCCGGCTTTCAGCTACTGAAGGGAGAGACACAGACACAGAGCATCATTCCTGACACTGACCCCTCTCCCTGTCCTGCCTGCTTCTGATCCCCCCCCATGTCACTGTGCTCCCCCCCCCTACAGCGTTGTAGGCATCCCTGTCCTGTAAAAAAATAACAAATTGTAAAAAAAATAATACTTAAACATTGTAATAAATAATTTAGAAAATTGTAAAATAAAATAATTGTAAAAAAAATACGGCAGCTGCTGACTTTTAAAAAATGGACACTTACCTGTCAAGCGCGCCTGCGAAGTCAGCAGATGAGGCTGAGCAATCGCTCGATCCTCGGCTGCTTCCGCCACCATCTTCGGTGAGGGAATCAGGCAGTGAAGCCTGACGGCTTCACTGCCTGATTCCCTACTGCGCATGCCTGAGGATCACGGCGTGCCGTCACTGGTCCCCGCTCTCTCCTGGGAACAGTGTTTCCCAGAAGACAGCGGGGGGGGGGGGGGGGAGACCCGGAAGTGGTGCAAATACCCCTCCCCCTGAAAGGTGCCAAATGTGGGGGGAGGCATCCAAAAAGCGGTGGTTCACTTTTTGTGTGAACCTCTGCTTTAAGAGGACCCAAGTGACATGTAGTGACCTCACTGCCAAATCAGCTAGATTTTAGCTTCTAGTCTAATCTAACAACAAAATGTATTTATTGAGAGATCCATGTGCACACCCCCAAAGGGTATGGATAATTCTGGCCAACATCTCCTATATTATCATGCTTCCTGGTCTTTATTTTTGTTACTGTATTAAACAAAGATTTTTTGATCACCCACTAGAGGGAGTTCTGTATTTGACTCTGTGTGATTTCATTTTCCTGCATTGCAACCGCTGTGCTTCACTGCTCCTTTCTTTCAATGCAAGCCTAAGGGTCATTTCTGACAGGACTCTTTATTAGGATTACTGAGTTTTTCACAAGAGTCATTAGGCAGAAAAAATCATAATTTCCAATATATGAGTGGCCAATAGGTAATCTATCTACATATGTTTGCATTATATATAATGATCAAAATATAGGGAAGTTACCATACAAATGAAAAATGAGAACACTGTTTAGAAAATGACTTCTTAATGAATGTTAGAATAATGGCTCAAAATGTATATTCACTAAAAATAAGAAAACAAATTGTTTATGCAAAACAAATCCTGCTGAGTATCGTTCTTACCTGCTGTAGATGTTGTAAAAAAAAAAACAATATACCTAAATAACCTTACTACTAAGGATGAGCTAAGGTTTGGGCCACACTCAGGGGGTTATTTTGAAAGGCTAATCCACTTTGCACTACAAGTGCAAAGTGCATTTGAAATTGCACTGAAAGTGCACTTGGAAGTTCAGTCACTGTAAATCTGAGGGGTAGATCTGAAATGAGGGGAAGCTCTGCTGATTTTAATATCCAATCCTGTGCAAGCTAAAATGCTGGTTTTTATTTTTCTTGCATGTCCCCCTCGGATCTACAACTAATGCGCTTCCAAATTAGGGTGATCAATCAGGGGACAGTCCCCTGATTGAGGACACTGTCCCTGGACCAAGTCTGTCCCCGGTTTTGTCCCCAGATTGGATTTAATAGGGGGCAGGGGCAATTTCAAAGACAGTCAGTGCAAAACTAAAATAAAAAAAATAGAATTACACACCCCCGCTCCGCCGTGCCTACTAGCATAGGGGGGTTGTATTTTTCCCATTATCTGTGCCCCTTTCTGATGATCATGTGCTGGTCGGAGTGGAGGGAATATTTCTACAGTTTAGGGCGCATGCCCATTTAGCTCCGCTCACATGTTCTTCTGCCTTGGCACAAATCTTGGCCAGCCACCTGCTTATCTCCTTGCCTTCCCTGGCGGAGTGATCTTCCTCCGCTCCCCACCCAGTAGTAGCCGGGGCACGAAGAGTAAGACTTGAGAGGCTGTGAGGCGGGCGGCAATGGGCAGAGAGTCGCTGATTGTTGCCATTACTAGTAAACCAAAAATATGTCCCCGGATTTCATTTTAAAAATCTGGTCACCTTATTCCAAATGCACTTTAAGTGCAATTTCAAGTCCACTTTGCACTTGTAGTGCAAAGTGGATTTGCCTTTAGTAAATAACCCCCTCAGTTCAATATAAACCTATAAGAAACTGTCACGTGAAGGACTGCCAAGCCAGTCAGCTACAGTTATAGAGTTGTGCACATAACAGGGGGGTGGGGATTTGCTGGTGACATCATTGACCTGATAGAAACACATGGTCATATTGGACAATTTATTTTTTCCATTATTTTTTTTTGTTTTCTGGATAATTTGTACAAACAAGACCAATACAGAATGTGTCAAATTACACTTATATTGGAACAATGGTAAATACAATATAATTTGTACTGGAAATAAAACGTAATATTAATTGTTAAGCACGGATGAACAATTGGATCATTTTACAGTTTAACATTTTATCAATTGTAGACACCCATTCTCACTGAGTAATTTAGAGTATTTTAGAGTATGATAAAGTAGAATAACATAAGATATAGAATAGGAATAAAATAAAGAATAAAAAAACAAAAACAATTTATGTAAGAATGACCAATTATGACTATGTGGTCAAATTAGTTCAATGATGTCAACAGAGTTATTGCCCACTTTGTTAGATGCCACTGTGGGCCAAGGAATTCCATGGCTACAGCTGATTGGGCCAGTGGCCTGCTGTCCTGTAAATATATTGGGAATAGGATCTAAGATCAAGGAGCTGGCCTTAGACTTTTTCTTTTATCCCTTGATTTTGGAAGTCCTGATTCTGTCTGACAAAAAAATCTTAAACCACTGCAAGAGTAGAGCTATTATACTAATATTTCCAGCAGCTGGAGTCTCCTATCTTCGCCATGTTCCAGCCCTGCAGCTTCCATCAAACTTTTTAGCATTCAAAGTTTTTTGGGGTGTTAGATGCCTGTGTTAACTTCGTCCAAGACTAATAAACTTTGGGACACAACAGTAATGTAGGGGGTCAGAGAATGCAGACTAGGCATGCAGTGGGGGAAAACGTGACCCTGCTGGAAGGGTTGAATACCAAATTAGTCTGGCAGAGGCTGCAGCCCTGGAATGGCGCAAAGTTAGAAAACAAATTCTGCTGGGGAGGTGTGAAGGGGGCATCTGACTTCCTGTCAGATAAAATTATTGCTGCTGGGATTTGATTTGTTAGATAATGGATACCCAGATAGCAGTGAAACCAGACAGGGATATAAACTAGGGTTGCCAATGGCGCACAGCATTTTTTTTATAGTATAAACCATACATAGATATTTTTATTAAATAACATATCTAATCATATGAAGTTAGTAACAAGAGTCCCCCTTTACATCTGAACTCGCAGAATTCTCTTTCACTGTAAGGGAGGACTCTGATATAAGGGATAACTCTGGGGACTCTAACATAAGGGATGCTCTGGGAACCCTGATTTAAGGTGGAACACTGAGAATTCTGATGTACAGAGAAGACTCTGATGTAAGGGGGGACACTGCGGCCTCTGGTTTAAAGGGAATCTCTGACGTAAGGGGTGCTCTGAGAATCCTGATTTGCCTTAGAGGCAGGCGAGAGAAGGGGGAGACTTCAGTCACAGACAGGGATAGATGCAACTCTCATCCAGATATATCTGAGGCTGCTGGACTTCACATTTCTGGCCCACATTTTCATTTTCTCAGACACAACACCAGGGATTGTAGTGTGTACAGACACAGAGGGGTCTTCTCTCCAGTCTGTGTGTGTGTTTGGGGGGATTGTTAGTGCTGGCTTTGGAAAGTGTAATAGAGAGTGTAACAGACACTCTCAGCTTAGACAACTGCAGCCAGTAACCCTGCTGGGAAGCCATAGTCCAGTCTGAATATTGTGTCGGGGTTTCAGTCAGTATGAAACCTGGACGCATGATTCCAAACCCAAACTGACACATTTGGTTTGAATGTCATATGGTGAGAAAACTCTGGGAAAACGGTTTATGAGATATATCAAAAAATATCGGAAATAGAGAGGAATCTAAATATAGATACCTCATTATTATGTCTAACATCAGAATCAATAAAGAGCATTAAGGCCTCGTACACACGAGCGGATATGTCCGCTGAAAACGGTCCGATGGACCGTTTCAGCAGACATCTCCGATCGTGTGTATGGGCTAGCGGACAGATTTGTCCACCCGACAGATTTCAAAGCATGCTTTGAAATCTATCGGGTGGGAATGTGTCCGCCCGACATGTCTGCTGGTTAGTACACTTACCAGCAGACATGTCGTCCCGCACCGCCGCCGCGCCGCTGTGCCGCCGCCGAATGGATTTGGCGCATGCGCGGAAGTGTTTTACTTCCTGGTGCGGTGACGTGGCGGCGTCAACGTCACCGCCACGTCACCGACACGTCAGCGCGCCGTCTGCTGGCGGGGATTTTGGTTTGCTCGTGTGTACACGCGAGCAAACCAAAATCCCAGCAGACAGATTTGTTCAAATCTGTCGGATGGACAGATTTGAACAAATCTGTCCGCTCGTGTGTATGGGGCCTAAGAAGGATATTTTTAGCAGCTAGAACAATAATAGCTAGCAAATTGAAATAAAAATAAAAGTCCAAATATAGCAAAATGGATATGTGAAATGAACGAAATACAATATATGGAAAGACAGATAAGAGAAGAAGAATACATAAATAGTCAAATGCCAGAAATATGGCACAAATGGGATGAATTTTGGTTCTCAAAAGGTATGAAAGAATATCTATAAATAATAAAGAAAAAATTATGATGGGGAAATATAAAATGTTGTATAAAATTATTACACAGAAGAGAAAAGACCAGAATCCCCCCTTTTTTTATATGGATGTGAGGATGAAAGAGAATGGATAATAGTGGGTATATATAGGTATATGTTGTAGGAAATCTTGTTTTAAAAGGTGATTAATGGATATCAAACTAGATTCAGTATATTGAACAGGAATAGAGATATAATGTGATAGAATCTAGTTTAAATGTAAATTTTTTGTTTTTAAGAAAAAGATCAATAAAAATAAATTGAAAAACAAACCCAAACTGACTGGGTGAATCCTGGACAGGTGGCAAATCCTAGTTTAAACCCTTCCTCGCTTAACTAAAAACTTGGCTTGACATAAATTTTTAGCCATGAAGCTTCATTTTCTGTATATACCATCCCTCAGTTGCGTATAGCCATATTGGTAGACATTGTTCTATCCACAGAATCCAGAGTGCCTATTTGTGGCTGCCTGTCTCTTATTGGTCTCATACTGACACATGCATTTCTAAAATGTAAATCATTCCCAAAGTTCACACTGTGTGTAACATCATTATGAGCCACTCCACCCTGCTGAGGAAGTGTTTTCACACAGGTTTTTTTGGAGCCTACACGTCGCTCGGTGTCATCACTGATTCGCCGGCATAACTCTACCTGAATCTGGCCCATAGAGTGACATCCAAAAAGATCTTATTGACTATTGAGTCTGCCCTATTTTTAAAATTCTGTTACCTGTGCTTGTCAGTGTAAGTTAAATCAATTTTCTGTTTTACATGAGCAGCAGGGCCATCTTAATGCATTGGCACCAATGGGCACTGCCCAGGGGCCCCAGGTGCATGGGGGCCCCCATGATTATCTTGCATTACATAATTCTTGCCAACTGTCCCAGATTTGGTGAGACAGTCATGCTTTTTACTAAGCTTTCCCAGGATGGCCGTGTCCTGGGCAGCATCCCAGAACCAGTACTGTGCCCTTCTGACCTACTCCTGCACTGAGCCTTTCTGCCTCCCCCTATACTGTGCCATTTGTGTTGATTAGTCTTTGATTTATGGGATGTGTTCTCATTATTTAAAATTGATTTTATTGAAAGTGCTAATAAAAATATTTGTAGTTCTATCAACTATTCATACTATAATTCTTTAGTGTAGGTGTGCAAATTGGGGCAGGCTGCTAGGGGCCCCAGTGTATTACTTTGCCCAAGGGCCCATGATGTTATTGAGATGGAACTGATGAGCAGGATTTATTTTCTGTTTTTCGGCTGTGACATACCACATTTAAAATAACCCACCGGCAGGGACCTGCACTGTGTGGGAAACATGTGGCTTCTGACTGCGGATCTTCTTTCTTGTTGAGATTGCACATATGGTGGAGAATGTAGGCATGGAAAGGTCCAGCCATGTTTATGAGCACTGTGCCTGAAGATTGAAGGAACATATAAGGCAGGTAGAAAGGGCATATGCTATTAAACAAAAGGCTTATCTTGCTTAGCAGGAGGCCATGCCACAGCTACAACAGGGTCTGTGAAAAGGTTAGAGAGAGTCAGTGTGAAAGTGTTAACATAACTGAAACTTAAGATGAGGATCCCCTACAAAGACACAGACTGCAATAAAAACCAAACTGAGGGTCTAACCTTCCCAACTCAAGCTGTCTGTTAGACTGTTAAGAAATGCTGGCGTTTTCTTTAAATTAAGTGCCCCAGGCAGGGAGCCCCTCATAAATGTACTTCCCAGGAGAAGTTATTCTGGTTGATTGATGGCGATCGAATGATTTCTACCTAAGTTTGGCCTTGTTACACTTTTCTTGTATACCGCTAGGTGACCGGGTACTTTATGTTACTATATGAGAAGGGTCATTAGGTTATGGGTATGTCTGGTATCTCAGCCAATGGGCAGGGGTTTTCTTGAATCCCTTGGCCTGCTGGAAGAACCTATATATTTGGGTGGAGTCTGGTGATCTATGTTTTGTGCCACCTAGACGGCGGTCTGGGAAGATGTGTGTCGTGTGCCCCGGGCTACTAGGTCAGAGATTGGGCCTATCCTGGGGGCATCTGGCTGCTGGGCTGTGTTAGGGCCTATCCAGAAGCAAGAGAGCAGCGCAGGGTTAGGATTGCATCTTGTAGTCCAACCATAAGTGGTCCCTGCCTGCCAGAGAATCTGTCAGTGGTCGGAGGTAGAAGGGAAGCCGTCGCCACAAAGGTACCACCAACCTTATTACCAGGCAGACATGTGCAGAGAAAAAATTTTCGTATTATTTTGGTCGGTTTCATATCGTTCCGTAGGTTCGTACTGATTCGTAATTTCGTAAGACGCCCGTTTTCCTGTTCGTTACCGTTTGTATTTCGTACAACTCGATTTTTTCGTATTCCGATCGTTTCGTATTTTGGATACCGTTTTATTTTCGTACATGTAGGATGATTCGTTATTCTGTTTAATTTATTGTCGTTTCTTGTTAGACAATAATTTTCGTGAATTTTTGTCATTTTGTACTTTCGTAAATATATCGCGGGATTCGCGGCACTTTTAACACGCGGCTCATCCATATTAACTATTGTTCGTTTTCAAAAAATCCGTTCGTTTGTAAGCTCCATCAGAAAACCATTTTTGGGTTCAAAAGTCTGGCCAACTGATCTCCCTTCAGACAAAAATCCACGGAAAAGTTTTTTTGGCTTTACTGTACTCAGCAGTCGGCAGAAAAGAGAAACTGATTCACTAACTACACTCACTGCCCATTCAAAAAAACCAATCAAGTACACAAATTTACAAACAGCCCAAAAAAACGGATTTACAAAACACACTAATGAAAATATGAACATACGACTGAAAATACGAACAGAAAAAGGATTTAAAATACAGAATGCAAATCATTCGTTATAGATGTCATTTTCGTTCTTTTGCCGTTTCCGTTTTGTCGTATTTTCGTATGATTGTCGTATAGTTTGTTCGTATTTGCGCTTGTTCGTTATGCGGCTCATTCGTAATCCCATCGTTTTTGTATTTTGGTGCTTTCATTTTTCCGTATGTACACATTATTCCGCGGGTACGAAAATGAACAAATTCGTACGAAAATACATTCGTTATGAACGGGAACGCACATATCTATTACCAGGGACCACAATGAGTAACTGAAGCAAGTACCCGAGAAACATTCTTACCGAACGGGCACGGTGGTGAAATCTGCAAACTTCAGGCAGTGATCAAGTCAGGGACCCAACCAGCGGAAGTGACGCTTGCAGAGCAGCCTTGTGTATATATTTTTTGTTATTTTTTGTCTTCAATAAATTTTATGTGAATCAATCCTGTTTAAACTTTTTATATATGTGGCCTGCGGAACGGTCTGATTGCATTGCACAGTGAGATTGTCAAGTTGCTGCTCACGACACCTGATTTGGATGTATATGTAAAGTGCTGTGAAAATTATTGGCGCTTTAAATGCTAAGTTCATCTTTGTTCACTTTTTTTTATAAGTTTCAGCTCCCCTATGTACCAATATTAGCATTAATTTACTTATTTTGCACAAATAAATACACTTTCCATTAATTCTACACCGGATTACCTCACTCTCTGGCTGTTTAAACACACTGCTCGATTACTTCTGCCTTACTTCCTGGTCAGACTTTAGAAGGCAGGAAGGTAGATGATGCAGGGTGTTTGCTAAAGAGATCAGCTGATCAACTCCTTCCTGTGTCATGATCTAAAGTCTGACCAGGAAGTAAGGCAGAAGTAATTGAGCAGTGTTTTAAATCCGCTATGAAGAGAGTGAGGTAAGCATGTGAAGAATTAATGGAAAGCGGTTTTATTTTTGCAAAATAAGTACAGTAATGTTATATTGGTACATAGGGGAGAGCTAGAATTAAAAAAAAAAAAGTAAACAAAGATGAACTTAGCATTTAAATAAATATAATAAAAATCAATAAATATACAAGAGAAATGTCTGAGCTTTGCTGGAACTATAAAGCAAAGTAAATTCCATGGAAAATGTATTCCAAGCTTGGCACCCAGAACAACTGGTGCTGACACTTGCCTATCCTCGAAGCCCCAAACCTCATCATACCCGCAATATTCAGCCATGTTCAAAAAATGGATGTGGCTTATGCGCTTTTCCCTTTCATTTACAATATATATATATAATAGACTAACATCTAAGCCAGTCTTTTCTCAACATTTGTAACATAGAGGAACCCTTGAAATAACTTTCTGTTTTTAGGGAACCTCTGATAATAATTACTATGGGCCAGATTCAGGTAGAGTTAGGCTGGAGTATCTGTGATACTCCAGCCTAACTGTCACTTTAAGCCGGCGTTTCTGTTTTCTGTAACCAGAAAACAAGAAACGCCGGGTTGGTGTTCCGATGCGATCGGCGCAATTGAATTTCGCCATCGCATCACAACTTTAATTTAAAAATGGCGCCGGGGGCGTTCCCGCTGACTTACGCTGAAAAAATATGTTAATCAGAGGGAATCGGCAATTCACGATCGTATTCGGGCGCGACACAGTGACTTTCCGACGTTTCCGTAAGCGATACGCGGCGTAAAGATAAAGCAGCCCCCTAGTGGAGTATCCTATGTTAAGTATAGGCGTCGGAAAAAAAAAATCGCGTTGTTTGCGTAAAACTTTCATGAATGGGGATGTGACGTCATTGACGTTCACTGACAGGATTTGGAGCATGCGCACTGGGATGCATTGACACTCGACGCATGCGCAGTACGTTCGCCGCGGGATCGCGCTTAGTTTAAATATTACACGCCCCGTACCCGCCCAATTTGAATTCCGCTGGCTCATTTGCGATGCGCTGACGCAACTTTAGGAGCAAGTGCTTCATGAATAACAGCACTTGCTCCTAAAATTTCGGCAGCGTAACGTAAATGAGAAGCGTTACTCCAGAGCAAAGATGCTCCCATCTACCTGAATCTGGCCCTATGTTTACAGCTCATGCTACATTAGCATGGTGGACGTTGGGAACAATGCTCCTTTTCACTTGAAGTCATAGGACAGAATATCCCCTTACAGATAAGTAACTTCTGACACTGATGTTCTTTTTATTTATCTGAGAGGCAGAAATTGCTCATTGCTCAAGGAACCCCTAGAGACCTCTGGGGGAACTCTATGGTTCCATGGAACCCTAGTTGAGAGAGGCTGAGTTAAGCTAAGAAAAATGGCTGATTGTAAGAAGTACTCCTTACTGTGCCACTACAAAGCTTGACTTGATGCTCAACTGGTTTCAAGGCTTGTCTTTACTGAGTTAATGCATGGGCAGCCTTCCTTCGCACAAATTGGTGTGGCAGCACATACTTCAGTGGAATCTTGGCTTTCTCAGCATATTATATGAGCTCTAGAAATCCTTTCTTTAGCCCCATTCTTATCCAGTTCTCAATGTGTTGCAATCACAGAATGATGGCATTTCCCTGCCTTAATACAATACAATGTTATTGTTACACTGTCATTTTTCCTGCCCATACAAATGATCACTACTCGCCGAGTAAACATCACCCATTGTACCAGCACTCCCACTGCAGATAACCGCTCTTCGCACCTGCACTATGTTTACATAGGAAATGGCACAGCTGCAGCATAGCAAACTTTTTGTTTGATATGTGAATTTCATCTTATTCTTTTTCTTAATCCCAACACTAAAACACAAATGCACTAGACCATAATGTGCAACATTTAAAAAAACAAATACTGTATATACTAGAGTATAAGCCGAGTTTTTTAGCCCTTTTTTTTGGGCTGAAAATGCCCACTTGGCTTATACTCGAGTCAGTACCTGAGTCCATTGCCGCCTAACCTCACCGTGCCCATTGCAAAATCAGATCTGTGTACCCGAGTCCGTGACATATTTAGACAGCGGCCGTGCTGTTTTAAAAACTCGCGCTCCTCCATGTGCTGTTCCGGGATAGGCGTAACACTTGGTTTCCCAGCAAATACTGTGTTCAGTGTTCCGCCTATAACAATCGCCCTCTCGTCTATCAAGAACGAGAGGGTGATAGTGATAGGCGGAACACTGAACACAGTGTTTGCTGGGAAACCAAGTGTTACGCCTATCCCGGAACAGCACATGGAGGAGCGCGAGTTTTTAAAACAGCACGGCCGCTGTCTAAATATGTCACGGACTCGGGTAC
Organism: Rana kukunoris; assembly: GCA_029574335.1. Classification (NCBI taxonomy): domain Eukaryota; kingdom Metazoa; phylum Chordata; class Amphibia; order Anura; family Ranidae; genus Rana; species Rana kukunoris. Next base: position 170,190,357 of record CM056057.1, read on the forward strand.
ACAGATCTGATTGTGCAATGGGCACGGTGAGGTCAGGCTGCAAAGGTAACGGAACCTGCCGGTTACAGTAGAGAGAATGTAGGTGAGAGGATGGTCGAGTTGAAGAGCTGCAATGGGCACAGTGAGGTCAGGCTGTAATTGGCACAGTGAAGCTGCAAATAGGTATTGTTGAACCTCTTTTCCCCTTATAGTAGCCGTTGCATTCTCACCCTCGGTTTATACTCGTGTCAATACGTTTTCCCAGTTTTTTTGTGGTAAAATTAGCTCAGCTTATACTTGGGTCAGCTTATACTCGAGTATATACAGTATATAAACAGCCTAAATGGTTTCACCCAGACTAAAACTTTTTTTATCATTTTTTTTTTTTTTCATAATTATGTGGCCATTCCTGCTCATCAGAAGCTGATAATTTGTTTGATATCTGTTGAGGGGACACCTGTTGATCAGTGTATGATCTGTCATCTCTTCTAGTTGATCCCATCCCCTCGCAGTTAGAACACACAATAGAGAACACAGTTAACCCCTTGATCGAAAGCTCATTGTACTGCTGTTCTCCCCTCCCCCCTTAGCTCTTATGCTGCTGAGAACAGAGAGAATGTGATCACTTATAAAAAAAGAAAAGACTGAATTTATAAGGTATTTTTTATATCTATACAAAAATCTTTTGCATTTAATTTCTATTTAAAAAAGAATGGGTTGTTTTACAAGGTGATCGTTTACAATCTCTTTAACCACTAGGGGCCCACGTTATGGCCTAATGACGGCTAAAGCGGACCCAAATTGCAATAGACGTCCCCCCTTTGCATGTGCCCCACGTGCCCCCTGCCGGTCCCGGCCCCTTACCACGTGATCAGCTGTCAGCCAATGACAGCTGATCATGTAATGTAAACAAAGCTCAGTAATGGTTTTTATCTCTCCTCGCGCTGACAGTGTGAGGTGAAAAAAAGCCGATCACCGGCTTCTGTGCAAGGGACATCGGTCCCCAGTGGAAGAGACACATCAGCCTCATTAGTGCAAACCAGTACTGCCTATCAGTGCCCCCTGCCAGTGTTCCCTGCCAGTGCCCACAGTGACCACCAGTGCCACCTGTCAGTGCCAATCAGTACCACCTATCAGTGCCCACCAGTGGAGCCAGTCAGTGTCTCATCAATGCCACCTAGCAGTGCTGCCTATCAGTCTCACCTACCAGTGCTGCTCAGTGACCATCATTGCCACCCATCACTGCTACCTATCAGTGCCCATCACTGCCACCTATCTGTGCCACCTATTAGTGACAATTCTCAGTGCCCACCAGTGCCACCTATCAATGCCCTTCAGTGCCACCCATCAGTGCCACCTCTCAGGGTCACCTCTTAATGCCCACCAATGCCACCTCTCACTGCCCATCAGTGCCGCCTATCAGGGCCCACCAGTGACGACTTATCGGTGCCCATCAGTGCAGCCTTTTGGTGCCCATCAGTGCAGCCTCATCAGCGTACATCAATGAAGGAGAAAAATTACCTGTTTGCTAAATTTTTATACGAAATATAAAACAGTTTTGTATCTTTTTTGTATTCTGTCTTTTTATTTATTTTTTTAACAAAAAATAAAAACTGCAGAGGTGATCAAATACCACCAAAAGAAAGCTTAATTTGGGTACAGTGTTGTATAACCACACAATTGTCATTCAAAGAGTGAGAACACTACAAGCTGAAAATTGGTCTGGGCAGGAGGAGGGTTTAAGTGCCCAGTAAGCAAGTGGTTAAGAAGAAATTCATGGAGCACACTTCATACTCTTATAATATGAGCCTAAAACATTAAGGAGTTATTTACAGACCAGGCTTTGGACATTCAAGTATTTAAATTTTCCTAACAAGCCATAAATTAGCTTTAAAACAAGTTCTTATTGGCCGCTGAAGCTTCAGACACTGAGATACTGGCAGTAGAGATGTGCATAATGGAAACATTTATTTTCATTTTGGATCTAATTGTTAGGTACCGTATTTATTCGAGTATAACACGCAAAATTTTCTACCAAAAAAAGAAATCAAAGTTTGGGTGCGCGTTATAAACGAGGGCTGGGGTGGGGTGGCAGTGGCGGCCGGTCCATTGAGGGCGCAGGCGAATTGTGAGTTTGCACTGTGCCTTTTCCGGGCTGCAGCCGCTCACTGTACGCGAGGGCGAAGAAAAAAAAAATGTCCCCAGGTCGCGTACAGTGGGCGGCCCGAACTGGGGGTGAGAATTCTTTTTATCCGCTGTATGGTCGCAGCTTCATTTCCTCGCCTCGCCCACACGTTACGGTAAGCATTGCTTTTGTACAATTCAGTGTTTTGCGTACCGTAATTCAGTGTTCTTCATATTTTAATTGATATACTGGTACCCGTTAGATGGCAACTCAGGGTATCAAGAGAAAACGTTCTGCATATGACGCTTCATTCAAGCTCAAAGTTGTTGATCATGCTGAAATTCACGGAAATCGAGCAGCTAGCCGAGAATTCACTGTACCAGAGACGAATGTTATACCAGTTTACGTTGTCAATAAATGATTTTTATCATGGCCGCACGTGTTCAACAACGTTTTTTTGTCAATTACAATGCTTGGTGTGAAACAAAATTTTATACCGATTTTTAATCGAAAATTAGGGGTGCGCGTTATACACGTGTGCGTTATACTCGAATAAATACGGTAAATCATTTTGTTTCGTTATGTTAGAGTGATTCATTTTTGGAAATTTGATTTGTATATTCAGATTTGTTTTGTATTTTATATTGTATCATTGTATTATTATGTATTATATTGTATATTAGTTGCTCTGAATCGATTCATATTTTTGGAAGTTATTTCAGAAGATTGGCTCTCATCGTTTTAATATGTTGATTTGTCATTTTGAGAGATTACTTATGCAGTCATCTCTCCTAGTCCAACCCACAAGGAGAAATGGAATGAACTGATTGGACGACATCGACTGGAGTCATGTGAATCCAAAAGGAATGAATGGAACAAAATACATTTATATTATGTTATGATTCAGAGATTCTGATTGATCTACCACCATCCCACCCAAACACAACAAGCTGGAATCCTCTTTTTTAATCGTTTTTACCTTCCTGTATTTATTGCAATATGTTTTCATTTCATATGTAGAGTGTTTTTTATATTAATGAAAAATGTTAATGCGACATCCTGTCCAGCTCAGTAGATTGCTTTAAAGCGGAGGTCTGCCAATTTTTTTTTTTAAGTCAGCAACTACAAATACTGCAGCTGCTGAATTTTAAAATAAGGACACTTACCTGTCCAGGGCGGCCTGCGATGTCAGCCTCCCCGAGGCCAACCCGTCCCTTGGGCCTCGCATGCTGCCGCCACTATCTTCGGTAAGGGAATCAGGAAGTGAAGCCTTTGTGGCTTCACAGCCTGGTTCACTACTGCGCATGCGGTACTCGCACTAGGCAATCAAAATGGTCCCTGCTGTCTTCTGGGTGTCTCCCAGAAGACATGGGGGGGGGGGAGAAGTGGCGTAACCCCCGTGTGGGTCTATGCCCAGGAGTGGGTGCAAATACCTGTATCATACAGGTATCTGCACCCCATGGAAGGTGCCAAATGTGACACCGGAGGGGGGGAGGGTTCTGAATAGCGGAGGTACCATTTTTGCGTGGACCTCCGCTTTAAGAAAGGCCTGGATTATATCCTAAATGTACATAATATTACTGATCCAGGCAAAATCGAATTGCCTTTCGGCGGATCAGGAAGGAATTTTTTCACCTGCTGTAGCAAATTGGATCATGCTCTGCTGGGGTTTTTCACCTTCCTCTGGATCAACTGTGGGTATAGGTTTGGGCAGGACCGTCTTAATAGCATCATGGGCCCCTGGGCAAAGTAATGCTCTGGGGCCCCTACAATGGTGACAGTGCAGGTAAACAGAAATCAAGTAGGTAGGAGGTAGGGGATATCTAGTGTGTAGAGGGGTCAGAGTGCTGGGGGCATATCTGGGATGTAGATGGGGCAGCCTGGGTTCAAGGACCAGCTGCTTTGGGGAAAGGGCAGGGGCCCCCATGCAGCTGGGGCCCCTGGGCAGTGCCCAGGTGTGTCCTCTCATTAAGACAGCCCTGGGTTTGAGTATATAGGATTGTATACATTTAAATTTTTCTATTTATTGGATTAACTAGATGGACTTTTTTCAACCTGACTAACTACAGTGTATGTAACATAAAAACGAAATGGATCCAAATAAACTTGGATGTTACATTATTATGGACGCTTTGAACCAAAACAAAGGGTCCAAACTATCTCATGTCATTCAAATGAATATGAAAAAAATTGTTGTTTCATTATAATTTATTTTGGATTCGTTGAAATTCATTACTATTGTGATTCGAAGATTAGGGTACATTCCAATAACGAAAAATCGCACATGTCTACTAACCAGTGATTATATTCTCCAGTGCCCATGAAGAAGTCAAACATAATTTTCACAGGGTCTTGTGAGAAGATGCCAGCATCTATGTTTGTTGTCAGGAAAGGCATACACGTTCAGCAGGAATTGCACGCCAGACACGCGCATTCATGGCACGTCAGCACGCACACACGTGCACCTGTCACCAACATTGGCGCCAAAGGGGCTATTTAAAGTGAGTGCACCAAAGACTCTTTGCTGTCTGGTCTGCAGCTTCTGTGTGTCTGAACCCTGTTACCTGTGCTGACTTCTGATCTTGAACCCGTCTTGCTCTCACTAACCTTGTCTGCTTGATACCCTGACTTCGGCTTGTTTTGGACTTCTCTTCTGCCTGCTGCTCTGCCTGATGCACCTGATCGCTACCGACCTGGCCTGCCTGACTCTGCATCTCTGCCTGCTGCAGTTCTGCTCTGCAAATCGCACCAGTTCCTGTCTCTTCTGCAATCCAGCCTGCCACAGCTCTGGTCTACCCAGCCATGCCGGTCTGCCTGTTGCATCACCAGCCACAAACATCCAGCCATACCAAATACTGGACTGATCCTAGGCACTCCTGCGTCACTGTGCTTCTGTGGCTACTGTCTCATCTTCAGGGTCTTACAAGCCGGTGCAGCAAGAGAGGCTCTCCTCTACACGTCAGGCTCACAATCCAAGTACAAGACAGTTGTGAACTTACTATCCACATTGACTCTCTCTTTATAACAAACAGCACAATGACAACTCTCCCGCCAGAGAAAGTGATTGCTGGGAACTTTCCAGCCAAATAACACTAGAGAAAACACGGGGGGGGGGGGGGGGGTTGTTTACTAAAGGCAAATCCACTTTGCACTACAAGTGAACTTGGAAGTGCAGTCGCTGTAGATCTGAGGGGGACATGCAGCGAAAATAAAAAACAGCATTTTTGCCTGTACATTATTGGATGATAAAATCAACAGAGCTTCCCCTCGTTTCAGATCTTCCCCTCAGATGTAAAGTGAGTGTACCTGTGGTGCACAGTGGATTTGCCTTTAGTAAATCAACCCCAATATATTACATATGCCTTCAAAACCCATGCCATGTTATTTGGCTACATTCACCTCCTGTGTTTGATGTGTCATAATCCCAGACTGATTACTGTATTTATTGACGTATAACAGTCACTTTTTTACCCGGAAAATATAGGGTAAGCTGTGCTTGCGTCTTAGACGCAGGGGGCTGTGGAAAGTTTTTTTCCTGAAACTTCCCTCTTAAAGTTAGGGTGCGTGTTATACGCCTGTGTGTTATACCTCGATAAATACGGTACCTGAAATCTTGTAAATTACTGTTATGACCCCTGCTATTGTTACGCTGTACTTTCCATTTCCCACACATTAGGGTTGATCTACTTAACCACTACCCGACGGCCGTACGACTTTGTATGGCCGCAGGGTGGTTCTACTCCTCTAGCTGGCCATTTTATTTACAGCTTGCGCTCCACCAGGCCAGTGCCCGCCGCTGCGCGTGCCTGGTGGCCGTGATGTCCGCCAGGCACTCGGGATCGGCGGCTACAGGGACAAGACGTGGATCTCTGTGAGTAAACACAGAGATCCATGTCCTGTCAGGGGAGAGAGGAGACCGATCTGTGTCCTTTGAACATAGGGACATAGATCAGTCACCTCCCCCCGTCACCCCCCTCCCCCCACAGTTAGAACACAATTCAGGGTACACATTTAACCCCTTCCTCACCCCATAGTGTTAACCCCTTCAATGCTAGTCACATTTATACAGTAATTAGTGCATATTTATAGCACTGATCGCTGTATAAATGTGAATGACGCCAAAAATGTGTCAAAAGTGTCCGATGTCTCCGCCATAATGTCGCAGTCATGAAAAAAAAAATGCTGATCTCCGCCATTAGTAGTAAAAAAATAAAAAAAATAAAAATAATAATAATTCTGTCCCCTATTTTGTAAGCGCAATAACTTTTGCGCAAACCAGACGCTTATTGCATTTTTTTTACCAAAAATATGTAGAAGAATACATATCGCCTAGGCCACATACAGACGATCAAATTTATCTGCTGGAAACGGTCCAAGGGACTGTTTCAGCAGACAAATTTGATCGTGTGTACGGGCGAGCAGACGGGTTTTTCCAGCAGACAAATTTTAAAGCATACTTTAAAATCTGTCTGCTGGGAACCCGTCCGTCTGACAAGTCTGCTGGTTAGTACACTAACCAGCGGACATATCCGTGGACGTTTTTTACTTCCTGGTGCGGTGACGTGGCGGCGTCAACGTCACCGCCACGTCACCGCGCTGTCTGCCGGCGGAGATTTTGGTTTGATCGTGTGTATATGATCAAACCAAAATAGCCCAGCAGACAAATCCGATCAAATCGGTCTGTCAGACCGATTTGATCGGATTTATTTAGCCGTGTGTACGCGGCCCTAGATTTTTTTAAAAAAATGGGCTATTTATTACAGCAACAAGTAAAAAATAAAACAGTTTTTTATTTTCCTTGCATGCCCCCTCAGATCTACAGCGACTGCACTTCCAAGTGCACTTGTAGTGCAAAGAGGATTTGACTTTCATAAATAAACCCCATTGTCCATTATCTGGCCATCACCATCACTGTGCCCTTGAAATCTAATTTTACTTTGCCTGTATGGTGACAAGGATGGAATACATTTTTACAAACAATTCAGTGAACATGTTAAGAAAACCACACACACAAAAAAAATAACTTATCTACAAAGCATCATTCACCTTTAAAAATGGAATCTGAAGAACAGGAAATCCCACATAAATAAACATTAAAAAAACACCTGAGCTTGCAACTTTTCCATACCTCAGTGTCAATCCTGTTTTAGATGAAGTTGCTTTTCTTGTTTAGTCAGAAAAAGCTGACTTGCAGCAGATTAATACAATGTTTTTTTTTTGTTTTGTTTTTTCTCTGCACCAGAAAGAGCTTCTCTGACAGTATTTTCCTGCGCCTCTGAAGAAAAAATAGCTGTGGCTGAAGTTTGGTTTTCTGTTATGTATGAATGCCCCCGAGCACATGCCTGCACAGTGAGTCAGCACACCAGCTTTCCTCTCTTTAGCAATTTAAGATGTGTGGCATTTCAGATTGGCGAGCCTGTGTAGGCACTCAGGAAGCACACTTCCATTCAGCTATTCGAAAAAGGCTCTGGACTGCAAAACGACATCCTGAGCGTAAAGGATATACACAAATCTGGCAAACAGTTTAAGTACCAGAATGAGGCACTGTGCACTTTGCCCCAATAGAAAGAGGAAAAAGCGAAATCCTGTGCTAATCCAAATGACACACATTGCGTGAACTCTTTCCAAATATTAACTTTTTTTGCAAATGGCACGAATCTAAATAGATAAGATTCAAAAAAACACTCTATAATGTACATTCCACCTGCTGCTATGTAAATATGCACAGTAAAAAAAAAAAGTAATGAAAAGAAAGGTGTAGGCAGGCTGCAGTTTATGCTCTAAAATGAAGGTGGTGCTGTGCCATTTCCATTTCTTCAGACCGACAGGAGATCATCTTGGGGAAGCCTTCATTACTTCTTGGATGCCAAAATCTGGTGAGAATTGGGTGGCCATATTGATACAGGCCCCTTCAATACTGGCCATTTTTACCCCCTTCCTGCCCAGACCAATTTTTCGTTTTCAACGCTGTCGCACTTTGAATGACAATTGCGCTGCATGCTACACTGTACCCAAATGAAATAGAGCTTTCATTTGGTGCTATTTGATCACCTCTGCGTTTTTTTTTTATTGCTATAAACAAAAGAAGAGTGCCAATTTTGAAAAAAACACAAAAATGTTTAATTTTTTAATTAAAAAAAAAAATGTTTTCCTCAGTTTAGACCAATACGTATTCTTCTACATATTTTTGGTAAAGAAAATTGCAATAAGAATTTTTTGATTGGTTTGCGCACAAGTTTTACCATCTACAAAATAAGGTATAGATTTATGGGTATTTTTGTTTGTTTTTTACTAGTAATGGCGGCGATCTGCGATTTTTATTGTGACCGTGACATTGCAACGGACATATCGGACACGTTTTTGGGACCATTCACATTTATACAGCGATTAGTGTTATAAAAAATGTGTAAATGTGACTGGCAGGGAATGGGTTAACACTAGGGGGTGCTCAAGGGGTTAAATATGTTCCCTAGTGTGTGATTCTAATTGTAGGGGGAGGGGACTCACAAGGGGAGGAGACCGATTTGTGTTCTTCTGTACTGGGAACACACCGGTCTCCTCTCCTCTGATAGGACATGGATCTGTGTGTTTACACACACAGATCCATGGTCCTGCCGTGATTGCGGGCAATCGCTGGTGCTCGGCGGACATCGCGGCTGCTGGGCACACTCACCAGGTTTCAAGCAATGCGGAGGGCATTCGCGTGCCCCCTAGCCGCCCGGGATGCCCAGGACGTCATATGACGTCCACCCGGAGGGAGGGTTCCCGCCGATGTAATTTTACAATGAATCGGTAAGAAAGGGGTTGAAGTAAACCTGGAATTCTACGTTGACTTTTACATAGTTATATAGTTAGTCAGGTTTAAAAAAGACACAAATCCATCTAAAAAAATAAATTTAAATACAATCCCATATACACAAAATCCTTCACCACAGTTGATCCAAAGGAAGGTGAAAAAACTCAGCAAAGCACGATCCAATTTGCTAAAGCAGGGGATACAATTCCTTCCTGATCCCGAGAGGCAATTTGATCTTCCTTGGATCTACTTTACCTACTTCAAGTAGTTTGTTTAGTCTGAGCTGGCCCACAAACTGATGCGGTTGCTGTGTGCCATGTGCTATACTTAGTAAACCAATAGTGCAGCAATCCAAAAGGGCCTCGACAAACCACCGGGGATCGAGGTAGACGGACACTGAAGGATTGATCACCTGTCAGTCGGGCGACAAGTTGAAGGAGATCCAGGCATAATTCATCTAAGGAGGATTGTCTCCGTAACTACAAATCAGAGATGGCCTGTGGCAGAGGTGTCTCTCTGAAGTTCACCAAAGAGGGTCTGTGGCAGAGACTTTTCCTCAAGTTCAAGTTCACCAAGGAGGGTCTGTGGCAGGGACTTTATCCTACAAATGTTCGAGTGATACTCCGGCTGCCAGGTCAGTGAGAGAGGCCTGTCCGGGTACGCTAAACCCACTCACGTAGGAGTGGCGCAGAAAAGTATTACGCTTGGGAGCAGGACTGTTTCCCTATCATCATGCCGGAATCTGCTGTTCTCCTTTCTTCTTCAACTTTACTTTCCTCACCACAAGTTTATTGTTTTTATAATAAAGAGCACAGCAAAGAGCACCTGTTGTGGACATTCCTTTACTTCAATACGCATCATCCAACCCTAGGAATTCGTGGGAGCCATGAGGTAAATGTGCCACCCAAAACAACCAGCAGCTCCTCCGGGGTAGTGCTATAGGTGAAAGAATTTAATTATGATAAGTGGTCAAAGTAAAAAAAAACCATAAAAGAACATCAGTTTCAGTGATCCCACAGCCGTGATGGAAGTAAGGGTCTTTTAAGAAAGGTAACACCGCTCACTCTCATGCTCTGCTTACTGGACACAGAGTGACACCCTAGTTAGAGTGGTCAACATGCGCTATTTGGCAAAACCAATCCAGCATCTCTGGCAGGCAGGAAGATTCCCTTCAGAGTGATGGCCAAAACAGCTCCAGCACTCAGGTAGCGGTAGTCGAAGCTTACACACCCATTGCAGAGCAAATCCAAGCCAAACATAAAACCAGAAGCACTCCAAAGTGTGATATTGTTAAAACTAGTATTCTTTTATTAAAACAACAAAGATGCACTCACATGTCTGTAGGTAGTATAGCACATACATCTGGCTTGACAAACGCTGGCAGAATGGGCTTTCCTACAACAAAGATGGCCGATGTGCGAGGTGGTGTGCATATATAGCTCCACCCTATGCATTTCGTCACATCTGATGTCATCAGGTGCACCTGACATCTTTGTTGTTTTAATAAAAGAAAACTAACGTTTAACAATATCACACTATCAGAGTGCTTCTGTTTTCATGTTTGACTTGGATTCACATGTTGACCACTCTAACTAGGGGGGCACATTGTGTCTGGTAAGCAGGGCATGAGAGTGAGAGGTGTCATCTGACTATCTTAAAACTCTTACTTCCATCTGTGGGATCACTGAAATTGATGTTTTTATTTTATTTTTTGGACTTCTACTGCTGCTAATTCGCTATTCATCCAAAGTCCACCTTTTGGTGATGACTTTCAACCTCTGAGTTTTCCGATAGGCCCAATCATATTAATGTATCAGGCCACACAATACTCAACAAACCCTTATTGACAAGTGGGCAAGACAATCCTACCAGACTCCTCTCCTATGACCTGTGTTATCCATTCTAGGGCCTAATCATAGAACCTTTACCTTTAAACATTCCACCCAGGGGAAATATGCTTGAAAGAGAAAAGGAAAGGAGCCTGGCACTTGTGAGTAAATTTTTATTGACTACTTGAAATAGGTATGTGGCCTCAAATACTATTTTGATAGATTGAAAAAGTAGTTTTAAAAAGGAATGTTGGTCTTCTATACAAAGTTTCAGTTAGACACCAACAGCCAAAAACTACAATACCTGTTGAGATTTCTTATTTGGGACATTAGTAGGCCCCACAAAGACCATATCATAAAAGGCACCCTGCATTGCATGTTAATCTGTAAATACTTTATACCGATATGTAAAAAATTGTATAGACCAGTTATTAACTACATCCTGACCGTCCCGCCGTCATTTTACTGTGGGAAGTCGGCACTGCTGGGCGAGAGCCGTAGGTATACGTCCGCTCTAAAGCGGCCGCTAGGGGCGCGTGTGCGACGCCGCCGGCGGCGCGCGTGTCCCCGCCCGCCCCCGAGTCCCACGTGCGTGCCCGGCGGGTACGATCGCCGCCGAGCACACGCGATCGCTCGTTACAGAGCGGGGACCGGAAGCTATGTGTGTAAACACATAGCTCCCGGTCCTGTCAGCGGGGGAAACACTGATCTTCTGTTCATACAATGTATGAACAGAAGATCAGTGATTTCCTCTAGTGAGGCCACCCCCCCCCCCCACCACACCCAGGAACACACTTAACCCCTTCTCTGCCCCCTAATGTTAACCCCTTCACTGCCAATGGCATTTTTATAGTAATACAATGCATTTTTATAGCATTGATCACTATAAAAATGCCAATGGTCCCAAAAATGTGTCAAAAGTGTCCGAAGTGCCCGCCATAATGTCGCAGTACTGAAAAAAAATGCTGATCGCCGCCATTAGTAGTAAAAAATTTTTTTTTATAAAAATGCCATAAAACTACCCCCTATTTTGTAAACGCTATAACTTTTGAGAAAACCAATCAATAAACGCTTATTGCGATTTTTTTTTAACGAAAAATATGTAGAAGAATACGTATCGGCCTAAACTGAGGAAAAAAATGTTTTTTTTATATATTTTTGGGGGATATTTATTATAGCAAAAAGTAAAAAATATTGAATTTGTTTCAACATTGTCGCTATATTTTTGTTTATAGCGCAAAAAATAAAAACCGCAGAGATGATCAAATACCCCCAAAAGAAAGCTCTATTTGTGGGAAAAAAAGGACGCCAATTTTGTTTGGGAGCCACGTCGCACGACCGCACAATTGTCAGTTAAAGCGACGCAGTGCCGACTCACAAAAAGTGCTATGGTCATTGGGCAGCAATATGGTCCGGGGGTTAAGTGGTTAAACAAACACAAAAACAATTTAATAAAATTGCCCCAATGTCATTATAGTTTCACACTTCCTTCAGTAAATGCTCCCAAAATGATGTTCATTATTTTTTTTTTATATAAAACACCAAAGAATATTTGCTTGTACTCAGAAGTCTATAGGAATGAATAGGACTACAGAGCACATGTACAGGCTGGAAAGATATTTGACAAGTGGTTAGGTGAGGTATCTCTCAGGGGCATGTGAATATAATACTGGGAGGGCTGGGGAAGGCAGTTGCTTTATTATAAGGGCCTGTGTCAATTGGCTTTTCTTCTGATACAAGTCATTGGGAATACAAAAGAGGCTTACTTTAGTTAAAAAAAGCTCTGAATTATGTTGCATGCACATGTTAAAGCTAAACTCTAGGAATCCTCTGTCTTGCATACTTTTATTGCAAGCTCATCAACACTGCCCAGAACCCACTGACACTGGCTCTAAGGTGCAGTTAAAATTTAAAGGAACTTGTTAGAACATAGGAATATGAGCTGACATTACCAATAACCCTTTGAAGGTGCTAGTTGAGTGTATCTGTCCTCTTGACTTAATTGTACGTTACTACAATAATGGTTATCCAACATGCCAGTCTAATCTGAGAACTCTTTTCATGAGCACCACCTGTTTTTTCTGGTCATATTTAATATTCCTAGATGGTTTAAAAGGGAATTAGGGTTTTCATCACAGGTGTAAGTTTGTTACATTCAAACTTAGCAAGTCATTGAGTCATAGAGCAAGTCATAGAGATCAGAACGTAAATGTATTTATTATTTTAACTTGTTTTTGTAGTTTAATCTTATGACTATTTTCTCAATATTCAATTCACAAACATGTTGCATGTTGAACTGATAATCTTTCTGAATTTTTGCATTTGCTCAAAAAATCTGAAAAAAATAAAAATGAATATAATATTGTGGAAATATAAAACATAGACGTTGTAGGGTGCAGTAGTGAATTGGTAGTTGGCGCCATCATACATTCATCGTCAAATAGAGATCTTCACCAGCACTCTTTAGTATAGTGATAATCTAGTCCTGCAAATAATGTAACAGGCATCACAGGCCAATGTTTTAGGACCTTCTATGATCACTTTTTTAAGGCACAGTACACCAGCCATGAAAAAGGGGATCCTTTGAACTCCCAAAACAGCATGCTTATTATTTTATTCGAATAAAGGACAAGATTCTCACTATATAAAGGTTTGCTGGCGAAGATATCCATTTTATGGTGAAAATAAGTGTAGTATAAGTTATTCAGCAAAATTCTACAAGCACAAGCAATAATCAGTTCCCTCTTTTTCAAATATATTTCCATATTATGAGGAGAGAAAATAAGACCAACAACTTAACAATAACTGCTTACATTTCAGACTGCGACAACAGCTGCAGACATATATACAATCAATATACTAGCTTGCAACCTATTGTGGCAGTACAGTTATATAACATCAGGTCACGCAAGCACTGCATATACATAACAACGGATACATTATAGTACCTTAACATTATATATAGGGGGTCTACATTAAGATTAAGAATAGTAGTCTGGTTTAGTTGCTATTGGAAGGAAACATGCACCTATATCAGCACAGCTCCACTTTCAACTTCCATAAATCTACAAATATATAGGATTAGGCCTTGCTCGTAGGATCTTAAACATTGAAAATGTTTACCTTTGGGGGAATCTAGAATGGAAAAGGACCTGGGGGTCCTAGTAGATGACAGGCTCACCAATGGCATGCAATGCCAAGTTGCTGCTAACAAAGCAAACAGAATATTGGCATGTATTATAAAGGGCATTAAAGTGGAGTTCCACCCTTAAAATCACTTTGTTTCATTCCATCCAGCATACTGGCGTCATGCCGAAAAATGATTGTGTGTACGTGGCATAAGACTTGACAGGCTGTATGGCGGCGACAAGCAGAGAGTTGCTGATTGACGCCATTGCTAGTAAAAAAAAAATGTCCCTGGATTTAACTAAAAAAATCTGGTCACCTTAGGCCGCGTACACACCACTAAATAAATCTGTTCAAATCGGTCTGACAGACCGTTTTGATCGGATTTGTCTGCTGGGATATGTTAGTTTGATCGTGTACACACGATCAAACCGAAATCCCCGCCAGCAGACAGCGCGGTGACGTGGTGGTGACGTTGACCCTGCCACGTCACCGAACCAGGAAGTCAAATACTTCCACGCATGCGTCGAATCCATTCGACGCATGTGCGGACAGATATGTCCGCTGGTTAGTGTACTAACCAGCGGACATGTCGGACGGACGGGTTTCCAGCAGACAGATTTTAAAGCATGCTTTAAAATTTGTCTGCTGGAAAAACCTGTCTGGACCGGTTTCAGCAGATAAATTTGATCGTGTGTACGCGGCCTTAGCGTACACACGTCGTGAAAAACGATCGTTTGTAGGCTTTAACGATGTGAAAAAAAAACTGTGCATGCTCAGAAGCAAGTTATGAGACGGGAGCGTTCTGGTAAAACTAGCATTTGTAATGGAGATAGCACATTTGTCACGCTGTAACAGACTGAAAAGTATGGAACTTCCCCTTATAGTGCCGTCGTACGTGTTGTATGTCACCGCACTTTGCTCGAGCATTTTTTTTTTCACGATCATGTGTATGCAAGGCAGGCTTAACAAGAATCGGGTTGAAAAAAACGTTGTTGACTTTTAAAAATGGTCATGTGTACGCGGCATTAGAATCTGGATGGAGCACTTGGATCATAGTGGGTCACTCATACACTAGCTTCTCCATTCAGTAAACATCTTGCATTGTTTTCAACAAAAAGCAAAGCCTGTAAATCTCAGGACTGGGCATTCACTGCTGACTGCACTGTATGGGGAGAGTAAAAGTCAGACTTTTTAAACAGAGTTCATCTTTAACATCTACTGGGTAAGATATTTGAACCAACATTTTACATAATGCCTCGTACACATGACCGGGATTCCCGACAGAAATCGGTGTACTTTCAATCCATCCACTGTAACCTATCAACGGCCAGGCTGAGTGGCAGAGAGGATGTCGGGGGCAAGCGCGGGACTTTCGAGGGGTCAGGTAAGTAAAAAGGGGGGGCAGGGAGGGGCGGTATTGTCGGCTGTTTTTTCACCTTAATGCATAGAATGCATTAAGAAGATTCGACAAGCAGCTAAACTGTACAACGCCCCAATCGTACATTTCCGGTCAAATGCTCAGTCCAAAGGCTATAGAAGAATTTGAATATTAGTTGACTAGTAACAATAATTTCTAAATATAATTATTACTAGTGTCATACAACATTAGAATTCTACTATAGCTTGAAGGCGGAACAGTCGACCGGAAATGTATGATTCCAGCGTCGTACAGTTTAGCTGCTCCGTCAAATCTTTTTAGAACATTCGACAGACACCATAAGCCTTTAATTGACAGTTTCCTTAATTAATTCAGATTTTCGGACGAATGCATTTTATAACAAAACAAAATAAATAAAAACAAATTTTGGGAGTAACTAAATAAATTTATTTTTCGGACGAAAACGAAATTCCGAAACTAGAAATTTCAGTGTACACATGTCTACTGGATGCTATGGATCTCCAGTGACAGATGAAAATTGTGCCATACCGGGCATCTCTAAATACCTTGTGGTGGTCCTCATTCAACAAATGTTTCTATATTGCAAAAAGTATTATTATTATTATACAGGATTTATATAGCGCCAACAGTTTACACAGCGCTTTACAATATAAAAGGGAGACAATACAGTTATAATACATTTTTTTTATTATTATGAAATGATGATGCAGATAAAATAAGAGCCAGGTTGTGCTATTAGCTACAATGTCACAACGGGTTATAAAATGAGATTAGAGGCTGGTAACTTAACAACCATTACGTAAAGATTGTTTACAGCCCTGTTTAATCAGCCCTGTACAATCTTTAATATTGATGAGATGGAGTCTGGTCTTGAGTTCATCTAAACCTGGACCTTAGCTGTCCTTGTTGGGCTAATGAACTGCAGATGAAAAATTCCCCACTCCACAGCTACATGTGTACAAAGGGGCTGTAATGCCCATGTCATCATTGACCTAATATGAGAAAATGGCCATATATTAAGTCAATCTCAATGACCTAATATGGCTGTGTGGTCATATTAGGTCAAAGCTGTGTAGTGGGGAATTTTTCGTCTGCTATTCATTGGCCCAGCAATGACAGCTAAGGACAGTGTTCAGACCGATCACAAGCTCCTCCCTATTTACTGAGGTCCTGGCCATACTATTGTTGCAGGTTTAGCACCCTCTAGTGGTACTAAGATCTGTGCAGATAGTATTTGTAGCAGGTAGCCAAGCCTGTGTGTTTGGGTTGCCAGGAAGCCTGGAAAACCTGGGTGACTCTCAGGCAGCATCACTGAGACCTCCCCTCTCTTTTCAGAATGTGCTAGAATCTTCTGGAAAGGACGGAGGAGAGGAGAGATGGAGCTGTCTGGAGTATTCTGAGGGCCCTGTCCAATCTCCAACTAGGATTGGCAGGGGGCAGACCCCCTCAAATACTCAGGGTCAGCTGAGCTGGGAAGGAGTCAGTATCAGGTGGAAGATTGTGGTGGAGTGTCAGGCTGTCGGGGGCATTTGAGGGAGCACCCCAGTCTGGGGGGGGGGGGTGACCTTGGGCCTGGAACGGGACCCTCTTACAACCCACAGAGGTGTCCTGACCAGGAGACACAGGAGGAGCAAGAGAGGACAGTGGGAGAACACTGCCGGGCAAGACTCCAGGTGTTCCTCAGAGATAGCCAAGAGGGATAGTGAGTGTTCATACAGTCAGGGGGACTGGGAAGGCATGCCTGAGAGGACTGGGAGAGTGCAGTCTGGGATGGGTGCAGAGCTAGTGGAGTGGACTGTCGTGGCACAGGCAGTGGAGAGAGGCAGCTGCAGCTAGGAGGGATGGTATGGCCTTACGATGTGGTGCTGGGATCAGTATAAATGTGTAAACCCAGTACTAGGACTACCTACATTTTTGCGCTACACCAAAGGGGCCCACGGTCCCTGCCTGCATTTTACTAAGGCCTGGCTGAGGATTAAAGTGGTTTTAAAGGCAGAAGGTTTTTTTTTATCTTGCAGTATTCTATGCAATAGAATAAAAAGCTTTCTGTGTGTAGAAGCCCACCTCAGCCCCGCTAATACTTACCTGAGCTCTATTTCTATCCAGTGATGTTGCAGGAGTGTCTATTAGTAATGGGCTCAGGCATGTTCGAATTTGTAGTCCCAACCCACCTGAGCGATCCCACCAGGAAGCCGACACTGCACTGCCAATCATAGGTAGTGAGGCATTTCCTGATCTGTGAAGCTGCGGTCCAGGAAATTCTTCACTGCCTATGATTAATGGTGTGCAGTGTTGGCTTCCTGGCGGAATTGCTCAGGTGTGTTAGGACTATGATCCCGAACACTCCTGAGCCCATTTCTAGTGTCTAGGCCATTTGGGACTCTCCTCATTGGCTGAGACTACAGCGTGGCGCCATTGGCTCCCGATGCTGTCAATCAAAATCATTCAGCCAATTGGGGAAAAAAGGGTGAGGGGCCTGGAGCGCCAAAGAGGGAACCGAGAAAAGGAGGATCTGGGCTGTTGTGTGCAAATCCACTGTACAGGGCAGGTAAGTATAACATGCTTGTTCCTTTTATCCACTTAAGGACCGCCGCATGTACATTTACGTCGGCAGAATGGCACCGACAGGCACATCAACGTATATATACGTTGGTGCCTTGAGGTGGGTCGGGGATACATGAGGCGGTCCCCGCGGCTGTACGAATGATCCGACAAGAGGGGGCGGCTATTCGTTTTTGTCCGCCCCCTCCGCATCGCTCTCAGCCAATGCGCGCGCTCCCCCCCCGCCCTGTCACTTCCTCCTCCTGTGTAAACACAGGAAGGAGGAAGCGATGTGATCTCTCCCTCGGTGGTTTTTTCAACCACCGCTGAGGAGAGATCACATCACAAGTAAGTCTGCACAAACACTACACTAACACACAGACACGCAGGCACATTTAACCCCCGCGATCGCCCCCCCCCCTTCCCCCTGTCACAGTGTCACTGAATGCAGTAATCATACATGTATGATTACTGTATTTAGTGTCAGTGTGACAGTTAGTGTGACAGGCAGTTAGTGTTAGGTCCTAGGTAGCCCCCGTACCCCCCCCTAATACAGTTTTAACCCCTTGATCACCACCCTAGTTAACCCTTTCACTCCCTATTGCCAGCATCACTAAGCGATCATTTTTCTGATCGCTGTATTAGGCGCCGTACACACGGCAGAGAACCTCGACGGGCAGAACACATCGTTCCGCCCGTCGAGGTTCTCTCCCGGCCGTCGAATTCGGTGACCCGCCCGTCGGGAATGGCAACCAGCCATTCTTCCAGGCGGGCCGTCGAGGAAATAGAGAGCGTGCTCTCTATTTCGGCTCGACGGGCTTCCCGACGGGAAGCTCGCCGAGACCGTACACACGGCCAAGGTCCTCGCTGGAATGTGCATTCCAGCGAGGTTCTCGCTGGTTTTCAGCGAGAACCTCGGCCGTGTGTACGGCGCCTAAGTGTCGCTGTTCCCGCTAGGTAGCTAATTTTTTTTTTATTGTGATTTTTTTTACTAAAGACATGTGGCTAAATAAATTTTGGCCTAAATGTTTGACTAAAATTTAGTTTATTGATTTTTCTTATAACAAAAAGTAAAAAATATTGTTTTTTTTTCAAAAATGTCGCTCTATTTTTGTATATAGCGCAAAAAAAAAAAATCGTAGAGGCGATCAAATACCACCAAAAGAAAGCTCTATTTATGGGAAGAAAAGGACGCAAATTTTGTTTGGAAAACACGTCGCACGACCGCGCAATTGTCTGTTAAAGCGACGCAGTGCCGAATTGTAAAAACCCCTTGGGTCATTTAGCAGCGTATTGGTCCGGTCCTTAAAGGGGAGGTTCCCCTAAAAAGAAACGTTTAACATTGCATTCCCGAAGTTAATGACAAGTAGAATCGGCGGGTTTTAAAAAAAAAAATATGTCCGTACATACTGTTTCTCATATCCCTTCTCACCGCCGCTTCCGTGTCTGATGGTCGGGGATGGGTGTGCCTAACTGATTGACAGGCATCTCACCGACGCATACAGCGCGTCACGAGATGCCAAAAGAAGCCGAACGTCGGTGCGGCTCTATACGGCGCCTGCGCACCGACGTTCGGCTTCTTTCGGCATCTCGTGACACGCTGTATGCGTCGGTGAGATGCCTGTCAATCAGTTAGGCACACCCATCCCCGACCATCAGACCCGGAAGCAGGGGTGAGAAGGGATATGAGAAACAGTATGTACGGACATATTTTTTTTTTAAAACCCGCCGATTCTACTTGTCATTAACCTCGGGAATGCAATGTTAAAAGTTTCTTTTTAGGGGAACCTCCACTTTAAGTGGTTAAAGCAAAAAAAAAAATTGACAATCATTCAGGTTCAGTGAGTAGCCAGTATAGGAGGAGTGACTGGGCAAGCAAGTTGTTTGATTATTGTGCTTGCTTTAAAGTGGATGTAAACCCACTCTCATCCTTTCTAAACTACTGCCATTGTGCTGCTCTATAAGGATATAGATGCCTCCTGCATGTATCCTTACCTGTCAAATGTCTCCCCTCTGTCTGTTATAAGAACTGAAGAAATGCAGATTCTGTGGGTGGATCTGTTGTCTGGAGCTCGATGGGTGGAGTCGTGGTGTCAGTGGACTCCCCGCCCACCTCTACACCCCCCTTACACTGAATTCTGCTATGATCATTAACATCCAGTCAAAATCCAGAAAAGTAACCACATGACTTCAGAAAAGGAGTGAGGGTGGGAATTAAAAAAATAATGCCTGTCTCAGGCTAGTTCATGAGACATGTAAATAACCTGTCATTCACAGCAAGGGGGGAGAATGGACAAAAGTTTTCTCCTGTTTGTCTGTGTATCTCACTGATAAAAGAAAAGAGGATTGCTCAGTGCTGGATTAACTCTTTGTGGCAAGACTGGGCACAGATCATAGGAAATCTTATACTCTACATCGTGACAGCAAAAAGAAAAAATTATTTGGGTTTACATCCACTTTAAAGTATTTTTTTTGATGTCACAATGTAGAGTATAAGATTTCCTATCATTTGTGTCCAGTCCTGCCACACAGAGTTAATCCAGCGCTGAGTAATCCTCTTTTAAAGTTCAGTGCAAATGAACAGAATTCCAGATAAAAACTTGCCTAATTATAAAGTCCGTTTCTCTGTTATTGCTTTCAGTAACAGGTTATTTACAAATCTAGCTTGGACATGTTTATCATAACAAGAGGTGATCCAAAGTTCATTGTATATTACTAGGATGTGTTATGATGTTATATTACCTCATGTTATGATAAACAAAGCATAACATATGATAAACATGTCCTAGCTAGATATGTAAATAACCTCTCACTCAAAGCAAGAAGAGAGAAAACTGACTTTTTTTATTTAGGCAGGGTTTTATCTGGAAGGCTGTTCATTTTCACTGAACATAAAAGAGGATTTCTCAGATCTGGAATAACTCTTTGTGGCAAGACTGGGCACAGATGATAGGAAATCTTACACTCTACATTGTGACATAAAAAAAAAAATTGGGTTTACATCCACTTTAAGAACTTTTTGCATTATTTTTTACCTTATCAAGATCTTTGTAATGGGACTCAGTCATTAATAACACACTTAGTAAATATGATTCAATTTTCAAGTGTCTTCTACTGCTTCTTATTGCATTAGCAAAAAATAAAAATGATATATATATTTAGATACAGCACTAACCTGTATGAAACTGACTGCCAAGGTTAAGGGATATTTTGTCTTCCTACTGATTGTTTTCTGCATCTAGAGAACTGCTATAAAGTAATATAGTAATTCATTTCAACAGGAAGTCTGTGGGCTAAACAGAAACTTAGAAAGAGGAAATATGTGCCATATCAGAAGGAAACTGGTTCTATAGGGTCAGTTGGTTTCCAGAACTGACTTAAAAAGAAAAAAATATATATACATATATGCACTGAAAAATCTGTAGAACCTTCATTACCACTTCAGTACAGGGCACTTCCCTTCTTCCTGCCCAGACCAATTTTCAGTTTTCAGCTCTGTCACTTTTCAAATGACAATTTTGCGGTAATGCAACACTGTACCCAAACAATTTTTATAATTTTGTTCCCACAAATAGAGCTTTATTTTGATGGTAATTGATCACCACTGGGGTTTTAATTCTTTGCTAAACAAATAAAAAAAGACCAACATTTTTGAAAAAATATATACCGTATTTTTCTTAGTTTCTGTTATACAAAGTTGTAAATAAGTATGTTATCTCCTTCACTGATGGGGCTGATGAGGCTGCACTGACGGGTACTGATAAGGTGGCACTGATGGGTACTGATGAAGCATTAATATGCACCACTAAAGGGCATTGATAGGCGACACTGATGGGCACTGAAAGGCCACACTCATGGGCACTTATAGGTGGCACTGATAGATGGCTCTGATAGGCAGCACTGGCAGGCATTACTGAATGTCACCACTGATGAGGCTGCACTGACTGGTACTGATAAGGTGGCACTGATGGGTACTGATGAAGTATTATTATGCACCTCTAATGGGCACTGATTGGCAACCCTAGTGGTCCTGGGTGGGTATACTACCTGGTGGGCATCCCTTGTGGGTACGGGTGGTCATCCTTGGGGGGGCTGCACTGATAATCAATCAGCACAGACACCCCCTGTTAGAAGAGCAGCCGATTGGCTCTCCTCTACTTGCGTCTGTCAGTGCGAGTGGAGGAAAAGCCGATAGATAGCTCTTGATGTTTATGCTGTGATCATCTGTGGTTGAACACAGCTGATCACATGGTTAAGAGCCTACATCAAGCTCTTTACTGAGAACGGTGATGCGGTTGATGCGGTGTGTCAGACTGACACACCACACCAATGATTGCTGTGCGCTAGACATGTGCAGACTGCAATATTTCGTTTCGTTTTTTCGTTTTCGTCCAGAAAATAAATTTATTTAGTTACTCCCGAAAATCGTTTTGATTTATTTTGTTTTCGTCGGGAAAGTTTTTGTCCGAAAACAACGATTTTCGATGACTTTGTCGAATTAAACGACGGGAATTCGACAAAGCATCGAAAATCGTCGTTCTGAATACAGGGAATATACCTATTTCCTGTATTCAGAACGACGATTTTCGATGACTTTGTGAAATTGAAAGACGGAAATTCAACAAAGCATCGAAAATCGTCGTTCTAAATACTGTGAATATACCTATTCCCTGTATTCAGAACAACGATTTTCGATGACTTTGTGAAATTGAAAGAGGGAAATTCGACAAAGCATCGAAAATCGTCTGATCTGAACTAAAACGAAAATAAAGCATTTTTTATGTCGGATCTTTTGGGTTTCGTTTCTTGCGCTTTCGTTTTCGTTCGTTAAAACGATAACGAAAATACCCGATTTTCGGACGAAAATGCATTCTAAGAAAAATGAATGCACATGTCTACTGTGCGCCACCATGGGCGCGCAATCGCGGGTTATCCTGCTGAACGTCATATGACACTCACTCAGGATAATGAAACCACTTTCCTGCTGTCATACTGCTATATGGTGGGTGGGAAGTAGTTACAGTGATAATAAGGGCTTGTTTTCTTTAAAAACTTAAAAATAAAAAATAAATATTTCTGCTGCACAGAGATGTTTTTTCACTTTCATACATAGAATGCATGAAGGTAAAAAACCTGGAACCTTTAGAATCACTTTGAATACATTTCCCACCATCCACCAATATTAGGTCAACAGTGTTTGCACCGGTTGCCTAAAACAGAGGGAAGGCAGAGAACATGATTGGTATTTGACACACAGTTCCTACCCGCTGTCTCCATTCTATAGCTCTGAAAAGAGTCACATTTGACAGTGTGGGGGAGAAGCTGACTGATATGTCAGACTGCATATACAACTTATAAATCCTTCAAGAGTTCAGACTAAATGTAGCAGTAATTGCAAAAAAAAAATAAAAAATCTACCCTTTCTGGATCATATATATATATATTGGGGCATCATCAGTCAGCCCAGTTGGTAAAAGCAAAGAATATTTATTTTTAAAAAGATACACGGAAAAAATCTGACTTCAACATGGCCCAAATAGTCCATTCATCACTTATACTTACAGCTAATCAGTGGCAAAACCTTGTCCCTTAACAGGGTTTCAAGTACTGGCCTGCTCCAGTGGTCTAACTCTAAAGAAATGGTCACCACAGTCCAGCAGGGTCTCTGTAGCCGCAAAGTACACAGCTTCTCTCACAAGCATGTCCTTAACTAGCATACACCTAATGGACACCTGATGGACACCACCTGCTGACTGTTTTTCAGCCCTCTCTTTCAGACAGATTAGCCCTTTCAGCACCACAATACCTGTAGTCAGGGTAAGGCCTCGTACACATGACCGAGAAACTTGTCGTAAAAGAAACATAGTTTTCCTCGACGAGTCCCTTGTCAGGCTTGTCGAGAATCTTGACAAGCTTTCTTTGCGTACACACTGTCAAGACATAATCTTGTTGTTCTCAAACGTGGTGACGTTCAACGCATACGACAAAGGGGAAGTACGATAAAGGGGAAGTTCGATTCCACTGGCACAACCCTTGGGCTGCTTTTGCTAATCTCATGTTACGGCGTGTAAAGTAAAAGTTTGGTAAGAGACGATTTGCGCTTTTCATTCTGTTACAGCGTTACAAATGTGCTATCTCCATTACGAACGCTACTTTTACCGAAGGTGCGCTCCCGTCTCATACTTTATTATGAGCATGCGTGGGTTTCTAAGCATACACACGAACAAGTTTCTTGTCGTAAACCAGCCCGACAAGAAACGCGACAAGGAAATTGAGACTCCTGACGAGAAAAAAGAGAACGTGTCTCTTTTTTTCTCGTCGAGTTCCACTAAAGTTTTCTCGACGAAAAACACACGGCCGTTTTCCTCTGCAAAAAAAGCTCTGCCACCAAGATTCTTGATAGATTTTGCCGAGGAAAACGGTCGTGTGTACGAGGCCTTAGTGTCTCTTTCCCAACCAAAAAACCTTACTAAGCCTTCAAAATCTGGGTACCATATTAGAACTTAACAATTCTGGGAAAACTGCAAGTCAGTACCCGACGACCCCTCACCCTGTATGGGTGAGAATACCTGAGGACTCCCAAACTGTCTCTTATCATCCCTGCTTAAAGGGACCACAACCCAAACGGTGATGATATACAGTATACCTGTTTTCCAGGACCCATTGTGTGTGTGTAGAAATATTTCAAGTACATAGGCCATTACAGCATGAAGGCCATTACGGCTTAAAGAGAAAGGAAAAATTACCTCTAGGAAAAATAGGACTTTAAGGGCAATGAAACAAATTACAAAAATAGCAAAGAAATATAATAGAATAAGTTAATATGCTTACAGCATGAAGGCCATTACGGCTTAAAGAGAAAAGATTAATTATCTCACAACATCCTTCTCACTCCTCCTGTCCTTGTTGCATATACCTTATATAATCTACATCTTCTGATGCCCTCCTCTTCATCTTCCAGCACTGAAGGATGTATACGATCATATTTCTTATTGTTTAGCAGTGCCCTTGTGACCATG
The DNA here is from genome assembly GCA_029574335.1 of Rana kukunoris. Classification (NCBI taxonomy): domain Eukaryota; kingdom Metazoa; phylum Chordata; class Amphibia; order Anura; family Ranidae; genus Rana; species Rana kukunoris. Next base: position 170,215,174 of record CM056057.1, read on the forward strand.
CTGACCAATGAGAATCTCTTCTTGGCTATGGCATGTCATTCTGGCATAAAGGAGCCTCAAAAGCATTCTCATTAGTCATTGTGATCTCGCCATTCTGGCGCACTACTGGGCAGGGAAGATGTCTGGCTTTAGACTGAATACAGGACATCCACCACACATGTGTTGGCTAGGGATGAGCTTCGCAATCGATACGAACGTATGTTGGACTCGAACATTGTCTGTTCGTACGTTCGTCCAAATTCGAACAAAATCGGTCGTTCGCGCCAAATTCGAGTGACGCAAAACGGCCCATAATTCACTGCGGCATTGCGCGCTGATGATTGGCCAAGCATACTGTATGTCCCGCATGCTTGGCCAATCACAGCGCACAAAAAACGAAGAGCCATATTTGGCCAAAGCCTTACACACCCTTTAACCACTTGCCCACGGCGTCATGGTAAAAAGACGTCATGATTTTAAAGATGGATATCTCGGTAACAGCAGCAGCTGCTGCCACAACCGAGACATCCATCTTTTCCGTGGGCAGTCCTGTACACGATAATGGAGGTCTCCGCAGCGGATTCACCGCGAGATCGCCGTTATCAGTGGCGGGAGAGGCCCCCCCCTCCCGCTGCTCTCGCGCGCCCTCCGCCGCTTACCGGAGCCGTCGGTAGCGGTGGAGAGGATCGGGTCCTGTCGGCAGCTGTGTTGGGATACGAGTGAGAGAAAAATCGCCCCCACCCGTCCCCCATAGCTCTGCTGGGCGGAAGTGACGTCAAAACGTCAGCGTCAGTCCCGCCCAGCGTCTTAAAGAAACATTTTTTTTCTGAGATTTGAAAAATGAAAAATTTTTTTTTTTCTTTTTTTGCATTTAAGTCTTTTTGACCCCAGATCTCATATTTAAGAGGACCTGTCATGCTTTTTTCTATTACAAGGGATGTTTACATTCCTTGTAATAGGAATAAAAGTGATAATTTTTTTATTTTTATTTATTTCAGTGTATAAAATGATAAACTAATTTAAAATAAATAAGAAAACAAAAAAAATTTTTAAAACGCCCCATCCCGACGAGCTCGCGCACAGAAGTGAACCCATACGCGAGTAGCGCCCGCATATGAAAACGGTGTTCAAACCACACAAACGCGATCGTTAGAGCGAGAGCAATAATTCTAGCCCTAGATCTCCTCTGTATCTCAAAAAATGCAAGCTGTAGAATTTTTTAAACGTCGCCTATCGAGATTTTTAAGGGTAAAGGTTTGACGCCATGCCACGAGTGGGCGCAATTTTTAAGCGTGACATGTTGGGTATCATTTGATATCACTCGGCGTAACATTATCTTTCACAATATATAAAAAAATTGGGCCAAATTTATTGTTGTCTTATTTTTTTAATCAAAAAAGTGTTTTTTTTTCAAAAAAAGTGCGCTTGTAAGACCGCTGCGCAAATACGGTGTGACAAAAAGTATTGCAATGACTGCCATTTTATTCTCTAGGGTGTTAGAAAAAAATATATATAATGTTTGGGGGTTTAAGTAATTTTCTAGCAAAAAAAAAACAGTTTTAGTCTTGTAAACACCGAATCTGAAAAACAGGCCCGGTGGGCAAGTGGTTAAACCCTGATAACATTTTTGTGTAAAAAAAAAAAAAAGGGGGGGGGGTTTGCAAAATCTGCAGTCTCGGCAGGAAATGGATAACAGTCAGAAGGCAAAGAGGAAAGCCCTCTTATGCACTAACAACACTTGCCAACAATGTATCAGGAGCTGTTTTGTTTGGAACTCAAGTGGCTGCTTCTCATTTTTCAAAACTGCGGATATGGCAAATGTCAGCTCAACATTAACACAACCAAGAAAATAATTAGTGATTGACAGAGAAATTACGGTATATGTACACAAGACTGTTAACAAAAGCGGTAACTAGCTTAATCTTCCTTTAAGTAAATCCAATGTCCCCTGAAGAAAATATACAGTGACACCTCGGTTCACCAACGCTTCTGTGCAAAAGAGTTCACAAAAATTTGCTTCAGTACGCAAACTCCGCTTCGGTTCACAATCACGAGCCACAGCCATTTTCGCTGCTCTGACACTAGATTGAGAAGCTTTTTGGTGTGCTTTTTAGCACATACAGGACAGTACTGTACATCCAAGTGCACACTTGCTGTACTGTACCGGACATCCAGTATGGCTCCTAAGAATATTCAGAGCAAGCATGGTGGTAAGAAAAAAGTGCAGAGCAGTAATGAAGGTGACAAGACTGTTCAGAGCAAGCATGTTGTTGAAAAGAAAGTGCAGAGGGGTAATAAGCAGTAAAAATCATGTCAGTAAAAGGTTAGTGTTCTCTCTCTTCATACTGTAGTGTACTTTATCGAAAAAAGGAGAAGGATTATGATGGTGCTTGAAATAATTGATACATAAATACTTTATATAAAAAGTCAATTCTTCAAAAATGAACAAAGGGTTCAATTAAAACAATTTACTTTCCACTATGCAGGAAAGTAAGAATGTGTGGTCTCCCCTGATATCCAGCTGGACATCAGGGGCGACCGCACCTACTTACTTTCCTGCATAATGGATAGAATTCTTGTAGGGGAAGCTTGTGACTGTTTTCTACTACTTTCTATTTTCTAATCTTGTTCTTTTTCTACATTTTATCACCTCTTGTCGTCCCTGAATTATTCGTATTGTACTATTGAGCATACATACTGGGTCTTTATCTACCTCCTGTGGCTGTGCATAGCCTTAGTTGCACGATCCATATCTGGGGCTCTCTGTGTCCACCTCTGTGTGTATGGTGGGGGGGGGGGGGGCTAGCAATTTGTCCATCTCTTGGTTTTAAGACTTTCGGAGAGCTGGTCTATATGCTTTTTGGTGGTCTCAAATAATCCCCCGAGGAAGCTACTACTGGCGAAACATGTTGGGATACAGCATCCAATTTTGACCACCTTTTTGGACACCAGCGACCCACTTTATCCAAAATATATATATATATATATATGCTCTGTAAATTGTTTTAATTGAACCCTTTTTGTATATCAATAAAATGATTTACTTTTTATATAAAGTATTTATGTATCAATTATTTCAAGCACCATCATAATCCCAGGTTCTCCTTTTTTCGATATTTCCAGTAATCAGGATGAGGGTTCGATATTCTAGAGTCACCCAGACTACCTCCATTTGTACTGTACTTTGTTTCATATTTTTGTGGTTCAAAAAAAAAAAGTAAAGAACGGATTAACTTGATTTACGTTGAACTCTATGGGAAAATTTACATTGGTTTGCGACCAATCGTGTTTGTGACCATTTTACGAAATTAGTTTGTGAACCGAGGTATCTCTGGAATTATTTTCTACTAGTGTTCTCATAATTTTTAAATAATTCATTGCTTTCTACTTTTGCACAAACTATAAAGGTGTGTTTTTATAATATATATTTTATTATTTTGTATGTTACAAAATACAAGTGTGCATAGGATCATATATATTCTAAAATAAAAATGAGCAAATATATGTGCAAATATTGGCAAATCATATACGATTTTTTTATTTTAAGTGAAATGCAAATTTTCTGTTTGCTAATATATGTGCATGTAGATTTGTCCTCATGACCTTATATCCTTACAACTTATGAATCTGGCCAATCATGATTTATAAATGGAATGATTCTATGCAGATCAGGTAACTTTGCATGCACATATTCAAAAACATGAGATTCATTGAAGCTCCCAGAGCTACCTGATTTGTATATCTCTATCATCCAACTTTATGGATTCATAATTTTGTGTATATAGCTATATACCAGCAAAAGTGTGCCTATGCTAGGATTAAAATGCATCATTAATCTGGATGCAATTAAACCACTTAAGGACCACCTCCTGCACATTTACTTCGGCAGAATGGCACGGCTGGGCACATGCACGTACAGGTACGTCCTCTTTAAGTGCCCATCCATGGGTCACGGGCGTGCGCCCGCGACCCGGCCTGAAGCTCCGTGACTGTGACCATGGGCCCTGTGGACCCAATCTCCCCTGGAGTCCCACGATCAGTCCCCGGAGCTGAAGAACGGGGAGAGCTGTGTGTAAACACAGCTTCCCCGTTCTTCACTGTGGTGCCATGATCGATCGTGTGTTTCCTTTCATAGGGAAACACAATCGATGACGTCACACCTACAGCCACACCCCCCTACAGTTAGAAACACAGATGAGGTCATACATAACCTTGTGGTTAACTCCCAAACTGCAATTGTAATTTTCACAGTAAACAATGCATTTGAAATGCATTTTTTGCTGACAATGGTCCCAAAAATGTGTCAAAATTGTCCGAAGTGTCCGCCATAATGTCGCAGTCACGGAATTGCGCAATTTTGCGCAAATCAACCGATAAACGCTTGTTGCAATTTTAAAAGTATCGGCCTAAACTGAGGATTTTATTTATATATATTTTTGGGGGGGATATTTGTCGCTCTATTTTTGTTTATAGCGCAACAAATAAAAACCGCAGAGGTGATCAAATACCACCAAAAGAAAGCTCTATTTGTGGAAAATAAAGGATGCCAAATTTGGTTGGGAGCCACGTCGCACGACCGCGCAATTGTCAGTTAAAGCGACGCAGTGCCGAATCGCAAAAACTGGCCGGCTCCTTTAGCTACCTAAAGGTCCGGGTATTAAGTGATTAATGGGTTACTTGTAGCCGCAGGGTATATATTACTCAGCTCAGTGTGCAGAATGGACCAATGCAAAGTATAGAACACACAGCAACACACACACATATACCACACAACATACAGAGTGCAGCGTGGAATACAGGATAAGAATACAATACATACTACTTAGAAACACACACATGATTAAATGGGAGAAAGACTTAGCTCAAGAATTCTCTTGGGACCAATGGAAAAAAGCCATTCATATATCTAGTAAATCTTTTGCGTGTATCGAACACTGGAATAATGCACAAAAAATACTGAGTAGATGGTATTTGACCCCTATACAAATTATAAAAATGTATCCCTCTACATCTGATGTTGGAGATGTAACAATCAGACAGGTGACCTTCTGCACATATTATGGTGCTGTAAAAACTTGCAAAGCTTCTGGAAGGCAATAGCTTCATTTATAGCAGACCTTATGGGAAGCCTAACCAAACTTACTCCGGCCACAGCCTTACTCAGCCTAAATTTGGACATATAGGGCCAGATTCAGGTAGATGGGAGTATCTTTCCTCTGGAGTAACGTTTCTCATTTACGTTACTCTGAAGACCCTTTCAGCGCAAGTCCTGTAATTCACATAGCAGTTGCGCGTAAACTTGCGCCAGAGTAACGATAATGCGCTGGCGTAACCCGACGCAAGGGGAAGTGGGTGTGATCATATGTAAATGATGGGCGGAGCCCAGCGCAGAGGCTTACGTTCAGCGCATCAACCACGGAGCATGCGCAGTGAGTGAGGCTCCACTCGCCCCCTTTGTGCGCATGCTCACAACTTCCGTCGGCACCACTGCACGGGAAACGTCAGCGCAATGCCTTCAGTTGGGCGTTTAAATGCGCCCGTAGATGCGCCATTCCGGCACTAAAGTATATCCTGCTCCCCCTCCCCGCAGTGATGTTACTTTTGTTCTGAGATGGCTGCTCCCGTTCCCCGCAAACACACAGGAGAAAGCTGAACTCTAAAGGCCAGGAGCTGTCAGCCGTCATCTCGGCTATGAAGACCTATGATGTCTTCCTCCATGGCTGTATGACAGACAAGCATGGACAGAGGTGTTGTCCTGCAAGTGGGGGTGCTCAGCTAGCTCTTATCGTCGGTAACGCTGCTGCTGTAGCGGCTCTCCTGCTGACCTGTGACCGTCTGGAGTAAAGATAAAGCAGCCTTTTGTAGAAATAACTTTGCGCCGGACGGACGAGACACGCGCGGCGCATGTAGCCGGCGTATGGTGCTAATCCGTTCGCGAATCGGGAAATCTCCCTCATTTGCATATTTGCAGGGGAAATCAATGGGCGCGACTGATGCGCCCAGCGAAAATAAGCGCTGACGATACTCTGGCGTCGGAACGTTCCGCCGGTCGCAAATGACCCGTTATTGGGCGCATCTAGTTTGGTGGGTACGGGCACATAGAAAAGACGGCGCATCATCACAGTTACGCGGCGCATATCCAAATACTCCAGCGCAAGTGTTCGTGAATCTGGCCCATATCCTACAACATTTAGAACAATAGTAATCCATACACTAATAGCTGCAAGTCTCACTATAACCAGCCTCTGGAAATCTAGGGGTGCACCCAATTCATCAACAGCTATAGCCAGACTAAATATTCAAGCTCAGTACGAATTTGTACTTGCTTATAAAAAACACTCTACCATCACATAAAAAAAATGCCTGGCGATATCAATCCTAGAGCATCCAACTACTTAAAGGAGTGTAACTTGTAACTTATCTTGAAGTTTTAAGTACCTTTAAGCCATATATGAGCATATCTTTGAGGTAGTCTAGTATCTTGGACCTACCTTTTCAATCTGTTTTATTTCCATTTTCATTTTTTTTACCCAACTATGTAGTTAATTTGGTGGCCTGTCTATGCCTACAGTTTGAACCCATTAGGGGTAGACTGGTACAGGTTATTAAGTATTTTGTTTTTGGATTTAACATTTTTTTTTTTTTATTATTTATGAGCCTTACCAGACATAGAAAAAAAGGACACCAAGAACTTTTTAAAACCTTATTTCTGACGAGTCCCTTTTCCTTTCAGGATAAGGTGGCTTATTATGGACGAAACAGATGAATAACCAACAAGCAAAAAAAAAAAGAAAGGTAAATCAACTTAAACAAAAAAAAAAAAACACCACAGGAAACTGCCGAGTGCCAGAAACCAGGAAAATAATAGTACAATGCAGCACTATGTCCGGGTGCAGCCCACGCTTCAAGAAGGCAGAAGGGATGCAATCCGTCGCTGTGAGTGTGTAAGGATCCCGGTGTAGATGAGTCGCATACAATCGTTTGGTTACTGAGGAGGTTTGTAGGCCATCTTTCGGGACTTTAGTACAGCCCACCAATATCTCTTCATGTAGTAGATAACAGCACCGATGAAAGTCGTCATCAAGACAATTTTCTTGCCCATGCGCTTGCGCCATTGTGTTCTGGCTCAGAGGTCCATCGCAGGAATGTGCAGACGTCTTTAGCCACCTGAGACATTGTGGCCGGGGTCCCATCATTATACTCCAGCACCTCATTATAGATAGGAGGTGCCATCCCGATAGCCTGGCCCAGGAAGTAGGGGTTGAAGTACAGGCTTTCCCTCATAGTGTCACCGGCTGTAGGATCGCAGTATCCGGTGAGAAGAGAAAATATATAATCCTCCCCTCCTTGCCTGGCGTTGGCAATGTAGCTGAGATCAGGGGGCAGGGCGCAAATTTTGGATGCTCTAGCTGCCTCGGGGTTGGGGTACAGCTTGGGGAAATGGTCAGACAGTTTTCCTGGATGAGTGAACATCTCGCCATTGTCATCAGAACCATCCAAGATCTTAAACTCCTTAGCCAAGGCTTTGGCTTTAGCTTCTGTATGGGAAACACCAACTAGGTTCCTGAAGGCCAGATAGTCCATATTGTGACAGGCCACACACACTTGCTTGTATACTTGATGGCCCCGTCGGACGCTGGCATGATCCACAGAGGAGAGGAACCCTCCGTGGCTCCAGGGGTAGCTGAGAGCATGTAATTCTAGGTCAGAAGCTTTAACAGACCTCTGGAGTGCCAATGCCAAACCAGCTCCCCCAAACAGTACTACGCCCACTGTGGAGAGAGCTGACCCCGGGACATGGTGCTGAATGACCTGTTGGCCTATGGCGGCTGTGGCTAGGCATTGTTAATTAATAACTTTCAATAAAAATGTATTGTTTAAAAAAAAAAGTGTATACTACTATTATGAGATAAAAAGTCGTAAGCGTTTAACACTGTGCCTTTTTAATTTTCTACAGATAATGGTCTTAGCAGGCAATTGAGTCAAGATCTGTCTGTACTTATGGATTTAGAAGCAACTGTGTTTTTGCTTGCCATGTTGGTTTTAAAGCATCAATGCTATAACTTCTGAATTCTATGGACAGGTTAGGCTGTAAATTAATTGAAAACAAAAGTGGCACTCACCCCGGAAGACGTCTTTTGATGACAAAAGGTGTTAGGTGGATAATTTTGCTTACATTCCATGAAGTGAAGGTTACATGCCAGCCCAGTGTTTTTCCTATATGCACATTGCTTTAACCTGCATGTTGGTGCATTTCTTAATTTGATTAAAGTTTTATTAGGTTTTTACACTATGGATAGGCCTCTGTTTCCTTTACATGAGCATTATGGTGCACAAATTTGCTACTACTACTTGAATGTTGGTGTCCCTGACTGACCGAGGAGTGTACACAGTAGAGATTTGGGGTCCACAATTAATGCAAAACTTTCTGACCTCAACCCGAAATAACACCTTTGGGATGTATAAGAGCGAAGCAGGCCTTCTTGTCTACATCAGTGCCTGACCTCACAAATGCGCTTCTGGAAGAATGGTCAAACATTCCCATAAACACACTCCTAAACCTTGTGGACAGCCTTCCCAGAATGGTTAAAGCTGTTATAGCTGTAAAGGCAGGGCCAACTCAATATTGAACCCTGTGGACAAGACTGGAGTGCCATTAACGTTCATGTGCATGTAAAGGCAGATGTCCCAATACTTTTGATAATATAGTGTACAGTATGTTTACTGCATCTCAAAGATCAGATTGCCCTATAACATTCTGGTAGAATCTGCGGCGGCGTAGGATGGTGAACCTCCATCCTAGCCTCAAATCACACGCAGAGTGGTACAGGTTTTGCTCAAGAATATCCCTGTATTTAGCACCATCCCTCTTTCCCTCAACCCTAACCAGTTTCCCAGTCCTGACTGCTGAATGGTGTTCTTTGGGTGATGTGATGTGTTGGGTTTGCGCCAGACATGGCGTTTTCTTTGATGACCAAAAAGTTCCATCTTTAGTCTCATCAGACCAGAGCACCTTTCTCCATACATTTTGGGATTCTCCCACATGCTTTTTTCGCAAACTCAAAACATGCCATTTTTTTTTTTTTTCTGAAAGTAATGGCTTTCTTCTTGCCACTCTGCCATAAAGCCCAACTCTATGGAGCTGGGCTTTATGGGCTGGGCTCTATGGGCTTATTGTCGTTCTATGTACAGAAGTCTCTGCTGTGTAACTCTGCAGCTCCTCCAGGGTTACCTTAGTCTCTATGCTGCCTCTCTGATTAATGCCCTTCTTGCCCGGTCCGTGAGTTTTGGTGTGCGGCCGTGTTTTGGCAGGTTTGCTGTTGTGCCTTGTTCTTTCCATTTGTTTTTGGTAGATTTGGGATCATCAAAGATTTGGATATTTTTTTATAACCTAACACTGACTTGTACTTCTCAACACATTGTCTGTTACTTGTTTGGAGAGTTCCTTGGTCTTCATGGCAGTGTTTGGCTAGTGGTGCCTCTTGCTTAGGTGTTGTAGCCTCTGGGGCCTTTCAAAAAGGTGTGTAAATGTAAGCATGTGACACTGATGCCGCATACACGCGATCGGTCAAACCGATGAGAATGGTCTGATGGACCGTTTTCATTGGTTAAAACCGATCGTGTGTGGGCGACATGGGTTATTTAACCATCGGTTAAAAAAAAGCCAACATGCGATGGATTCCTAACCAATAGAACAAAACCGATCGTTAGTAGGCACAACCATTGGTTAAAAATCCATGCATGCTCAGGATCAAGTCGACGCATGCTTGGAAGCATTGACCTTCATTTTTTTCAGCACGTCGTTGTGTTTTACGTCACCGCGTTCTGACACGATTGTTTTTTTAACCGATGGTGTGTAGGCACATCAGACCATCAGTCAGCTTTATCGGTTAACCAATGAAAACGGTCCATCAGACCGTTCTCATCGGATGGACCGATCGTGTGTACGCAGCATTGGATTGCACACAGGTGGACATCATTTCACTAATTTTGTGACTTCTTAGAGGTAATTGGTTGCACAAGAGCTTGTTATTGGCTTCATAACAAAGGGGGTGAATACATACAAAACACACATGCCAATTATCAGTTTTTTAATTCTGAAAACATATTTTTATCTATATATTTTTCAAATTTTACTTCACCAACTATTGTGTTCTGATCCCTCACATATAATTCAGATAAAAAAAAAAAAAAAACATTGAACTAAAGGCTATAATGTAACAAAATAGGTAACAAGCCAAGGGGGTTGAATACTTTTTCAAGGCACTGTAAGTATAATCTAAAAATCAAATCCAAAAATTACATGTATAAATTGTTTTCAGGGAAGTAGTTTAATGTTATCCAAAAAAACAAAAACAAATGAAATATATATTTATATCATCTACTTAAAGGGGAGTTCCACCCACAATTTCACTTTTTAAATATAAATACCCCTGTAATACACAAGCTTAATGTATTCTAGTAAAGTTAGTTTGTAAACTAAGGTCCGTTTTGTTAGGTTGTTACAGCATTTAGATTATAAGTTTATAAAAGAAATTTACGTCGGCAGAATGGCACCGACAGGCACATCAACGTATATATACGTTGGTGCCTTGGGGGGGTTCGGGGGTCCGATCGCCCCCCCCCCCCCCCCCCGTACATGCGGCGGTCTGCGTGGCTGTAAGAGCGATCATTTCATTTAGGAAAGGAAGGAGGAAGCGATGTGATTTCTCCCTCTGCGTTTTTTTCAACCACCGCTGAGGAGAGATCACAACACAGTAAGTTCTGCACTAACACTACACATAGTCACATTTAAAAAAATACCCGATTTAGGACTTGGGTATTCTCGGCGCAATGCGGCGCCTGCGCACAGACCTAGGAGCTGACTGCGCAGGCACCGTATTTCTCCGAGTCCTACGGCTATGGCACGTCACACCCTCCGAAAAAAGCCGGAATAGAACTCGGAGAAATACGGCGCCTGCACAGTCAGCTCCTAGGTCTGTGCGCAGGCGCCGCATTGTGCCGAGAATACCCAAGTCCTAAATCGGGTATTTTCGTAAGATGTGACGGGCTGTATAGGCGCCATCCACCGCGGGGGAAAGATATAAAAAATAAAGATTACACAGTAAGTGGGGGATTTAAAAAAAAAAAAAAAACAGCATACTGGAGCTGACGCCAGTATGCTGGATCACATGAGAAAGACTATATTTAGGGTGAACCTCCGCTTTAAGTGTGGGCATCATGAAGCCAGACTGTATGACTTCCTGGATTTCAGCTTTGCATATCTCGCACATGCTCAGTGCTGCACAAGCAATGTAATAGGTTTCAGATCAGGTTTGCAAGGACTACTGGGAAACATGATGCCTATCCCAGAAACCCTTGCAAATAGCCTTGTGACTTAATAGCTTAGGCTAATAAGGAGGAGGAAGTAATGAAGGACTACAAAATAAAGGTATTTACAAGCAACAAAATAAATAAAAAATGTCCATTCTGAACACTATGAGATTAGGGCATGCAGCACAGGCAAACATAAAAAAATGGGTGGAACTCCACTTTAAGTTGCATAACATTCAGTATATCCAGCTTTATTGCCTTTGTTGTCGTTGCAGCCATTGGCATTTGGATAAATACAAGGCTTTCCATTGGGAACTACAGTACAACATAACAATTGTAATTAATGTTCATTTCACTGTGGTTGTGGCTGATCTGATTAATGGGATGTACCTGATAACCTCGGTCTCACTGGAGAGATCAAGGTTTGTAGAACAGACGTCTCATCCTGTGCTGGTGCAGGATCAGAGAGCACAGGGAGTATCAAACCGATTAAAAAGGTGATCTACAGCAATTCTTTCTAACAAGCTGACAAGGGGATATTGATGGTGATAGGAGCAGTAGCATGGAAAGGTTGCTGAGAAAGACTTGGGGGTGCATTTATAACACAGGGGTATGCCATCCCTTGGCCATATTGCTGCTTTAAAAAATGTATAAACTGCTCAGCACTGTGCTATACAAATGTGTTTAGTGCTTCAATTATACTTCAAAGCAAGCAAGTCCCCATTCACTTCAATAAAGGGAAACATAGCGTCAGGAGGTGGGGAGCACAGCCACATGACCTCAGATCCTGATATCACGATAGTCTAGAGTTCCTTGACCTTGGACTGTGCTCCAACCTCCACCCCCTGTCCAATGAAAACACCTTAATTTTCCACTGAGGCACTTCTGTTAAACTGGGAGTTGGCCTATCTCCACTGGGAAGGAGGGTGTAGCCCTTTGCCTTTATGGACCCAACTAACCCAGTGAAATTGGGTCTATAGTAACAAAAATAACCACTCGACCCCCCCCCCCGGGTCCGTCGATCAAACCCCCCTTACCCCAGGTGCTCAGTTGCTCATCGAACAACCCCCACCCACTTACAAGTTGGCCCACCAACCCCGCAGTTACTGCATCTAGGTCGTGGGCAGCTTTGGCGGCTTCCTCCCTGCTTCTACTCCCGTCCAATAAGGTCACTTTTCTTCTTTGTAAATCGAGTCTTAACACCCGCTTTCTGACTGGCGGGGAAGAGAGGCAGGAAGATAATATTAATTCGCTATTGTCACACAATTGGGTGGGCTTGGGGCGTATTGCTTTCCCCCCCGCGCCCACAATTTTTTAAACCAATTAGAGCCTCAGATCTAGATTCTGGAAAGAGATACAATGGCGTATCTCCAGATACGCCATCGTATCTCTGCGTCTGAGCCCTCCTATCTATGCGACTGATTCATAGAATCAGTTACGCATAGATTTCTATTAGATCCGACTGTCGTATCTAACGTGCATATTTACGCTGGACGCTAGGTGGCATTCCCGTCTAAAATATGTGAATGAGCCTAATACGCCGATTCCCAAACATACGTTTGCGTAAGCGTAGTTCTGGCGTAATGTCACCCCTGCTGTATGAGGCACAGCCAATGTTAAGTATGGACGGCGTGCCGGCGTATTTTTTCCCGTCGTTTACGTAAAACGTTCACAAATAGGGCTTTGCGTAAGTGATGTTGACGTTGTTTTCATTGAGTGATTTGGAGCATGCGCACTGGGATAAATTCATGGCCTGGCGCATGCGCGGTACGTTCGGCGCGGGATCGCACGTAATTTAAATAATACACACCCCCTACCCGCTCAATTTGACTTACGACGGGCCATTTACGCTACGCTGCCGCAACTTTACATGTGGCGGCGTAGTGTAAACAGCATACGCTACGCCGGAGTGGAGATACGCCGTTCCTACCTGAATCTGGCCCTCAAGCTCTAATTACGTGCTTCAAAAACATTGAAATCCATTTGTCCCAGACCCTGCGTGTAGATTAGGGGCTGGCCGGATGGATTAGGGCCACTGGTACACACTATGGGGTAATTTTACTAAAGTCAAATAGGCCATTCACTTTGCAAGGGAACGTTCCCCAGAGCTTAGTGAATACAGTGAAAATTCACTTTGTGAAGAATACACAATCACATGCAAGGAAAATAACAGTATGCTTGTACATGATGATTGAAGTCAGCATTGTTTTACTTCTAAACTAAGGAAAAATTAACCATTATGGGGGGAATTTATCAAGCAGACAGAATCTGGAGCAGTTCTTCATGGAAACAGCTTCTAGCTTCAGCTTGTTCAGTTAAAGAGGAACTAAAGTCTCCAAATAGAAAACTGAGGGCAGGCAGGATCATCTTTAGCAATAAAATAAACCTACCTGCCTAAATATTGTGAACTTTACTTCCACTTTAACCACTTGCTTACTGGGCACATATACCCCCTTCCTGCCCAGGCAAAATTTCAGCTTTCAGCACTGCGTCGCTTTAAATTAAAATTGCGCGGTCGTTTGCCTTACAAACAAAATTGACGTCCTTTTTTCCCCCACAAATAGAGCTTTCTTTTGGTGGTATTTGATCGCCTCTGCTGTTTTTTTTTTTTTGCGCTATAAACAAAAAAGTGTGACAATTTTGAAAAAAAACACAGAATATTTTTTACTCTTTGCTATAATAAAAATCCAATTTTTAAAAAAATATATTTTTTTTTTCTCAGTTTAGGCCGATATGTATTCTACATATTTTTGGTAAAAAAAACAATCGCAATAAGCGTATAGTAATTGGTTTGCGCAAAGATTATAGTGGCTTTTTTACTAGTAATACGGCGATCTGCGAATTTTGTCAGGACTGCGATATTGCGACGGACACATCGGACACTTTTGACACATTTTTGGGACCATTCACATTTATACAGCGATCAGTGCTATAAAAACGCACTAATTACTGTATAAATGTGTCTGGCAGTGAAGGGGTTAACACTAGGGGGTGAGGAAGGTGTTAAATGGGTGTCCTATGAGTGTTCTAACTGTGTGGGGGGAGGGGGGTGACTGGGGGAGGTGACCGATGCTGTCTCCCTATGTACAAGAGAAACAGCATCTGTCACCTCTCCCTGACAGGACGTGGAGCTCTGTGTTTACACACAGAGCTTCACGTCCCTGCTCTAAAACTGCCGATCAGCGGTTACCTGGCGGACATCGTGACCGCCAGGCACGCGCATCGGCATCTCGGGGACGCGCCGTATGCGCGCGCGCCGCCATCGGCGTGCACGCGCCCCCCAGTGGCCGGAAAAAACGATGCCGTCAATTGACGGCAGCTTGGAAATTCAGATCCCCAAAGCTGCCGTCAATTGAGCATATGCCGGGCCTCAAGTGGTTAAGCTTTGACAAAAAAAGCTAGAAAAGGGCTGGTTGCCGCGCATATCTGTCCTCCATTTTGATAAATTCCCATCTAGGAGTTTCTGGCTTATCCTCAGCAGTCAGCACACATGAGGCTCCGTTCACACCTAAAGCCTCGTACACTCAACCGATTTTCCTGGCAGGAGAGCTTTTGGCCGGGAAAACCGACGTGTGTATGCCTCCTCGCAGTTTTTGCGTCAGGAAAAAAGCCGGGAATCCCGGCTGGAAAATAGAGAACCTGCTCTCTATTTTCCCGTCTGGATTTCCAGTGTTTTTTTCCCGCCAGATCTACTACTTACCTATGGGAAACACTGCGAGGCAGTGCCGATGAAGCATACACACGGCCGGGATTCCCGGCCAAAGCTCCATGGCAGTTCTTCTTTCAGGTTCTCGGCTTTCCCCTCGGTTCTCTCGGCAGACTTTTTACCGCCGAGAAAACCAAGCCCTGTGTACAGGGCTTAAAGGGGTTGTAAAAGTAAAAATGTTTTCCCTAAATAGCTTCCTTTACCTTAGTGCAGAAAAAAAATGTTTTACCTTTACAACCTCTTTAACCGCTTAATGCCCGCCGCACGACTATGTACGTCCACAGAATGGCACGTACAGGCAGATGGGCGTACATGTACGACCTGGGACTAGGGGGCGGCCGCTCGATTTTGTCCGCCCCCTCGTGATCGCTCCCAGCCAATCCCCTGAGCCTCCGCCTTGTCACTTCCTCTGCCTGTATAATGTAAACACAGGAAGGGGGAAGTGATGTAATTTCTCCTCTCGTCGGTATTTTAAATCCGCCGAGAGAAGAGAAGACATCACAGTAAGTCGCACCAACACTACACTGACACCACACACATAGGCACATTTAACCCCTTCCGATCACCCCCCCCAGCCCCTGTCACAATGTCACTGATTGCAGTGATCATATATGTACTGATCACTGCATTTATTGTCAGTGTGACAGTTAGTGTGACAGGCAGTTAGTGTTAGGTCCAGGGTAGCCCCGTACCCCCTCTAATAAAGGTTTAACCCCTTGATCACCGCACTAGTAAACCCTTTCAACCCCTATTGCCAGCGTCACTAAGCGATCGGTTTTCTGATAGCTGTATTAGTGTCGCTGTTGCTGCTAGGTAACAATTTTTATTTTTTGCGATTTTTTTTTTTTACTAAAGACATGTGGCTGAATACATTTTGGCCTAAATGTTTGACTAAAATTTAGTTAATTTGATTTTTCTTATAACGAAAAGTAAAAACTATTGATTTTTTTTTCAAAAATGTCGCTCTATTTTTGTTTATAGCGCAAAAAATAAAAATCGCAGAGGCGATCAAATACCATCAAAAGAAAGCTCTATTTGTGGGAAGAAAAGGACGCAAATTTTGTTTGGGAGCCACATTTGCACGACCGCGCAATTGTCTGTTAAAGCGACGCAGTGCCGAATCGCAAAAACCCCTTGGGTCATTTGGCAGCATATTGGTCCGGGTCTTAAGTGGTTAAAGAGGTGGTTCACCCTAAATATACTCTCTCCCATTCGATCCAGCATACTGGCGTCAGCGCCAGTATGCTGTTTTTTTTTTTTAATCCCCCACTTACTGCGTAATCTTTAATTTTAATTTCTTTCCCCCGTGGTGGATGGCGCCTGTATAGCGTGTCACATCTTACGAAAATACCCGATTTAGGACTCGGGTATTCTCGGCGCAATGCGGCGCCTGCGCACAGACCTAGGAGCTGACTGCGCAGGCACCGTATTTCTCTGAGTCTTACGGCTATGGCGCGTCACACCCTCCGAAAAAAGCCGGAATAGGACTCGGAGAAATACGGCGCCTGCGCAGTCAGCTCCTCCGTGTTTTTGGAATGGAGGCAGGCAATTAAATGGTGTTGCCCCAAAAACATGGTAAAAAAATAAAAGGATGAAAAAAGAAACTCTCTGGTGTCTCTAGATGTGAATTGGGTTTTACAATCCATACAATCTCCTTCAGATCTATCAGCAACAACGTAGTGCAAGGGTCTGCCTGATTGGATAGTTTAGGTAGGTCCTCATAACATAATTTTGGTAAGTCTAAAGGGGATTGTAAAGTCAGATTATAACTTGTATGGTGAGATTCACATAGTATAATCACATGCACTGTGTGCTGTTAAACCATAGTATTTATTTGTTTAAATCACACCATTTTTATAAGCTGATTAATTTTTACAAGACAAAACACTATTTAAATTCTGTACAGGAACATTTAAGAGCCGAGGTGTTTATTGCTCCTGGTACTCTAGAGGAAGAGAGTTCGGAAACCCTCAGCCAAAAGCGATGTCACCAGGGGAAGCTGACTCTCGCTGGAATGCAATGTCAGATTCCACAAACCGTATGTGACATCGGAAATAAGAAACACTTTGTATGTGAAACCCGGGCTGGACATTCACACAAAGCATGTGATGTGACTGAGGGAAGAGGCGTGATTTACCACAACTATGAAATCTCTTAGCAGAACAACTACATTACTTGTGACTGTCTGAAAGGAACAGATGACAAACCAGCTGCTGATAAGGCCTGTTTATGTAATCACACTGGAAAAAATCGCATTAAAGCTCCAATTCACTTCTAGTCTATTCATTGTTTTCAATCAAGCCCCAAAATGCGTTACTTTTTGTATTGTCCCCCAGGACTTTTATTGGAATAGGCCTCGTACACATGACCGAGAATCTCGTTGTAGAAGAAACATCGTTTTCCTCGACGAGTTTCTTGTAAGGCTTGTCGAGAAGCTTGTCAAGCTTTCTTTGCGTACACACTGTCAAGACAAAGTCTTGTCGTTCTCAAACGCGGTGACGTACAACACGTACGACGGCACTATGCTTTTGCTAATCTCATATTACCGTGTGTTACTAAAAGTTTGGTGAGAGACGATTTTTTCAGTCTGTTACAGCGTGACGAATGTGCTATCTCCATTACGAACGCTACTTTTACCGAAGGTGCGCTCCCGTCTTATACTTTATTCTGAGCATGCGCGCATATCTAAGCATACACACAAACGTGTTTCTCGTAGTAAACCAGCCCGATGAGAAACACGACGATGAAATTGAGACTCCCGACAAGAAAAAAGAGAACTTGTTCTCTTTTTTTCTCGTCGAGATCCACAACAGTTTTCTCGACGAAAAGCATACACACGACCGTTTTCCTCGGCAAAAAAGCTCTGCCACCAATTTTCTTGATGGATTTTGTCGAGGAAAACGGTCATGTGTACGAGGCCATAGAGTTGTATCTGGACCTCTTTGCTGTGGTATAGCTCTTCAATTTCCATTGTTTTAATCAACAGAAACGGTATAAAGCTCACATATGTGCTTTTTTCAGATAACCAGGATTTCACGGATCTTTTGCATTTCTGCCACTCACTACTTAAGTCAATGGGCCAGATTCAGGTAGAGTTAGGCTGGAGTATCAGTGATACTCCAGCCTAACTCTCACTTTGAGCCGGCGTTTCCGTTTTCTGTAAGCAGAAAACAAGAAACGCCGTGTTGGAGTTCCTATACGAGCGGCATAATTGTATTTTGTCGTCGTATCGGAACTGCAATTTTCAAAATGGCGCTCGGGGTGTTCCCGATGATTAACGCAGAGAATATGTTAATCAGCGAGAATCGGCAATTCACGATCGTATTCGGGCCTGACGCAGTGACTTTCCGACGTTTCCGTAAGCGATACGCGGCGTAAAGAAAAACAAGCCCCCTAGTGGAGTATCCTATGTTAAGTATGGCCGTCGTCATCGCGTCAAATTTAAAAATTTTCGCGTCGTTTGCGTAAAACGTCCGTGAATGGGGATTGACGTCTTTGACGTTCACTGACAGAATTTGGAGCATGCGCACTGACAGTCGACGCATGCGCAGTACGTTCGCCGCGGGATCGCCCCTAGTTTAAATAATACACGCCCCCTACCCGCCCAATTTGAATTCCGCCGGCTCATTTTCGCTACGCCGCCGCAACTTTAGGAGCACGTGCTTTGTGAATACAGTACTTGCTCCTAAAGTTTCGGCGGAGTAACGTAAATGAGAAACGTTACTCCAAAATAAAGATTCGCCCATCTACCTGAATCTGGCCCAATGCGTCCATACACTGAGCAAATTTCAGCTGTTTCCCAAAGAACTGGTTGAAATACACTTAGTAAGTGTCCCTGTCCCCCCCACCCATTCTCTTCCTTTATCCTTACATTCTTTGATTGGAAAATCGAAGGAACTGGTTGGAAAATTATCAGCCAAACAGCAGCTGCATCCATTACGATGCAGCCATCATTTGGGCATTCTGACAGCCATTGGTTATTAGAATACAATGGTCAGCACTGTGGATAAGCCCATCTATACTGTATAGCAGGGGTTCACTATCTTTCTAAACAAAAGGCCAGTTTACTGTCTTACAGGGAGATATGACTGTGGCCCGTGGGTGTAGAAAGTGTCCCAGAATTTGTGAGAGCAAACAATGCTTCGAGCTTTGTGTTTAGTGAGAGTAAAAATTTTACATAGCACCTGTGGTCAGTTGGATTAACGTGGTTCTAAATTCTCAAGGTTTTTTACCTTCATGCATACTGTGTGATGTCAGGCTTTTGTTGGAAAATCCAACCGTATGTATGATCCATTGGACAATTGTTGTCGGATTTTCCTACAACAAATGTTGGATAACATGTTTTAAAATTTTCCGACAACAAATGTGTGACGTTGGATTATCCGATCCTGTGTACACAAGTCCGTCGGAAAAAATCCAAAGTACAAACACGCATGCTCGGAAGTAATGCTAACCATAAGGCCGCGTACACACGACCGAGAAACTCGACGTTCGGCAGTCAAAAAACTCATCAAGCTAAATTTTCCCATTGCCCATCGAGGAAATAGAGAACATGCATATAAACAAACAGAGAATATGGCACAGGGCGTAGGGTTGCTATTATTTTAGAGCAACCAAAAGAGGTTCATATATAGCGGAGAGACCACAACCCAAATATGGGTGAATTACCGTAGCTAGCATAAATGAGTCAAAAGAAAAAGGGCTACCAAACAGTTAATTTCCAAAGAAGGAGGAGATCACAGTTGATAAAAGGAGCTACTATTGGCAATAATGGGTCATACACGCTAATGTATAAAATAGTATAAATTTATTACAAAATTAATTTTAGAACCTCAAAAACCTAATGAAGTGGCTGAGTAAGCCAATAACATATAGGTCTCCAGAGTGACAAGCAGTAGTACATAGGCGAACAACCAGCTCACTGTGTATATATTGGTTGCCAACACATGGGGACAGATACATACATGCAACAAAAATAAAAGAAAACAAAAACAAAAACAAACACAGAAGTCCGGACGTGTGTGTACGCACTAGTTGGAATTCCCAGCGGGAAAGTCACCGCAATAAGTAATGAATCAATCAAGTATATATAATTTGGGGATAATTCCAATTAGTGCGTCCCCGCGGGGTATGGAAATAGTGGAGGTAGAGGTAACCAAAGGGGGGCTTATAGATAGCAATCTAATTGCTATATGGCCATGGACCTGAATACAGGGATAGTTGTGTGTAAGGACTCGACGATATCTCAGAAAAAACTCAACATCGTGGCATGATGGACTGCTAATATATCAAAAATAGTTATAGTCCTATGGTTGATGTCACAAGGGTCAGATATGGTTCAAGACTTGAAATTGTATAAATCATAGGTATATTTCCGTGTATGGATTTCTAGACCAAGCACCAATAGGAATATTAACAGTCTTTTGCTAGATGAAATGTTAAGAGTATATCTCTCCAAGGGATGCTGTCACCTAGATCTGAGAATAGTCTCCAAATATATCAAATGTACTCCACATTACCGTTTCCGCCGTGTCCGTGATCAGAGGGCGTTTTTACTTTACTTCATGTGTGGTAATGGTACGATCGGCTGTAGGTCATAGCGGGAGAGAGGTTCTGGATTCGTGGTTGCAAAAGGGGTTTTAGGGAGATCACTGCAGTGCCGTATGTCCTCCTGATGGAAGTGGTCGATGTGTAGGCAGCAGTGTGTTTTTAGAGTGTCTCCGTATCCCGTCTACAGCTACATCCTGCTCCGGGGGATCAGACACACAGAACGTCCTGGACCTCTGACGTCAACGCGTTTCGCTGGACGTAATCGCGTAGCTTCTTCTGGACGATGAGGTGGTTGGCGTGCGTTGCTCCTATATGTGCCGTCAACGCGCGCCCCCTCCTGGATGAATGGTTTTATGTTTTCAAATTACAGAGTTAGATAGATGGATACCGCCCCGTGTGTTGGAAATGATGTCTTGGATTGATGGCAGTCTTAAATTAGTTATTGTTCACGAAAAAACGACAAACATATATGTGGAAACAGGAACTAGTATATACAGAAGGAGTAAGGCCCCTCCACTATTTCCAGTAAATAGATACACAATATATCTTAAGACAAAAAAAGAAAAATATTTATAAAGTATATAGCAAAAAACATAAATATAAACAGAGCAAACAATTACTGAATTTTTTGAAAATTTATGTAAATGAAGGGGGAGGGGAGAGAGAGAACAGAGGAAGGATAGGGTAAAGGATTTATCAAACAAAGATATTGTGTACAAGTATGGCAGAACTATGCCGGCCAAATCTATACATGATTTGAGAGAGGATGTTTTACCCCCCTATATGGGTACATGTATGTTTGATTAATGAAGTACTATAGCTTATGACGGTCAGTGTACTTCTGGCTATGTAATAATCAGTAGGATAATAGAAGGAAAGCAAAGATGTATAGAGATAAAGTGAAGTAAATTGATGTGAAGTAAAAGATAATCAGAAGTCTAGTCTGATTGAAAGATTAGTGAGCCCAGTATTTTTGTGTAGGTCAGGAAAGAATAGAATTAGACTGGTAGGTTTCTCAGTATAGTATATCATATGTCTAAAAGATACAGTGGTGGAAGTGACAGGCTTTTATAGGAAAGATTGTAGATTCATTTCAATATTCATTCCTATGGGGGCCAAAGATTTGAGAGAAAAAATCCACCATTTTTCTTTCTGTAGTAAGATTTTATCAAAGTCGCCTCTTCTGGCTGACAATTTTAGTGCATAAATCCCCTTAACCTTTAAACCATCAGGTTTCCCATCATGGTATTCAGCAAAATGTTTTGCTACCGGACTTTCATGCATTTTTTCAGGGTTTACTTGACTCCTTGTTTTTTCTTTTTTAATGTCACGTAGATGTTCTCCAATTCTTATTCGTAGTTGTCTCTTTGTCTTCCCAATGTAGATTTTGTGGCAGGGACAGGTTAACATGTAAATAACCCTCTCCGTGGAGCAGTTAATTAGATCTTTGATTGCATATGTCTTCTGTCCTAGGGCATCTTTAAATGTGTCCGTTCGATCCACAAATGGGCATACTTGACATTTGGAGCATGCAAACATTCCCATGCTGCGTGGGTAGTCAGATAGCCATGAAGTGTTTGGTTTTTTAATGAATTCAGATCGAGTTAAGATGTCACCTAGGTTGTTTGTTCTTCGTGCCACCATCATGGGGGTTTCACCAACAATTTTGGCCAAGGATTTATTGCTGGTCAGAACATTCCAATGTTTCATTAGTATCTTCCTTACATTGCCCCATTGAGGGCCATAAGTAGTGATCATCCTCACTGGTCCTGATGGTTCATTTCTTGTGTGTTCTTTTTTGTCAGTTGAGAGTAGGCTGATTCTGCTCCTCTGTGCTGCTTTCAGTTTAGCCAGTTTAATCTGTCTGTGGGAATATCCCCTTTCCCGAAACCTTTGGTATAGGTCTTTGCTTTCCGCATAGTAGGTTGAGGGTTCAGAGCAGTTCCGTTTGATCCTCTTAAATTGGTCGGTAGGGATCCCGTTCTTTTGCCAAAGTGGGTGATGACTGTCTGCCCTCAATAGGGTGTTGGCA
The DNA here is from genome assembly GCA_029574335.1 of Rana kukunoris. NCBI lineage: Eukaryota > Metazoa > Chordata > Amphibia > Anura > Ranidae > Rana > Rana kukunoris. The sequence goes on from CM056057.1 coordinate 170,237,754, forward strand.
GCCGTTTCCTTGCGGAAGGTACAGGTAGTTATTTTCCCATTCTTTCTACAAATAGAGAACATGCTCTATTTTTGGCTCGACGAGTTCCTCGATGGGTTTCTCGGCGAAAAGTGTACACACGACCGTTTTCCTCGGCAGAATACGTCTCCCATCGAGTTTCTTGCTGAATTCTGCCAAGGAAACCGGTCGTGTGTACGCGGCCTCAGACAACATTAAAAGAAGTTGCACAAAGGGTGGTGCTAAAGAGCTGAAAAACCACATAGTTTTGTGCTTGTTGGACGACAATTATTTGCCGTTTGTATGCAAGACATGTTCACAGCCAACGCTCTTCAGACAAAAGTCCTGCGCTTTGTCCGCGGAACATCTGATCTTGTGTACGAGGCTTAAGACACGCAATTTAGAAAAAGTAAATATGTTTATTTCATTTTTCTGCATTCCCTATATTCAGACCTAATCATAGTTTCCTATATGCACTGTTCTAGGGCATTTCATTATTTCATTCATTTATTCATAATAAAATAATTCAAATGTGTGTAAAAAAAGGAAAAAGAAAAAAAAGTTCCAGCCAAATCCATACAACTGATTTATCTCTCTGTATAAGAGAATGTGAGTCTACTAAACCGGATATTCTTATCAGACAAATCAAACTCTTCCTGTACTGTTCCTGCTCTGTTGACTTTTTCATGTGAGACGCCACAATTATCTGACACCCGCTAGCTACCCATCAGATGGAAGTCTCACAAGAGTGTGAGTGCAAATAAAACAAAGCAGGCTCGGCTGCTTCTGCTATGATCACTATCATCCAGTCAAAATCCAGAAAAGTAACCACATGACTTCAGAAAAGGAGTGGGGGTGGAAATTAAAAAATAATGCCTGTCTACAGGCTGGTGCATGAGATATGTAAATAAACTGTCGCTCACAGCAAGGGGGCGGAACGGACTAAGGTTTTTCTCTGTAAGTCCGTTTTATTTCACTGAACGATAAAAGAGCATTGCTCAGAGCTGGATTAACTCTGGGTGGCAAGATGATAGTAAATATTATACTGTACATTGTGACATCAACAAATAAATAAAACATTTCGGGTTTAAATCCACTTAAAGGGCACTGGGGTTGTACCCATTACTGACTGATCTATGGGCCGGACTAAAAGACAAAAAACAAGGCAATAGTGTGTACAAGAAGGTATCCCCAATCAGGGCCGGCGCTGACACTAGGCGGATTAGGCGACCGCCTAGAGCACACTGCTAAGGGCGCCAGGCCACTGGTTACTCCACTCCTTCACTGTTCTCTGTCCTCACTGTCCTCTGTCCTGACAAGCAGCGCCGCCAACACCCCCCCCCAAAGCTCCAGCTCAGTGTCACATCATGTGTCTGGCTGCAACCCCCCAGGGTGCTCTCCGCTCTCTGATGTGTCACTGTCTGTGTCCAGCATCTCCCTGTACGCTCTCCGCTCTAAAATGTGTTTTTTAGAGTCAGGCAGCCGCCCCTCCCTCTCCGCTCTCTGACACTGTCTGTGTGTGACATGTGTCCATAGTTAACACCGAGACCAACCAATCTCCGCTCTCCCTCTGTGTCCAGCAGCACAGCGCCCCCCCCCCTCTCCTAGCTGTGTCACTGGAGCGGATGGACATGGATGCATCATGGGAAATTATAGCGTGGTTGGCGCCACAGAGGTAGCAGAGTTGATGAGAGCAAACAGGCAGCAATCACAAGGTCATCGATCGTTGTCGGAAGTTTGCTCAGCCCATAGGCGTGCACACAGGGTGTGCCGGGTGTGCCCAGGCACACCCTAATCACCCCATGCGCATTAGTGTTATCGCTCTGTGTAGCAACAAGGACATGGGAAAGATCTCCCCATAAGATAAGTGTTTATGCTCTTCTCTTTCACTGTGCCAGCAGTGTGCCGGGGTCATATATATGATGAGGATGATATAAGATTTATACTGTGCCAAATATGCCCCCTTAGGAGCATGTCTAGGCGTAGATACATACACATGCATCTGTGTTTGAGCTTAAGGGTGCACACCCTAATCCCTAAGGCTGCGCACATCTATGGCTCAGCCCAAGACTGTCACCTGCTGACAATGGTGAGTAAAAACTGTTGTGTACTGTATATGTGATGACAATGACATATCTGCCAAATGCCCCCCCCCCCTCCAGGGATTGATTACATTGATTGGCGTTGGTGAGGCTGCATTTGATGGGCGCTGGTGAGGCGGCATTTGATGGGTGATGGTGAGGTGTTATTTGATGGGCGCTGGTGAGGCGGCATTTGATGGGCGCTGGTGAGATGGCATTTGATGGGCGCTGGTGTGGCGCCATTTGATGGGCGCTGGTGAGATGGCATTTGATGGGCGCTGGTGAGGCAGCTTTTGATGGGCGCTGGTGAGGCGGCATTTGATGGGCGCTGGTGAGTTGGCATTTGATGGGCGCTGGTGAGGCGGCATTTGATGGGTGCTGGTGAGATGGCATTTGATCAGCGTGGGTGAGGGTTTATTTGATGGGCGCTGGTAAGATGGCATTTGATGAGCGCAGGTGAGGGTGTATTTGATGAGCGCTGGTAAGATGGCATTTCATGCGCACTGGTGGGGCTGCATTTGATGGGCGCTTAATTAAAAAGGTGGGGTTTGCATGGGCAGGGAAAAGGGGGCAGAGTCAAGGGTGGCAAAATGAGGTTTCGCCCAGGGTGTCAAAAATCCTTGCACCACCCATGACACTGTTTACAAATGCAGAAGAGTCTTGGAGTCCTCCCAAAAGAAATTGTAAACATGTTCTGCTTTTAAATTCAGAATTCTCATGCCCCAAAAAATCATATAAAAAATGCCGCTACAATAGTCTGATCAATAGTGCAGAGTTTTCGATAGCCGATCATGACAGTTTATCCGATCGGACAAGCACGGAAATCTTTCTCATATGATACCAGCTTGTACGATTTTTGTTTTAATCTGTACAGTTATCGTCCGGAAATTCAATACACGTTACATCACTTCCGAATTTTCGATCTGTCGTCCGAGAACTTCCGTTACTGTAGTAGCCTATTTTCTAATTTCTAACAGCGACTAGCAAGCAAATTTTTTTTTTCGAATAGTGTGTACGGGGCATAAGGTCAGAAGTCAGAAGTCTGAGATCCAAAGTCACACATTTATGACTTGGAAATGTTCCTAGCAAACACAGATAGAATTCCCATACCGATGTTCATGCCACCATGGTTTATATTAGACATATAGTATAGCACAAATGACAGGAAAAAAAAGTTTAATATTGCACACAGTTATCCTGTAGCCTCCACAGGCATGCGCAAGGGGTGGCAAGCTGTCAATCATAATCTACCTGTTGATAGTGGGCAAGTGACTGGTAAACCTTGATCCTTCTTTGCCAAACCCCAGAACCTGGACAGGAGAGGCTGTGGAGTTGGAATTTAGTGGAAACTATCTGTATTTTCCTTGGGCAGCAGCTGAAAGTAGGCTTCTTCTCCTCTCCCTCTCGCCGACATTCAGCTGCCATGGGAGAAAAATACAGGGGATTGGTACCAGTATATGCCACCCCCATCACCCCTTCTGTCCCTCTTTCTGCTACCCGGGTCTCCCCCTTCCCCCATTGTTTCAGGATGGAGAGCAGGGAGGAGGCCGGTATATATATATACACGCATATGTGTTGGAGCTTTGAGGTGCACACTCTAATGCAATAGGCTGCGCACACCTATGGTAGCCTCTATATTCCTCTGGTTATTTTTATAGCAAACACTCTCCTTATATTATCCAGGCACGTGTAAGGCCTCGTACACAAAACCGTTTTCCTCGACAAAATCCATCAAGAAAAATGCTGGCAGAGCTTTTTTGTCGTGTGTATATTTTTCGTTGAGAAAACTGTCGTGGATCTTGACGAGAAAAAAAATTCTCTTTTTTCTCGTCGGGAGTCCCAATTTCCTCGTCGGGCTGGTTTACGACGAGAAACACATTTGTCTGTATGCTTAGAAACCCGTGCATGCTCAGAATAAAGTATGAGACGGGAGCGCACCTTCAGTAAAAGTAGAATTTGTAATGGAAATAGCACATTCGTCACGTTGTAACAGACTGAAAAGCGCGAATCGTCTCTTACCAAACTTTTACTTAACACGCAGTAACATGACAATAGCAAAAGCAGCTCCAAGGGTGGGGCCAGTGGAATCAAACTTCCCCCTTATAGTGCCGTCGTACCAGGGCTCAAGTCTGCAGGAACGCATAGGACCGGAGTTCCTGCACTTTTTTCACAGCAGGAACTCAGTTCCCTTTGCAGGACTAGAGCAGCCGAGAGCAGCCAAGCCGCCCGAGCCAATTCTTCAATAAGCGGCGATGCCCAGCTCGAGTCATCTTTAGGGGCAGGCGAACCTTAGTAATCCTTTGTTATAGGCCGCTTCCTGTATATGGATTCATCAGGTAGTGTCTGGGTATTCTGTTACTTCCTCGATGCCGCAATGTCTCCTGGGAGCTTTTGTCATTGCTCCCAGGAAACATTGCTGAGGTCTGCCATGAGTTATCGCGGGATTTAGAAAGAACTTACTAAGATACAGTGGATCGAAAAAAAAAAAAACATGCGGTTTAGTAATTATGCATATGAGCGTATCATTTTTTTTGGGTGGGGAAGTGGATCTTTGGTGGGAGTTCCCACACTTTTTCCCCCAGGACTTGACCCCTGCGTCGTATGTATTGTACGTCACCACGTTTGAGAACGACGAGATTTTGTCTTGACAGTGTGTATGCAAAGAAAGCTTGTCAAGATTCTCGACAAGCCTGACAAGGAACTCGTCGAGGAAAACGATGTTTCTTTTACGACGAGTTTCTCGGTCCTGTGTACGAGGCCATTGACATACAAAAATAAAAAAGCTTTGTAATTAAAGGGTTAAAAGGTTAGAAGGTTAGAAGGTCTCTGCTTGGATCTCCTACCAACTGCCTGACAACCTCTCTGACCCTAATGTGGCTAAGTGTGAATCCAATCCACTGTGATAAGCCCCTGACTTAAGTGCACCTAGGACAAGTGCCAAAAGGGAAGATACTGAAATTTATGGCTTGTGTAATCAATGTCTCTGCATGATAAATGTTCTCTCCTGTCACATTGAACTATACTCTTATTTAGATATGGTGCTTCCAGACAAAGAGCTCGATTTAGCCCTCGTTTACACTGAACGTACAAATTTCAGTGCAAGTTCAGGGGCGATTTGAAAGACATCTGTGCGGGTTCATGCACAGATGTCTATTGAACTCGCCGCAAAGTCCTCAAAAGCAGTACAGGAAGTACTTTTGTAAATCGGTGCGGCGCTACAAATTTGGCGTTGCACCGATTGGGAAAGTGCTGTTGCCAAAATGTCAAATCGTGCCGATATGAACGGGGGCTAAGGGCTCTTTCAATCAAGTGTTAATGCTTACTGTCCTCTGAAAAGTCAACACGGGGGAACACTTTTCAGTGGATGGTATAGCAACAGCTAGCAGGCCTTCAGGAGTTTTTTTAACTTTTGTTTTTAATTGACAAATGGCAATTTTACATTTGGCTTGTGGTTGCGGAATGACCCTATTAATCTCAATTGGCAAGTTTGACAGGCGGTGCTGTCAAGCTCTGCAGCCCAAGTTAAAAATGCTCTGTCATGTTGTAATGTTAGAGTTCCAGTAGGCTGCTGGGGGGGGGGACGACATAAAATCGCAGGTTCAGCTGCCTGTTTTTATTGCCACCTGGCCCGCCAGTGTGAAAAAGCTCTACTTGCCTTAAGGAAGAACGAACAATAGATAACCCCACAGGTCAACATTATTGGGCATCTTAGTGAGGCCACGTAGAAAATAGTGACTTAACCCTGAATTGGAGGTATGGCTATTTTTGCAGTAGTCCACGCTACTACCAGGGGCGGACTGACAACTCATGGGGCCCCCGGGCAATAGAAGATTATGGGGGCCCCCCCCGGCTTACAGATGGCCACCATGCCAGGAGGTAGAGCAGAGGCGGGGCAGCTAAAATCTCGGGATTATCACATCAAAAGCATGTCGGTTTCGGACATATCAGGGACAGATGTAAAAAAAAAAACACAGATTTTTTCATACTGTCCCTGGTTTTACTGAGCCTGGCAACCCTAATGGGGCCCCCTAGTGGCATGGGGCCCTCGGGCAGTGCCCGGGAGCCTCAATGGTCAGTCCGCCCCTGGCTACTACAATGATCCTCATTTTGTTTTGGCTTCTGCAGCTGCCCTGATGCATAGTAACCATAGGGGGACGCTTACTCGGCATTGGAGCAATTTAGAGAACAATTTTAATTTGCTCATTAAATGCAAAGCCTTCTGTGATTGTAAAAGGTGGAGAAGTGAACCGATGTCACACTGTGGTACCCTGTTGTGCTAAGGTTCTCCACCAGAGGCCTCATGATCTTGATAGCCTATGTTTTTAGCTGCTACTTGTGAGTTGACAATTATCTTTTACCACAATTAATATGTAAATTCCGATGTTGCCCTCCTGTTCTCCTTATCGGCTTACTCTGAGATAACCTCAGGCACTGCCTCAAGTGTTTGAGTCCAGCAGAGAGTTACCCAGGATGTTCCAATTGAACTTTATGAACTCCATGCTGATGTCATCACCATTGTACACATCACATATTGCATATATCTCTCCTCTTTTTAGTACATTAGCACAAAACAATTACATTAGAACATGTACATAAGTACAAACATACTTACAGCGGAGCATACTGTCATTATAAAGTTTGAGGCTAAAGTATGGCCAATGACTATTTTTAAACATGGGCACTATAAAAAAAATAAGTTACAACTACTGCCCTTCTCTGCCCTTCTCTAGCCTCAAACTAAATTCGATCTCCCTCGATAGGTATTCTATAGCTACCTGCAAATTCAACATTACGCCTTGTCCATAGCACCTAACCTGCAATTCCCCCCCCCCCCCCAACTCCCTTTAAACTGCTGATCTTGGCCAGATCGTCCCAGAAAGGCCTAATCTCTGATATTTACAGAATACTAAATGCTTATCTCCTAGAATCCCAGGGTAGACACTCCTACATGATCCGATGGGAAAAAGCCCTTAACGAGGTAATACCCATGGAGCAATGGCGGGTTATCTGATCCCAAGCAGCTAAGAGTTCACTCTGTACGCTGTACAAAGAAAATACATATTAAATCCTCCTATTTTAGTATATGACACCTGACATGCTTCACACCATATACCCCACCAGCTCTGATTGCTGCTGGCGGTGTCAGGGAGACAAAGGCTCACTCTTTCACATTTATTTGAGCTGCCCAATGATTGCTCCCTACTGGTCCGAGGTGCAGCGATTATTGAGCCACATGTTAGACATGTCCCCCAAATTTTTCCTCTTGGGCCTACCCGCTCCGGGCATCGCCTACAAAAAGCTAACCCACCATATCCTGACAGCTGCTCTCTGTCTTGTAGCCCTAAATTGGAAGAGCCGCTCTCCCCCTGCCCCAGAGGCCTTGCATGCTAGGATCAAAAATGTGGAGCTGATGGAGAGAATGACCGCCAGGATACAGGACAGATTGGAGGCCCACGACATTGTCTCGGGGCCATGGTGCCTTCAGGAGGACCAGTTGTAATCAGGTGGATGAGCTAACTCGATGACCTTTCCCTCTTCTCTTCTCTCTACCCCTCTTGTTATTTTTATTTTCTGTTGTCTCGAATTTTGTTTTATTTTTAATCTTTTCCGCTTCTTCTTCCTCTCCCCCTCCTATTGGGAGTATCCATGTGACTCCCCCCATGTTTAACGTTTTGCAATGTACTAATCTATGCTATTGTGATATGGCAACTTTGACCCCAATTGTACACTTGCTATGGCCTAGGAGCATGTAGACGGCTCATGTTATTTACTACCTGAATACATGTAACACAGGCAGATATGTGCCTCGTGTCCTTGTACCCCTCCTTATGCTGTATCACATGTCCCTGTTAGATTGTATGCAACCTTTCTCTTTTCAATAAAAAGTTATTTGAGAAAAAAAATAAGTTACCTCCACCAATGAAGTGTGCCCGATCTCTGGCTACTGCAGGGTATGTTATTACTTTTTTTCAACCTGCAGTCTCCTGTAGTACACTCCTTCATTCATGAAAAGACTGGCAAACTGTGAATAGAGGAGTTGTGGGTGACCCTTGAGAAAGTCACATGTTAGTGACGCAACGCGTTGGAAGGACTTGGGTGACGTTACTTCCGGTTACAGCCGATATCGGAAGTTCCAATTGCAGAGTGTATGGCTGCTATTCACAAAGCGGTTACTTTAACTGTTATGCCACATACACACGGTCAGAATTTCCGACAACAAATGTTCAATGTGAGCTTTTGGTCGGATATTCCGACCGTGTGTATGCTCCATCGGACATTTGCTTTCGGAATTTCTGACAACAAATGTTTGAGAGCTGCTTCACAATGCAATTCCGACGCACAAAAATCTTATGCATGCTCTGAATCAACTCGACGCATGCTCGGAATCATTGAACTTCATTTTTCTCGGCTCGTCGTAGTGTTGTACCTGACCACGTTCTTGACGTTCGGAATTTCCGACAACATTTGTGTGACCGTGTGTATGCAATACAACACACAGTTTTGTTGTCGGAATGTCCGACCTTGTGTACGTGCCATAACTCTACCTTTGTTTTTAATAAATACTACTGGCAACAGAACACATTACGTCTCACCGATTATTTTCTAGAGGTTACAGCACACAATTTTTTCCTGTTGATTGGTTGCTAGAGATTACTGTACAGTAATACTGCTCACTGGTTGCTAGAGGTAACAGCACGACATCTCTCCACTGCAGAGAGACATGATATACATATGAATGCCATCTTTATTTTTCATATGAATGCTGCCGGTCTCAGCTATTTACATATGAATGCTGCCGGTCTCAGCTATTTACATATGAATGCTGCCACTATTTACATATGAATGCTCCTATTATTTACAAACAAATGATGGTTATTTACATGTAAACACAGGGTCTGCGGTGAGTCATCTGTACACAACAATAGAGCAGAGCTGGGCAGCATTAGTAGCAGCACTTCACACTGAGATATCAGGACACAATAAAAGACTAAAACTTCAAGGGACTAGGGAATTTAAACAGGGATAGTTGTCAAGTATGAGGCAGTTGCTTTGGGACCCACAACAATGACAGGGCCATTTTGCCCTGCCTTAAAGATGGCCCTGGCGACGGGTTTAAAACAGGCAGTGAGGAGACTACATATAGCAGATCACTTTTGAGTGGGGTTGCAAAATCTGGTGCAGATGGTAGCCAATCGGCTTCTAACAACAACAAAAAATGGAAGCTGATTTTGCACTCTTCATTTTTAGTAATACCAATCAGGCAGGCCCTTGCATTACATAGTGGTAGATGGTGGATCTAAAAGAGATTGTACAATCAGATTGTATGGTGTATATGACAAGCTTTAGACTGACAGTCTGTGAAATTTCAGCTCAGGAGCTGCAGAAGTTGGCAATTAAAAAATAAATAAAACCAACAACCAAGTACACACATGATGAAATCAAATGTAAGTATACCGGTGATATTTGGAATTCAGCCTGAAGTTCTCGTCTAAGGTCGGAAACATTCAGCCGAGTAATAAAATCCTCCCTTCATAGATAAGAATGAGAAACTTAAACAGATTTCAAGGCAAGCCTGCTAGAACGCCCTTGGGAATCTCTTACAATGGACTTGCTGAGTATTCTTCAAAAACTCTGACAGTATTTTGAATAGATAAGCTAATTCTGGGGCGATTAGAAGAACATTCAATAACCTGGTAATCTTGCAGAGCAGGAATAAGCACAAGTCAGCTTTTTAAGCCAGAGATAATTTGTCTTCCAAAGAGAGCCTTGTCTATGTGCTGCTATACAATCCGACGCACATGCCTCTGAATTATTACATTGCATTTCCAAGTCCCTGAATGCCACAAGTATTCCGAACAAATCGAGGATGGCCAATATAATCTATTACTCCAGGAGAGGAAATGGAATTCTTCTGTCTGCCGGGCTACCGTATTAAAATGCTTGCAGCTTTAATAGACCATTTATAGGTGTCTATATATATATATATATATATATATATATATATATATATATATATATAAATATATATTCCGTTGTTTTAAAGCATATACAGTGAAACCTTGGTTTACGAGTAATGCAGTTAACAAGCGTTTTGCATAACGAGCAAAACTAGCAGAATTCAAGCTAATGGGGTTTGGGCGCAGGTAACACTCGGAACGTGCCATTCGAAAATACTCAGAATTACTCAGAAATGCTTGTGTTTCCGAACCTTTGCGAGGGTTTCTGAGATCAGCCGAGTTGTCCCTGAGTATTTCCGAGGCTCTCCGGCGCCCCCCCCCCACCTCTGGCCACACACGTTATTGCATGCCATAGAGGTCAATGCGGAACTAATTATCTTAGTTTCCATTGACTTTTATGGGGAAACTCGCTTTGATATGCAAGTGCTTTGGATTACAAGCATTCTCCTGGAACAGATTATGCTCCCAATCCAAGGTTCCACTGTATTTAAAGTATTTAAAGTTTATTGTTAATAAACCCAAAAACTAAAATTTAATAAATTACAGTTTATCAATCTTTAACCACCCTGGCGGTAATCTTGAGTGTGGCTCGGGGTTAAATTTCAGTACTATTAGTGGTAACCCCGAGCCACACTCAGAATTGTATTGCAGGATCCTGGGGCAGTGTCCCCAGGATCCTGCAATGTCCCCCCACTGTGTACTCTGCCCTATGTACTGTGTGCCCGGCTCTGTTCCCTGCGAGCGTTGCAAAGCACAGGGGACATTTTACATCCCTTTTATCCCTAGTGCTTTGTCCGGTGCCCTGCCTGCACTTTTATAATATATATACTGTTCTTTCTGCCTGGAAACTTGAGAATGCCCATGGCAACCAAAAAGTGTCCCTTTACGTCAAAAGTGGTTTTAGAGCAGATAGAAAACAGCGATAAGAAATTACAACATTTGCAGAATTGAGCGATAGTGAATCGAGGGGAAATATTTTTTATAATTATTAATAGTTATTTATTATATTATAATTTATGATTCAAGTTTCAAACTTTATCATACCCGGGATGCCTACTAGACTCTCGTTTGGACAGATTTAGGTGAGTTATTACTAAGAATTCCAGGCCTACAATATAAAACGCCAAATTTCTATGCAGAACAATTGTACAGCTTTATTGCGCAAAAAATCTGACATAATCATACAGCCAGGGTGGTTAAATGTGGTGGCTGCATTACTTTTCTTTTCTTAGACTTTTTCTCTCTGTTTTGACCTGGTGATCCAGCCAGTAACACACTTTCTGTCTTGGTGGCTCCACTCTGGATGGAGGAGCAATGAAGACACCTTTGGACAACAGTATTTGCAGCCCCCCCTCAGCCCTCCTAATACTTACTGGAGCCCCATCTCTGTCCAGCGATATCCATGAGTGTCTTCGCCATCCAAGACCCTCCCTCCTGATTGGCTGAGACAGCAGTGGCGCCATTGGCGCCTGCTGCTGTCAATCAAAGTCAGTCAGCCACTCAGGAGAGAGAGGGGGCCAGACCGCAGCTCTGTGTCTAAATGGACACAGGAAGCTGTGACTCAGCTTGGGTGCCCCCTTAGCAAGCTGCTTGCTGTGGGGGCACCTGACAGGAAGGAGGAGCCAGGAGCACAGAAGAGGGACCTGAGAAGAGGAGGATCGGGGCTGCTCTGTGCAAATCCACTGCAACAGAAAAAAATGAGAAATTGGTATCACTTTAAGTATATGTTTTTCTAAAAGTCAGCAGCTACCGTACTTGAAGCTGTGGGCTTTTCTTTTTTTTTTTTAAGAGGAACGTTCCTCTTTAATATATCGGATTCTCCAATTTCTACAGTTCTGATGTTCTGACACATGTATGACTGGCTTAAAATAATCCTGTCCCAAATCTGTTCAATCTAAGCGTACAAAGAAAAAATAACTAGCAGAGGTTATCTTTGGTGAAAACGGCATGCCAAAACAATCAGAAGATATAGAGATATAGGCAGCTGATGTTCTATGAAAATGTCACCTTTAGGCCTCATTCACACAGGCCTTCTGTTGTGCATACCAGTGCAAAGGGCCATCTTTATCCATGTGGGGGGGGGGGGGGGGGGACGTGACGTGTGTTCTGTGTCCCTGTGGATATCATAGGAAAAAGGTGTCTCCACCCACTGAAGCTTTATCACCAATCCCCTTTTCCACAACGCCCAAAATGTTCAAAATCCAATTGTCATTCGGACAGAAAGTGAGGTGATATCTTCTGTACAGGGACACAGACAGCAAAACAAATGTTACAGGGGTGTCAACCCTTCCTTATGTTATCCAAAAAGCTTAGAAATTCGTTTTTTTTTAGCTGGAGTTACACTGAAAAAAATTACCTGTTCTGACTTGCAAACAAATTCAACTTAAAGAATCACTAAAATAAATGTTCTTTTTAGCTAAATAGCTTCCTTTACCTTACTGCAGTACTGGTTTCATGTCCTTATTGTTAGTTTTTGCTTTGAAGTTGCTGTAATCCTGCTCTGTTCTCCACACTTCCTGCTTGTCTGTTTCCTTATAACCACCATACTGGGAGCTTTCTCACGATGGTTTAAGCCAGCTTTTCTCAACTTTTTTACCGCTGGGGAACCTTAAATTTTTTTTTTAGGTCTCAGGGAACCCCCTGATAAAACCCATTCATTGGGGGTCAGTGGGTCAGTGGGAACAATGCCCCTTACTTTGGTGGTCAGTGAGAAGAATGCCCTTTTTTTACAGTAGTGGTAAGAATGCCCTTTTTACAGAGAACTATGAAGATAATTGGTGTAATACCACTGGCTCCTCCAAGTGGAACAGGCTCAGAATTATGTAGAAACCATCAAACAGGAGGCAAATCAGCTACAGCTCAAGGAACCCCTAGCCACCTCTGGAGGAACCCTAGGGTTCCACGGAACCCTGGTTGAGAATGGCTGGTTTAAGCTGTCATTACTGTGTGTCTAAAACTTCCCAGAACCAATCAGATTCATTTTAAAAACAAAACACTGCCCTGGATTTGTTTGTTTTTGTTCTGTGTGTCTATTTCTACTTTGCAGAAACATGAAGCCAGTTCAAAAGTGAAACTAACCTGCAGGCACATAATATGATTGATTTTTATCTATTTTTAATCATTTTGAAAAGGAATCAGTTAACTTTTATGTCTCTATACCCTGTAAACAGTCATTTCAGCAAAACATTTTTTTTCCTTTAGTGACCCTTTAAGAACAAACCTACAGACCCCATTTTATTTGTAACCCGGAGACTGCCTGTATTTAATGCTAGCAGCATAAGGTTCAAAAATAGTCAACGATCATTAAGAGAGAGAAGTTCCACTTTAAAAACCACCAATTTAATGTTTTTGATCCTGCTTAACACAGGGGTGCTTACTGTATATGCTGCATGAAATTACATTTTAGTAGATTGCAGCGTAGAGCATGAGTTGCAGGTGACCACAACCAATTTAGATGTTATTAAAAGCTTCCACTGCTACTCCCTTGGAAGATGTCCCATCTGACAAAATGGGTAGGGAGAAGCCTAGCTTTGACGACATCACGTCTGTCCAGATGCCCGTTGGGTATGAATGAATGAATGAAAAAACTTATATAGCGCGGCACATGCGAATCAAATCGCCTCTGGGCGCTAGTTGTATCCGTCTCTCTTGACATCAAAAGAGCAGAGTTTTAATCCGTCTTCTGAAGGTCAGGTGGTTTTCCTCCAACCGAATGCTGGTTGGTAAAGCGTTCCAGAGTCTGGGACCCTGGACAGCAAACCTTCTTTCTCCTTTGGACCTGAATCTGGCTTTGGGTACTTTGACCAAATTTTGGTCACTGGATCGCAGAGCGCGATTGGGGTTGTGGGGTTCTATTTTATCGCAAAGATATTGCGGGGCTTTTCCATGGATGCATTTATGGGTCAGACAGAGTGCTTTAAAAGCAATTCTGTCTTTTACCGGCAACCAGTGAAGGGATCTCAGCGACGGTGAGATTGATTCCCAGGGTTTTTTCCCAGTCACCAGTCTGGCGGCCGTATTTTGTACGACTTGCAGACGAGCGATTTGGTACTTTGGGAGTCCGAGGTAGAGAGCGTTTGCATAATCCAGACTGGAGTTCACAATCGTTCCCACCACGACTGGCACATCTTCTTTGGGAATAAATGGGATCAGTCTGCGGAGTAGGCGCAGCAGATGGTGAGATCCGCTGACTACTGACCCTATTTGTGCGTCCATAGTCATGTGGGTGTCAAAAATGATCCCAAGACTTTTGACTTCGGCGCTCGGGGAGATGATCTGGCCCAGAATGGGCGGAGGTGTCCAGGTTGTTGTGAGTTGACTCTTGCGACTGGCCTGAAACAGAAGAAGTTCTGTTTTAGAATTGTTGAGTTTGAGATAACTCCTCGTCATCCACTTTTCTATTGAAGAGAGACAATTCTCTAAGTTGAGATGACGATCCTTTCTATTGCAGATGTGAAAATACAGTTGCGTATCGTCTGCATATGAGTGATAAAGTAGTTGTTGACTACTGATGACTTCAAAGAGAGGTCGAAGATAGATGTTGAAAAGCACCGGTGATAGAGGTGAGCCTTGGGGGACTCCACATTCTAGAAATGAACGGTCCTAATTTCACCGTTTGAGATCGGTTTCCCAAAAAAGAGGAAAACCATGGTAAATCATTCTCTGTGACTCCGGCTACCTCAGTCAGCCGAGTCAGTAGCAGTTTGTGATCTACGGTGTCAAAGGCTGCGCTTAGGTCCAGCAGAACCAGGAGAGAAGATTCTCCTTCGTCTGCGGCCTCCAGAACGTCGTCCCATATTTTGAGCAGTGCAGTTTCCGTCCCGTGTCCGGGACGGAATCCCGATTGCAGTGGATCGAGTAAGTTGTGGGTATCTAGATGCTGTTGCATCTGTTGTACCACCACTTTCTCCATTACCTTAGAGAAAACGTTTAGCATTGTTATGGGACGGCGGTGATTTGGGTCCTTGGGATCCAGGGTAGGTTTCTTCAAGATGGGCTGGATTGTGCCCTCTTTCAGCAGGGAGGGCACTATGCCTTCCTTAAATGACTGGTTTATAAGCTGCGTAATGGGAGGCGCCAGGATATCGGCACATTCCTTTAGCAGCTTAGTGGGGATAATATCATTAGGCGAAGTGCTGTTCCGCAATGCGCCGATGATATTTTCTGTGTTCTCGATGGAAACGGGTTCCAAAGTGAACTTTGTTGGTTGTAGTGTGTTCCTCTGGATGCTGTGTGGTAGCTCAGGGGCATTATTTTGCGAAATGCTTTCCCGGATTCCCTCAATTTTATTGATGAAGAAATCCGACAATTCATCGCAAAATTCTTGGGTGTCTGTGTTGGGGGCTTCAAGACAGTGTGGATTCATGGTCTGTGAGACCAGCTTGAAGAGATCCCGAGGGCGGTTTAAAGCGCTGTTGATAGCCATGGAAAAATAGTTTTTCTTGGCTTTGAAGATTTCTATGTGGTATCTTCTAGTTGCTGCTTTGTAGAAGGCGAGGTTCGTCTCGGAAGCGTTTCTTTTCCAGGCGGCTTCTGCCCTTCTACGCTCTTGCTTCAGTAGCGATAGCTGGTTGTTGAACCAGCCTGCCTTGTTTTTCCGGGTAAGGACTTTGTGTTCAGGCGCTACTACGTCGGCTGACTGTAGTAGGGCTGCATTTATGGCATCCAGAATATCTGCGGCCGTTTGTCTTGGTTGCATTGTTTTAATTTTATTTTCCAAGGTAGATTTGAAGAGTTCCGAATGGAGCTTCTTCTGAGATCTAGACCAGTGTGTTGTCACTGGCTTGGGTGTTTTTATCAATAGGGCCGTATTGGAAATTATGAATTTAATTGCATGGTGATCCGTCCATGGCAATGGTTCATTTTCCAAAATACTTACTTTCAGATTTTGTCTGAAGATAAGATCGAGTGTGTAACCTGAAGCATGTGTGGGCTCATGTACTAGTTGCTGAAGGCCTAATCCTTCCAGATGGTCGATACAGGCGTCGGCCACGGGGTCTTGTGAGGAGTTGGCCCAGAGATTGAAATCTCTGAGCAGCAAAAGGTGTTTGCTGGTTATGGCATAAGTGGAGATGAACTCTGACCATGGAGGTAAAAACTGCGATTTAGGCCCTGGTGGGCTATAGCAGAGCAGAATACGGACGGTCTCCTGGGGGTTTGTTTGCAGTTGGAGAGTAAGGGTTTCCATAAATGGAAGCGAGTGCTGAAGGGTTGGTTTAGAGATCACAAGATGAGTCTTATGAATCACCGCCAGTCCTCCACCTCTTTGCCCTATTCTGTTTTCAGTGATAATCCGGTAGTGTTCTACCGGATTATCAGTCTGTGAACGTTTTCATCGGTTCACAGACTGATGGTCTGATCAAAAACCGATCGTGTCAGTACGCGGTGACGTAAAACACAACGATTGATTGAATGAAGTTCAATGCTTCCAAGCATGCGTCGACTTGATTCTGAGCAATCGCGGGTTTTTGGACCGATGCTTTTGCATTCTAAGCATCGGTTTGGACCGATGGTCAGGAGTCCATCGGTCCGATTTTTAAAGCAAGTTTTAAAACTTTGGTCCGACGGACGACGGACCGATGGGCCGTACACACGGTCGGTTTGGACCGATGAAACTGGACTTAAGTCCATTTTCATCGGTTTGGACCGATCGTGTGTACCCGGCCTTAAAGTCATATTGTATATGGTGACTGGTGCACTGTATTGGTATGAAGAGTACAGCTTAATTTCACGTGGACTTTTTGTTTTTTTGGGACTATTTACACTGCTCAAAAAAATTTAAGGAACACTTTGAAAACATATCAGATCTCAATGGGCAGAAATCTCATGCTGGATATCTATACTGATATTGACTGGGTAATGTGTTAGGAATGAAAGGATGGCACATCATTTGATGGAAATGAAAATTATCCACCTACAGAGGGCTGAATTCAAAGACACCCAGAAAATCAAAGTGAAAAAATGATGCAGCAAGCTAGTCCATTTTGCTGAAATTTCATTGCAAAAACTCAAAATGGTCCTCAATAGTTTGTATGGCCCCCAAGTACTTGTATGCATTCCTGACAACATCAGGGCATGCCCCTAATGAGACAACGGATGGTGTCCTGGGGTATTTCCTCCCAGATCTGGATCAGAGCATCACTGAGCTACTGAACAGACTCAGGGGCAACCTGGCGACACTGGATGGACCAAAACATGTCCCAGAGGTGTTCTGCTGGATTTAGGTCAGGTGAGCGTGGGGCATTCAATGGTATCAATTTTTTCATCCTCCAGGAACTGGCTGCATGCTCTCGCCACATGAGGCCGGGTGTTGTCGTGTAGCAGGAGGAATGGGTCCAAGCATTTCATTCCGATACCTAAGGGCAGTCAGGGTGCGATTGTGTAGCCTGTAAAGGTCTGTGCGTCCCTCCATGGAAATGCCTCCCCAGACCATCACTAACCTACCACCAAACCGGTCATGCTGAACGATGTTACAGGCAGCATAAAGTTCTCTGTGGCTTCTCCAGACCCTTTCACATCTGTCACATATGTTCAGGGTGAACCTGCGCTCATCTGTGAAAAGCATGGGGCACCAGTGGCGGACCTGCCAATTCTGGTGTTCAATGGAAAATGCCAATCGAGCTCCACAGTGTCTGGCAGTGAGCACAGAGCACACTAGAGGATGACGGGCCCTCAGGCCACCCCCATGAAGTCTGTTTCTGATTGTTTGGTCAGAAACATTCACACCAGTGGCCTGCTGTAGGTAATTTTGTAGGGCTCTGGCAGTGTTTATCCTGTTCCTCATTTCACAAAGGAGCAGATACCGATCCTGCTGATGGGTTAAGGACCATCTACGGCTCTGTCCAGCTCTCCTAGAGTAACTGCCTGTCTCCTGGAATCTCCTCAATGCTCTGGAGGAGTTGGACTTCCTGTGCAACCTTTATAGGCTCCAAGTATCGCCTTGTTCAACCAGTAGTGACACTGGCTCTAGCCAAATGCAAAACTAGTGAAAAACAGTCAGAAAAGATGAGTAGGGAAAAAAATGTCAGACACCTCCACCTGAAAAAAAAACATTCTTGTTTTGGAGGTTGTCTCATTGTTGCCCATCTAGTGCACCTGTTGTTAATTTCAAATAACAGCAAAGCAGCTGAAACTGATTAACAACCCCCTCTGTATACACCCCTCCCCCTTTGCTACTTAACTGACCAGATCAATATCCCAGGAGCTCTGATTCAAAAGTGTTTCTTTAACTGCTTGCCGACCGCCCACCGCAGTTATAAGGCGGGGGTGGTGGCACTGCTGGGCGAGAGCACGTAGCTCTACGTCCTATCTTTTTCGGCCGCTAGGGGGCACGCGTTCATACAATGTATGAACAGAAGATCAGTGATTCCCCCTAGTGAGGCCACCCCCCATACAGTTAGAACACACCCAGGAACACACTTAACCCCTTCCCCGCCCCCTAGTGTTAACCCCTTCACTGCCAATGGCATTTTTATAGTAATCCAATGCATTTTTATAGCATTGATCTCTATAAAAATGCCAATGGTCCCAAAAATGTGTCAAAATTGTCCGATGTGTCCGCCATAATGTCTCGGTGCTAAAAAAAAATGCTGATCGCCGCCATTACTAGTAAAAAAAAAATATTAATAAAAATGCCATAAAACTACCCCCTTTTTTGTAAACGCTATAAATTTTGCGCAAACCAATCAATAAACGCTAATTGCGATTTTTTTTAACGAAAAATATGTAGAAGAATACGTATCGGCCTAAACTGAGGAAAAAAAATGTTTTTTTAGATATTTTTTGGGGATATTTATTATAGCAAAATGTAAAAAATATTGCATTTTTTTCAAAATAGTCGCTCTATTTTTGTTTATAGAGCAAAAAATAAAAACAGCAGGGATGATCAAATACCATCAAAAGAAAGCTCTATTTGTGGGAAAAAAAGGACGCCAATTTTGTTTGGGAGCCACGTCGCACGACCGCGCAATTGTCAGTTAAAGCAACGCAGTGCCGAATCACAAAAAGTGCTCTGGTCAGGAAGGGGGTAAATCCTTCTGGGACTAAAGTGGTTAATTTCTTTGAGCAGTGTATATTGTTTTGGCACATAAATATGTGACTGATATGTGATCACAAGTGGATTTGGAGCACCACTCAAAGCTGTAGGGTAATAGCAGTCCCTACTGGTAGAAGCATGGACTAATGTGGGGTATGACGCTGCTCAGAACTGACCCAGTGCTTTATATGTGGATATGGCTGTGGATGGCCTCAGCCATCGCTGTTCTGGTCATGCTCCCTGACATATTTCACCCGGCCTACCGGGGATTGGCCACAGAAGTTTCAAAGGCCTCAAGTGATCAAGCCCCGGTAGGTGGGGTGAAACATGGTCATGGCTGGACCAGCACTGGCTGAGGCTGAGCACAACCATATCCACATCTGAAGCAGTGTGAAGGTTCTTATGGCGTCTTAACCCACATGTGACTGATATGTTTTATTGTGGCAGGGCAATACACTCTTGTTTATTTGCAAATATGAGCCCAGCACCCACATATACAGTATAAGGTTAATGGATGAAATGGAGTTGAGGCAGGTCTCCGTTAGGAGCTTCTTCTATTAAATTCAGCCCTGAGTTCCAAAACAATTAACCCCTGCAGAGCCAGGAAAAAGGCAAGGCACTCTGCACAGAGAATTTCCACAGGATACAGAAGCATGAACGATGTGGGATGTGCTTCATTACAGGTAAGTTAGGTAAGCTTAAAGGGGAGTTCCACCCACAATTTCACTTTTTAAATATAAATACCCCTGTAATACACAAGCTTAATGTATTCTGGTAAAGTTAGTCTGTAAACTAAGGTCCGTTTTGTTAGGTTGTTACAGCATTTAGTTTATAATCTAGAAATAGACCGTGGCCATTAGGGATGAGCTTCGCGTTCGAAAACGAACAAATCGGGTCGTTCGCGCCAAATTCGAATGACCCATAATTCACTGCGGCGTTGCGCGCTGATGATTGACCAAGCATGCACCATGACCCCGCATGCTTGGCCAATCACAGCACCCAAAAAACGAAGAGACCTAATTGGCCAACGCCGGGGTGCTTTGACCAATTAGGGCTCATGCCCCACACTATAAAAGGCTGCCTCCCGGGCGGCCTCGTGTAGTGTGTTCCGGCTTGCTTAGAGAAGTCAGACAGACAGAGAGAGAGAGAGATAGATAGAGACACAGGGGTAGATTCACATAGAGATACGACGGTGTATCTACTGATACACCGTCGTATCTGTGAGATCGGACGCTCGGATCTATGCGGCTGATTCCTCGAATCAGGTTCCGCATAGATCTCCCTTAGAGCCGACTGGTGTAAGTAAGTTACACTGTCGGATCTTAGGCTGCAATCTCCCGCCGTCCGCTAGGTGGCGCTTCTGTTATTATACGCAACGAATATGCAAATGAGGAGAACCGCCGATTTAGAAACGAACGCCCGGCCGTCGGTTTTTTTTTACGTCGTTTGCGTTCGGCTTTTTCCGGCGGATAGTTACCCCTGCTATATGCGGTGTAAGTGAGGCGTATCCTATGTTAAGTATGGCCGTCGTTTTGAATTTTTTACGTCGTTTACGTAAGTCGTTCGGGAATACGGCCATACGTTAATAGCGTTAACGTCGAAAACAATGACGTCCTTGCGATGTCATTTGAGGCAATGCACGCTGGGAAATTTAGCCGGCGGCGCATGCGCAGTACGATCGGCGCGGGGACGCGCGTGATTTAAATAGTAAACTCCCCCTAGCCGCGGAATTTGCATTCCGCCGGGGGATTTACAATCCGCCAGGGCAACTTACGAGGCAAGTGCTTTCTGAATACAGCACTTGCCTCAAAAACTGGCGCAGGCGGATCGTAAAAAAGATAGATCACGCGGATCAAAAGATCCGCTGATCTATGTGAATCTACCCCACAGTGTCTTTTCAGATAGATAGATAGATAGATCAGGGAGGCTAGTAGTCAGTGTAGTTAAATTTACAGTTTGTAGAGAATATATTGACATCCCTAGGAGTTGTCAATATATTTATAAACTGTATAGCTTAGCTAGATCTGCTATTAGTATCTGTCAGGCAGGAGATTTTGCTTTAGGGTTTACCTTAAACATAGTACTCCGTGTTAGTCAACGTGTGCTAGTTAATTGCACATAGACGCATTACCTGTTACTGCAAGTGTGCTATTTATTTGCACAGAAAAGCAGTTGCTGTTAATGCAAGTGGGCTATTGAATTGCACAGAAACGCAGTCGCTCTGACTGTGCGTGTGCTGTTTAATACCACCTGAGCGCATTTGGTGTCACCGCACGTGTGCTGTTACATATCACCTGAGCACATTTGGTGTCACCGCACGTGTGCTGTTACATACCACCTGAGCGCATTTGGTGTCACCGCACGTGTGCTGTTACATACCACCTTAGCGCATTTGGTGTCACCGCACGTGTGCTGTTACATACCACCTGAGCGCATTTGGTGTCACCGCACGTGTGCTGTTACATACCACCTGAGCGCAGTTAGTGTCACCGCACGTGTGCTGTTACATACTACCTGAGCGTATTTGGTGTCACCACACGTGTGCTGTTACATATCACCTGAACGCATTTGGTGTCACCGCAAGTGTGCTGTTACATACCACCTGAGCGCATTTGGTGTCACCGCACGTGTGCTGTTACATACCACCTGAGTGCATTTGGTGTCACCGCACGTGTGCTGTTACATACCACCTGAGCGCATTTGGTGTCACCGCACGTGTGCTGTTACATACCACCTGAGCGCAGTTAGTGTCACCGCACGTGTGCTGTTACATACCACCTGAGCGTATTTGGTGTCACCGCACTTGTGCTGTTACATATCACCTGAGAGCATTTGGTGTCACCGCACGTGTGCTGTTACATACCACCTGAGCGCATTTGCTGTCACCGCACGTGTGCTGTTACATACCACCTGAGCGCATTTGGTGTCACTGCACCTGTGCTGTTACATATCACTTGAGCGCATTTGGTGTCACTGCACATACCAGCAGCATGGAGGTGGAGCCTAGCACTCAGCATCAGCAGCAGCAGTCTTCAAGGGATCATTTACAGTCCCAAGGAACACGTGGACTTTTACGTGGCTGGGATGAGGTGCCTGTGGATCCTGTCATCCTCAGTGACCCAGAGGACTGTGCCCCGAATGCCTCTGCAAACCTACGCTGCATGGCCTCCCTGATCCTGCAAAGCCTGCGTAAGGATCCTTGTGTACGTACTATCAAGGGGACGGATCATTACTGGCTGGCAACTCTCCTTGATCCACGTTACAAGTAAGGTTGCGGACCTTATGTTGCCATCGCAGAGGGAGCAGAAAATGAAACTTCTGCGGGAGGCCTTGCAGAAGGGTCTGTGGAATGCGTTCCCAGAACCGGGGGGATTACCAAAACCTGGCTCTGGGCGACGTCTTGCTGAGGCTTTGGTGAGTCACAGAACTAGCGGTGGAGAAGGTGGCCGTCTGACCGATGCCTTCAGACAGTTTTTTAGTCCGCAGCCCCAAGGTCTGACCGGTTCCAGCAACCATCGTCAGCGTCTGGTTTACATGGTCCGGGAATACCTAGGGGCAAGATCCGACTTGGACTCCTTCCCCACCGAAAATCCTCTGGCTTACTGGGTCTTGAGGATGGATCACTGGCCAGAGCTTGCACAGTACGCAATTGAGCTACTGGCTTGCCCTGCATCCAGTGTTCTTTCAGAACGCACATTCAGTGCTGCTGGAGGCTTTGTTACCGATCACAGGGTGCGCCTCTCCACCGACTCTGTTGATCGACTGACCTTCATCAAAATGAAATCAGGCTTGGATCAACACCAGCTACCAAGCACCTGATGCTGATGTTACTGAATAATATTTTTTTGTTGAAATGTCGGATCCCTTTTAGACTGCGTATGCTGATGCTGAGTGACTGTCCTCTTATGCTGCTGATGGAATATCCTTCTCCTCCTCACTTTTCTTGCTGATAGCTAGTAAGAAATGGTGTGTTTCTGGGCTCCGCCACCAGTGCCTAAGGCACAATTTTTCTGCCCCTGTTTAACAGGGGCGCCTAATAACAACAATTTTTGATGCAATACTTTGCACGTGGCTCCTTGTTGTGCTCCAATTGGAGTTATTGGGAGGGGTTGCAGTGTTGTGTTGTGCCCAAGGCACAATTTTTCTGCCCCTGTTTAACAGGGGCGCCTAATAACAATTTTTGATGCAATAATTTGCACGTGGCTCCTTGTTGCGCTCCAATTGGAGTTATTGGGAGGGGTTGCAGTGTCAGCCCCTGTTTAACAGGGGCGCCTAATAACAATTTTTGATGCAATACTTTGCACGTGGCTCCTTGTTGCTCTTCAATTACTGTATGTTTAAAGGGTGTACTTTTTTCTAAAATTTTTCTTTCACAAAACAATAATGGCCCCCCACCACCAGTAAAATATTCGACATATTGTTGCCACACAGCATGTGCGCAAGCAGTATGATTTACTTTTTTTTTATAGTCCTCTCATGTTGTGCAGGGACATTTCTAAACACGTGCCACTACTACAGACACCCAGCAGGTGTGATATTTAAAGGAATTTTTTTTTTTTTTACTTTAAGCATCATTAAAATGGCTGCTCCGGAAAAAACGGCCGTTTTTAAAACTTCTTTTTCCATTGATACATGTTCCCTGGGGCAAGACCCGGGTTCTGAACGACGTTTTCCAACATTGAATTGAATTTTGGTCTTTAAAATGATCGTTTTTGAATTCGAACTTTCAGGTCCCATAGACTTTAATGGGGTTCGAAAAGTTTGTGCGAACCCATGGTCTGTTCGAACGTTCTGGTGCGAACCGAACCCGGGGGTGTTCGGCTCATCCCTAGTGGCCATCTTAAGTGTGGGCATCATGAAGCCAGACTGTATGACTTCCTGGATTTCAGCTTTGCATATCTTGCACATGCTCAGTGCTGCACAAGCAATGTAATAGGTTTCATTCAGGTTTGCAAGGACTACTGGGAAACATGATGCCTATCCCAGAAACCCTTGCAAATAGCCTTGTGACTTAATAGCCTAGGCTAATAAGGAGGAGGATGTAATGAAGGACTACAAAATAAAGGTATTTACAAGCAACAAAATAAATAAAAATTGTCCATTCTGAACACTTTGGGCCAGATTCACAGAGCCATTACGCCTGTCTAACTGGTGTTAGACTGGAGTAATTTCAAACTAGCGTTTTTTAGCTAGTCGGAAACCTCAAACCATGAATAGACGGCTGCGGGCTTCAATTCGACTGGATTACGTGTTCGTATGCCTTCGGATCTACGCTGCAATAAAATTGCGGCCACTGGGTGGACTTCCCGTCGTTTTTTGCGCTTCGGGGTATGCTAATGGCGATCCCAGAAATTACGATCTTCAATCGCAATCTCTTACAGCACCTTTAGTCATCTTTTTTTTACGTAACACTTTACCAGCTTTTTGCTGGTCTAATATTAGACAGCCCATGTTAAGTATGGCCTTCGTTCCCGCGTCGAATTTCTACGTTTTCCGACGTCTTTTATTATTTTTTACGTAAGTCGTCCAGGAATAGGAATGTCCGTAAACGACGCTACTCAAACAACGAATGACGTAACTAAGTGATTTCGCGCAATGCACGGCGGGAAATTTCAGAACGGAGCATGCGCAGTTCGATCGCTGCGGGGACGCGCTTAATTTAAATGCTTCACGCCCCCCAATCGCGTATTTCGAGAAATAGACTACGCCGCCGTAGCGTATGGGCAAAAATCTACCAGGATTCGGTGTAGAGCCTGGTAAAATACGGCAGCGTAGAGTATTTAGATTACGCAGCGGAATATTAAGTGTATGTGAATCTACCCCTATGAGATTAGGGCATGCAGCACAGACAAACATAAAAAAATGGGTGGAACTCCACTTTAAGGGAAAAAAACATTTTTACGCTAAACTTCAGCTTGGATTTGTTGGGAAGTTTCATTTACCAGTAAGATCAAAAGCAGGGAAAAACTAAATTTTACAGAAAATTTTGAGACTGCGTATAACTTTAGCAGCCTATATCTAATGATATTTTTGTCATGTGGTGTTAACTGAAGCCTCAGCACATAATAATAAAAAAAAAATGCATTAGCAAAGTAAAAATTGCCCAGGTTTGTGACAGATTTACTTTAATGAGATATAACGATACATATATCAAACAAAACCAACAAAAAGTCAACGGATAGTAAAAGGTAAACTAATACTAGGGAGCTTTTCGGTGTCACACTTCTTCAAATTACACAGCCAGGTAGGTAATTATGCTAATAACTATAAAGCGGAGATTTGGTGCCTGCAGTTATGATGGCCTGTCATAATAATGTAGCTCTTATTACAGAGGCTGCACGATGACAGTTTGCAGGTTCCCATCTCACTTGGTGATAAACAATGCTGCTCATTGCCCTTTCTCTAAATGCTCTGTGCAAATGCTCTCCTTTTCTCGCAGCTCCCATGAGATGAGAAAATGCAGGGATCTCGCATAGCCAGGAAACGCTCGCCTCTTCTGGGCTGCCTGCCTGAATTCCTCAACAATTTACAAGCCAACATTTCTCATACAGCCACTATATATAATATATAAATATATATTTTTTCCTTTTGGCTCAAGTGCCAAGTTAGTCAATATAACTGAAAACATGTAGCAGAAACACAACATTTACAGTGTATTATATTACTGAATTCCCAGCATATAATAGTAACCCTTACACAGACACTAGGCTAATTGTTCTCAAAAGATGTCCAGACACATCATGACTGATAATCATTAGCTGCATTAACATTTATTGCCTGAACCTTGAATTACCTAGGCAGCACAGTGGCTTAGTGGTTAGCATTTCTGCCTAATGACACTAGGGTCATCAGTTTGAATCCCAACCATTACCTTTTGTAGGTGTAATCCGGTCTTCTGCACCCCAAAGACATGCTCATAGCTCCCAACTGTCCCTGATTTCGAGGGACTGTCCCTGATTTGGAGCAATGTCCCTCTGTCCCTCATTCCCCCTCATTTGTCCCTCATTTCTGATCTATATAATTGTATTTAAAATGCACTTTTTATCTTTCAAACGGTTTTTCCAGCACTAAACCTTGAATCTGATTTCTAAATTGCTGCATTTGTACATTGTAAAAGGCAATCTGGTCAATTCTCCTTTAAGGGGGTGGGGCAGGGGGCGTGTCCTATGCCTACATACGTTTGATAGTAGGTGTCCCTCATTCCCATCTTAAAATGTTGGGAGGTATGCATGCTGGTAGGTTACTTGGCTCATGTCTAAACTGGCCCTAGTATATATATATGTATGAGAATGAGGTAGAGACCTTAGATCATAGGTGGCAAACACAAGGCCTGCGGGCTGAATCCGGCCCTCCATGCCATTTCATGTGGCCCCCGCACCTCTCGTGCAGCTGCAACCCTTACCTGGTCTTACTAGAGACCCTTACTTTCTGCTGTGAAACAATGCATCCAGCTTCTTCCCAGCAGCAGCATAAGGAAAGGGGGGTACACTATGATGTAAGGGAGAGTGGGGGACTCAACTTCTAATGGTGGGGTGACTCTGTCTTGACATCTAATGTAAGGGGAGGGGATGCGCTAGACATCTAATCTTACAGATACAACCGGCCCTTTTGAGGGCATTCATAATGCTGATGCGGCCCACAATGAAATTGAGTTTGACACCCCTGCCTTAGATTGTAAGCTCCTTGAGGGCTGGAACTGGTGTGAATGTACAATACACATTTAAAGTGCTGCATAAATTATTGGTGCTATAAAAAAAAAAACTCAATCATATATCAACAGGCAGGTAGGTAGGTACTAGAGGTAAGGTGTTTTGGGAGATAGCTGCCAGGCAGGCAAATTTATGCAGGCCTATGCTGCATGCCAGGCCCGATTCTTTTAACCACTTCCCGCCCGGCCAATAGCCGATTTACGGCCGGGAAGTGGTTATGAAATCGTGACAGGCCGTTCTCAAACGGCCTGCACGATTTCATGCCGCACGCGCCCGTGCGGGCGCGCAGCGCGGCGATCGGTGATGCGGGGTGTCAGTCTGACACCCTGCACCTCCGATCTCGGTAACGAGTCTCCGGCGGAGCCTCGTTACCACGTGATCAGCCGTGTCCAATCACGGCTGATCACGATGTAAACAGGAAGAGCCGCCGACGGCTCTTCCTCACTCGCGTCTGACAGACGCATGTAGAGGAGAGCCGATCAGCGGCTCTCCTGACAGGGGGGGTTCGCGCTGATTGTTTATCAGCGCAGCCCCCCCCTCGGATCGCCACACTAGACCACCAGGGAAATAAAAAAATACAAAAAAAAAGACCAAAAAAAATGACAAAAAAAATGACAAAAAAAAAAATGACCAAAAAAAAAAGGGGGGCAGTAAAAAAAAATGATGCCAATCAGTGCCCACACATGGGCACTGATTGGCAACATTGATCCATCAGTGCCACCCCTCAGTGATCATCAGTGCCACCCCAGTGTCTGTCAGTGCCACCCCACAGTGCCAATCCATGCCCAGTGCCCACCTACCAGTGCCCACCTGTGCCACCTATCAGTGCCCACCTGTGCCGCCTATCAGTGCCCACCTGTGCCGCCTATGAGTGCCCACCTGTGCCGCCTATGAGTGCCCACCTGTGCCGCCTATGAGTGCCCACCTGTGCCGCCTATGAGTGCCCACCTGTGCCGCCTATGAGTGCCCATCTGTGCTGCCTATGAGTGCCCAGTGCTGCCTATGAGTGCCCATCAGTGCCGCCCATGAGTGCCCATCAGTGCCGCCCATGAGTGCCCATCAGTGCCCAATACCAGCGCCGCCTATCAGTGCCCATCAGTGCTACCTAATCGGTGCCCATCAGAACTACCTCATCGGTGCCCATCAGTGCCACCTCATCGGTGCCCATCAGTGCCACCATATCAGTGCCCATAATTGAAAGAGAAAACATACTCATTTACAAAAAAATTAACAGAAAAAAATAAAAACTTTATTTTTTTTTCAAAATCTTCGCTCTATTTTTAGTTGTTGCACAAAAAAAAAAACCGCAGAGGTGATCAAATACCACCAAAAGAAAGCTCTATTTGTGGGGGAAAAAGGACGCCAATTTTGTTTGGGTGCAGTGTAGCATGACCGCGCAATTGTCATTCAAATTGCGACAGTGCTGAAAGCTGAAAATTGGCTTGGGCGGGAAGGTGCGTAAGTGCCTGGTATGGAAGTGGTTAATATGGAGGGCAGGTTGTAGTTAGTGTAGCAGTGGGTGTGACTACCTGTCTTGCAGTTCTTTGGCGCTTCCATGGAGAATGTTCTGAAAGAGGGGCAGCGCTGGGAGTTGAAGTGACAGTGAGGAGCCTTGACCAATCCCCAACTAGGATTGGAAGAGGGCAGGCCTCCTACTTAAACTCAGGTCCAACCCACAGGAGGGTAGTTGTCGGCTGGGTGAAGTAAAGAATGGAGTGTTAGACTGCAGCAGGAGGCTCACCCCCATCTGGGGGAGGGTGGTACAACCCCCGGCGGAGGAGCTCGGGAGAGAGCCTTTTCTTACATGATCATGGAGAGGAGTCCTGGATCAGGAGCATGAGAAGCAGTCGGTATGTATGGTCCGGGTAAATTCTTCACAACGGACTAAGGGCAGGAGAAGGCAATGCAAATTCTATTGGGGCACACTCAAGGAAAGGGATCCCAGAAAAGAAGGTAAGGGGCTGATCTGTGCAATATGCTTGCACAGAGCAAGTTAGTATAAACCACCTTTTTTTATTTTATAATAAAAGCTTTTAGTAACATTTTAAAGTATATTTTTTTTTAATTGACCCAAATCTCTCCTTATGTAGTGTACAACAGCTTGCAATTCACTGACACTCTTACGTTGATTTACTAAAACAAAAATCTGGTGCAGCTTTGCATAGAAAACAATCCGCCCAGGTTCACACTGGGTACGATTTGCTTTGATTTGAGATGCGATTTCACATGTGAAATCGCATCTCAAATCTGTGGCATTTGCCGGCAATGACACCGTCCTAATCGGTGCGATGCCGCATCTGCGTCGCTGCACCGATTTCAAAAAGTAGTTCCTGTACTACTTTTTGCGATTTTGGGCCGCGATTTACATTGACATCTGTGCAGAAACCTGCACAGATGTCTCTTAAATCGCGTCCGAAATCGGGACTGCCGGCGGGAGTGAAATCATGCGAGTTCAGCTAAACTCGCAAGGCTTCACTCCTGCAGCCCAGTGTGAACCTAGGCTCCAGGTTTTTTTTTGTCAAACTTAATTGAACAAGCTGAAGTTCGAAGCTAATTGGCTACCATGCACAGCTGTACCAGATTTTCCACTCCCCAGTTTTAGTAAATCAACCCCTATGGCTGCTCTGCTCTCTCCTTCCTATCACCTCCTTTTTATAGTGAGGAGGCTAGGTTAACCAATAGGCCCCTTATTGTCATTTTCAAGCCTTCTCTCACATACATTCCCATGAACAGTGAATGTTAGGGCTGCAGGATTCACTTAGAGCTCTTGGTAGTGGTGAAACAGAACCTCACCCCTAATCCTAACCCTCCACAACAGTGGTGGCTGGTGCTTAGTAGGGATGAGCCGAACATACCGGCGTTCGGTTCGCACCAGAATCGTCGAACAGACCGACCGTTCGCGCGAACATTTAGAACCCCATTGAAGTCTATGGGACTCGAACGTTCGAATTAAAAAACGCTCATTTTAAAGACCAATATTTAAGTTATTGTTGGAAAACGTCTTTGAGAACCCGGGTCTTGCCCCAGGGAACATGTATCAATGGAAAAAAGTTTAAAAAACGGTCGTTTTTTCAGGAGCAGGACTCCTGAAAAAGTGACCGTTTTTAAAACCTTTTTCCATTGATACATGTTCCCTCGGGCAAGACCCGGGTTCTCAAAGACGTTTCACAGGCAAGCTATAGACACCCAGCAGGTACAATATTTAAAGGAATTTTTTTTTAATTTAAGCATCATTAAAATCACTGCTCCAGGAGCAGTGATTTTAATAATGTTTAAATAAAAAAAAAATTCCTTTAAATATTGTACCTGCAGTGCTAGGTGTCTATAGTTTGCCTGTGAAAACATCTTTAAGAACCTGGGTCTTGCCCGAGGGAACATGTATCAATGGAAAAAGGTTTTAAAAACGGTGCAGGTACAATATTTAAAGGAATTTTTATTTTTATTTTATTTAAGCACCATTAAAATCACTGCTCCAGGAGCAGTGGCCCAGATTCACGTAGATCGGCGCATTATCATTCCGGCGTAGCGCACCACTTTTCCGTTAGACTTGCGCAATCTAGCCGCGTAATCCGGCGATTCACGTAGCTTTTACGCAAGAGATTGCGCAAGCGTAAGGTTTTTTCCTGAGGCGTAAGGAGGAGTAATACAAATTGGGAGAGACGTGGGCGTGTTACATTGAAATGAGCCGTGACCCCATGCAAATGAAGGGCCGGCCGACTCGCGCATGCGCGCGTGAAGGAAACCATGTCAGCTCCGTTGTGCGCATGCTCACAACTCGGGAGCGGCGCAATCAGTGAAATTGGAAATGGACTAGGGCAATGTTGTGAACTACGCAGACAGCATAAATAGACACACACAAACGCCCACAAACGCCCTTCCATTGCAAAAGTACATCCCTTTGTGTCCCTTCCCATTGAATCAAGTGCTTTTGCTCTGTTGTTCGTTAGAGTGTGTTTTGTACAGTAGTTGTGAGATTAGTGTTCTGTGTGATCTAGTGCTTGTTGGTAGTTTTGTGAAAGTGTGTTTTGATAAGTGTTTTTGGACTGTTTGTTTGATTGATAGATTTCTGAGCGTTTGTTTTCTTGCTTTATTTTTTCATCTGATTTTTTTGTGTCTGTTTCTTGCTGAGTGCTAGTGTGATTTTTGGCTGTTCTTTTTCTCTTTGTGTGTGTTCTTGTCTGATTGGTTGTGCTTGTATTTGTGACAGATTTTTGGTGACTGCTAGTGAGTTTGTTTGGAAGTATGACTGAGAGAAAAAGAAAGCTCAATTTTACTGTGGGGGAAAAAAGAATTCTTGCCCGGGCCATTAGCGAGTATGGGCGTTTTCTCCACGGCCCGCAGAGTGCCACCACCACCCCGGCCAGGAGGAGGGAGATATTGGATATGATCACGGAGCAGGTCAATTCATCGGGGGAGGGGGAGACACGGACCCGCTCTGGGATTGAAAAGAAAATTAATGACCTCCGGCGTGAGGTAAAAAAAAAACTGGCCGCAATAAATGCCCATGCCAGGGGCACAGGAGGGGGCCCACCATGCCGGGTTAGATTTACAGCGACGGAGCGTGTGGTGGCCCTGACCTTTCACCGGCATGAAGTGGAGGGCCTGCCAGGCTTTGACACAAGTCCGGTCCCCGCGGTGCCAGGTAAGGTTTTTATTTCTCTCAGGTGTGTAGCATGTGTGGGGGAGGGGGTGAAAGGGAATATGTGGCAAGTGTGTGGATCCTCCAACCTGTGAATGGTTTGTGTCATCCACAGATGTGCAGGAGGGTGCAGGGCCATCTGGCCTGACCGCTCCAACGCCAGGACAGCAGCCTAATGAGGCCCCCCCAACAAGGCCAGAGTCCGCGGAGGAGGAACAAGAGGAGGAGGAGGATCATGCGGAGGACGATCATGAGGAGGAGGATAATCATGTGGAGGAGGAGTCCATGGCAGGCACTGGACAATTGGTTTCTGCGGACTCTTCCCCTCTGGCTGCAAGAAGCCTGCCCTCCCTAAGGGTGAGCCCCCCCCCTCCTCCCCCAACATGGCTCCCCTCACAAGGGCCTCCCCTTCTCCCCGGCCACAACCATCAGCTGGTGCCAGGAGGTCATCCCAGAGCACCAGGGGGGCGCCCAATCTCCTGCCCGCCTGTCTGAGAAGGAACCTGGCCACCCAGACCCGCCTTCTGAGACAGCTCTGCCAGACTATGGGGCGGGTGGATCAGAGCCTGTCCTCCATTAACGATAGCCTGGGTAACCTGGACTCCCACTCCCGGGCCTCCACAACCTGCCTAAATGACCTGCAAACTACAGCAGCAGGCGTTGGGCAGGATGTGAGGGCCCTTACCCAGGCTATCCAGGGCAACACGGCAACACTTGGTGCTGCCCTGGACAGAATAGCCGTGGCCTTGGAGGGCAGGCCGCCAGGTGGGCAGATCTCAGGGGCTGCTCCTCCTTCCCCGGCTTTTCCCCTCCCCCATGCGTCTCCCCTGAGGGTCCGGGGCCGTGGCCGGGGGCGCCCCAGGCGTGGCTCAGGCAGAGGGCATTAATTTTTTTTCCCCCTTTTGTTTGTTTTGAAAGCATTTTTATTTTTGTTCTCTGCTTATTTATTTTTTGCGATGCATTTTTTGTTTCTATGCATTTTTTTTTTCCTGACATTTTTGGCATATTTTGGGTTGTGAATGATGTTTGAATGTGGGGGTGACATTCCTGCTGGAAAAGGGGTGTCATCCTCAATTTTGGTGGAGAAGGGTTCCCCAGGACCAGGGAGAAGTGATCTCCAGGTCCGTGTGAATGGTGTATGAATGTACAGTGACATAATTGGAGCCTTGACGTGGCGTTACTGCTCACCAGTCTAGCATGGTGGACTGGTGCCAATCCAATTTGATGAGGATGTGGGGTGTGTGTGCTAGGGACCATAGTGGTGTGCATGCATGCATTCTCATTGTGCCATGATTCATGTGTGTGTTTAACGTGCAAAGATGCCCAATATGAGCTGTCTCCTGACTGCTCTTCCCTCAGAAGACGGGGTATCCTCGGTTAGGGGTTGATTGTCTGGTTGGGGGGTTAGGTCATCACGTTCCTCTATCTGCAGGCCCTTCCTCACTGCGAGATTGTGCAGCATGCAAGATGCAACGATGATATGGCACACGAAGTTTGGGGAATACAACAGTGTACCCCCAGACTTATCCAGGCATCGGAAACGTGACTTCAGGAGGCCAAAGGTGCGCTCCACCACTGCACGGGTTTTGATGTGTGCTTCATTGTATCGTTCCTCTCCTGGGGTTTGGGGGTTCCGGATCGGAGTCATGAGATGGGGTCCCAGGGCATATGCAGAGTCACCTGTAAAGGAAAAGACAGGAGAATGTTAGTCATGCATGTGCCACTTCTGTTGTGCATCACGGGAGGGGATAGTCATGCCTGACTCCCATGTCACTCACCAACCAGCCAGGTGTTCCCATACACGTTCTGTTCGAATTCCGTTCGGATGTGGCATTGATTGTAGATGTAGCTGTCATGGGTGGATCCGGGGTGTTTGGCACGAACGTGCCATATGAGGCCTTGGGCATCGACTATCACCTGTACGTTGATGGAGTGCCAATTCTTCCGATTGCGGTACATGTGCTCGGTCTCATGGGGGGGCTGGAGTGCCACATGTGTGCAATCTATGGCCCGATGGTGCGTGGGAATCTGGCAATTCGGTAGAAATCTGCCATTGCCTTGATTCGCAGCTCCTCAGTGATTGGTTTTATGATTTGGTTGGCCAAGCGTGTGAGGATTGCAGGGACAACCTGGTGCACACATCTGCTCATGGAGGATTGTGACATCCCAGCCACCACTCCACTTGTACGCTGAAAAGAGCCACTGGCAAGGAAATGGAGTGTTGCCAGTACCTTGACCAGTGGCTGCACTGCATGTGAGCGTTGTGTTGGGCTGGTGATGTCCTCCTGCAAGGTTGTGGTTAATTCCAGGATGGCATGAGGGGGGAATCTGAAGATGCGAAAGACCTCTGAATCATTCATGCCAAACAGGTGTATGCGGGTGCGGTATACCCTCTCCCGTGCCCTCTCCCGTGCCATCCTCCGTGCCCTCCTCCTTCTTTGGTCATCTATATTCACTAGTGCAGCTATGAGCGACGATGCCCCTAGCATGTTGGCAGTCAAATTGTAGTGCAACACGTGTGTGTGGTCTGCTCCTCAGTAACGGTGTTGCTTTCTGTGAGATGTAGACGTTTTTTCAAAAGTTAGACCAGCTTTTAGGTGCTCTAACTTTAGACAGGACATTTTGCACTTGCGCACATCGCGTAGCCTGCGCAGCAACTGCGTTTTTCTGTGGATCCCCGTAAGTCCCTCATTAGCATATTTGACTAGCAAATCAATGGTGTGTCTAGCGCAGTTTTGCGCGAAGGGAAGCGCATGTCTAACTCAATTACGCCGGACAAAAAAACGTAGATTTCTGGTGTATATTGTTTTGTGAATCGCGTCCAACTATACGCACGCGCACATTTAGACTTACGCACGCGCAACAGCAGTTGCGCACGCGTAATCGCTCTGTGAATCTGGGCCAGTGATTTTAATAATGTTTAAATAAATAAAAATTCCTTTAAATATTGTACCTGCAGTGCTAGGTGTCTATAGTTTGCCTGTGAAAACATCTTTAAGAACCTGGGTCTTGCCCGAGGGAACATGTATCAATGGAAAAAGGTTTTAAAAACGGTGCAGGTACAATATTTAAAGGAATTTTTATTTTTATTTTATTTAAGCACCATTAAAATCACTGCTCCAGGAGCAGTGATTTTAATAATGTTTAAATAAAAAAAAATTCCTTTAAATATTGTACCTGCAGTGCTAGGTGTCTATAGTTTGCCTGTGAAAACATCTTTAAGAACCTGGGTCTTGCCCGAGGGAACATGTATCAATGGAAAAAGGTTTTAAAAACGGTGCAGGTACAATATTTAAAGGAATTTTTATTTTTATTTTATTTAAGCA
Source organism: Rana kukunoris (assembly GCA_029574335.1). Taxonomy (NCBI): domain Eukaryota; kingdom Metazoa; phylum Chordata; class Amphibia; order Anura; family Ranidae; genus Rana; species Rana kukunoris. Next base: position 170,272,498 of record CM056057.1, read on the forward strand.
CCATTAAAATCACTGCTCCAGGAGCAGTGATTTTAATAATGTTTAAATAAAAATAAAAAAATGAAAAATTCCTTTAAATATTGTACCTGCAGTGCTGGGAGTCTATAGTTTGCCTGTGAAAACGGCTTTAAGAACCCGGGTTTTGCCCGAGGGAACATGTATCAATGGAAAAACGTTTTAAAAACGGTTGTTTTTTCAGGACTCCTGAAAAAACGACCGTTTTTAAAACTTTTTTTCCATTGATACATGTTCCCTTGTCCAAGACCCGGGTTCTCAAAGACGTTTTCACAGGCAAACTATAGACACCCAGCAATTTACAATATTTAAAGGAATTTTTTTTTTTTTTTTTATTTAAACATTATTAAAATCACTGCTCCGGGAGCAGTGATTTTAATGATGCTTAAATTACAAAAGTTAAAATAAAATTCCTTTAAATATTGTACCTGCTGGGTGTCTAAACCTGTGATAACGTCTTTAAATAGCACAATCACCTGCCTGCCAGTAAATTAGGAAGAACTGATCTATCTAAGTTATACAGTGTATAAATATATGTACAACTCCTAGGGATGTATATATATTCTCTACACACTGTAAATTAAGCTAAACTGACAAGCCTGCCTGCCTGCTCTATCTAGCTATATAAAAAGACAATCTCTCTGTCTCTTTGACTGCTCTCATTAACAAGCCGGAACACACTACATGAGGCCGCCCAGCAGGCGGCCTTTTATAGTGTGGGGGGTGTGCTAAAGCCCTGAGCCATAATTGGCCAAAGCCACCCAGGCTTTGGCCAATTATGGCTCTTCATTTTTTGTGCGCTGTGATTGGCCAAGCATGCGGGACATACAGCATGCTTGGCCAATCATCAGCGTGCAATGCCACAGTGAATTATGGGTCGTTTTGCGTCACTCAAATTTGGCACGAACGACCGCTTTTGTTCGAATTTCGTCGAATGTACGAACAGACAATGTTCGAGTCGAACATACGTTCGTATCGAACGCAAAGCTCATCCCTAGTGCTTAGTATTTTTTTTTGGGGGGGGGGGACAAACCTACCCCTTCACTTGAACAACCCCCCCCACCTGTGGGATATGGACTGGGATGCAGGGATCAGTCTGACGATATCTTAGGAGGCTGCTACTCTCCAGCTTGCCAAGTGAAGAGCCGGGGGCCTTTTCTTCTCCACCTGGCCAAACAGGCATTGCTTCTCCTCCCAGCCAAACAGGAAGTAAGTCCTAAGACTCCCTTGCCAATTGGGTCTCAGGACTTGTTTCCTGATTGGCTGGGAGGAGAGGCAGGAAGACATTAGTGAATATTAAGCCCGGAGACCACCCTTCTTTGAAGCCAATTAGAGTCTCAGGCTCATTGAAATCCATGCGCCCTGCCCCCTGCATGTAGATTAGGGGCTGGGTTCATGGATTAGGGGGGTGGCACTCCTGATGGAGTGGATGCCACTGCTCCACAAACAAAATACTGTATGTCACACATGCTGTATCATTAAAAAAAAAAATTAGAAAGTTATTTAGACATGTCCCACAAATACATTTTACGGAAGGGCTAAGGTATGAACATACTGTAATGATACTTCATTCCCACAAAGTCAATTGTCTCCAATTCTAGGCAGATAGAAAACACTTTACTACTCTGACATACATAATGGGCTAGTGTAGAAACAGTCTTTACTGGAGTTTCAGTAGAAACAGTATATCTGCACCAATGCAGTCTACCATTAAAATCAAGTTATCATTAGAATACATTACAACTTTGCCATTACATTGGCTTTGAACTGAAGGATAACCTATAACAATACAATAACAAAGTTGCAACAATACTGATAGCTTTTGTATATTACTGGCCAATCGCCATAAACCATATATTCATTCAACAGTGCCTATCCTTTTTTGTTACTGTATGTTACCTTATTTACTGAATAGCAACACTTCTATGTAGTGTGGCTGATTAATGAAAACTAGAAAAAAAGCGAGCTTGTTTTTTTCAGATTTTTTCTCTTCAGGTTAAAGGATGAATGCGAATGAATAACATGAATTTCAATGGTAAGCAGCTCTACTAATCCTTTGTTCCAGTTTTCAGTTGGTAGGCTAATTTTTCCTCTGCATGTATTGTTTCTGCTGGTTTATCTAGTTTTTCTCAGCAATGGGCACCTTTGCTTTTATGACCATCTCAACAAATGTGTCAGCATGTGAAATGTAAACCCAGTTTATGGTAATCATAAACCTCAGAAGATTGTCACTCAATCCCAGTATTTTCAGCCTGGTGAGATAACAGTTTAATATCAAATGGCAGAAGCGGAGGGTAAGGACCAATAAGACAGGTTTGAAAAGCCTGTCCAGAATAACTTTTTTGTCTCTCCTTAATAGGCAAGATATTAGAGGGGCGATGGTGTTTAGCCCTATGATCTGCTATCTCATTATCAGCTGCCTCCTTGGCAATACAGATATGTATTAAAAAAAATCCATGGCTAGTGACCCATGGCCAAAATGACTATATAAGTTTATCTCGTATGGGTACCATGGAGCCTAGCATAAAAGTTCATATCACCTAAAGGTATTTTTGAAATGTTTACTGGTTAACCACTTAAGACCCGGACCAAAATGCAGGTAAAGGACCTTGCCCCTATTTGCGATTCGGCACTGCGTCGTTTTAACTGACAATTGCGCGGTCGTGCGACGTGGCTCCCAAATAAAATTGGCGTCCTTTTTTCCCCACAAATAGAGCTTTCTTTTGGTGGTATTTAATTACCTCTGCAGTTTTTATTTTTTGCGCTATAAACAAAAATAGAGCAACAATTTTGAAAAAAATGCAATATTTTTTACTTTTTGCTATAATAAATATCCCCCCAAAATATATATAATTTTTTTTTCCTCATTTTAGGCCGATACGTATTCTTCTACCTATTTTTGGTAAAGAAAAAAAATCGCAATAAGCGTTTATCGGTTGGTTTTTCGCAAAATTTATAGCGTTTACAAATAAGGGATAGTTTTATTGCATTTTTATTATTTTTTTTTTACTACTAATAGCGGCGATCAGCGATTTTTTTCTTGACTGCGACATTATGGCGGACACTTCGGACAATTTTGACACATTTTTGGGACAATTGTCATTTTAACAGCAAAAAATGCATTTAAATTGCATTGTTTACTGTGAAAATGACAGTTGCAGTTTGGGAGTTAACCACAAGGGGGCGCTGTAGGATTTGTGTGTTCCCTGTGTGTGTTTACAACTGTAGGGGGGGTGTGGCTGTAGGTGTGACGTCATCGATCACGTCCCCCTATAACAGGGATGATGTGATCGATGCTGCGGCCACAGTGAAGCACGGGGAAGCCGTGTTTACACACGGCTCTCCCCATTCTTCAGCTCCGGGGACCGATCGCCGCACTCCAGCGGCGATCTGGTCCGCGAGACCCGCGGTCCCGGTCCCGGAGCTTCGGACCGGATCACGGGAGTGCGCTGGGTACTAGAACCAACGTATATATACATTGATGTGCCCAGCCGTGCCATTCTGCTGACGTAAATGTACAGTAGGCAGTCTTTAAGAGGTTAAGCGCATCAAATAAACATGCATCGCGGAAAGGACATCCCCTGTCTTTGGATCTTGAGCAGTAGATGCTGTTAGAATAACAATGGAATGTACTAGAAGTCCTTTGGTAAGGTTTGATAAAGACTATAATCAGCACTAGGAACAGCCATCTGAGCTATATGCATTTACAAAAAAAACAACCAGCTAAGACACAATCCTTTAGGGCCTACAGTCCTCTCTTACCATCCTTTCATGTCTATGGCTTACTTTATTCCAGATGGGGTTTGTAACAACACTCCAAGCAGAGGTGTATTTAGGTTTTGTGCTGCCCTAGGCCTGACTAAACTTGTGCACCCCCTAATTTAAATATGACACACCCCTTCCTGTCAAAGCCACACCCCTGTCATATTCATGGGAAGAGGACAGAGGGATGCCCTGGGAGAAGGACAGAGGGTTGCCATGAGTGACGGACAGAGGGATGCCGTGGGAAGAGGACAGAGGGATGCCATGGGAAGAGGACCGGCGGGCCGCCCCCCCGCAAAGTGCCGCCCTAGGCCTGGGCCTTGTTGGCCTAGGCCAGAATACATCCCTGACTCCAAGTATGAAAGGGGTTAAAGTCATTTAGGACATTTCATTGCTGAACACAAAGGCAGCTACCGAACACTCCAACCAGCCGAACAAGAAACCCATATGAAAAATTCTCCCCAAAATATAAGACAAGGCTCTGTGTTGAGGGTCAAACAGGAATGAGCCTTTATTAAAGACAATACAAGTTTTATACACAGTCAAAAGAGGAGGTGCATAACTCCTGCTCATATTACTCTGGAAATACCTGTGATCAGAAACCTAATTAACTTGAGCTCATTAACTAATCCCTTTTGACAGCCTAGATGACTCAGAGACCTGACTTTTAGGCCAGACTTGCCGTCTTGTAGCTCAGAAGACACAATCAACATTCAACACAGAACTCCTTCACACAATAGCAGAGTTAATTAACACAAACAACAATGGGGGTCTAATGACTCTTACATTGAACTACTTGGAATGCACATATTATGAGTTATACTTCCTGGTCATAGCCCTCACAGTGTACAGGGGATACAATCTTCATATTTCTTGAGAGATATTGTTAATGAATATTACTGTCCCATTTGAAGTAATCCAATCACATTCTTAATGTCCATTATTTTCGTGCTCACCCTGTGCCCCTAATAGACAAAGGGTGACTTAGACATTAGAGGTGCATGGGGAGCTGAAACAAGGGTATTCCATACTTTCCAAGGGATTCTGGGTTCCATGGGCCCTCCTGTTACAGGGTTGACATAAGGATTCCATAAGAGAAAGAGATTGAGAAGGTAAAAGAAAGAATTGCTGAAGCTTATAAATCTCATTGTTTTTGAAGTGGCATGATCCAAGTCTTTTTTTTTTTTCAATCAAAGTTTGTTTTTATTGGAAAAAAGAAATATCAGAGTACAAAATACAGCCAGGGTACCGAAAACACAAATCAAAACATATCAATACATACTCTGAAAAGTAAGCTACTTTTATATCTTATGACACAAGATAGCAAAGGGAAACATCACAACCTAGGATGTCACCCGCTACTAACTACTACTAAGAAAAAGAAAAAGGAAAGAGAGAAGAGAAGAAGAAAAAAAAAAGGGGGGGGGGGGGAAGACACTGTGCTCAAACGGCTCATCTAGAATCTCTATATACCAATGGGAGTGAACAAGAAAAGATCAAAACTACAACCACAATCTCATCTCATATCTAATTGTGAGTATTGATCTGAGTATCTAAACGCCACCCAAGGTGACCACATCTGATTAAATTTCTTTCACGATTCCCTGGCAATGGCTACCGTTTCCTCCATTTGGTGGATATTCTCTATGGAGCTAAGCCATTCTGGAATAGAAGGAATATCATTTGATTTCCAGTGCCTGGGAATTAAGACTTTCGCTGCATTGAGCAGGTGTCTAACCAGTGATTTTTTATAATGCTGCATAAAACAATCCGCAATATGGAGTAGACAACATGCGGGAGAGAGAGATTGTGGTATCCGTAATGGCCTTGATCACCTCACACACCCTGTCCCAGAAGGGTCTCACACGAGGACATTCCCACCAGATGTGAAAAATAGACCCCTGGTCTTGCTCACATCTCCAGCAAGAATCTGATGTCTGTGGGTACCATTTTTTAATTTTATCCGGAGTGGCATACCATTGTGTTAAAAGCTTATAAGACGTTTCCTGAAATCTTGTACCAATAGAACACTTATGGGCAAAAATACAGGCACGTTTCCATTGCTTATCAGTGAAGCTTGTTTTAACCGCCTTTTCCCATTGTACTCGTATTCCGGAGGGTATCCCCCCCCTATCTCGTTGGAGCCATGAGTACGTGAGAGAGGTAGCTCTAGGTACCGGAGCTCCAGCCAAACAAATTTGTTCAAAGGGAGTTGTTGGTCTGAACAACTGTTTTTTGGTCTGGGAAACCTGTGTATAATTATGCAGCTGGCGGTAGGTCCAAAATGAAAGAGAGCTCTGAGGATTCAATTCTCGTTTTAATAACTCAAAATGTTTTAGGGTGTTTGCCTCTACACAGTGTATCAATAGAAGGGGAATCGATTTGTCAGTAGGAGCAGAAATGTGCAGGTTCATCCCAGGCAGAAAATCTGGGTTGCGAGTAATGGGAGTAAGCGGTCCAGGAGATGAGGAGAGTTTATGGTGTTTCGTCATCGTATGGAACACTTTAAGTGTGGTCCCCACCAAGGGATGCTGCTGCACATTTTGCGGCAATTTTACCCAAGGAATCCAAGGTAGGAGTTTAAGATGAAGTGTGGTGGATGCTTCCTCCAATGTGACCCAATCCTTTTGCTCCCTATGGCAATTCCAGTCCATAATTCTAGCTAAGTGTATCCCAGAATGGTAAAGTTTAAAATCAGGTAAACCTATACCTCCCTCTTCCTTAGGTTTTGTAAGCATATCAAACTTTATCCTAGGTTTTTGCCCCTTCCAAATAAAAGTGCGTAAAATGGCCTGAAGTTGTTTGAAAAAGGAACCTGGGAGTGGAATAGGTAAGGTGTGAAAGTGGTATAGGATTCTGGGTAAAATTACCATCTTCAATATAGCTGCTCTGCCGAACCAGGAGAAAGGCCTTGAGATCCAACTTTTAAGATCTACTTGAATTTTTTTTAGTAAAGGGAGGAAGTTAATATTATATATATCTCCGAATTTAGGCGCAAGTTTGATTCCTAGATAGGTAATAGATGAAGTTACCCACTTAAACGAGCCAAGAGAGCGTGCACTTTCTAAAGGTTCAGCTAATAGTGTGAGATTGAGAGCTTCTGACTTAGAATAATTAATTTTCATATTGGAAACATAACTAAATATTTTAAAAGCTTTAGAGAGCTTCGGAATTGAGACCTGAGGCTGTGTTAAAAAAAATAGAAGATCATCCGCATATGCTGCTATTTTAAAGTCGTGTTGACCTATCTGGAAGCCTTGTATATCAGGATTTGCGTTTACTGTGCGGATAAAAGGTTCTAAAGATAGGATAAATAAAAGAGGGGAGAGAGGGCAACCCTGCCTTGTACCATTATTTATGTCCACTGCTTCTGAGAGGGTACCATTAATTTTAAGCTGTGCTCGAGGTTTATGGTATAAGGCCGATATCCACGCCATCATGTTTGATCCCAACCCAATATGTCTGCAGATAGCAAACATATAGTCCCAGGCAACACGGTCGAAGGCCTTCTCCGCGTCAGTTGACAGGAGAAGGCCCTCAATTCCCCGGGTGTGTGCGTAGTGAATCAGATTAAGGGCTTTTATAACATTATCCCGGGCTTCCCTCCCTGGCATAAAACCCGCCTGTTCTGGGCCTATAAGTTTGGGGAGAAAAGATGTCAGTCTAGATGCCAATATTTTCGCCAATATTTTTAGGTCCAAATTCAACAGTAAAATCGGCCTATAGCTTGTGCAGTCAGTAGGATCCTCAGCTGGTTTAGGGATCAATGTTACATATGCCGTCGTAAAGGAGCTCGAAATTGATGAAGAATTTCGGATATGTTCCAGGGCACGGAGTAGGGGAGCTTTCAGAATGTCTATAAAAGTTTTGTAATAATGGGCCGTAAACCCATCCGGGCCTGGGCTCTTACCCGGTTTTTGAGTCTTAATTGCCAAAATAAGTTCTTCTTCTAAAATCGGCGATTCCAAAGAATCACTCTCAACCGACGATAGAGTAGGCATGCCACTCTCCATAATATATTCTCGCAGAACGGATTCTCTATTTCCTTGAAGCTCTACGGGTTTATGTGTCGGGGGGAGGTTATAAAGCTTAGTATAAAACGCATTAAATTGTGACGCAATCTGCTCCGTTTTTTGTATAAGTTGGCTCTTGCAAGTCTTAATAGAAAGAATAGAATGTGTATGAGAAATTGTTTTAAGGGTTTTTGCAAGAAATTTGCCACACTTATCCCCATGTTCATAATGAAAGCCTTTCTTGAAATAGAGAATTCGTTTTGCTTTAAGATTGAGTAAGGAGTTAAGTTTTTCCCGCATCTTTGACAGTTCCAACAAGTGCGCCTCCACATGTGACTGTTTATGTTGGCTTTCCAACGAGGCAATTTTTTCCACTAATGTCAGAGTAACTTTTTCAGCTTCTCTTTTCTTAAGAGAGCCAAGGCGCATAAGTTCGCCACGTAGGACGCACTTGTGAGCCTCCCAGATCGTCAGGGGTGACATATCCTCTGTAGTATTAAGCTGAAAGTATAATTTAAGCGCCTCGTGGATTTGTTGGCAAGTAGATGGATCCGTCAATAAATTGGAGTTCAACCGCCAGCTGCATGGTCTAGGGGGCCTATCTGATTGTGAAAGAGAGATCGATACCGGACAATGATCCGAAAGGGATTGTATGCCTATGCTTGCTGCCTGGAGCAAAGGTAAATCACGTTGCAAAATAAATACATAGTCAATACGAGAGTGTTTTTTATGTAGCGGAGAATAATATGTATAATCTCTACCCGTTGGGTATACCAGGCGCCAAGCATCCACTAAGGCCAAAGAGTTCAGCTGTGATTTGATTTTCTGTATAATAGAATAAGAGATGCTAGACTTGCCATTGGAGGTATCCTGTAGGGGTAGCAATGGTATATTAAAGTCCCCACCTAAGATAATACAGCCAGAGGCAAAACCCTTTAATTCGTCTATTAGGTGACGGCAAAATACAAGATGGCCTGAATTAGGAAAATAAGCATTTGCCAGGGTGATCTCTCTATTATGCCACATTCCCTTAAGGAACAGAAATCGCCCCATGGGGTCCGTGTATTGTTGAGACACTTTAAAATGTGCATGTTTATGTATCAGAATAGACACACCTTTGGATTTAGAGTTAGGGTTTGGCGCATGGTATGCCTCAGGAAAATGTCTATCAAATAATCTAGGTACTGAAGATGATTGGAAATGGGTCTCCTGGATAAACACAAAAGCCGGTTGGGCTTTTTTCATTTCTCTTAAAAGTGCTACTCTCTTTTCCGGGATATTAAGGCCCCTTAAATTATGAGAGATCAGGGTGGGGTGTTTGCCTAATGAATGATAAGCCATTTCAGCACAGCGTCAAAAGGAAGAAAGAGAGAGAAAATAGATGATCCAAGTCTTTCATCGTGAGTCCCACTTGCACTATTTATCTTATCAATAACCCAGAAACATGTATATACCAGGTGTGCTACTTCATTGGTCCATTTGTGTAATGGGTTAATGACTTATGCTGTATTGAAGGGAGAATCCATATGACAAGCCTAGACCCTGTACCTTCAAAAACAAGCCAAAAATTATTTTCCCTTCCAAAATTTCAATCCCAACAGAACCCCTTTAAAAAAAAAATCACTGCTTCAAACATGTATACAGACTTTATTATATTATTTCTACAGTCACAAAAGAAGAAAACAAATAAAACAGCAGATTTTTGCCTGCTCAACACCTAACATTTAACATGATCTGGCAGTATTACTTGTCCTGCCATATCAATGGAATGTCCTTCCGTGTTGATTCAGACATTGTGGTGCCTTGAAATGCCAATTAAGTTATTGTTTGACTTCCTCAAGAAAGTTATAATATTGCACAACACTAGTCAAAAAACAGAATAGGAGTATACATAACCAACCCTTTAACGCTGTCCATTTTAGCTAGTCTGCCCTATCAGACTCAAGATTTGTTTTGCAATGCACATGAAAAAAATGAAATAAATGTAGCTCTATTTTTAAGAGTCATTGATAACAATAAATGCTGCAATACTAAAAAGAGAGGGAAAAAAAGATCAACAATGAAAAAAAAAAAACAGTTAAAACTCAACTTTGGGCACTAAAAATTAAATTTAACAATGGGCCAGATTCTCAGAGGCGTTACGACGGAGTATCTCAGATACCCCGTCGTATCGCCGTTTTTTTTGGCTTGTATCTCTGCGAGTGATTCTTAGCATCACTTTGGCATAGAAAAGCTTGAACATCCGACAAGTGTAATACCATTACACTTGCGGATCGTAGTTGTAATGACATCTCCGGCCACTAGGTGGCCTTTACGTTGTTTTCTCATTTGCCTATGCAAATGAGGCTACTACGCCGATTCCCGATCGCTTTTACACCGCACCGCCGTTGCGTACGTCGTTTTCGTTCGCGTAAGGTTACCCCTGCTTCTATGAGGAGTAACCTTACGAAGTACCGTCGGATGCCATGTTAAGTATGGCGTCGGGTCAGCGTCGGAAATTTCCATCGCTTACGTCGTTTTACTAACTCGTTCGCGAATAGGGCATTGCGTAGTGACGATCACGTCGTTTTGACGTTGGTTTCAACAACGCTTTCCGACGTGAGGTGGAGCATGCGCACTGGGCTTTTTCCCCGGCCGGCGCATGCGCAGTTCGTTTGACGCAGGGGCGCGCTTCATTTAAATAGAAGCCGCCCCCTTTGAATTACGCAGGCTTACGCTGGGCCATTTTCGCTACGCCAACGCAAACTACGGAGCAAATGCTTAGAGAATACGGCACTTGCTCTAGTACGATGCGGCGGCGTAGTGTAAATGCGTTACGATACGCCGGCGAATTTGTATGAGAATCTGGCCCAATATTCCTAAATGGTCAAATAATATTATTATACTTTGTTTGCACCCAAGTGATGGGAAATCAAAATGTATTCTGATAGCTAACACTAGATTATATACTGTAAATCTAAAAAGGGATTTCCTCTTGCTTTAGAGAAATATCCTCTTGTTTTTTGTTGGGTATCTGGTACAGGAATCAAAATCTCCCCAACAAGACAACGCAAATGCCCCCCCCCCCCCCTCAAAAAAAAAAAAAACTCACAAGGTATTTTATTATTTCCTCTATTGGCTATAAATACCACTTGATCAAAGTTATTGTTTTTTGTAGTATAGCCCCGATCTGCTGATCCAGTACCATGAGTTCTTATATAAATCATCTACCTCATTGGGAGATGGACTGGGGAGAATAGCAAGGGAAGGAGATTGCTGGAGGAACATCATATTGATGTGATTAAACATAATTACAGTAACACACTAACTAGCTCCTAGCAATTTCTGCTCAAAAGTAAAAAAAAAGTTTGGGTGGAAGTTGTATATAAATGAACCCTGTAATAAGAAAAAATACAAGGTTGAAAACGTCCTTATTCATATGTAGGGATGAGCCGAGCACCCCCCCCCCCCCCTGTTCGGTTCGCACCAGAACCTGCGAACAGACCAAAAGTTTGTGTGAACTTTAGAACCTTGTTAAAGTCTATGGGACTCGAACATTTGAAATCTAAAGTGCTAATTTTAATGGCTAATATGCAAGTTATTGTCCTAAAAAGTGTATGGGGACCCGGGTCCTGCCCCAAGGGACATGTATCAATGCTTTTTTTTTTTTTTTCAAATGGCAGTTTTTTTCAGGAGCAGTGAATTTAATAATGCTTAAAGTGAAACAATAAAATTTAAGTATTCCTTTAAATTTCGTACCTGGGGGGTGTATAGTATGCCTGTAAAGTAGCGCTTGTTTCCTGTGCTTAAAACTGTCCCTGCACAAAATGTAATTTCGGGAAGAAAAAAAGTCATTTTAAATCACTCGTGGCTATAATGAATTGTCGCCTAAAATCACTCGTGGCTATAATGTGTGGAGGTCCCCCCAAGTTCAATTACCAGGCCCTTCAGGTCTGGTATGGATATTACTGTAAGGGAAAACCTGCGTCAAAAAAAAAAAAAATATGCAAGGTTCCCCCCAAATATCAATTCCAGACCTTCCAGGTCTGGTATGGATTTTAAGGGGAACTCCACCCCAAGTTAAAAAAAAGATGGCGTGGAGTTCCCCCCAAAAATCCACACCAGACCCTAATTGAATTTGGGGGGACCCCATGCATTTTTTTTTTTATGAATGACTTTTCTCTGTATTGCCGGGAGCCGACTTACTTTCTCCTGTAGCAACTGAAAGCCTGCTTTTCCTCCTCTCCCTCCTGCCAGCATTTAGTGAAAAATGGAGGGAATCTGTTCCTCTATATGCCAACCCACCTATCCAGGTTACTTGTTTCCAGCTTCCCCCAGCATGGGATCCAGTGTACTCCTCTGTCCCAACTGCAGCTCTGCTGGTTTCCTCCTCCTGTCTCCCGCTGGCTGCTGCTGGGGATGGTTTCAGAATGAATATGTCATTTACAGGCCTCTTCCGTTTCTGAATGAACACAGTGAGTGAAGAGTACCGATCACTCACCATGTTTATTCATAACTAAAGCATAGTAAGCTGTGTTTGCTTTGTTTTAGTTTGTGAATGAATGGGAAGCTCTGTACAGACGCTATAGAAATGGAGATTGAGGACTGTGTCCTCAATCTTTCTTCTCTGTATCACAGATGAAATATCAGACCCCTGACAGATTACCAAAGCCCCCAATGGGGCTCCTAAAAAAATTGCCCTACTGACTGGCACAGTCCACTGCTCTACCAACTGAGATTGTCCATTGCCCTACTGACACCTCCCACTGCCCTACTGACACATCCACTGCTCTACTGACATTGTCCACTGCTCTACTGCACTACTGACACATCCACTGCTTTACTGACACTGTCCACTGCTCTACTGCCCTACTGATACTGTCCACTCATCTACTGCCCCACTGACACTGTCCATTGCTCTACTGCCCTACTGACACTGTCCACTTTTAAAGTAGGCTGGCAGTGGCTAAGTTAATATTTTTACAGTGACATTTGTTTTATTATATTTTTCTAAGTTAGAGCCGGTTCACACTGGGGCGACTCATTAGGTGGCTCAGATGCCTGACGAGTCGCGTCCCATTGAATGCAATAGAACCATTCTAATAGGAACTCAGACTTAGAAAGAGGTTCCTGTACGACTTCGGGGACGGCTCGGGGCGACCTGCATTGACTTCTATACATAAGTCGTTTTGCAGGTCGCCTCTGAAGTCCTCCTCAGGACGACTTGCAGAGTCGCCCCCGGAGTCGTGCCGCAGCTGTGTGAACCGGCTCTTTAATTTCTTTAAAACAAAGGAACAAAGAAAGGACGCTGCCCCCCCAAAGATCTTTGATCTCTTTGTTGTTCAGGTAGATTTCCACCTCTCCTACCCCTGCTCCAGGGTATTTAAAAGATTTGGAGAGGTATGTCAAAATGTGGACCGTTTCCCCAAAATGCCCATATGTGACAGAACTGGTACTCAATATATCTGGGACTGCTGGTCACCTTCCTACAGCTTGCAATACACATATTTATTTTCCTTCAGCCTGTATTCAGGTTGCCTACAGGTTTATTGAATGGTTACTGTCTGGCCCATGCTGAAGGGGGAGAGCTAATGTGAGTACTTCAGTTCTTAGGTTTTTTGGTTCCAGCCTGCTCACCTGTGATATAAAAAGTGGGAAGGCTGAGGTAAGAGGGACTCATTCCTAGCCGTACATGTCAGTGTATTGGAGAAGGACTGCTGCGCCTTGCAGACTGCCCGGAGGCAATGGAGTTCTGGAAAACAGCCAGAGACCTGAAGAACGTCATAATGGACTACTACTTTTCTGTGGTACACCTGGGCAGCCACTCGGAGGTAGGTAGGGACATTGTGATTTTAACTGTTCTGCTGCGTACACAATTCCGACATGAAAACCATGGATTTTTGACTGAATGTTGACTTAAACTTTTGTTGCATACACACGGTCACACAAAATTACGAACGCCAAGACCTCGGTGACGTACAACACTACGACGAGCCGAGAAAAATTTCAATGCTTCGGAGAATGCGTCAACTTTTCCCGTCTGAAAATTTGAGAATGAGCGCTCAAATTTCCAACAGAAAAAGTCAGGTGGAGCCTACACATGGTCGGAATTTCCGACCAAAAGCTCACATCAAATTTTTCTTGACGGAATTTCCGATCGTGCGTATGCGGCATTCATGTTAGACTGTACTGTGAATTCTTCAGTAAAATTACATTAACTGTTCTATGCCTGGTCTGAAGTTATTCAGGGGTGCAAATTGGTTCTGGTGTATCTAGAAGAACCTGGGTCTGTAAAGCACATGTGGTGTAAGCTCAGTTGCTACAAAAGACCTACTTGGCAAGTAAACAGGAGAAGCAGTGTATGGGGTATCAAGCACTAGTTCAAGACACCACGCAACCAGACGTTAGGCATGGTACTTGTAAAGGTGACAGGTCCAACAGTGGTGAGAGTGTCGATGTTCTGGCTCCCTCCCGAGTGGTTGGTTTCCACTAGCAATCGGAACCAAACCTGTGTTACGGAGATCCATGACCTGGTCACATGGGTATGGTAATGAAGGTGTCAACAAGTACAAGCATGAGGTCTGCACTAGGTGCAATGTGGGACTCCATTCTGTTACTGGGAGCGAGGTAACGCTGGACTGTTGGAGAGGATGCAGGCTTAGCACGTCCCTCTTAATGCAACACATAAGCATACCTCCCAACTTTTTGAGATGGGAACGAGGGACACCTACTAGCAAATGTATGTAGGCATAGGGCACACCCCCTGCCACGCCCCCTTAAAGGAGAATTATACAAAAAATCATCAGATAAGCCCACAAGTGCTTTGTTTTTACCACTAATATTCCTTGAAGTTTTCAAATGCAGCAATTTAGAAATTGGATGAAAGGTTTAGCACTGGGTAACACTTTTTGAAAGATAAATAGTGCATTTTATATACAGTTATATAAATCAGACCAAAATGAGGGACAAATAAGGAGGAATGAGGGACAGAGGGACTTTGTTCCAAATCAGGGACAGTCCCTGGAAATCAGGGACAGTTGGGAGCTATGCATAAGTTACAGTGTGTAGTGACATGGGACAGCACTTTTCAGAGGAACTCTGCCCTTTTACTGCACACAGTGTGATGGCTGAGTCGGAGAACTGCCTTAATGTTAGACTTTTCCATGACTGTCAGTCCCTGCCAAGTCCCGGGAATGGATGAGCGCGCTCTGCACGGAAATGTACCCCCACGTGCAGGGCGTGTGGCCCCACCCACAAGCCTGCAGGCTAAACAAAATCTAACAGATTTTTGCACCCACATTATACAGAGCAGTTGGATGAATCCCCTACTGCAACTATTGTATTCTGACAGTTGGCTATCAGAATACTCAAACAGTGGCTGCATCTGATTGGATTGTTAATCCGGTTCCTTCAGATTTTTTAAACGGGTGGGAGGGTGGTGACAAGACCACCCATGGTGAGAACTGTGGCCGGTTCATTAGAAACTTCCTGGAATTTGAGCGGTCTACCTCTACTTAAAGGATCCCTAAAGGAATTTTTTTTTTTTTGCTAAATAGCTTCCTTTACCTTAATGCAGTGCTGTTTTCATGTTCTCATTGTTCGTTTATTGCTTTTAAGTAGCTGTAATACTTCTCTGATCTCCACACTTCCTGGTTGTCTGGCTCCTTATGAAAAAATTCATGGCAGATTTTCACTGTGGTCTAAGCTGTGTGTCTAAAACTCCTCAGAACCAATCAGATTAATTTTAAAAACAAAACACTGCCCTGGATGTGTTTGTTTTTGTTCTGTGTGTCTTCTCTACTTCACAGAAAAATGAAATCATTTTAAAAACGAAAGTGAAACTAGAGGCACATTATATGATTGATTTGTATCTATTTTTAATAATTTTTTAAAAGGAATCAGTTAACTTTTTTGTCTCTATACCCTGTAAACAGTCATTTCAGCAAAAAAAAATGTTTTCCTTTAGTGACCCTTTAAAGCCCAACTCTGGTAGAACTATGCTCATTTGCAGGAGTGCACTCACTGCAAGGGTTAACTACTCACATTTCAATACTTCCATGTGATTGTACAATCTCCTTTAGATGTGTAGAGTATAAGGGCCTGCCTTATTTCATACTTATCAAGACGATGTACGTTTTGTCTTCATATTACATTGTTTTGATAAAGTGAAGGACGATTGTACAGAGATTTTACAATCTGATTGTATAGTGTATGACTGCTGGAGTGCAGAGGAGAAGTGGCTGCAGGGACCATTCTAGCAGGTCAGTAAACCTGCTGTACCCCGTCCCCCTAGACCAGGGATATGCATGACACCCAGAGGCAGAGACATGATTGGATGTGTAGTTTTGCAACAACTGGAGGTTCGCTAATTGCATTACCCTGCCCTAGACATTAACAAGCAATTAACCCTTACAGCGCAGGCACAGTCAATGAGTTCAGCTTTAAACAGCACTCACACTACAATGGAGCAACTAGCTTGGCAGGAGAAGCAGTCCAGCAGCTCATGTCACTTTCCTGTATCAGTTCCTTCTACCCAGATCACTTGTTTACTCTGAATGAGCGCAATCTGAAGCACGCTGATCTTATGTAGTAAATCAAGGAATACACATTCTCTAAATATTTACCTAAATCGGAAGTCCTAATACGCTTATATTTATATATACTTCAGCGCTACTTTAAATACAAAAGAAAAGAAAAAAAAAACGACAGACTTTCAACTGCTGTTTACTCTGCGATCGTATGAATGAAATATGGAAAATGTGTTATTACACTTTTATATATTTTGTTGCATGTAAACGACATCAGATGACTTTTATAATACTTGGGCTCGGCTTACTTTGTGTGATAGCAGTTAGTGCCCTTTCACACTTATACGACTTCTAAGTCACGCGATTTTACCGCGATTTTGCTGCGATTTGCAGCCGCGATTTTACCGCGATTTTGCCGCGATTCGCGGCCGCGATTTCAATGAATGCCTGTGTAAGTGGCATCAAAATCGGACCAAGTCGTGCCAATATGAATGATGTTCATTAAAAATCATGGAGAATGACTTGTCAAACGATTTTGCAGTACAAAATCGTGAGACAAGTCGTATTAGCCCTGGTTCACACTAGGCTGCGGGAGTGAAATCGCGTGATTTCAGCTGAACTCGCGCAATTTCACTCCCTCTGGCAGTCCCGATTTTGGCGCGATTTAGGAGACATCTGTGCAGGGTTCTGCACAGATGTCAATGTTAATCGCGTCCTGAAATCGCAAAAAGTAGTACAGGAACTACTTTTTGAAATCGGTGCAGCGCCGCCGCAGATGCGGCATCGCACCGATATCTATGTATAGAATAGCTTTAAAAATACCCGGCTTCAGCTGTCTTTTTTTTTTTATTCAATGTAAATTTCAACACATAACATGCTTCGCTAGGGGATGGTAACATTTAACTGCAGAGTAATAAAAAGTTAAGAACTTTCGGAAAAGAGACAAAAGGCCATATAAAAAGATAAATATATTATTCATGTGCCTTGACAGCAGGGCTTAGGATCAAAGCATATTTCCATGGCTGCGCATTCTGACAAATTCCTTACATGTTCAACTTGGGAAAGAAATGAAGGTATGCCCAAGTGGCTAACCATGTAGAAAGGAGAAAATTTTAAAAATAAATATCTGTCTGTCTGTCTGTCTGTCTGTCTGTCTGTCTGTCTATCTATCTATCTATCTATCTATCTATCCGTCTGTCTGTCCGTCTGTCTATCCGTCTGTCTATCCGTCTGTCTATCCGTCTGTCTGTCTATCTATTTATCTATATTTAACTGGAATTTTAAAGACACTTGATATATACCCAAATTACAGAAAGTTGATTAAAGGGTTAATCCAATAATAGATTGTATTAATGTTTTTAACAATTTTCTGCACATTTTGGTATATACCAAATGTCTTTAAAATTCCACTTACCTACATTACAGTAATTAATCTTTATCTCATTTAGGGATGTGGGACCTTTACAACATTCAGACGGGATTGAATATATAAATATATACATATATATTATTATTATACAGGATTTATATAGCGCCAACAGTTTGCGCAGCGTATATATAGATATATATACACATACAGTTAACCTATTGACGATAACTTCAGATCACAAACTTAAAGCGTACTTACTTGCGTCTTACAGATCTGCCAGATAACGAAACCCCTCTTATCCAAGCGACCCCACGGATGTCCCCAAATGTTGCTTGCACTCTGCGGGCATAGCAGTGGCTCCGGGTTCAATCCTTGAAACCAAGAATTCTCAAGTTCAGCAGCACAATCCACCAGTCAATAGTCGAAAAGAAACTGAAGTTGTCGAGTATTGCGTCTAACCCTGACTTAAAGGAATTTTCTTTAAAAAAAAAAAAAAGTTAGAAAAAGAATGCAAGCTTCTTGCTCATCTACATAGGCGTCTTCTAATACTTAGTTAGCAAGATGTTGTGCGCTGGGTCTAGGCAATCCATTGAAGAACATATGTTTGCTGATATGTTTTCTTTGCTTCTTTTTTGCTTGGGTAGTAACTTGAGCCCGACAGCTCCGGTGGGGAAGGGGATATGACGTCTGAGTTCTTGAAATGTGACTCTGTCTCTTTGGCTAATGCAGCCGGTTAACCCATCAATCAGGGAGGCTATGGCGGAATTCCAGGAGATATCATAAAAAGAACACTTTTAGTGTGAAACTGATTACATGGAAGCTTGTTTGAACATGATACAAATGACAAGTCACTTTTAGCATGTGGTGAATGTTGGTTGGTGACAAGAAGAAATTCATTTGGGCGCCCTCTAAAAGGGTTTGATTGTGCAAAAGTCAGGAAAGGGCTCTGAAAGGGCACCATTCAATGGATTACATAATGACTAATTACAAGACACTGCCCTCTTATATGCAGTTCAAGTCCAGAGGGAAATCAGAGGGGCTGTATAAGTAGGGTGACATCACTTTGTTTCCAAGAGGCACTTTTCACTTTTTCACCAACCATATTTAAAGCCAAGAGTTAGGAAGAATATACCCGAGCAGCGACCCCCCCCACCCCCGACTGCCAGGGTTAACTTCTCTTTAAAGAGGAACATCGGCCCCCTCTTTACCTGTAAAGCTGGCGTGTCCTCGTTTCACATACTCACCTACCCAGCGGATCCTGCCTTTCTTGCTCAGGTGGCACAGCCTGGGTCCCACGCCACCATCTTTGTTCCCCTTGAACAGCTGCCTCTTCGGGATTCGGGTAGACGAGCCATGATGATGCAGATCTGAAATGAGGGGAAGCTCTGCTGATTTTTTTATCCAATCATGTGCAAGCTAAAATGCTTTTTTTTTTTTTCCTTGCATGTCTCCCTTGGATCTGCAGCGACTGCACTTCCAAGTGCAGTTTGCACTTATAGGGCCAGATTCTCAGAAGAGATACGACGGTGTATCTCCAGGAACACCGTCGTATCTCTGTTTCTGAGCCCTCCTATCTATGCGACTGATTCTTAGAATCAGTTACGCATAGATTTGGCGTAGATCCGACTGGCGTAAGTCACTTACACCGTCGGATCTAAGTTGCAATGTTACGCTTGGCCGCTAGGTGGCGTTCCCGTCGATTTCTGTGTCGAATATGCAAATGAGCCCGATACGCCGATTTCCAAACGTATTTGCGCGCCGTCATCGTAGTTTACGTAGTTTGCGTAAGCGTAAGGTTACCCCTGCTATATGAGGGGTAACCTTGCGTAGGTCCGGCATACACCATGTTAACCCCTTCCATACAGGGCATTTTCACCCCCTTCCTGCCCAGACCAATTTTTAGTTTTCAGTGCTGTTGCACTTTGAATGACAATTGCACGGTCATGCAACACTGTACCCAAATTAAATCGTTATGTTTTTTTCCCCACACAAATCAAGCTTTCTTTTAGTGGTATTTGATCATCTCTGCGGTTTTTATTTTTTGTGCTATAAACAAAAGAAGAGTGACAATTTTTAAAAAAACACAATGGTTCAGCAGATTCAGCAAGAATTAGATTCCCGCAGAGTATCAGAGATACTCTACGCCGCCGTACTTTACCTGGCTCTAGGAGGAATTCAGAGAGATTTTGGCCCGTAAGGTACGGCGGCGTAGTGTATTTCTCCCGGCGGAATCAAAATACGCGAATAGGGGGCGTGAGGCATTTAAATTAAGCGCGTCCCCGCCGCGATCGAACTGCGCATGCTCCGTTCAGAAATTTCCCACCGTGCATTGCGCGAAATCACGTCGTTACGTAATTTTTTTTTTGAGTAGCGTCGTTTACGGACATTCCTATTCCCGGACGACATATGCAAAAAATAAAAAATAAATTGAAAGTCGACGCGGGAACGACGGCCATACTTAACATGGGCCGCGTAACGTTAGACCAGCTAATAGCTGGTTTAACTTTACGTAGCGAAAAAATGACGTACGCGATAGCGAATGACGCTCGTAACTTTGTGGATCGCCGGAAAAAGCTCATTTGCATACCCCGACGCTGAAAACGACGCGAACTCCACCCAGCAGCCGCAAAAATATTGCATCGTAGATCCGAAGGCGTACGAAGACGTAAGCATGTCAGATCGAAGCCCAACGCCGCCGTATCATGGTTTGAGGATTCAAACTAGTGATATGGCGCGTGAAATTTGAAATTACTCCTGTCTAACACCAGTTAGACAGGCGTAATGGCTCTCTGAATCTGGCCCATAGCGTCTACAAAATAGGTGATAGATTTATGCGGGTTTTTTTTGTGACCGTGACATTGCGGCAGACATATCGGACACTGTTGACACGTTTTTGGGACCATTCACATTTACACAGCGATTAGTGCTATAAAACTGCACTGATTACTGCTGTGATCAGCGGTAATCAAAGGGGCCCCGACGGCAATCGCAGCTGTCGGGCACGCGCGCGGGATCGCGAGTGGTGCCGCGGGTGCGCGTCGGCGCGTGCGCGCGCCCTAGAACGCCGAGAACAAAGGACGTTGTGTGACGTCCACTCTCTTTGGCGAGGGGTTGCTACAGACGTCAATCCCCTATGGCCCGGTAAGGGAGGGGTTAAGTATGGACTTTTTCCTAAATGCACATAATATAACTGAGTACTAAGATTTGTAGGTAAAGTTGATCCGGGGTAAATCCGATTGCCTCTCGGGGGATCAGGAAGGAATTTTTTCCCCTCCTGTAGCGAATTGGATCTTCGCTCCGCTGTTTTTTTTTGCCTTCCTCTGGATCAACTGTGGGTATGGAGTTGGGTGTATTGGATTGTACTGTGTTTTATTTGGTTTCTTTGTTTTTTTTATTTTTTTTTATGGTTAAACTGGATTGTGTCTTTTTTCAACTTGACTAAGGCTGGGTTCACACTACGATTTTCCCGTCCGTCAGCCGCATACGATTTCAGTTTTGAAAACGTACGGGCCCGTACGGGAAAACGCATACATAGACAATGCATTGCAAATCGTATGCACTCAGATGCATCCGGGTGCGTGCGATTTGCTGGCAAAACGTTTTTTAACAGTACACAAAACCGTGTTCGACCACGGTTTTGAGTCAGTTTTTGAAACCGTATGGCAAACGCATACGTTTTTTTTTAACATTAAAGTCAATGGAAAACGCACATATGTGCGGTTCCATACGTATAAACCGTATGCGTTTTTCGTCTGCGCATGCGCATTTTCAAAACAAGAAAATCTTTTTTTATTAAATGACACTAATTCCAAAAACGTATGCGTTTTTTTAATCAAAACCGGATGGAACCGTACGCACTTTTTGAAACCGTATACGTTTTATAAACGCATACGTTTACGTACGGTTCAATCCGTTTCAGCCGCATACGTTTTTTCATATAAATCGTATGCGGCTGACGGATATGAAAATCGTAGTGTGAACCCAGCCTTACTATGTAACTATGGGACAGCATCGTGGTTTTCCGTTGTTTACATCGTTTACGTAACTCGTCGCGAAAAGGGCTGTGCGTTAATTACGGTGACGTCGAAACCAATGTATTTGCGTCGTACTATGGAGCATGCGCAGTGGGCTACGTTTACGGCCAGTGCATGCGCAGTTCATTCGGCGCGGAGACGCGCTTAATTGAAATACAACACGCCCACCTCCTTCCTACTTTGAATTACGCGGCCTTACGCCGGCCTATTTACGCTACGCCGCACTACGGTGCAAGTGCTTTGAGAATACAGCACTTGCCCATAAAAGCTGCGGAGGCGTAGCGTAAATGGGATACGCTACGCTACGCAAACAAAAGGCAGATCTACGAGAATCTGACCCATAGTTTATACTTGTAGTGCAAAGTGGATTTTCCTTTAGTAAATAACCCCCACGTTGTGTTCTTCTCAATTCATATCCAAGCTTTCTGTGCTTGTGTGAAATTAAAGTGGGACTAAATCCACAAGTTGTTTTTTTTAAACGTAAGGCCTCATTCACATTGGCGCTTACACACATAGTCCATCAATGGGCGTTTTTTTAAGTGGCTGGACCATTTATGTCTAAGGAAACCAAGTGGCTTCACAGACACAGCCACTGGTCCCAAATTGTACAGCCACACGGGTATGAGCGAGAGGCCCAGAACACAGAAATGTGCGCTCACTCACACAGCTGTCACACTGGTAAAAGCAGCTGTGTCCATGCAGCCACTTGGTTCCCATAGACATGAATGGTCTGCCTGCACACAGCACCTGGAGGCTCCAGCTGCCTAAAGACACGGGCCATTCATGAACTACTGGTGTAAGCACTCATGTGAGTGAGACCTTATGGCAGAATTATCTGTCAAAGTGAGGCGGCGTACACACGACCGAGGTTCTCGCTAGAAACCAGCGAGAACCTTGCTTGGAGCTGCATTTCAGCGAGAACCTCGGCCGTGTGTACGCTCCTGGCTCGCCCTGCCCGTCGGGAATCCCGTCGAGCGAATAGAGAGCAGGCTCTCTATTTGCTCGGCGTCCCGTCGGGATGAATGGCTGGTTGCCATTCCCGATGGGCGGGTCGCCGATTTCGATGGCCGGGCGAGAACCGTACGTGTGTATGGGGCTTCACCCCTCCAGTACTGTGATGCTTCGTCACTCTGTCATCATCCCATGATCAATGCATGCTGAGAATCTACACCGAGCTGCACATGTGAGTCCCAAATCCTATCCACAGAGGAGGAGTAGGGATGAGCCAAACATACCTGGGTTCACAAAACCTGACTAAAATTTGAGTGTCGAATTCGAACCCCATTGAAGTCAAGAAGACCTCAGGCGGCGTACACACGTACGAGAACCTCGACGGGTGGAACACATCGTTCCGCCCTTTGAGGTTCTCGGCCAGCCATCGAAATCGGCGACCCGCCCGTCGGGAATGGCAACCATCTATTCATCCCGACGGGCCGTCGAGCAAATAGAGAGCCTGCTCTCTATTCGCTCGACGGGATTCCCGATGGGCGGGGCGAGCCAGGAGCGTACACACGGCCGAGGTTCTCGCTGGAATGCAGCTCCCAGCGAGGTTCTCGCTGGTTTCTAGCGAGAACCTCGGTCGTGTGTACGCCCCCTGAATGTAAAGTTTACTTTTCCTATTAACAAGCAGGTGATTGGTTGCTTGGACTGCCTAGCAACCAATCACTAGCTTGTTAATAGGAAAAGTTAACTTTGGCAGCTCCCGCTCCCCTGTCCAGTGCTGTGGTCCACTGTAACTCTGTCTGCATCGTAAATCAGTGAAAGTGTCATTCATTGTTTTTTAATTTTTTTAATGCTATATTTATTATAGCATTAAAATATTTACTTAACAAGGCAATAATGATGTGTATACTACCTATATTAGCCAGTCATATTTTATCGTTGTTTTATTTATCGCAGTCAGATCAATGAAATATGCTTTGTACAGGTGAAACTCTAAAAATTAGAATATCGTGCAACAGTTCATTTCTTTCACTAATGCAACTTAAAAGGTGAAACTAATATATGAGATGGACTCATTACATGTAAAGCAAGATAGTTCAAGCCGTGATTTGTGATAATTGTGATGATTATGGTTACAGCTCATGGAAACCTCAAACCACAATCCCAGAAAATTAGAATATTGTGAAAAGGTGCTCCCGTGTTCATGTGCTAGAGTGATGTCACGCAGCTCCGACCAGTCTGCGGCCCCAGAAGGATGGTGGGTGAAGATGGATGCAGCCTGCAGCGGGGATGGCGCAGGCTTCATTTGCCGGCAAGTGTCACAAATAATGCATACTAGCACATTATGCCTTTACTATGCAGGGATAGTAAAAAAAAAAAAGAATTTGGGCAGAGTTTATATTGTTAGAGTTGTGGTTGTTAATATTTATTTTTGTAGCTTAATGCTGCATAAAACATTTAACAGTGTAATTTCATGAGATAATTTAGTGTGTGTTTAGGGGTGGGGCAGGGTAGAGGTTGGGTGTGGCAACTGGTGGCGAGTAACTCTTAAGGCCTGGCTAGTAGCTCAGGACTTAACATTTTGAGCCCTGTGTAAATGAATGTCATCTGTGTTATGAGAGTAATCTTGCAGGCATGTTAAAGCATGGAGCTCCATGCTGTCACATCTAGATTATCACTCAAGTTGGTTAGCGCCATGCCATGGCCGGAGGCCAAACCAGGCCCCATGCACACAGAATCATCACATCTTACCACCTGCCAGTGATACCTGTAATGGCACTGACTACATAAATATTTTGAGGAAATAGCACTGAGCACTGATTAACCTCCACTAGTATTTCACAACACAGCTAACACTTGACCATGTTCAGCTTTGAAGGCATAGAAGGGAGACACTGTTCTGAATGGGGCCCTAAAGTCAGGGACCCTGCTGCCCAGTGAGGGGCAGCAAATATAAGGTTGCCCTCACCTACGGAACCTCTGGCCACCACTTCTCCATCTCCCAAACTGTCTGCTCCCCCTTCTTGTCACTCTTCATTTTATAACCTCAAAGGTAACTGTAATACTTGTGTAGCGCTACCCACCTTAGGAGCCGCTTAATATTTTTTGGGTTCTGCATTCTGCCGCTCAACCCCAATAACTGTCTCAAGCTCTCTGGCACACCTGCTTAACATTGTTAGTGTAGAACCCAGCAACAGAAAGTGAAACAATAATGAAAGAGCATATAGTATATTTACCGAGCCCCTGGGTTCCGTCACTTCATCAGTTGTGGCAGTAAATAGAGACTCACATAAGATATCAATGAAGAACTTGTAAAAGTTTACTATGATGAAAAATGGTGAAGAATAACATAAATAAATGGTGTGAATAACATATGAATAACACAAGTATTGATCGTCAGAGATATTTGTTCAAAGCAATAACGCCACACACCGCTGTATCCAATAGCAAACCTGATAAGGGTATATGTGAACAGGTGCACAGTGGAATATATCCTTTAGGCCCCGTACACACGTCCGAGAACCTCGTCGGCTAAACTCATCGTTCCGTCCGACGAGGTTCCCGATGAGCGGTCGGAAAAGCTCGTCGAGCCAAAGTCCTCATTGAACAACGAGGAAAAAGAGAGCGTGCTCTCTTTTTTGGCTCAACGAGCTTCCCGACGGGACGCTCGTCGGAAGTGTACACACGACCGAGAACCTCGGCAGAATATGTCTCCCAGCGAGCTTCTCGCTGGATTCTGCCGAGAAGCTTGGTCGTGTGTACGCAGCCTAATACTTTAATACCTGTATTGAAGCACCTCCCCACTCAGGGCCTCAACACACAGACCACTGCATGCAGAATACACAACAGTGAACACAGTAAAAAAAGTACAATATCCAACTGTATATTGCTAAATGGCTCCCCCTAGAGTGCAGTTCAGAGTGATACACAATTGTATAGCAGTAAAGCCCTGTGAAAGAATAAAGTATTGATAGTTCCTCCAGTTCCAGTTTTCTTGTCTTCAGCTAGCTTAATTGTATTGCAGTGTGAGGTGGTGCACGTATTTGTAATCCAAAAAGGGAAACAGTAACTGTAAAATATGGTGAGATTGATTACTTAGCTGCAAACTATCCCCACTTGTAATTCCTTCTGTGAGTGAACAGTACAGTACTGTCCTTGAAGCATGGGGGAAAAGGAAACAGAATACCCCAGGATCCAGCTATAGAATACTCAGGTGCAATAGATCCACAGCCGTGGAACCACAGGGCTCAGCAGCAGTCTGTATAGCAGGCAATCACTTAGCAATAGTACGTCACTACATGGACTAAATTCCTTCTCACGACTCTGGATCTCAGCTGGCTGGGGACTCCGTCTGTGTAGATGGCACCCTTGCGCCATGCTGCTCCTCTCGGTGTGCTGGAAGGCAGGTGGCTAAAAAAAAACTCTGAAGCGCTGGCTAGATCTCCTGCTCGTTTACTGTGCCAATATTTGTTAATAATTTACTTAAAGTTTTCCTGCTGGTTAGAAAGGTAGGTGATTATTCTTAATTGGTTTATATCCGATTTATGGGTTTTAGTTTTGTATAGTAGTTCTTGTCTGTTTTTTGTAGTGGCTTTTTTAAAAGCTTGTTTTAGGCTCACTTTACTGACCTTTAAAGGGGTTGTAAAAGAAAAAAAAAATGTTTTCATAATAAGCATCATTTACCCGCAGACTCGTTTCACTTCCTCATTGTTCGTTTTTGCTCAAAAGTTGCTCTATTACTTCTCTGTTCTGTTCACTTCCTGCTTGTTTGATTTTTACTGACCACCGTGAAGGGAGACTTTACTGCGGTGGTCAGTAACCTGCTCGACCCTTCCTGGGAACTACATATGTGCGGCAGGACGCTCTTTACGTGTTAGAGACTTCAAGGAGATGTGAATTACTGGGCGTGCCACAATTCATACTGGGAAATGTAGTTCTTACATGAACAAATGATGCAAACCAGGAGTGAAAGAGAACAGAAACTAGAATGCCAGAGGTAATAATTTAATAGGTATTTACTTGTTTGTTACAAAAAACAAACAGATAAATCAAGCGCTCTCCAAAGGAAGTAGATATAAATAAATATATATGTGGGGAAGGGTAAATGACAGATACTGAATCTGAGAGTGAGAATGAAACAAGGGCAGCACAGTTCCTTTCCACTGAAGGACAAAAGTTTATGAAATTATTCAGTCCATTGGATCAAGTTCATATATGACTAATGTAGTAGTAGTAGTACTCATGCTGTGAGGGCTGCCAGCTGCCAAGAAGAAGCAATTCTGAAACAATACAAGAAAAACAAAAAGCGGCGCCCTCTAAGCGTAGTAACTTTTTATTACTGTGACAAAACAAAACAATTCTTATGAGGATACTACTCACAAGGCTGCAGGGTTCATAGGCATAAAAGGTGTCATCTGTGCCTGGCTTCCGGGGTGGGTGTGCTCAGCTGATGTTGGTAATCCTGTGATGGCTGAATGCTCTGGGTTCTCACTGTAAAGGAGAATGCTGTACAGTTCGTCAGCTGATCCAAAAGTCCATAGGTGTCCCTGAGTGTATTCCAGCGCTGGTCAGACAGGGAGCTGTATGGACACGATGGGACAGCGTGATGGAACGCAGCCGTGGAGCGCAGGCAGCTGAGCTTCAGTTCCGGGTTAGGTCACAGGGCGATGCGCGCGTTCGAGGCATGCGTGCCTCTTCCTCAGGCTCTATGGGGGCCATCTTAGTTGAGGGAAATTATGTATAGCTCGAACGGAGCTGATTGGCTAGCAGGCAATTACAGACAATCAGGCTTGTACAAAGTCAGTATAAGGGGGATGACTAACGAGGCATCAACAGGTACATGAATCACCTGTCAACAATTAACTCTAAACTAAAACATCAGGTGACTAAATAAAAAGCATTTAAGAGAAATAAACAAACTATTATGCAAGAGATATATATACAAATACATACACTCCAAGGAACAAATCAATAGTGTAGATGCGTAATAGATCACAGAAATGCATCTGTGGAATCATGCACAAGAATAATCTAAAAATACTTTAAAAATATTTTAAAAACATTCCAAAATGATTCTAAAAATAATCTTCAAAAAGGAGAAACTGATGTGCAGAGTAAATACACACTGGTAGAGGTGGAATACAGTGTGTACACTGCATGTATAGAGAAGATGATGGAATAAAATATACATTTCAAGTTTGCTATTAAAAACCATATGTGTGAAAGAGAGTATCATATACACATATATGTATGCGCGATTGCTATATGCAAACACATCTAATCATATATGTGTGTGTGAGTGTGAATACATGCACAAAATCTACATCAAAGACCCGTTTTGTATAAAACTACATAGAATAAACATATAAGGGGGGTAGATCAATATAATGGGATGTTAAAAAATAATAATAATTATATATATATTGTACAGGTCGCCGTGGCTGCGTCCTGGAGGGACGCTATGTTTCCCCTCTATTTGGGCTATGGTCCTTTTAAGAGGACAAAAAGGGTTAATGCACCTGTCCAGGAGATGGTTTAAGTGAGGACAGGAAGTTGCAGGTGAGAGAGTGGAAGTGTGTAGCAGAGCCTGTGTATGGCGATGCTAGACAGGTGAATGCTGCAAAGCTCTGAGAAGCTGGGAAGAACTTTAAAAGGACTTGTGTCCTGCCTGAAAGCCTGCAACTGGGGAACTTTACCTGCAAGGACTGTGAATTGCAATGGCAGTGCTGAGCCCTAAGAGTCGGTGAGACTGATTATTTGTTTTGCTTTTGCTGCTGTGAAGCCGTTTGTGTTCAATAAACCTCAGTTTTGATTTAAAAGCCTGTGTCCTGCGATCAAGCTGATCCCCCAAACGTTACACTGGTGCTCGAATGCGGGCAGGACATAATAACAGGCATAAGAAGAAAGAAATTTTTTTTTTTTTTTGGACTTTATATTGAACTGACATTTAAAGAGACAGTGCATTGGATTTATGTCCTGGGTTAAAGCTGCACAAACATTGAAAGCCGAAGCTATGGAGGAGCTAATTAAACAGCTGACCCTGGCTAACATACAAGCGCAGACCCGCCATGAGGAGGCGCTGACGCTGCAGCAAGAAAATACCCGCCTGTTGGTGGCTCAGTTGGTAGCCCAGCAAACAACCCAGCAAGAGGTTATGCAGACTCAGGTGACTGCTTTAAAGGAAGCAGTGCAGCAGCTGTCTAAGGTTCAGGGACAAGCGGCTGTTGCCCCTGGCAACCAGGTGACTGTGAGGGCAAGCCATTTTCTGCAGAAATTATCCCCAAACGATGATGTAGAAGCATTTCTTGCTACCTTTGAGAGGACGGCAGAGAGAGAAGGGTGGCTTCAGGACCAGTGGGCCGGCCTCATTGCTCCTTTTCTCACTGGAGATCCTCAAAAAGCCTACTTTGACCTGCCACCGGATGATGCTAAAGACTATCAAAAGCTAAAAGCCGAAATTCTGGCTCGTCTGGGGGTGACTACGGCTGTTCGGGCCCAACGAGTACACCAATGGAAATATCGTCCAGATCGGCCACCCCGATCTCAAATGCACGACCTGGTGCAACTAGTGAAAAAATGGCTGCAGTCTGAGGTGTTGTCTGGCCCCCAAATCGTGGAGCGGGTCGTGCTGGACCGATACCTGAGGTCCCTGCCAGATGACCTTCAACGGTGGGTCAGCCATGGAGATCCCAAAACCGCAAACCTCCTTGTTGAGATGGTGGAACGATTTACAGTGGTGGAGGACCTGCTCGGACCTACCAAGCGCATAGGGCCCAGTTTGCCACGACCTGTTCGACCAACTGCTGCCCTTCGAAAGGATGTTCCAAGGGGCCTGGGAACAAACACCCCGGAAGGCCAAGAGTCACTCCCGGTACCTCCCCAGCGTTCTGTTCCTGTTCGGAGAGGAGTGGATGTACAATGTTGGCGATGTCATTCCTGGGGTCATACCCGGGCACACTGCCCACTGCAAGAGGAGCCCATGGAATGCGGGGTTCTTCGGAGGGGGTCTTTCTGTGCCCATAAAGTATGCACCACACATCTCGACATGGATGACGATAAGTTTGAGTATGAAGTCCAAGTGAACAACCTCCCTGCCTGGGCTTTGTTGGACTCTGGAAGCATGGTAACCCTTGTTCATCCTAAAATAATTGGGAAGGTCGGTACGGTCAGCAAAACTTTACGGGTGGTGTGCATACACGGGGACACTAGAGAGTACCCCATCATCACGGTGTCTATCTCCTCAGCATGTGGCACTTGTACTCAAGAGGTGGGGGTGGTAAAGAACTTGGTACATGATGTTATAATAGGACGAGACTGTCCATTGTTTACCAAACTGTGGGAACAAGGAGAACAGTTCAGAGACTGGGGAGAAACTAGCCCCCCTGTTCCTGCTGCTGAGAGGAATAACCCTGAACTGCCAAATGTGTTTAATGTGGATCCAGATGAGGAAAATGCTCATGATGTGGTTAATGGTGATAAAAGTAGCATTGATACTGTTGAGAATGTCAAGACATGAGGTACACAGACCTACCAAAACCCTCAGGGGGAGGAGCCTTCCCCACTTCAGGTAATGCTGGGGGAAGAGGATGAGGAAGTAGCCTCTACTCCTGCCCTGCCGGATTTGGGTGTTCCCCAGGGGGAGTTTGGTACTGCTCAGATGCAGGACCCCACTTTGGCCCGTGCACGGGAACAAGTTGTAGTAGTAAATGGGGTTCCCCAAGAGCCAGGTGCGAATGAAAGGTGGCCACACTTTGCAATATATAATGAATTGCTGTATCGGGTTACCAAAGAGAGAGAAAACGTGGTAGAACAATTGTTGGTACCCCAACAATATAGACGAAAGGTTCTGGAACTGGCCCATGATGATGTGTTAGGGGGGCACCTGGGAGTTGAGAAGACGAAGGCACGGATCACCGACCGGTTTTACTGGCCAGGTCTGAAAGCAGAGGTAAAGAGATACTGTACCTCTTGTCCGACCTGCCAGTTGACCGCTCCGGTGACTCACTTTCGGAGCCCTTTGGTCCCTCTGCCCATAATTGAGGTCCCATTCGAGAGGATAGCCATGGATATAGTGGGTCCCTTGGTAAAGTCAGCTCGAGGTCACTCCTACATTTTGGTGATTCTTGACTATGCCACCCGATATCCTGAGGCGCTACCCCTGCGGAATACCTCCTCAAAGGCCATTGCTCGAGAATTATTCCAATTGTTTACACGGACGGGTTTCCCCAAGGAAATACTCACAGACCAGGGTACCCCGTTTATGTCGAGGGTTATGGCCGATGTGTGTAAGCTGTTCCGCATTAAACAGCTGCGCACCTCGGTCTACCATCCCCAAACGGACGGGTTGGTGGAACGCTTTAATAAAACCCTTAAGTCTATGCTCAAGAAAGTGGTGCAAAGGGATGGGAAAGATTGGGACTGCCTGTTGCCAGCTCTCCTATTTGCCATCCGGGAAGTGCCCCAGGCCTCCACAGGGTTTTCGCCTTTTGAGTTGGTTTATGGGCGGAGACCTCGCGGACTACTTGATTTTATTAAAGAGGAATGGGAAAGTGAACCTGTTCAGCATAAGAGTGTCCTGGAATATGTCTCCCAAATGCAGGAAAGGATCCAAACCGTGATGCCACTAGTCAAAGAACATTTACAAAAGGCCCAGGAGGCTCAACGACGGGTCTATAACAGGGCTGCAAAAATAAGGCACTTCCAAGTGGGAGATCGAGTAGCTGTGCTCATCCCCACTGTGGAAAGTAAATTCTTGGCCAGATGGCAAGGTCCCTTTGAAGTTGTGGAAAAAGTAGGAGAGGTAAATTATAGAGTGCACCAGCCAGGCAAGAGGAAACCGTATCAGATATATCATGTTAACTTGTTAAAACCCTGGACGGATAGGGAAACGGTGACCTCCCTGGCTAGTGCAAGGCTTGAGCCTCAGGTTGGGGTAGAGCGTGTCCAAGTAGCAAATACCCTGTCTAAAATACAAAATCAGCAAGCAAAGGAGTTCTTGCAAAGAAATAAAGAAAAGTTTTCAGACTTGCCAGGGCTTACTAGTGTGATAGAGCATGATATTATCACAGAACCTGGAGTCAAAGTTTTTGTCCGGCCCTACCGCATCCCAGAGGCGCAAAGAAAGGCCGTTTCAGAGGAAGTGAAAAAAATGTTAGACCTGGATATCATCGAGGAATCGCAGAGTGAGTGGTCGAGCCCCATCGTGTTGGTACCAAAGCCCAACGGGACTCTGCGATTCTGCAATGATTTTCGGAAACTTAATGAGGTTTCACGGTTTGATGCCTACCCCATGCCCGGGTGGATGAACTTATTGAGCGACTAGGTCCAGCCAGGTACATCACAACATTAGACCTTACCAAGGGGTATTGGCAAATCCCATTGACTAAGGCGGCTAGAGAGAAAACTGCTTTTTCTACTCCAGAGGGGAGTTTTCAGTACAAACGAATGCCTTTTGGACTGCAAACTGCTCCAGCCACATTCCAGCGAGCAATGGATAGGATTTTACGACCTCATCGGGAGTATGCCTCAGTGTACTTGGATGACATAGTCGTTTTTAGCAGAGACTGGGACTCGCACTTGCCCAAAGTCCAGGCAGTACTGGACTCTCTTTGGAAGGAAGGGTTCACAATAAACCCTGAAAAATGTCATTTGGGAATGGAGGAGGTGAAATACCTGGGCTATATCGTGGGTAGAGGGGTGGTGAAACCTCAGGTCAACAAGGTAGAGGCTATAAATAGTTGGCCCCGCCCCCTCACGAAAAAGCAGGTACGTGCATTCCTGGGCATGGTGGGATACTACAGAAGGTTCGTACCCAACTTTGCCACATTAGCGGCTCCACTGACCGATCTGACCAAGGGTCGGAAATCGGTCATGGTCGAGTGGAATGCGGATGCTGAAAAGGCTTTTTTGGAGCTCAAGTCAGCACTGTGCCAACACCCTGTCTTGATAGCGCCCAAATTTTCAAGAGAGTTTGTTGTCCAAACTGACGCTTCCGATGTAGGATTAGGAGCGGTGTTGTCACAGGTTGTTAATGGTGAGGAGCACCCAGTAGTCTTCCTCAGTAGGAAGTTGACACCAGCAGAGAAAAACTACGCTGTTATTGAGAGAGAGTGCCTGGCCATTAAGTGGGCCCTGGAGTCCCTCAGATATTACCTTTTGGGCAGAAAATTTAGGCTCATTTCTGATCATGCCCCTTTAACATGGCTTAGGCAAGGTAAAGGGACTAATGCCAGGATTACCCGGTGGTTCCTGGCGCTCCAAGAATTTAAATTTATAGTGGAGCATAGGCCCGGGAGACTGCATCAAAATGCAGATGCCCTCTCCCGAGTCCATTGTTTGGGCTCCACTGTTGCCCCCACCTCCTCGGCGTTGGGGCACAGGGGGGGGATATGTACAGGTCGCCGTGGCTGCGTCCTGGAGGGACGCTATGTTTCCCCTCTATTTGGGCTATGGTCCTTTTAAGAGGACAAAAAGGGTTAATGCACCTGTCCAGGAGATGGTTTAAGTGAGGACAGGAAGTTGCAGGTGAGAGAGTGGAAGTGTGTAGCAGAGCCTGTGTATGGCGATGCTAGACAGGTGAATGCTGCAAAGCTCTGAGAAGCTGGGAAGAACTTTAAAAGGACTTGTGTCCTGCCTGAAAGCCTGCAACTGGGGAACTTTACCTGCAAGGACTGTGAATTGCAATGGCAGTGCTGAGCCCTAAGAGTCGGTGAGACTGATTATTTGTTTTGCTTTTGCTGCTGTGAAGCCGTTTGTGTTCAATAAACCTCAGTTTTGATTTAAAAGCCTGTGTCCTGCGATCAAGCTGATCCCCCAAACGTTACAATATATATATACTTATTTTAAAAACATATATTTTTTAGAAAAATTCTCATAAAAGCAGATCCCTCTAAAAAATCTCATATAGAGGATCTTGGACACTGGTTAGGGTACTATAGTAAGATGTTAATTTCCAGTCCCTCATTTAACCCTCGAGGGGACAAACAATCTAACGTAAAAATCCAATAATTTTCTCTTTCACACAATTTTTTATATCTTTCGGCCTGAGGGAGGTGTCTAGAGATGGCCTCTATTACCCAAACCCGAAGTTCCGAGGAGGACTCTTGGTGAAATTCTTTGAAGTGTCTGGCGACACTATACTTTTCCAAACCTTTCTCCACAAAATTGCGGTGCTCACCGAATCTTTTCCGAAGGGTCCGAATAGTACGGCCCACATAGAAGAGGCCGCAAGGGCAGGTCAGACAATAAACCACATATTCGGAAGAGCATGTGAAGAAGTCTGGTAAAATGTATTGCTTGCCCTTGCATATGAAGTCTTTTTGTCGGTGCGTGACATGAGGACAGGTGAGACAACGGGCTTTTTTGCACTGATACATCCCTTTGATGTGAAAGAATGTTAGGGAGGGAGTAGTGCCACAAGCTGGAAGTTTCTTCTTAATTTTGCTAGGTGCTATACTAGCTTTCAAGTTTTTTGCTCTTCTATAGCTTACTAACGGACGCTCTGACAATGAGGATTTTAGATGAGGGTCCTCATTCAGGATAGGCCAATGTTTGGCTAGAATCCTTTCCATTTGTCTAAAATGACTATGGAATTGTGTGACAAAGCGCACTGGTTGTGTTGTTCTTTTTTCATCCTGTGTCTTATTCGTTTTAGGAACTAGGTCTGTTGTGGAATAATGTTGGAAAGCTCCATCTATGAGATCGTCAGGATAACCTTTTTCGAGGAACTTCTCCTTTAGTTTTTGACCGTGAGTGTTATAGTCATGCTGTCTGGTGCAGTTGTGTTTCAATCTGCAGAATTGACTTTAAGGGATATTTTTTACCCATCGTGGGTGATGACAACTCTCAAAATGTAAGAAGGAGTTGCCAGCCGTTGGCTTCACAAAATTCTGGGCACAGATGGTATTATTCTCAAAGAATAGTTCTAAGTCTAAAAAAGCTAGGGTTTTATCATCAGTGACAGCTGTGAATGATAGGCCCATGGTATTGGAATTACAGTGTTCCAGAAAAAGAGGGATTAGCGTATCTGGGCCATCCCAAATGATAACTATGTCATCTATGTATCGGCCGAAAAATACAAGATGGGAAGCGTAAGGGTTATTCTGCCAGATGTGGGATAACTCCCAATAGCCCATGGTTAGGTTTGCATAACTGGGAGCAAAATTGGCCCCCATGGCGGTTCCTTGGATCTGGATAAAGAACTCGCCATTATTTTCAAAATAATTATGCGTAAGACAAAATTTCAACATATCTAAAAGAAAATGGACTTGCCGAGGGTTAAGCAATGGATCTTGGTTAAGGAAATATTGGGTGGCTAGAAGACCAACTTGGTGGGGTATGGACGTGTATAGGGATACAACGTCAAGGGACAGCCAGCGGTAGGTCTTTTCCCACTGGTATGGTTGTAGCGTCTGGAGTAGGTGTATACTATCCTTAATATAAGATGGAAGGTTTACCACTAAAGGCTGAAGGAAATGGTCTATATAGATAGAAAAGTAGCTAGTAACACTCTCCATTGCTGCTACTATGGGTCTCCCCGGTGGATTTAGATGATTTTTGTGGACTTTAGGTAAGTGATAAAAGTACAGCCTTTTGTAAAAGTTGTGGAGTAGAAAGGCGACTTCAGTTTTTGTCACTAAACCCTCAAGTTTTGCTGCATTAACTAGGTCATGGGCCTCCTGTGAAAAGGCTGGCAACGGATCACTTTTTAATTTTTGATATGTGGTGGTGTCTGATAAGAGGCGGGAGCTCTCTGTCTGATAATCGATCCAGTTCTGGATCACTATCCCTCCACCTTTGTCGGCTGAGCGTATGATGATATCATTATTCTCAGTCAATTCTTTGAGAGCAGTATTTTCTGCCACTGAAAGGTTGGAGGAGTACTTATGTATGGTAGTTTGCTCGCACATACGTAAGATTTCACTGTAAACTACCTGATAAAAACTTTGGATGTATGGCCCTTTGAAATAAGTGGGGTAGAATATGGATTTTGGTCTGAATTTGGTTTGTACAATTGGTGGGGATGTTGATAGATGCTGAGTAAGCAATTCAACATAGTCATCTGAATCCTCCGTATATAGAAGTTCAAGATGGTCCAAGGCCATTTGTTCAGGGACACTGCAATTATGGAAAAGGTCTTGACTGATAGGACAGGTTCCAGAAGAATCGATATCAACATCGGTATCTCGATAGACTGTGGTGGATTTGAGATTAAAAAAGCGCTTAACAGTAATATTTCTAATAAACCTGTTTAGGTCTAAAAATAAAGTAAAAGGGTTTGGTGGGGCCATAGGTGCAAAGGTGAGACCTCGAGCAAGCAAGGACTCCTCCAGTTTGGTTAGGGTGTGATCAGAAAGGTTGAAGATTTTGATAGTTTTCGTACCTTTCCCCTCCTTTCGGCGTCTCCTTCTGCCCCCTCTTCTGCCTCTGTGTCTAGCTTTCTTTTTGGGCAGGACAGGGGGGCAGTAACTAAAAAAGGGAGAACAACTGGGGGTGTGGGTATCGAAGGAGCTTGACTACCAAGATATGGATCAATAATCTTGACTACAGGTGATAATGGTAGGTGAGGAACTTCGTGGATAACCAAACCAGTCCCTGAATTGGGCATGGTGGTTTGGACCTCAGACACAGGTTTAAGCAGAACTGGTGATTGTGAAGGGGTAGGGTGGACTCTAAGGCCTTGTACACACGGCTGAATATATCCGCTGTGAACGGTCCCCGGACCGTTTACAGCGTATATTTACGCCGGGGTGTTTTGATCCGATGGCTGTACACACCATCGGATCAAATTCCCCGCTGGCGGACAGCGCGGTGACGCGGCGGTGACGTTGACGCCGCCACGTCACCGCACCAGGAAGTAAACACTTCCGCGCGCATGCGTCGGATCCATTCACAGGATACGACGCATGTGCGGCAAGATATGTCCGCTGGTTTGCCGTACTAACCAGCGGACATATCTGACGGCCAGCTATCCGGCGGAATTATTTCAAAGCATGCTTTGAAATTTTTCCGCCGGATGAATCCGGCAAAAAGCGTCCGTTTGCCCCTACAGACGAGGGGATTTTTCGGCTGAAATGGTCCGTCGGACCATGTTCAGCGGAAATATCCCCTCGTGTGTACAAGGCCTAAGGATGGCCTCGGCAGAAACTCTGGGGTCACCATTGACGATAGGGGGAGTCTCAGTGTGCACAAAAGGGGTGGGGGGAAAATCATGGTTATGGACTCTAGATTTCTTGGGCCTGGGAGGAAAACGGCGTTCATTTTTGGAGGAACGGTGTTGTAGAGTCTTGTTTGTTAACAGAATCATTACACTATTCTGTCTGTCTATCTTGCAGACATTAAAGGGGTTGTAAAGACAAAAATATTTTCCTCTTAAATTGAAGTCTGACAGTAGCTGATAAAGTGAAAAGTAATGTTTTGCATTATAACTAGTTTGATACTTGTTGAAATCGAGCTGTTTTATTCACCTCTGTCACTGCTAAATCGTTATTCTCACTGACTTCCTGGTTTGCGGTGCGCATTCATTCTTGCTACATCACGGCCTAATGGGAACTACAGTTCCCATTAGGCTTGGCCTCCATGCCTGTGAGGGATAAGAGAGCATCTTCACGCAGGGCTGTAGTCATAGGGAGGGGGTGAGCACATTCTGCTTTCCACCATGCAAAACGGCTCAGATGCTGGTGGAAAGCAAGAAGAGGAGAGACAGGAAATATCATTTTCAAACCTGGATTACTGTATTTTGGAGGTCAAAAGGAAAAACGAGATAAGCGATATTTAAATGCTCTAGCTTACAGCAATCAATTGATCTAATAAAAAAAGTGTTCCTTTAATTTTAGAACTCCTTTAATCTAGAGCAGTACTTATTTTATCACAGGACGTCCTCAGATTTCCAGGGTTAAATGATGTCCAGCATTGCTCACCTCTGAAGACTGAGAACATAGCATGGCATCATGGCATCCCCACAGCACTCTTCCATTTACCGTATATTATTGCCAGGGCTGCCATCAAGGGGGCACAGGCAGTACACCTGTAAGGGGCCCAGAGGTCACCAGGGCCCCAGATGGCAACCCCCTCTTTTTTTATTTTTTTATAGAAAAAATATTTTTATTATATTTTTAGTTTATTTTTTATTAAAGGGCCAATCTTTTTCTTTTTTTTAGAGGTCCAGAAGTCCCCAGGGGCCTGGAGGCCCCCAGGGCCCCGGATGGCAAACCCCCTTTTTTTAATATTTTTTTTTATATATATATATATATATATATATATATATATATATATATATATATATATATATATATATATATATATATATATATTTTTTTAATATATTTTTTTATTTTTTATTAAAGGGCCATTTTTTTTAGGGGTCTGGAGGTCCCCAGGGGCCCGGAGATCCCCAGGGCCCCAGGTGACAACCCCCCCTTTTTTTATATTTTTTTATTTTATATATATATATATATATATATATATATTATTATTATTATTATTATTAAAGGGCCCAGAGGTCCCTTGGGCCCCCGGATGACAACCCTCCTTTTTTTATAAAAATTTTTTACATTTTTTTTATATTATTTTATTTCTTTTTTTTTTTATATATATATAGATATATTTTTATTAAATGGCTCAGAGGTCCCCAGGGCCCCATGTGTCAAACCCCCCCTATTTTTACAAATGTTTTTTTTTGTTTTTGTTTATATGTTTATTTTTTATTTATTTTTATTAATGGGCCCAGAGGGCCCCAGGGCCCTGGAAGGCAACCCCCTTGTTTTTTTTATATATGTATTTTTTATTTATTTTTTATTAAAAGGCCCAGAGGTTTCTCTTTATTAAAGGGCCCAGAGGACCCGGATGGAAAGCCCCTCTTTTAGTAATTTCTATTTATATATATATAATAAAAATGATTAAAGGGCCCAGAGGTCCCCAGATGGCAAGCACCCTTTTAAAAAAAAAAAATATATATATATTTCTCTTTTTTTTAAATTAAAGGACCTAGAGGTCCCCAGGGCCCCCCCCCGCTTTGTTTTTAGGCAGCAGCACCCCCCCCCCCCCCGGTTCTCTGCTTCAGGGGGCCCATGCCTGAAGCTGTGTAAGGGGCCCCAAAATTCCTGATGGCGGCCCTGATTATCGCTAGTAAAAGTGCTTAGGACATCACATCAGGGGGCAGAAAGGTTGGACATAGTACCTGTGATCAGTCCAGCGCTCATAATAACCCCCACAACACCAGAAGATTTTGGCTATTGGGTATAAAGGGAGCAGAGGACTTTGAATTTCAACTGACAGCCAGCACAACGGACACTTCTCAAAGAGAAGTGTGGCTTTAAAAAAAATAGACAATCATATTTTCCTAGATGGCTGCAGCAATAATCCCAGCTGAAGCTGTCCCTCACCACCTCTAAGACCGAGAACTGAGTGATCAAGGGCCCCTGATTGCTCAGTTGGTCTTCAGACTGCAGAGAGCTGGTCACTGTCAGCTCACTGGAGTGCTGGGCTTTGGAGGGGAAGGGAGTGGCTGGCTCCGTCTTCCAACAACTCCCTGAGAATTGGTTCAGGCATCTGGGGTGGATCTTGACTGTAAAGTCGGGATCTTTTTCGAGCCTGGACCGGCTGAGTGACGTTGGCCAACAGCTGGCATTAGCACTCTGTCGGCTGAAAACGGGTCACAGGAGTGCAAAACAAACTGCACTCCTTCAATCCATAGGAGAAGCATAGCCAAAATAGCTTTGGCTATACCTCCCCTTTAAATGTATATCCCTTGTGCTGTTTTTTTTTTTTTTAAGTTGCCTAACCTTAGACTCTCAACTTCATGCAACACCTTATACAATATATCCATTTTTATGTTCCACACTGTGACCACCACCACAATTTAGCTTGCAACCTACCATTTCAGTTGATCACTAAAGAGAAGAGGGGTCAGAATGCATTTATGATATGTTCCATAAGGGCTTTCTGAATACTTTTAATATAAAGTCTGCTATGTGGAGGTCAAAGTGTGCATATACTGTAAGTGCATGTTTCATCTATCAAATTCCACATGTAGTTTAATAGTCTAGATGTGTGTCTCATCTTTCTGGAGCAGCTGATAATGATGTTTAAGAGCTATTGCAAAAGTTTTTTTTAAATATGATTAATTATATACTGTTCATTGTGAGAGATTATTATAAAAATTGCAAGAGATGGCGGCAGATTGTCCCCTACAAAAGCCACGAGGGGAAACGCAGCTCACGTTATGTTTGATATGCTTAAAACTGCTTTTTATATGTGAGTATATATAAATTTTACAAGTCATTGTACCCTCGGGTTTACATCATTATCTCTACATTCACCTGCAGTTATATTTTTGTCTGGGAAGCATTTGAAAAGCCTTGGGCAAGAGCTGGAGCCAGTTTACACTTTTTTACTCCATGTGAATGGGAAAGCTGGTGCTGGCAGTGGCTAGAGGAAGACACATAAGCCTTGAGTAGGACTTTAAATGGGTTGCAAAGAAAAAAAAAATTCCCCTAAATAGCTTCCTTTACCTTAGTGCAGTCCTCCTTCACTTACCTCATGCTTCCATTTTGCATTTAAATGTCCTTATTTCTTCTGAGAAATGCTCACTTCCTGTTCTTCTGTCTGTAACTACACACCGTAATGCAAGGCTTTCTCCCTGGTGTGGAGAAAGCCTCTTGAGGGGGGAGGGGGCGAGCATGCAAGTCAGGACACTCTCTACTTTGCAGATAGAGAAAAGAGCTGTTTGTTAGTGGGCATCCTGACACTCCTGCTCGCCCCCTCCCCCCTCAAGAGGCTTTCTCCACACCAGGAAGAAAGCCTCGCATTACGGTGGTGAGTTACAGACAGAAGAAGAGGAAATGAGCATTTCTCAGAAGAAATAAGGACATTTATAAGCAAAATCGAAGGATAAGGTAAGTGAAGGAGGACTTTACAACCCCTTTAAATGTAACCATATTGCTACACTTATGCCGCGTACACACGATCACTTTATGTGATGAAAAAAAATGACGTTTTTAAAAACGTCAATTTCATTGACCGTGTGTAGGGGAAAAAGTCGTTTTATGTCTTGTAAAAAATGACAAAAAAAAATTGAAGCATGCTTCAATTTTATGTGTCGTTTTTCAAATTGTTGTTTTTTGTTTCACAAAAAGTCACCGTGTGTAGCAAAAACGTTGGTTAAAACGACGTTTTTCAACCCGCGCATGCCCAGATTTTTTTCATCACTTAAAGTGATCGTGTGTACGCGGCATTAGAGGCACCTCTCTTCCCTTTTATATTCTGTAGCTCCTGCTGGATTTTGCTTCTAATCCCCTTGTGGAGGCTTCCATTTGTAAATGTTTCTATGATCTTTTTATATGGACTATAAACCAGGGCGAGATTAAAAACATCATGGGCCTGGTGCTGAGGATTTTGGTGGGGCCTTTTATAAATAATAAATAAATGTGTGAGAATCACAGCGCAGCAATGGAGGGCCCAGTCTGAAAATGTAAGTGTACCCTAATGTGCTAGAAGGCTGTGCATACTTGTACATTGTGGCATAACCTACCCCAGGGGCTCTAAAAAGTAGTAATGTCAGGAAAGTTTACTACCACTTTAATATCACAGGATCCCAGGAACCTCTCATGGGGCCCCCTACTGACCCAGTGGCCCTTGGGCAGTGCCTAAGTGCATAGTTGCCAACATTGAAAAAATATTTTCAGGGACACTTTTTTTCACAAGTGCTATATTTAGAGTAGCTGAGATCCCCTATGTTCCTCTGTACATCACAGTAGTAATCACAAAATTAAATGAGTACTAATAATGGGACAGAACAAATATGAGAACTGAGATTTCCTTTAGTTGAACTAACAAAAGTGTGTCCATTCTAGAGCTGGTAACATTGAGGATATTCAGTATTATTTTAAAGAACTGTTTTTGCGTGTAAGCGACATAGGGGAGGAGTATGGATGGTATATAAGTGGGAAGTATGTGCAGGTGAGGGAGAGGAATCTGAAGGGTCTAACATTGGACACTATGTACAGGAGAAGAGTGCAAAGGGTACGGCAAAAGTCAAAATGTACAGGAGAGGAGTGTGGAGGGTATGATAATAGGCACTACGTAAAGGAGAGAAGTGTGGAGGGTACGACAGTGGGCAGTATGTACAGGAGAGAAGTGTATGACAGCAGGCACTATGTACAGGAGAGGAGTGTGGAGGGTATGACAGTGGGCAGTATGTACAGGAGAGGAGTGTGGATGGTATGATAGTGGGCACTATGTATAGGAGAGGAGTGTGGAGGGTATGACAGTGGGCACTATGTATAGGAGAGGAGTGTGGAGGATATGATAGTGGGCACTATGTATAGGAGAGGAGTGTGGAGGGTATGACAGTGAGCACTATGTATAGGAGAGGAGTTTGGAGGGTATGACAGTGGGCAGTATGTACAGGAGAGGAGTGTGGAGGGTATGACAGTGGGCGGTATGTACAGGAGAGAAGTGTATGACAGCAGGTACTATGTACAGGAGAGGAGTGTGAAGGGTATGACAGTGCAGTATGTACAGGAGAGGAGTGTGAAGGGTATGACAGTGGGCAGTATGTACAGGAGGAGTGTGGGGGTATGACAGAGTGTAGTATGTACCAGAGAAAAGTGTGGAGGGCATGATGGGGCAGTATGTACAGGAGAGGAGTGTGGAGGATATGACAGCGGGCAGTATGTACAGGAGAGGAATGGGGACGGTATGATAGTGGGCACTATGTAAAGAAGAGGAGTGTGGAGGGTGCGACAGTGGACACTATGTACAGGAGAGAAGTGTATGACAACAGGCACTATGTATAGGAGAGGAGTGTGGAGAGTATGACAGTAGTCACTATGTACAGGAGAGGAGTGTGGAGAGTATGACAGTGGGCACTATGTACAGGAGAGGAGTGTGGAGGGTATGACAGTGAGCACTATGTACAGGAGAGGAGTGTGGAGGGTATGACAGTGGGCACTATGTACAGGAGAGGAGTGTGAAGGGTATGACAGTGGGCAGTATGTACAGGAGAGGAGTGTGGAGGGTATGACAGTGAGCACTATGTACAGGAGTGGAAGGATGTTTAGGGACTGAGTAGTGGTTAAGCGGGTCATACATGGATTGAAATTATGCCAATTATGCAGAGACCAGCCATAGTCGATCTATGTATGGGCTAGCTGGTCAATCTATTAATCGACTTGAGTACAACCAGCCTGTTTTTCCCAAAACAATCAGTGCTGCCAGCTATAGATAGCCACACTGATCATTGTACTCACTGGCAGAACACAATTACACTACAGGAGGGATTCCCCCATCTACAGGTCAGCAGGTGAGAGGGTGTGTGGGGACAGGCTGGGGAGAGATACTAGTCAGTGGCTGGGTAGGCACTGGCTAGTATCAGAGCCAGATACACACAGGTTACATACGTCGTGATCAATAGAGCGAGAGCAATAATTCTAGCACTACACCTCCTCTGTAACTCTAAACATGTAACCTAAAAATTTTAATACCAAAAATAATCGTGCTAACTTTAGTGTTTTTTTAATGAATGAAACTGTTTATTTCCAAAATAAAAACATGTTTGAAAAATTGCTGCGCAAATACAGTACCGTGCTAGAGCTGCACAATTAATCGTTAAAAAATTGTGATCTCGATTCAACCCCCCTGACATCTCCAATGCAGAGTTTGCTGATTCTTTCATATAACAAGTGGAGAGACTTTCAGCTGTCAAAAGAAAATATCCGGGCAGTCTGCTAAGTTCTTAGCAGGAAACATTGTAACTAATGCTTCCTTCTTAGATCAAAGGGATAAACTGCTGTGTGTAAAGAAAATATCCGGGCAGTCTGCCAAGTTTGTAAACAACATGAAACATTGTAACTAACGTCCTTGTTAGATCAAACTTCTGTGTGTAAATGCAAGAAATGTAACCACTTAGAGTCGGTTCACACTGGGGCAACACAACTTCCAGCACGACTTTCAGAGGCAACTCCAACACGACTTGAGCATGAACCACAGGGCGATCTGGGGCGATTTACAACACGACTTGAAGTCGTCTCCAGGACAGGAGACTTTCCAGTGGCCAATCAAAGTACAATCAGCTCTAGGGGAGGGTAGGGGAGGGAGGGGTTTGCCTGAGAAATGTATGTTATCTTCCTGGAAAGTTGCTTCGGTTAAGACAGTGATTAGACTTGGAGGCGACTTCCATTGAAATCAATGGGTACAAATCGCCTAGAAGTCTGATTGAAGTAGTACAGGGAACCTCTTCTGAAGTCGGAGCGACTTCAGTAGTGTGTATTAAGACGGCTCCCATTCACTTACATTGCTTTTCTGGACAGTGCGACTTGGGATGACTTGAGGCGACTTCAAGTCGGATCCCAAGTTGCCCCAGTGTGAACCGACTCTTAAAGTCCAACACAGATTTCTTAAAAAAAGCAATATTTTTTGCTAGAAAATTACTTGGAACCGCCAAACATTATATATATTTTAGCAGAGACAAAAATGGCAATTGCTGCCATTGTCTTTGTACTCCTCACCTAGTTGCCGCTACACACGCTTGACACCATCGGAACCAAATAAGGTTAATGTTGGTCTCGTCAGATCACAGGACGTGGTTTCAGTAATCCATGTCCTTAGTCTTCTTGTCTTCAGCAAACTGTTTGCAGGCTTTCTTGTGCATCATCTTTAGAAATGGCCTCCTTCTGGCACAACAGCCATGCAGACCAATTTATTGCAGT
The DNA here is from genome assembly GCA_029574335.1 of Rana kukunoris. NCBI lineage: Eukaryota > Metazoa > Chordata > Amphibia > Anura > Ranidae > Rana > Rana kukunoris. The sequence goes on from CM056057.1 coordinate 170,316,847, forward strand.
GTGTGTTGTATGGTCTGAGCACTGACAGGCTGACCCCCCACCTCTTCAACCTCTGCAGCAATGCTGGCAGCACTCGTACATCTATTTCCCAAAGACAACCTCTGGATATGATGCTGAGCATGTGCACTCAACTTCTTTGGTCGACCATGACGAGGCCTGTTCTGAGTGGAACCTGTCCTGTAAAATCGCTGAATGGTCTTGACCACCGTGCTGCAGCTCAATTTCAGGATCTTGGCAATCTTCCTATAGCCTAGGGCATCTTTATGTAGAGCAACAATTTTTTTTTTCATATCCTCAGAGAGTTCTTTGCCATGAGATGCAATGTTTAACTTCCAGTGAAGCCTGTACACATGGCCGTGAATCTCGTCAGGAAAAAAAAACAAAATTTTAGCCACGATTGTTTCTGCGAGGCCATCGTGGGCACGTTGTGTTCCTGGGAAACGGCATGACCCTGATTTCGGCAAAGAACACCGGCTGTTTCCAATCGCAGCCGATTACATGTAAACAGGAAGTGCCATTTATTGGCCCTCCTTGCCTCACACTGACAGAGTGGTGAGGAGACCTGATCAGCGGCATCTCCTCACAGGGAAGATGTGTAAAGGTAATCAGGACATTGATTTCATCAGTGCCCTGATTACAATGGAGCCCCAGCAGTGCCCATTAGTGATGCCACTCTGTGCCCATCAGTGACAACAGTCTGCGCCCATCAGTGAGGCCAATCTGTGCCCATCAGTTATGCCAATCAGTGCTGCCTTTCAGTGCCCATTGGTGCCTGCCCATAAGTGCCGCCCATCAGTGTCACCTGTCAGGGCATATCAGTGCCGTCCATCGGTGCCACCTAGCAGTGTCCATCAGTTATGCCTATCGGTACTCATCAGTCCTGCATATCAGTGCCACCTATCGGTGCCCATCAATGGGCTTCATATTAGTGCCTCCTCATCAGTGACACCCCATCAGTGCCCATCAGTGCAGCCTCATCAGTGCACATTAGTGAAGGAGAAAAAACACTTATTTGCAAAATTCAGACAGAAACTAAGAAACATATATTTATTTTTTTCAAAATGTTTGGTATTTTTTTTTTCTCTAAAAAAATAAAAACACAGCAGTGATTACATACCACCAAAATAAAGCTCTATTTGTGTGAAGAAAATGATAAACAAATTCATATGGGTACAGTGTTGCATGACCGCGCAATTGTCATTCAAAGTGTGAAAAATGGCCTGGGCAGGAAGGGGGTGAAAGTGCCCACCCAGTATTAAAGTAGCTAAAACTGTTATAGAAACCTCTTACATCTATTTAGTTCATTTTTCCAACATCTGACCTTTCAAACAACAAGTACTAGAAATGCACTCTTCCTGTACAATGATTGTTTTAGTGAATGTGTTCAATAAACAGTAAAGCCTTTATTACTTTTGAAAAACGAAAAGCACAGGTTCTCAATGCCGTAATGGCAAATGGAATACAATAAACCCCACGGCACAATGCAATGAGCAGTAATGCCGTGTACACACGATCGTTTTTTCAGATGAAAAAAGTCTGATCGTATATGGGCCCCATCAGACTTTTTTCCATCAGTGTAAAAAAATAGAACATGTTTTAACCACTTCCATACAGGGCACTTATACACCTTCCCGCCCAGACCAATTTTTATCTTTCAGCACTGTTGCACTTTGAATGATAATTGCGCGGTCATGCTACACTGTACCCAAACAACATTTTTATCACTTTGTTCCCACAAATAGAGCTTTCTTTTAATGGTATTTGATCACCTCTGGGATTGTAAATAAGTAAGTTTTCTCCTTTAACGATGGGCACTGATGGTACTGCACTGACGGTCACTGATAAGGTGGCACTAATGGGCACGATGAGGTGGCACTGATGTTGTGGCATTGATGGGCACTGATGATGGGCACTTATATGCAGCACTGATAGGCGGCACGGATAGGCGGCATTGATGGGCACGAATAGGCGACGCGGATGGGCACGGATAGGCAGCATGGATGGGCACTGATAGGCGGCATGGATAGGCATAGATGGGCACTTAAATGTGGCACTAATGTATGTGTTGTACTAATGGATGCCAATCAGTGCCAAACAATGCCTGCCAATCAGTGATACCGACTGTGGGCACTGATTGTCATCCATTGTGGGCACTGATTGGCACCTTTTTTTGTGTGTTTGTCATCCCTGGTGGTAGACCACTGTGGTGGGTGGGCATCCCTGGTGGTCTAGTGGCATCCCTGGTGGTTCAGTGGGGGGGGGGGGGGGGGCTGTGCTGATAATTAATCAGCGCAAACCCCCCTGTCAGAGGAGCAGCTGATCGGCTCTCCTCTACTCGCGTCTGACAGATGCGAGTGAGGAAAAGCCGATTACCGCCTTTTCCTGTTTACACCGTGATCAGCCGTGATTGGACACAGCTGATCACATGGTAAAGAGTCTCCGTCGGAGACTCTTTACCTAGATCGGTGTTGCGGGGTGTCAGACTGACACCTTGCAACAACGATCACCACAATGCGCGCCCCCATCCTGTGGACGTCATATGACATCCAGTCAGGATATTTATTTGTATCCACAAAACAAGATACGCCGGAATTATGCTAAGATACGACTAACGTAAGTTTATTACGCCATCCTATCTTAGGTGCATATGTACGCTGGACGCTAGGGGCGCTTCCACTGAATTTCCGCGTAAAATATGCAAATGAGATAGATACGCCGATCCACAAACCTACGTACGCCCGGCGCATTTTTTTACGTTGTTTGCGTTAGTCGTTTTCCAGCGTAAAGTTACCCCTGCTGTATAGAGGTGTACTCAATGTTAAAGCGGTGGTTCACCCTAAATATACTCTTTCCCATGTGATCCAGCATACTGGCGTCAGCGCCAGTATGCTGTTTTTTTTTTAAATGCCCCACTTATTGTGTAATCTTTAATTTTGATTTATTTCCCCCGCGGTGGATGGCGCCGCTATAGCCCGTCACGGCTTCCGAAAATACCCGATTTAGGACTCGGGTATTTCCGGCGCAATGCGGCGCCTGCGCACAGACCTAGGAGCTGACTGCGCAGGCGCCGTATTTCTCCGAGTCCTATGGCTATGGCGTGTCACGCCCGCCGAAATAGGACTCGGAGAAATACGGCGCCTGCGCAGTCAGCTCCTAGGTCTGTGCGCAGAAATACCCGAGTCCTAAATTGGATATTTTCGGAAGCCGTGACGGGCTATAGCGGCGCCATCCACCGCGGGGGAAATAAATCAAAATGAAGGATTACACAGTTAGTGGGGCATTTAAAAAAAAAAAAAACAGCATACTGGCGCTGACGCCAGTATGCTGGATCACATGGAAAAGAGTATATTTAGGGTGAACCTCCGCTTTAAGTATGGACGTCGGGCCAGCGTCGAATTTTCCGTCGTTCACGTCGTTTGCGTAAACTGTTTGCGAATACGGATTTGCGTAAGTTACATTCACGTCGTTTTCATTGACTATTTGCGACGTGATTTTGCGCATGCGCACTGGGATATCTCCACAGACGGCCCATGCGCCGTTAAAAAAAAACGTCCTTTACGTGGGGTCATAATGATTTACATTAAATCACGCCCGCATTTTACTGATTTGAATTGCGCGGCCTTACACCGCAACAATTACACTACGCCGCCGTAACTTACAGCGGAAATTCTTTGTGGATATGGATACGCCGCTGTAACTTACAGCGGCGTAGTGTAACTTAGATAAGATACGCCAGTGGCACTTCTTTGTGGATCTGGCCCATAGTGTGTAGGCAAGACTAATGAAAGTCGGCTTCATCGGAATTCCGATAAAAAATTCCATCGGATTTTATCCCATCTGAAATCCGATCGTGTGTGCGGCATTAGAGTGGTTTAGAACACAGCTATACAGTATTAGTCACTGCCTGCCTGTGAACAATTCTAATATCCTGCAAAATGCTAAAAAGGAAAGCGCTCCAGCATTGTGACATACCATCAATAAAATGTTATTAAATATAAATGACAAGTATCTCACAAGAGATCTTTATAGCAATGCTTGTTGTCATATAAAAATCATCCAGAGATAAGTACTGACTCAAATGTCTGTAAATGGAAGCTCCCCTGTTATCTGCCCCACATGATAACATGTAGCTGCTGTCTCCAGCGTGTGTTCTGACGCTTTTCAAGGGTGGACCCTCTTCTTCAGAGCTCTGGGTGATTATTTTTTTATGTGACAAGCATTGCTATCAGAATTGCTTGTGAGTATCTGTCATTTATATTCATAAAGCTTTATTGTTGGAATGCCATGATGCTGGTGTGCATTCCATTTGCTTTTTAGTCTATTATAAGGATTCTCAGTCTTAAGGAGAAAGCTGCAAATTTGTTTTAACAATACTGGGAACTTTGACAATGTATTCTGTAGCAGAATTGCAATATTTTTACCATAGGAGCACTGCATAGGTGTGTGCACAAGGTGTGCCGGGTGTGACTGGGCACACCCTAATCACCCTGTGTGGTGCAGATTGCCCCTGTTTAACCACATCAATATAGGGTGCCCACGTGTCCCGAATTGCCCGGGACTGTCCCGCAATTGACATGTCTGTCCCTGGTCCCGGGCACCATCATTCCGGGACAATACAGTGTCCCGGAATGAAATAGAGGACACAGTCACCTCCTACTAACTAGTAACTATATTTCAGGAATTGATTGCTAGGGCCAGCGCTGCCCGGTGTCTTGCAACCAGTGACAATTTACTCTCAGACAGTGAGGCCCGGAGCGAGGCCTTTTTTTTTTCTTTATACAGCATTATAGCAGCCCCGCTGTGAGCGGAGAAGAGCGGTGATGCAGGAAGGGCGGTGAGAGATGATCTCATCTCTCTTCTCGCTCGCCTCAGTGTAGGGGCCCCGCTGTGAGCACGGAACAGCAGTGATGCGGGCGATGGGAGATGATGTCATCTCTCTGCTCGTTCGCCTCAGTATAGGGGCCCCGCTGTGAGCATGGAACAGCAGTGATGCGGGCGATGGGAGATGATGTCATCTCTCTGCTCGCTCTGCCGCTGCACATCAGACAGCGTAGCCTTCGCGCAGGGGGTTGATGACCCCTGAAATAACCCACCGCCAAACTCCCCATCAAACCCAAGACTACATTTCCCCTCTTTCCCCCCTCAACTTTTTTTGGGGAAGGTGAGGGGGGGGGCGGGGTGTCCCTGAATGGCAGTTTGGAAATGTGGTCACCCTAAGATGCCGGGCCATAGGGGATTTACGTCTTCTGCAACCCCTTGCCGATGAGACTGGACGTTGTACAACGTTCTGTCTTCATGGCGTTATAGGGCGTGCGCGCGCACTCGTGGCATTACTCACGGTCCCGCGCGCGTGCCCGATGGCCGCGATTGCCGTCGGGCACCCGCGATTACCGCTGATCATGGCAGGAGTGTGGATCTGTGTGTGTAAACACACAGATCCACCTCCTGTCAGCGGTGAGGAGATCGGTGTGTGTTCCCAGTACAGAGGAACACACATCGGTCTCCTCCCCCTGTGAGTCCCCCTCTCCCTACAGTTAGAACATACTTTAGGAAACATTTTAACCCCTTCAGCGCCCCCTAGTGTTAACCCCTTCCCTGCCAGTCACATTTACACAGTAATCAGTGCAGTTTTATAGCACTAATTGCTGTGTGAATGTAAATGGTCCCAAAAACGTGTCAAAAGTGTCCGATATGTCCCCCCAGCACTCTGACCCATCTACATCCCAGATATCCCCCAGCACTCTGACCCATCTACATCCCAGATATCCCCCCAGCACTCTGACCCATCTACATCTCAGATATCCCCCCAGCACTCTGACCCATCTACATCCCAGATATCCCCCCAGCACTCTGACCCATCTACATCCAAGATATCCCCCCAGCACTCTGAACCATCTACATCTCAGATATCCCCCCAGCACTCTGACCCATCTACATCCCAGATATCCCCCCAGCACTCTGACCCATCTACATCCCAGATATCCCCCCAGCAATCTAACCCCTCTACATCCCAGATATACCCCCAGCACTCTGACCCCTCTACACCCTAGATATCCCCCCAGCACTCTGACCCCTCTACACCCTAAATATCCCCTACCTGCTAGCTACTTGATTTCCGTTTACCTGCACTGTCTCTATTGTAGGGGCGCCAAAACATTACTTTGCCCAGGGGCCCATGATGCTATTAAGACGGCCCTGCCCCAGGCCCTCAGAACTAGTGTCCCCACTCAAAAATTTCAGGGTGGGCCTTAAAGAGGAAGGGTTGAGACAAAAAGGGGTGGGTCATATTTAAATTAGGGGGTGCACACGTTTATTTAGCCCTAAATACACTACAGAAAAAAGGAAGATGATTACCCCGCGCTGCCAATTTTGGTTAAATGTTAGCTGCTAACACGGCTCATATGAGAGAAGCAAAAAGAATTAAATGTGTAGGAAATGTGTAGCGCTTTAAAGTGACTGTCTGTTAATGACAGTCAGAAGCACAAAAAAAGAATAAACAAATTTTGTGTAAAGTAAAACAAATAAAGGACCCTGGAAAATCCAGGGACAAGCACTGTATAACTCGTGTGTGATGAACAGTAGTGTTGCTCACGAATATTCGCATTGCGAATAACACGAATATCGCGGCGAATATTCGCTATTTCGAATATTCGTATTTTTTCAATTTTTTTTTTTAGAACAGATCACATCCTAGAGATCCCCATCGACGTCTAAAAGCATTGCTGGTATGATTAGAGACCTTGAGCCGAGTAGCTGCAGCACTCATTTTATATTGCCGAAAAATCGCAATGCGATTATTCAGCAATAGCGATATCGCGTGATTATTTTGTATTGTAATATATCACGAATATTCTGAGCCAATCAGAGTGCTCCATTCCGCATTTCTCGAATATTCGCAATTATTTTATATTGTAATATATCACGAATATTCTGAGCCAATCAGAGTGCTCCTTCCGCATTTCTCGAATATTCGCAATTATTTTGTATTGTAAAATATCACGAATATTCTGAGCCAATCAGAGTGCTCCATTCCGCATTTCTCGAAATTTCGCATTCGCAATAGCGAAATTTCGCAATCATTTCTTTTTCAAAAAATATCACGAATATTCGTATTTAGCGAATATATCTCGAATATTCGACTATATATTCGAGATATATCGCGAAATCGAATATGGCATATTCTGCTCAACACTAATGAACAGTGTGAAAATAATCTATTAGTGAAATGACACCCGTTGTTGGATACAATTAATCACATATAGAAACATATATACATTGAAAAACAACAGTGATTGTTCATTTCTTTAGAAAGACATGTGTAAATTATTAGCCACTGACTGACAAGTGCAATAATGTCCCGTGAAAGGAAAATAAAACAAATCCTGATATAAATAAGTAATAGTCAATCTGATGATTGGTGAATAACAAATAATGACTTCTCCACTGTGTTGTTCCCACCACCGAAAGCAATGCAGGCTTACCAGAACCAGTTGACTTCAGATGGCTTACGCCACTGAAAGTCAAATTAGGCTTGTAGTGGCTGATATCACAATGGGCTCCTTGGCAAGGCAATACTTTGAATGGTCAGCAGAACCTCCGTGGGATGGATGGATGAAGCCAAGCTGGGAGTGCGATCCCCAAGTGGATATTCTCATAGAAAATGGTCTGTATAAGAGATAAGAGAAAGAAGTGGCCACATAGCGTAATCCCGTTTAAGTAGAAAAATAAAATATTTATTTACAGCTATCAAACTTACATTTTAGCTGAATAAAAAATGCTTGTATACAAGTAGGGCGGCAGTGGAGTCCACCCGACGCGTTTCGTGGACAGAGCACTTTGTCTGGTGCTCTGTCCACGAAACGCGTCGGGAGAACTCCACTGCCGCCCTACTTGTATACAAGCATTTTTTATTCAGCTAAAATGTAAGTTTGATAGCTGTAAATAAATATTTTAGTTTTCTGATGGACCGTTGTCATCGGTTAACCGATGAAGCTGACTGATGGTCTGATGTGCCTACACACGATCGTGTTAGAACGCGGTGACATAAAACACAATGACGTGCTGAAAAAATAAAGTTCAATGCTTCCAAGCATGCGTCGAGTTGATTCTGAGCATGCGTGGATTTTTAACCGATGGTCGTGCCTACTAACGATCGGTTTTGACCTATCGTTAGGTATCCATCGGTTAAATTTTAAAGCAAGTTGGCTTTTTTTTAACCAAAGGTTAAATAACCTATGGGGATCAGTTTTGACCGATGAAAACGGTCCATCAGACCGTTGTCCTCTGGCTATCCTATCGTGTGTACGAGGCCTTAGGGTACTCGAAATCATGCTATTTAAAAGATTTGTGTATTTTTACTATTTCTCTATAATCTGCATAAACTGTTCAATATAGGGCACTCCCACCCCCATTCCCGCCCTGTCCAATTTTCAGCTTTCAGTGCGGTCACATTTGAATGAAAATTGCGTGGTCATGCTACACTGTACCCAAACTAAATTGTTATCATTTTCTTCCCACAAATAGAGATTTCTTTTGGTGGTATTTGATCACCACTTGGTTTTCTATTTTTTGCTAAATAAACTAAAAAAGTCCAAAATTTTTTTAAAGGGTGCCCAACTGGAAAAAGGTTGGGAAACACTGCTCTTCTGAATGCTACACCATTCACAAATCTACCTAATTTAAACCCAAATCCAATCACCGAATTAGATGTGGCATACAAAGGGGTCCCTAGTAAGTATAGCTGCTAAAATTTGTTGAAACTTCTAGCACAAATACGTAAAACGTTGGTATTCCCCAAAACACAAGTGATAAAACTGCACATGAGCAGTTTTATCCAAAAAAAAGATTTAGGAATCAAAGTACCAAAGTACTGGTCTGGTCTGGCGGTAGGAAAATGTATTTAGATTGGTGGTAATTGGTTACTGAACTGTTATAGATTAAGGGCCAGATTCTCAAAGGAGATACGATGGTGTATCGCAGTACCGTCGTATCTCTGTTTTTTTCCCCGGGTATCTATGCGTCTGATTCATAGAATCATTTACGCATAGATACAGTGAAGATCCGACTGGTGTAAAACACTTACACCGTCGGATCGTAGATGTAATGACTTCGCTGGCCGCTAGGTGGCCTTTACGTTGATTTCTCATTTGCCTATGCAAATGAGCCTAATACGCCGATTCCCGAACGTTTTTACGCCTCCCCGTCGTCGTTTACGTCGTTTCCGTAAGCGTAAGGTTACCCCTGCTATATGAGGGGTAACCTTACGAAGTTCCGTCGTATGCCATGTTAAAGGGGTGTTCCACCCACAAAAATGACCTTTTCTTAACCCACTCCTCACCCCCATACATGCCACATTTGGCATGTAATTTTTTTGGGGGGGGAGTGGGGGCTTCAGTAGGAGTGGGACTTCCTGTCCCACTTCCTGCTTCCGCCGAGGGGCTGGTTAGGCGATTAAGCTTAATCGCCTACACCAGCCCCCTCCCTGTAGGCGATCACATGGGACACTGACAGGTCCCATGCGATCGCCTCTCCAATCAGCGGCGAGCCGCGCCGCGCACGCATGCGCAGTACGGCTCGCGCATGCGCAGTGGGTGCCCGGCCGTGAAGCCGAAGGCTGTCACGGCTGGGTGCCCGCAGTGGAGATGGAGACGCCGGCTGGGGAGGGGGGGAGAGGAGCGGAGCCCCGGTCGGCGCGTCGCTGGAACGCAGGACCAGGTAAGTGAGTGTTTATTAAAAGCCAGCAGCTACACTTTTTGTAGCTGCTGACTTTTAATAAACAACATTTTGGCTGGAACACCCCTTTAAGTATGGTGTCGGGACAGCGTCGTCTTTTTCCGTCGTTTGCGAATAGGGATTTACGTAATCGACGCTCACGTCGGTTTTATTCACGTTTTCTGACGTGAGCCGAAGCATGCGCACTGGGCAATTTTTGAGGCCGGCGCATGCGCAGTTCGATCGACGCGGGGGCGCGCTTAATTTAAATACAAGCCACCCCCTTTGATTTACGCGGCCTTACGCCGGGCCATTTACACTACGCAACCGCAACTTACGGAGCAAGTGCTTTGGGAATACGGCACTTGCTCTGTTAAGTTGCGGCGGCGTAGTGTAAAGGGCTTATGCTACGCCGTCGGCCAATCTATGTGAATCTGGCCCTAAGGCTATTGAAGTCTACAAATAAAGGAGCAACACAAAGATGACACCAAGCACGCTAATACCTCAACTCAAGAAAATATCCTGTATACAAGTAGTAAATTATCATTCCTATGTTTTAAAACAAGTTTATAACCTCTTGAGTAATATAATATCTGACTTCAGAGGAAACCAAGAATACCATTCTAACCACAGATATAGCTGAAATTTCATTTTACGTTTTACTGGTAGGTGTTTCTGAATTCCCCTCAATGGCACATTCATTATACATAACAGTATAGTTAAGTCATTTGTTGATTCAACACTTGGTTAATCACTGCAGAGGTGACTGTACAGAGACAATAATAGTTGTGGGTTTTCCCATTTCTTTTGAACATCACTGAGCTTATAAAATCGTTGTTCAGCAGCTGTGGCTCATTTAAGTCTTTCCAATATTGTGCAAACTGCAATGTTTTAAAATCAGGTAGCCTAAAGATAATTTTTAACTATTTCTACACCATTCATAATATCTACCTACTTTAAAGTGGTTGTAAACCCCCACCCGGAAGTTGTACCTACACGCAGGGGCGGACTCACCATTCAGGCTCTCGGGCACTGTCCGAGGGCCCCATGCCACTAGGAGGCCCCATCAAGGTTGCCAGCATTCCCATGAATACATCTATGCGTTAGACAGAGTGCTTTAAAGGTGATTCTGTCTTTTACTGGTAACCAATGAAGGTATCTCAGTGAAGGTGAGATTGATTCCCAGGGTTTTTTCCCAGTCACAAGTCTAGCGGCCGTATTCTGAACGACTTGAAGACGAGAGATTTGGTACTTGGGGAGTCTGAGGTAAAGGGCATTTGCATAGTCCAATCTTGAGTTTACAATTGCTCCCACCACGACCGCTATGGGCCAGATTCAGGTAGATGGGAGCATCTTTGCTCCAGAGTAACGCTTCTCATTTGCGTTACGCTGCAGAAATTTTAGGAGCAAGTGCTGTTATTCAAGAAGCACTTGCTCCTAAAGTTGCAGCAGCGCATCGCAAATGAGCCGGCGGAATGCAAATTGGGCGGGTACGGGGCGTGTAGTATTTAAACGAAGCGCGATCCCGCCGCGAACGTACTGCGCATGCGTCGAGTGTTAAAACATCCCCGTGCGCATGCTCCAAATTCTGTGAATGAACGTCAATGACGTCACATTCCCATTCATGAACTTTTTACGCAAGCGACGTGATTTTTTTTTTCCCGACGCGATGACGACGCCTATACCTAACATAGGATACTCCAACCCCATGTAGGTATATCTTCGCGCCGCGTATCCCGTCCGGAAACGTCGTATCGTCATTGCGTCGCGCCGGAATTCGATCGTGAATTGCCGATTTCCGCTCATTAACATATTTTTTGAGCGGAAATCGGCGGGAACGCCCCCGGCGCCATTTTTAAGTTGAAGTAACGATGCGATGGCGAAACTCAGTTACGCTGCTCGCATCGGAGCTTCAACCCGGCGTTTCTTGTTTTCTGGTTACAGAAAACAAAAACGCCGGCTCAAAGTCACAGTTAGGCTGGCGGATCACTGGATCCGCCAGCCTAACTGTTCCTGAATCTGGCCCTATGTCTTCTTTGGGGATGAAAGGAGTAAATCTGCGTAGTAGGCGCAGCAGATGGTGAGATCCGCTGACTACTGACCCTATTTGTGTGTCCATTGTCATGTAGGAGTCAAAGATGACCCCAAGACTTTTGACTTTGGCGCTAGGGGTGATGATTTTACCCAGAATGGGCGGGGGGGTCCAAGTTGTTGTAGATTGATTCATACGCTTGGCGTGAAACAGAAGAAGTTCTGTTTTCTCTCCGTTGAGTTTAAGATAACTCCTTGTCATCCAGTCCTCTATCAAAGAGAGGCATGTCTCTAGATTGAGGTGGTGATCCTTTTTATTGCAAATGAGGAAATACAGTTGCGTGTCGTCTGCATATGAATGATAAAGCAGTTTTTGGCTGCTGATGATTTCAAAAAGAGGACGAAGATAGATGTTGAATAACATAGGCGACAGGGGGGATCCTTGAGGGACTCCGCACGATAATGTGCGTTTTTCAGAAGTGAAGGGTCCCAGCTTCACTATTTGCGATCGGTTTTCCAAAAAAGAAGAGAACCAAGATAGATTGCCTTCTGCGACTTTGGCTACTTTAGCTAGCCGAGTCAATAAAAACTTGTGGTCTACTGTATCGAAGGCTGCGCTTAGGTCCAGCAGAACCAGAAGACAAGATTCTCCTTCGTCTGCGGCTTTGAGAACGTTGTCCCATATCTTGAGCAATGCTGTTTCCGTCCCGTGTCCGGGGCGGAATCCCGATTGAAATGGATCAAGTAGGTTGTGGGTATCTAGATGCTGTTGCAGCTGTTGTACCACTACTTTCTCCATTACCTTGGAGAGAACATTTAGGCCTGTTATGGGGCGCCGGTGAAGTGGGTCCTTAGGATCCAGGGTGGGTTTCTTCAAGATGGGTTGAATTATGCTCTCCTTCAACTGGGAGGGCACTATGCCCTCCCTGAAAGATTGGTTAATAAGCTGCGTGACAGGAGGTGCCAGGATGTTGGCGCATTTCTCAGCAGTTTGGTAGGGATGATATCATTAGGCGCAGTGCTGTTACGCAAAGTGCCGATGATATTTTTAGTGGTCTGAATAGAGATGGGTTCCAGCATGAACTTACCTGGTTGTGGTGAATCACTGCAGGTGTTGTGTAAATAATTACAGGGGGCGGGGCTGGGAGGGGAATTGTTTTGCTGAATGCTTTGCCGGATTCCCTTGATTTTATTAATAAAGTAATCCGATAATTCATTGCAAAATTCTTGTGTGTCCGAATTGGGGGCTTCAAGACATCCTTGATTCATGGTCTGAGTGACCAGCTTGAAGAGTTTGCGGGGGCAGTTGAGGGCGCTGTTGATAGCCTCTGAAAAATAGTTTTTCTTGGCTTTGAAGATTTCTTTGTGATATTTTCTTGTTATTGCATTGTAGATGGAGAGGTTCTCATCTGAAGAGCTTCTTTATAGGGCCAGATTCACGTACATTTTTTGACCGGAGTAGCGCACCTCATTTACATTAGACCGGCGCAATGTAGAGGCGCAATTACCATATCCTCGTAGTATTTCTGCAGAAATTTGCGCCAGTGCAACGTAATTTCCGAGGCGTAAGGCGGAGTAATTCAAATTGGGAAGGACGTGGGCGTGTTCCATTGAAATGAGCCGCGACTCCATGCAAATGAAGGGTCGGCCGGATTGCTCATGCGCACATGAAGCAGACCATGGTCAGCACCTCTCTGCGCATGCTCACAACTTGGGAACGGCGCAATCAGTGAAATTGGACCTAGGCCCGGTCAACTTAGTGAGCTACGCTGAGAGCTTAAATAGACAGAGACAAACGCACTTCCTTTGCAAAAGTACATCCCTTTGTATCCCTCCCTATACAGCAAGGTGCTTTTGTTCTGTTGTGTGTTCGCGTTTGTCGGTTTGTGACTTGTGTTTGATCTATTTCTTGACTGTTTAGTATAGTGTTTTTGATAGTGGTTTTCAGAGTGTTGTTTGGTGACTGTTTTTGATACTTTTTTGCTGTCTGATTTTTGGTGTTTGTTTTTTGGTGTTTGTTTTTTGGTGTCTGATTTTTGTTGTCTGCTTTTTGGTGTTTGTTCTTTGGTGTCTGATTTTTGGTGATTGTTTTGGTTCCAGGTTGTGGGAACATGAGTGAAAGGAAGTGAAAGCTAAATTTTTCTTTAGGGGAGAAGGCAATTCTTGCCAGGGCCATTACACAATATGGCCGGTTCCTGCACGGTCCGGAGAGTGCCAACACCACCACGGCCAGGAAGGCACAGATATTGCAGCAAATTACCGACCAGGTAAACACGTTTGGGGGGGAGACCCGCACACGCCAGGGGGTCGCCAAGAAGATCAATGATCTCCGGCGTGTGGTCCGTGGGAAGCTGGCCAAGATTGCCGCCCATATCAGGGGCACTGGAGAGGGCCCGCCATGCCCTGTTAGGCTGACTGAGGATGAGCGTGCGGTGGTCCAGACCTTCAACAGGCAGCACATGGAGGGGCTGCCTGGCTTTGACTCCAGTCATGAGGCCGTGAGGCCAGGTAAGTTTTTTTTTCGTATCGGGTGTGTAGCATGTGTGGGGGGGGAGGGAATATGTGGCAATTGTGTGGATCCTCCAACCTGTGAATGTTTTGTCTCATCCACAGATGTGCAGGAGGGTGCTGGGCCATCTGGCCTGACCGCACCATCCCCAGGACAACAGCCTGATGAGGACCCCCAGACAAGGCCGGAGTCCTCTGAGGAGGTTGAGGAGGAGGAGTTTGAGTTGGAGGAGGAGGTCATGTCAGGGACTGACTTGTTATTTTTGGAGGAGTCTTCCCCTTTGGCTGGCAGCAGCCAGGCCTCCATCTGGGGTAGCCCCTCCCACTCCTCCCCCAACAGGGCTCCCCTCCCAAGGGGCTCCCCTTCTCCCCGGCCACAAGCCTCATCTGGGGGCAGGAAGGCGACCCAGAAGACCAGGAGGGTGGCCGAGGTTCTGCCTGCCAACCTGAGAAGGGACCAGGCCCTTCAGACCCGCCATCTGGGACAGGTCAGCCAGACTTTGGGGTGGATGGAGGAGAGCCTGTCCTCCATAAAGGATACGCTTGGGGACATGTCCTGCAACTTCCTGGCCCTGATTAATTGCCTAAATGAACACCAGGCTACCACAGCAGGCATTGGTCAGGATGTGAGGGCCCTCGGTCAGGATGTGAGGGCCCTCACCCAGGCTATCCAGGCCAATACGGCAACAATAAATACTGGCCTGACCAGAATTGCCGTGGCCATGGAGAGCAGGCCGCCAGGTGGGCAGAGACCAGGGGATGTTCCTCCTTCCCCGGATTACCTCCCCCAAAAGTGGGCCCCGAGGAGCCGGGGCCATGGCCGGGGCCGCCCCAGGCGTGGGTCATGCCAACGGTGGTCATTTTTTTTTTTTTTTTGCTGTACATTTTTTTGGTGCGCTGGTCATTTTTTTTTTGGGTTGTGAATGATTTTGGAATGTGGGGGTAACATTCCTGCCAGAAAAGGGGTGTCACCCTCATTTGTGGTGGAGAAGGGTTCCCCAGGACCAGGGAGAAGTGATCCCCAGGTCCGTGTGAATGGTGTATGAATGTACAGTGACATAATTGGAGCCGTGGCGTGGCGTTGCTGCTCACAAGTCCTGCATGGTGGGCTTGTGCCAATCCAATTTGATGAGGATGTGATGTGTCTGTGCTAGGGACCACAGTGGTGTGCATGCATGCATTCTCATTGTGCCATGATTAATGTGTGTGTTTAACGTGCAAAGATGCCTAATGTGAGCTGTCTCCTGGCTGCTCTTCCCTCAGAAGACGTGGTAGCCTCGGTTAGGCGGGGATTGTCTGGTTCGGGGGTCAGGTCATCACGTATGTCAATCTGCAGGCCCTTTCTCACTGCAAAGTTGTGCAGCATGCAACATGCACCGATGATATGGCACACAAAGTTTGGGGAATACAACAGGGTACCCCCAGACTTATCCAGGCATCGGAAACGTGACTTTAGGAGGCCAAAGGTGCGCTGCACGGGTTTGGGCGTGGGCTTCATTGTATCTTTCCTCTCCTGGGGTTTGGGGGTTCTGGATAGGAGTCATGAGACGGGGTCCCAGTGCATAAGCAGAGTTAACTGGAAGGGAAAAGACAGGAGGATGTTAGTAGTGCATGTGCCCCTTGTGATTTCTGCATCATGGGGGGGGGCAGTCATGCCTGACTCCCATGTCACTCAGCAACCAGCCAGCTGTACCTATACATGTTCTGTTCGAATTCCATTGGGATAGGGCTCTGATTGTATATGTAGCTGTCATGGCTGGATCCGGGGTGTTTGGCACAGACGTGCCATATGAGGCATTTGGCATCGACTATCACCTGTACGTTGATGGAGTGCCAATGCTTCCGGTATATGTGCTCTGTCTCACGGGGGGGGGCTGGAGTGCCACATGTGTGCAATCAATGGCCCCCACAGTGCGTGGGAATCTGGCAATTCTGTAGAAATCTGTCATTGCCTTCTGCCGCAGGTCCTCCTGGGTGGGTTTGATGATTTGGTTGGCCATGCGTCTGAGGATTGCAGGGATAACCTGGTGCACACATCTGTTCATGGAGGATTGTGACATCCCAGCCACCACACCACTCCCCTTGTTCTTTGAAAAGAGCCACTGGCAAGGAAATGGAGTGTTGCCAGGACCTTAACCAGTGGCTGCACTGCATGTGAGCGGTGTGTTGGGCTGGTGATGTCCTCCTGCAGGGTTGTGGTTAATTCCATGATGGCAGCAGGGGTGAATCTGAAGATGCGAGACACCTCAGAATCACTCATGCCAAAGAGGTCCATGCGTGTGCGGTATATCCTCTCCCGTGCCCTCCTCCGTGCCCTCCTCCGTGCCCTCCTCCTTCTGCGCTTCTCTAAAGTTAGTAGTATAGCTATGAGAATGCATGCCCCTGGCATGGTGGCATACAGATTGTTGTCCTGTAAGTGTGGCTGCTCAGCTCCTCACTAACAGTGTTGCTTTAGCTGACATGTAGACGGATTGTCTAATTTTAGGCAAGCTTTTATATTGCCTAATTTTAGACAGGACGTGCGCTGCACCAACTTACTTTTGTGGATCGCTGTAACTCCCTAATTTGCATATTTGCCTAGCAAATCAATGGTGTGTCTAGCGCATTTATTGCGCGCACGATGCGCCGGTCTAACGAAATTACGTTGGTCTAAAAAGTCTAGATTTATGGCGTATATCGTTTTGGGGATACGGCATAACGATACGCAGGCGCATATTTCCAATTACACTGGCGCATCTCCTGATACTCCAGCGTAATCGCTTTGTGAATCTGGCCCTCAGTGTCTACCAGATAGGGGATAGGTGGCATTTTTATTAATAATTATTTTTTCCTACTAATGGCGGCGATTATTGATTTTTTTCATGACTGAGACATTATGGCGGACACATCGGACACTTTTGACACAGTTTTGGGATCATTGTCATTTTCACAGCGAAAAGTGCTGTAAAAATGCACTGATTACTGTGAAAATTACAATGGCAGTAAAGGGGTTAACCACTAGGGGGTGCTAAAGGGGATAAGTGTGTCCTATTGTGTGTTTCTTACTGTAGGGGGCGTGGCTGGATGTCGTCACTGGTCGTCGTCCCCTATGACAGGGAACAGACGATCCGTGACAAGCCACAGAGAAGAACGGGGAAGGTTTATTTACACTCACCCTTCCCCGTTCTTCAGCTCCTGTGACCCAATCGTGGGACACCGGTGGCGATTGGGTCCGCGGGTCCAGCAGGCATGGTCACGGAGCTTCAGACCGGCTCACAACCCACGGCTGGGTTCTTGCACTCCCCTCATGTTGCAACATTTAGAAGGGGAGAGGAAGAGTCAGCATAAGGAATCAATGAAAAAGAGAAGCAGCTCAAGGAGCTAATGAAAGGGTGAATGTCAGGGCAGGAGGAGGACTCTAGGACCCAGCATCTGTCTGGGCAAGAGACGGGCTCTAGGACTTAGCATCTCTGCCAGAAAATCGCATGGGCCTTTATAAGGAAGCCAGCCCTTGGCTGAAGTGCTGTTTGATCATCAGCCTGCTATCTGTTTTCCTGTGTTCCCTTGCTCCTGTGATCCTTAGTTACCGACGGCTTGTTCCTGACCTGTTCCTGCTTGCTCCAGTCTTCGACCCTGGCTTGTCTTATGAAAACCCTCTGCCTGCTTCTTGTGTTTGACCTAGGCTTTCCATCTGACTTTATCTGCTCTGTTACCCACCTGGCTCTTGGCTCTTGATCCTGGCTTGTACAGACTTTCTTTCTGACACATGATTCTACAGACCTGCCACACCTCACAGGCACCATCTGCCTGCAGCCTCTGCTCAATACATCTGGATTATCCCTGAGTCCTTCTGCAAGCAACTCCGCAGGCGACCTGTGCTACTTTGTGCCTAACTCCCCCTGTCTCACCTCCAGGGGTTTCTGGAAATTAGCCACAAGTGAAGCCCTCTCTCCATTGGCCTCCAGCACCCATTACGTGATAGGAAAGCAGCACAAGGAGACAATCAATACAAGGAACATGCTGATAAGAGGAAAGAACAGATTGCCAGAGAGATGAGCGCATTTATCTGCTGCATCTCCTGTCACTGTCCAATAACAAACTGTGGATGGGAAGAGGACCTGTAAGGGTTACGGAACTACAATGACCTGCCAGAAAAGGTTGTAATGTGTGTCAGGGTCCAGGATGTGTATATCCCAGGACGTGATGACATAAAATATTAATTCTTAAATAGATAAAACTGCTCTCAATTATGTATTTTATTTGTGTATTTAGCTGTTTTGGGTTAATGTGCATTTATGATGTAGTAGCAGAATTCCGGGCAAACTAATATAGTGGGATTGATTTACTAGAATTGAAGAGTGCAAAATCTGGTGCAGGTGTGCATGGTAGTCAAACAGCTTCTAACTGCAAATAAAGGTACAAAGGCTACACTACTGCCTACCTCGAGAATCTCACCGGAGTGGGATTAACAAAGAAATATATAAATAGGGAGGTAAAGGGTGGCACTGCCTGATGTGGGATGTTTAATAATTTATATATATATATATATATATATATATATATATATATATATATATATATATATATACAGGGCTTTTTTTTTCTCAGACAATCGGTGCAGGAACTCCCCCTTTCCGAGTTACCCCTTTCCTAGACCCCTACCCACCTCCCAGTATCGTCCCTTTTAAACAATATAGAACTAAGTATGTATCATTTTGTGGAGCTAAGTAATTTGTATGGAATTTGGTAATGATATCAAGATAAGCAGTAAAACAAATCCCCTGCAGCCAGCAACAATAGATCCCTTAACAACAATGGACCACCCACAACAAAATTTCCCCCGCCGGCAACAATAGACTCATGGCAGCATCAACAGATCCCCGCACAGCCAGCATTAATAGACTCTCTGGCTGCCATCAACAATAGACCCCTTCCCCAACCATAGATCTCTTTCAGCAACAACTGGCCCCCCAGCAACATAAGACCCCCCCCCCTGGCAACAATAGACCTCCTCAGCAACAATAGACCCCCTTGCAAAAATAGATCCCCAGCAGTGAGCATTAATACCCTGCAGCACACCCCAGCACCCCTTGCCAATACATACAGTCAGTCCAGAAGGTGCCGGAACTGCGTTCCCCCACGTTCCCACTGAAAAAAAGCCCTGTATATATATATATATATATATATATATATATATATATATATATATATATATATATATATATAGATATATAAACTATAACAAAGTGCTCAACGTGTGTAACATGTCCATATGAAACTGAAAGTCATGAATTCACAGAGGTGATCCTATTCCAAAGTGACTTGTGCCTAGAGAATAATGTAGCATAAATCACTGGTGAAGGGTCGTAAATATCCACACGTCCCCCCCCCCCCCACCCCAGATCCGTCCTGAAGACACAACAAAAAGGAGTCTCTCCAAAGGTTAAGCCACCAGAACAGGTGTCCTCATTTTAGAAATTAACCCTCATCTCCTGTTCTGCTTTCCAGCTGTATGTAGATGGATTTCCTATCACGTTCTGTCAACATTATAATAATCTCCATGACAAGTGAGGTTGACTCTTCTCAGTGAGGACAGGGGTACTTCACATTATAAGATAACAATTATTATAAGATTAACAATTATAACCTATTTCCAATGGGAAACACTTCAGATGAGTCAATTTTATTTGTGCCAGAGGAGCCCTATAAAGGATTTTGATCCAGTTATGAAAACGTGGACCAAAGCCTCCAGTACAGCAGACATATAGACCCAGTCCACTGAATGAAAAGCTTTCTCTATGTCAAGCAGAACTAGGACCCTAGAGGCTAGTTCGTTAGGGGGGAGCTGCAAGTGCGTCAAAACTCTGCATAGATTAATATCTGCCGATTTTCCGGGGACAAAGCCAGTTTGATCAACACTAAGGAAGGTAGGTATTTTGTCAATCTCATGGCTAACACCTTGGTCAAAACTTTAAAGCTGTAATTTAGATGGGAGATTGGTCTATAAGATGTGCAAAGCTTGGGATCTTTCGCTGGCTTGGGTATTAGTATAATGATGAACCTTATACATCGATGAGGGTAGGGCCTGGGCCTGGGACTCATAGCTCTCTGAAAACACTGTGGGTATGGAGTTGGGTGTACAGAATGTGTACGGGATGTACTGTGTTTTATTTTGTTTGTTTATATATATTTTTTTTATGGTTGAACTGGATGGACTTGTGTCTTTTTTCAACCTGACAAACTACAGTATGTAACACCTCGCCTCGTAGCTAAGTGTTCAACCTGCAATTTATACGAGTCTCCCAGTAATCCACCTGGTCCAGGATTTTTGTTGGGGGGAAGTGAGTTAATTGCCTTTGAAATTTTGGTAATGGAGATGTCTGCATCTAAAGAGGAGATAAGGACAACAAAGAAAGTCTGTACATTGTGCCCACTAAGGATGAGAGATCTGATGGAGGGCCTTTGCGGTATAAGGACTAAAAAAAAAAAAAATGAAACGCATGTGTAGCACCCTGGAGTTTAGGCAGGGTTGCTCCTCACAAATGTACTTGCCATGAATAATTATCCTGATTGATTGTTAGAGATCTATTGATTTCTCCATAAGTTTGGCCTTGTTGCACTTTTCTCTTCTCCCACTAGGTGGCCAGGTACTTGGTGACACTAGATATGAGAAGAGCAACACAAGGTCAGATTATGGGTATATGGGGCATTTCAGCCAATGGGTAGGGGTTTTCTTGGATCCCTTGGCCTGTTGGGAGAGCCTATATATTTGGGTGGAGTCAGGTGATCTGGGTTCTGTGTCACCTGGGTAGACGTGTGTTGTACTGCCGGGCTGCTAGGCCGGAGATGTGGGGCTTATCCCAGGCACATCTGGCTACTAGGCTGTCTGAGGCCCTATACAGAAGCAAGAGAGCAGCGCAGGGTTGGGACTCCGGCTTGCAGTCCAACCAAAAGTGACAGTTCTGCCGGCCGGAGAACCTGTTATGGTCGGAGGTAGAGGGAAAGCTGTCGCCAGTAAGGGACTCTCCGCCTAATTACCAGGGAACAAAGTGAGTAACTGAACCAAGAACTGGAGCAGCATACTCATCAACCAGGGATGATGAAGAATTTGGAAACTTCAGTGGGTATCAAGCCAGGGACCCAGCCAGCGTAGGTGATGCTTACAGAGCAGCCTTGTGTGTCAAGCCAGGGACTGAGCAGGCCAGTGGGGTGAAGCTTGAGAGGTATCTTTAGTGCCAAGCTAGGGGACCCAGCAGAGAGGCGGGTGTAAAGATACTACCGTGAAGATTGGAGAAGCTCAAGGGATTCAGTGGCAGTGAATCAGTGGGTCTAGTGAGAGACTGTGTGCTGAAGAACTACAAGGAGCGATTGTAGTGAAAGTGAAAGAATTGTTACATTTGTGTTAGGAACTGTTAAAGACTGTTGCCATAGGAGACAGCATTCCTGCTCATGCAGATGTGGCGTTTCGCTGGATGCCTTTCTCTGCATGGCTGTCCTCCTATTGAAGTCTCGGAGTCTGCCAATTAATCTTGCAACTACCTAAGGGTATACTGGCCCTACCTCTTCTCTCCCCCAAAAAAAGTTTGTTAAGAGAAACATTTAAGAAGTTTCTGGCCCTGGAGGTTCTCATTGGATCAAAGGAGGCCTGGGACCTTTCTACACATGTAAAATGTCAGAGGGTTCAGTAATAGAATTCCCAGCATCCGAAAGAAGCTCAGAGACAACCATCAGATGGTGGGAATCCACAACTAGATTGGCCAGCAACTTACTGTTATTGTCCCCGGACTTAAACAGCCTCCCGGCCTGAAGAGCGGCTTCTGCATGAGTGAGGTACGTGAGACGAAGTTCTAGGTCTCTGTGAGCCTGTGCCAAAATTGAGTAATTGTCTCCTTTAGGGGAGTACCCAAATATAGAAGTTGCCTCAGACTCCGTCTGTTCAAGCAAGGTCAGCTGGGAGTTATATTCAACCCTTGCAGTCTTGATGGACGATATATATTGACCTCGGGTAAACGTTTTAAAGGCATCCCACACCAATTGATGGGGATGCAGAGGATTCATTTACCTTCCAGTCCTGCAGCAGACCCTGTACACTCTCATTGTGAAGCCATTCAGATTCTAGGTGCCAACAACCCAAGGATTTATCTCCTCCTATCTTTACACTAATTTCCACTAAGAGACACTTTAAAGTAGAATTTTACTAATAACAACTTGATAAAAATAATGGCCCAGATTCACAGAGCAATTACGCCTGTCTAACTGGTGTTAGACAGGAGTAATTTCAAATTTTGCGCGCCGTATCACTAGCTTGAATCCTCAAACCATGATATGGCGGCTTCGGGCTTCGATCCGAGAGGCTTACGTCTTCGTAAGCCTTCGGATCTACGCTGCGATATTTTTGCGGCCGCTGGGAGGAGTCCGCGTCGTTTTCAGCGTCGGGATATGCAAATGACTTTTTACAGCGATCCACAAAGATACGAGTGGTCTTCGCAATCGCTTACGTCATTTTTTTGCTACGTACTGTTAGACCAGCTATTTGCTGGTCTAACGGTGCGTAGCCCATGTTAAGTATGGCCGTCTTTCCCGCGTCGAATTGAATTATTTTTTTTTTTTTTTACGTAACTCGTTCGGGAATAGGAACGTCCGTAAACGACGCTACTCAAACAACGAATGACGTAACAACGTGATTTTGCGCAATGCACGGCGGGAAATTTCTGAACGGAGCATGCGCAGTTCGATCGCCGCGGGAACACGCCTATTTTAAATGCTTCACGCCCCCTACTCGCGTAGATGGCTTGCGCCGGGAGAAATACACTACGCCGCCGTAGTTTACTGGACAAAATCTACCGGGATTCCACGTAGAGCCAGGTAAAATACGGCGGCGTAGTGTATTTCTGATACTCTACGCGAATCTAATTGTATGTGAATCTGGGCCTATGTTCTTTAGAAAGGAGCATACATTTCACATTAATAAGCATGGTATCAAAATCACCCTGTGCTGTAAATTTCCTCCAGCATTGCTCCTGTCCCTTCTTGCTGCACGCACCTATTTTCCTAAAGCCTAGAGCCCCTAGGCAGCAGTAAATCTTTAGGTTATCAGCAGATTGGCCTTTGCAAATTTGGAACAATACCTAAAAATAGAGAACAATTCATAGGTTCATAGGTTGGACAAGATGAACTTGTGTCTTTCTTCAACCTCACCTACTATGTAAACTATGTGAGCAATTGAGCGTGTGCACAGCAGAATGAGGCAGTGCATTACTGGGTTTTAACCACTTCAGCCCCGGAAGGATTTACCCCCTTCCTGACCAGAGCATTTTTTGCAATTTGGCACTGCGTTGCTTTAGCTGACAATTACGTGGTTGTGCGATGTTGTACCCAAACAAAATTGATGTCCTTTTTTTCCCCACAAATAGAGCTTTCTTTTGGTGGTATTTAATCACATCTGCAGCTTTTATTTTTTGTGCTATAAACAAAAGAATAGCGACACTATGATTCTACAGACCTGCCTGTAAAATATATTTTACTTTTTGCTATAATAAATATGTCAATTTATTTTTCAAAAACACATTTTTTTTCCTCAGTTGAGGTCGATATGTATTCTTCTACAAATTTTTGGTAATTTTTTTTTGCAATAAGCATATATTGGTTTGCGCAAAAGTTAGAGCGTCTACAAAATAGGAGATAGATTTATGGCATTTTTATTATTTTTTATTTTTTTACTAGTAATGATCTGCGATTATTATAGGGACTGCGATATCTGTGATATTGCGGCGGACAGATTGGACACTTTTCATTAGCTCTGTGTACGCGCTGCAGGCGTGCGTGCGCGCCCTTAGTGGTCAAAAGGCGAAGCGGCATAAAAGTAACGTTGTTTCGCCCAGTAAAACTGTCTGCAAAAGGGGCCAGCCTGAAGTGCTCTAGCAGAACTTAATTTTCTGACTAAAGTTCCACTTCAAATCACAAAATCTCTTTTCTTTCTTTCTTCTCTTTGATGTTCTTCTTTTTCCGAGTTTCTTTTAAGATGGGGGACGGAATATAATCGACTGTTTTGTATCTATATAGTTGGTATTCTATGACACTATGGAATATAAAGCTGTATAAATATGAATTGATATGTTAAACCTTGGAAAAATAAATAAAAAACTTTGATAATAATAATAATTAAAAAAACAAATTAGGAAGTGCTTATGGGGATTATGGCAAAGTATGATCAGTTTACTGACTGCATCCCCACCACATAGCTGGGTATGTATTTCAAAAAATAAACTTTCCCTTGCATACAATAAACTGTTACAAATTAAGATGCTAGTATCTGAAATAATGTAGTAATAATAGTATAGTGTATCTCTGTGTTTTATGTCTTCTATCCTTACATTCAATTCTGCACCTGTGTTTTCCTACCAGACATGCCAGCACTATTTCATTCGCAGATGGTCTCAGTCTCGGATTCTGCAATGACACGAGAAACACTGACACTCAATGCCAAAACTGCAGTGATAACTCCGTCTTGTTGTGGTCCAATGTGACTGTGATACTTCCTGACATCTAACATGACACCAGTCTAGCTTCAGTCCTTGGCCGAATGTTCAACTTACTTCCTGCATAGACCCTTAACATGATATGCAGGATGTGTTGGGTCAGTTATCCTGTAAACACAGTGCAATTAAGTAATCATGTACAGACTGGTGCTAAATTTTTACAATTTAATGACCCATTTTGTCAGACTAATACCAAAGGATTATTTAAACATCACCCTGAACACCTAATAGAAGTAATATTGCTATAAAAATACTATTTTTTTTTGTGATTTTTTTTTTCTTGTAATATCTCAAGAGAAGTAAATCCGTAAAACCTACTGGGCAGCTCTGTGTGTTATGTTGTGTTTATTCAAATGTTTAAGGTTTCACAACATACAAGTCAAAGAAAATATTCATATAAAACCAAGTATACAATGCAACAGAACGGACAAGAAAGTGTAAAACTAGTACAGCACATATCAGTAATTCCAAATAACATTAGAATTATGAGAAGGAGAAGGATATGCAAGATCATACTTGTAAGAAACCACAAAGTTTTATGTAACATGCAGTAGCCCAGCATTGTATCAAAGACAAGTGTAAACGAGAGGAGACCCCCTCTCAAATCCCCCCCTGTCATCACGTTGACCGATGGGGAAGAAGCATGGATAGATTTGGAAGGCAAGGGGAAGGAAAAAAGAATAAGAGAAAAAAAAAAGGGAGAGGAAGGAAAAAGAGGGACGTAAACATCGAGATTCCAGGAAGTAGCCAATCACTCAAGCCCCAACTGATATGAAGGATGTAAACTCAGAGGAATAGCAGAAATGGGACCATACCATCTACGTGAGACGGTATGACTCTGTTCTGTCTTCCTTCCAGGCTATCTTGTGTTCCACATGGTCAATTCTGTCCATTTTACAAGCCCTTTCAGTAGTTCAGTTTTTCGATGGCAATGGCATTCACAGGAAGGTTTGTATTTTATAAATGAATATAAAGCTTCCTCTAATTGGCTGGGGTGGAGATTGTGACATCATACACATGCATATCTGCCTTAGCCAATCAGAGGAAGATTTGTGTTCATTCATAGAATACAGAGCTTCCCATGAATAGCTGAGCATTGCTTAGCCCAACTCTATTTTATTCCACTGCTGAAAAACAGCGTTGTATACTGTATATAGTTGAAGCTAAAAACAGGTAATACAACGTGCACAACTACGCACCTGTTAGTACAGTAAATTGTTTGTTTGTTTGAAGAGACATTAAATGTTGAGTTAGGCTTTAAAGTGTAAGCTCATCTTTACAGACAAATCTGTGAATTTACACAGGACTCCAACCTCACCCCTATCCCGCTGAGCTAAGTTCTAAGCCCGTTCTAAGCCCCGGAATAGCTGCCTCACAGCCCCGGGGTTTAGAAATCCTCTCAACTTTCTCTCTTCCTCTTCCCTGCTGAGAAGGGCTACGTGGGCTCAAATTGGTCAGTGCTGCCCATGTGATGGCACCAACCAAAAGGGAATGCTCCTAAAGGTCCCAGAGCCGTGAGGTGGCTATACTGGGGCTCAGAACGGGCGATTGCTGCCATGCAGGTCAGCGGGACTCGAGGGGGGATGAGGTGGGGGTCCTGTGTAAGTTCACCTTACAGATTTTTCTGGAAAGGTGAACTTGCTACCCTTTAAAAGCAACAATTATTTTTTTTTTTCACTCAGTGAGCAATATAATTCTTAGAAGCTTTAAACCCTTTCCTTAAATTGATAAAAAGTAAAGTTCATTTGAGGTTAGTTAATAAAATTGTTTTAATTCCCTGTCCCTCTCCAGTATATACTCCTCTTTTGTTCACTCCATTTTAGCACAGAGAGCAACACAATTGTACTTCTGAGTATGGAGAAGCATATGTCTAACTCCATGTGACAGCTAAGAGCCAATTGGCACCTGGCACATGTGGATTCCATAGCTCTGTGTATGTTATGACTCCGGTGACTTGTAGATATGTGCATTTGTTTTCATCCAAATTTCAGGTATTTTTGTTATCGTTTTAACAAACGAAAACAAGCATGCATGATTCCAAAATCTGAAAGATCTGACATAAAAAAAATGCTTTATTTTCATTTTCGTTGCTACAACAGTTCGATATAGATAGGAGATTCGACAGGAAGCTGACAATAACAATCAGTGTCTATCGAACCTGTGGTCGAATGTGCCTAACCTTAATGCCGTCTACACACGATCAGTCCATCCGATGAGAACGGTCTGATGGACCGTTTCCATCGGTTAACCGATGAAGATGACTGATGGTCCGTCATGCCTACACACCATCAGTGGAAAAAACGATCGTTGTAAAAAACAACGACATGCTGAAAAAAATGAAGTTCAATGCTTCCAAGCATGCGTCGACTTGATTCTGAGAATGCATGGATTTTTAACCGATGGTCGTGCCTACTAACGATCGGTTTTGACCTGTCGGTTAGGAATCCATCGGTTAAATTTAAAACAAGTTCCCTTTTTTTTTAACCGATGGATAACTAACCGATGGCGCCCACACACGATCGGTTTGGTCCGATGAAAACGGTCCATCAGACCGTTCTCATCAGTTTAACCTATCGTGTGTACGCGGCCTTACTCTATTATTCCAAGATTATTCTACATAGAGAGGAAAGATTCGACATAGAGAGAAAAGAGTCAACATAGAGAGAAAAGATTCGACATTATAGAGACAGTGTTGGGGTAGACCATTCGACATGAACGACAAAGATTCGACGAAGCAGCGAAAAACATACAAATGTTGAATCTGTCATTGAAGGCTTATGGTGTCTGTTGAAGGTTCTAAGAAGCTTCGACAAGCAGCTAAACTGTACAACACCACAATCGTACATTTCTGGGCAAATGCTCCGTCCATAGGCTACAGAAGAATTTGAATGTTTGTTGACTTGTTTTTAATAATTTATAAATATAATTATTACTAGTGTAATACAACATTAAAATTCTTCTATAGCATTTTGACCGGAAATGTACAATTGCGGTGTCAAATCGTTTAGCTGCTCCATCGAATCTTCTTAGAACATTCGACAAACACCATAAGCCTTCAACGACAGATTCAACCTTAATTCTGATTTTCGGACTAATGCTTTTTTTTAACGAAACAAAATGAGTAACTAAATACATTTATTTTTCAGACGAAAACAAAATTCTGAAATGAAATATTTCAGTGTGCACATGTCTAGTGACTTGTAGTTTAACAAGGATTTTGCTTGGCAGCTAAACATAAGAGCAATAAGAGCAATGGAGTCAAATAGCAAGTAAGTGTATAGTGGGGACACATGCAGAATGTTAATTCTTTCTAGTTTGGGCTTTCCTCCTGGCATTCCATAGTTCATTAGCATGGGCTCCCCCAGAGACTCCTTGACAAACAGATCGGCAATGCACAAACTTTATCCCTGGGAGAAGTCCAGCCTGGCCTGGCAAGAATTTAGGGTCACCTCCCTTGAGCCCACTTTTCCTGCAGACAGTGCCCTGCTGTGTCCCCAGACACAAGGCAATACCCAAGAGTAATCCCACATTGGTGTGTAATAAACAATGTCCCCAGTAGGTTTCTCTAGAATGGGGTCCCAACATTACTATGTGGCAATGGCATAATAGAATAACTGTCATGATGGCACAAGCTTACATTTGTCTTCGGAGGAGTTAATGATAGACCTGTGCCCCCGCCACTTGTCAGATAGTGCTCCATCATTCCTCCCAACAAGGAATAATCATACCTTTATTAAGGAAGAAGTCCTCATGCTTCTTCCTGCAGGGAGAGCTAATTTTAACGTGAACCTTAGCTATATTGTCCTATCCAGAAGAAACGGCTCAGGAGAAGAATAACTGGGCTCAGTCAATGTGCTGTAGGATTCCCTAACTACCTCTGCTCCTCTTTCCTTATATCTCTAAAGCCCTGTACACACGATCAGATATCTGATGGAATCTAATCCGTTGAATTTTTTCGTCGAATATACGATGAAGCTGACTTTCGTCAGGCTTGCCTACACACCTTTAGTCAAAAATCTGACCGCACTAAAACGCGGTGATGTACAACACTACGACGAGCCGAAAAAATTGAAGTTCAATGCTTCCGAGCATGTGTCGACTTAATTCTGAGCATGCGTTGATTTTTATCAGATGGAGTTCCACACAGACGATCGGATTACAGGGCACATGACATCAGGACAGGACATATCAGGACAAGGCACATGGCACATCAGGGTACAGGGCACATGAAACAGCACATCAGGGTACAAAGCCCAGCAAATCAGGGTACATGGCACACATCAGGGTACATGGGCCAAAATCAGAGCACAATCAGGGCACATGGGGCATATCAGGGCACATCAGGGCACAATCAGGGCACATGAGAGCACACCAGGGCACATCAGGCACAGCACATCAGTATAGGGCACATGGCACATCAGGGTACATGAGGCACATAAGGGTACATGAGGCACATCAGGGTACATGAGGCACATAAGGGTACATAAGGCACATCAGGGTACATGGGTACATGGGGCACATGGCACATCAGGGCACATCAGGGTACATGGGGCACAACCAGAGCACATCAGGGCACATGAGAGCAAATCAGGGCAAAGGTCAGCATTTTCTTGCTGTTTTCTTCAGATGCAGAGTAGTGCAGGAAGCGTCTGTCAGAGGTTCACTTCTCTCTCATGTCACGCTGCTACTCCCCGGCGGCCCCTCCTCTCTTCTCGTCCATCCCAGATGATGTCACAAGCAAATGGGGATGGACGAGAAGAGAGGAGGGGCCGCCGGGGAGTAGCAGCGTGACATAAGAGAGAAGTTAACCTCTGACAGATGCTTCCTGCGCTACTCTACATGCACCTCGATCTACTCTTCCTCGGCACCCACCCTGCCTGCGGGCCATTTATTACCGGTCTGCGGGCCGTAAATGGCCCGCGGGCCGGTTCTTTGAGACCACTGCTCTAGTGGAACAATTCTTGGGCCTGTTGAAAAGCCTGAAATCTCTTCCTTTGTTAATAAAAAAATAAAAATTTGCTAAAATTTTTGAGCAGGGACAAGGTCTACTTTATGAGTGTTCATAATACATTCTAATTCCTTATGAAATGTATCTGATTAACTGCAAGAAACTGCAGAAACAAGTTAGTAACTGTAAAATGTGGGATTTAACCCAAATTGCTGTTCTTATTTCATTTGCAAAGTTGGATCGATGAGAATATATACTAGTATGGGTGCTTCAAGTCTATACAGGCCATTATAGATTCTTTGCATATTACTGAGTGGAAGAAATAGATTTGATCTTATATTTTTTGATATTTAAAACTATGTACTGTTCCCTCTGACTGACTGTCAGTTACAGTAAAACCTTGGTTTGAGAGCGTTTTTCAAGACAAGCAAAATGTTTTAATAAATGTTGCTGTGATATACAAGCGATGTCTTGATATAAGAGAAGTGTCATGTCACAACGGAGTATAAAAAAGAAGAGTGGAATCTATGGGCCAGATTCTCAAAAGAGATATGCCGGCAATTCGTAGGAAACAACGTCGTATCTCTGTTTTTTTTCCGGAGTATCTATGCGTGTGATTCCTAGAATCACTTACGCACAGATACAGTGAAGAACCGACAGGTGTAAAACAATTACACCGTCGGATCGTAGATGTAATGACATCGCTGGCCGCTAGGTGGCCTTTACGATGATTTCTCATTTGCCTATGCAAATGAGCCTAATCCGACGATTCCCAAACAGTTTTACGCCGCCCCGTCGTCGTTTACGTTGTTTCCGTAAGCGTAATCCTACCCCTGCTATATGAGGGGTAGGTTTACGAAGTTCCGTCGTTGCCATGTTAAGTATGGCGTCGGGTCAGCGTCGTCTTTTTCCGTCGGTTACGTTGTTTTACTAAGTCGTTCGCGAATAGGGATTTACGTAAACGATGCTCACGTCGGCTTCATTAATTTTTTCCGACGTGAGCTGGAGCATGCGCACTGGGCTATTTTTGAGGCCGGCGCATGCGCAGTTCGATCGACACGGGGGCGCGCTTAATTTAAATACAAGCCGCCCCCTTTGAATTACGCGGGGATACGCAGAGCCATTTACACTACGCCGCCGCAACTTACGGAGCGAGTGCTTTGGGAATACGGCACTTGCTCTGTTAAATTGCGGCGGCGTAGTGTAAATGGCTTACGCTACGCCAGCGGCAATTGTACGAGAATCTGGCCCTATAAGTGTGGCAATATGGTTACATTTAATAAAGGTACAACATTTAACAACTTATTGCTACACTTAGAGGTGCCTCTCTTCTCTTTTATACCCTGTAAAAAAATGCTTTGATATACAAGTGCTTTGGATTACAAGCATGTTTCTGGAACAAATTATGCTTGCAAACCAAGGTTTTACTGTATTTAGTTAGCTGACTCCTCGACATCAACACAACTACCCGCTACTGAAAGATAGAGAATAGTGGACTCTCTAATCTCTTTTTAAAGTTCTGGTGACTGTTAGGCTTCAATCACTTTGAAACTTCTGGAATGACAAGTCTATAATTTCAAACAATATGCTGAGGCTATTAAGATCCAAGAATTAATGAAAACTGAAGTGAAGAGTTCTCTTTATCTCTACAAGAGTCACTGTAAGTTAAGCTTAGGGGCTGTTCAAATTAAGCTAAATTAAACAAGAATCAACTGGCTGAACCATTCATATTACTGTACTTTCCCACTTTTGTTTGGTTCCCGGTTCTTTGAAATGTCTTCAGCCTCCTTTTTTTTCGGGGGGCATTTCTGTATGTTTTGAGATGTGTTATCTAGATTATTAGCTAATATTGTGATTGTAATATGTAAAAAGACAATTCCCCTGCAAAAGAATTATCCCACAAAAGGTATTTAGCTTAGCTCCTACAGGATATGCATTTAGTTATAAAGCTCTATAAGCTGAATTCATTAAAATAGTTGTATAGGGATTGATTCTGTTTGCTGCTGCCAAGGTGCCAGCTAAATTAAATACTGCAGTTATTTACAATGGAAAGGAATGAACCTACAATCTACTCCCAAGGGGTACCTTTCTCAAAGTTTAACCATAGACACAGAGATCTGGTTACTTAAGTTGCACTCAAAATTAGTACTAAAAGATGCTGTTGCTTTCTCCTAGAATCAGGACTGACAACTCATGGGGCCCCCGGGCAACAGAAGATTATGGGTCCTAGGCCACCAGGCCAGGAAACAGTGCATAGACAGAGCAGCTAAAATCTCAGGATTTTCACATCAAAAGCATGTCAGTTTTGGACATATCAGGGACAGATGAAAAAAAAACACAGATTTTTACATACTGTCCCTGGTTTTATTGAGCCTGGCAATACGGATGGGGCCCCCTAGTGGCATGGGGCCCTCGGGCAGTACCCGAGAGTCCCAATGGTCAGTCCGCCCCTGCCTAGGATCTATCAGACCTTAAAGATTTCCAGCATCTTCAAAAGTAAGAGGGAAATTCTTTGTCAATTTAGGCACTAAAACATCAGTTTTTTGGGCATTTGTTCCACAACTTAATATCTTCATGATTTAAAGGATATATTCTTTTAAAAGGCTCTGGAAATTTTTTTTTTTCATCTGGAACTTTACATTCTGATTTAATGAGACCATACATAGTGGTATGAACAGAAAAGGTACAACTTTCTTCCTCTAAAGACCTGCATACGTTTTATCCTCTAAAGAAATATTTTTTTAACAGGGTCTTTTTT
This sequence comes from Rana kukunoris, assembly GCA_029574335.1. Classification (NCBI taxonomy): domain Eukaryota; kingdom Metazoa; phylum Chordata; class Amphibia; order Anura; family Ranidae; genus Rana; species Rana kukunoris. The sequence continues at coordinate 170,349,320 of CM056057.1, forward strand.
TTTTTTTTTAAGTAGCACTGATATATTTTAATAATTTTTATCTGAATCCTTAGGAGTCTGGGAGGTAGCTATCATAGGCAGCACAGCAAGAGGAACAAAGACACAAAAAGAGGAATGGAGTATTTCCTTAACTTTAGGCTGAATTTCAGACACTATTCTCTAAAAAAAACATTTACATTCTTGTAGTGCTACTGTATGTCTAACACTAGCATTTGTGGTTAACAAAAAATAATAAATGCAATTTTTTTTGCAGGTAAAAAAAAATGTGCATTTACTATTCTCTGTTTTAGGAGCCTGGCAAGCATTGCACCAGCGATCAGTAGATTGCTAATGACATACAGGTCTCCTGCAGACTGTCAGTGTAAGCTGTCTGCCTGTACAGCGTGTGGAGCAGGCTATTTTACACTGACAGGAAGAATCAATAAACTACCACAGCGCTCAACAGTGCAGTGGTTGTTCATTGAGAACTACAAGCCAACAGCTTCAAAGTCTGTCGGTATATATAGTCCAGCCTTTCTTAACCTTTTTAAAGGGGTTGTAAAGGAAAAAAGTATTTTTTCATAATAAGCATCCTTTACCTGCAGACATTCCTCTTTTCACTTCCTCATTGTTCGTTTTTGCTCAGAAGTTGCTCTATTTCTTCTCTGTTCTGTTCACTTCCTGCTTGTCTGATTGTTACTCACCACGTGAAGGGAGACTTTATTGGGGTGGTCAGTGACGTGCTCGCCCCCTCCTGGGAACTACATCTGTGTGGCAGGACAACCTCTATGTGTTAGAGACTTCAAGGAGGTGTGAATTACTGGGTGTGCCGCAATTCATACTGGTAAATGTACTTCTTACATGAAAGAGTGCCGCAAACCAGGAAGTGAATAAGAGAACAGAAGGAATTTAATAGGTATTTGCTTGTTTTTTAAAAGAATCATTAGGCCACGTACACACACTCGTATATATCTGCTGAAACTGGTCCGCAGACCAGTTTCAGCGAACAGATTCGATCGTGTGTATGGACTAGCAGACAGGTTTTTCCAGCGGACAAATATTAAATCATGCTTTGAAATTTGTCCGCTGGAAACCTGTCCGTCGGACTTGTCCGCTGATAGTACGCTTAACCAGCGGACATAAATCTCCCGCATGCGTCGAATGGATTCGACGCATGCGTGGAAGTATTTTACTTCCTGGCGTGGTGACGTGACGTCACCGCGTCCTCAGCCCGAGGGGATTTTCGTCCGATGGTGTGTGCACGCCATCGGACCAAAATCCGAGGAGACATGTCCACTGGAAACGGTCCGTCGGACATGTTTGAGCGGACATGTCTCCTCGTCTGTACGCGGCCCTACACTATTCTGTCTGTTTTCCTTGCAGACATTAATATTAGGCAAACAACTTTTTTTCCTTTACAACTCCTTTAACACACAGAAATAGTTCTCCGGTCTCGGGGGAACCCCTGCTAAAAATGTTAAATCCACAACTCATGATTCATTAGTGTGATGGTCAGTAAGAAGAATGGACCTTACACTTGTGGTCATTAGGAAGAATTACCTCCTTACAGATAGCTAAAAAGATCAATAGTATCAGTGGGAACTTATCTGAGAGGCAGAAATTGCCCCAATGCTGATGGAACCCCTAGCAACCTCTGGAGGAACCCTTGGGTTTCACGGAACCCTGGTTGAGAATCACTGATATAGTCCATTCATTCACAGGGCACTGTGAATGAATCACACGGCCAGAGGGGCAGAGTCCTGCATGGCCACATTTCCTTTAGATTGTGGCAGTAAGCAGGGTGGAGAAGATCACCCACTCACTGACAAAACGGTGGGATCGGGGGTGGTGCAGGGCCCATACATTTGTAACATGTTACCCTGAATATGAGTGTAACATGTTACAAAAGGTGAACTTCTCCTTTTAATGACTAACTAGTAGCTTGTAGCTTGTTCCTTCATTTGGTTACCCATAGCCACTACACTCCTTTTCTTGTCTTTTTGAGTTAACCCTTTTGTAGTAGTGCTACTTTATACCCCATAGTGTTTTACAAACTCAAGTTCTTTGGAATACACCAGAACCAACACGCACCCCTTTGAGTAACTTCAGACCAGGCTCACAACGGTTAACCACTTCAGTACCGTGGGTGTTTTTCAGATTTACTTAATTACTTTACAGAATTACTTAAAACCCCCAAACATTATATATATATTTTTTTCTAACACCCTAGAGAATAAAATGGCGATCATTGCAATACTTTTTGTCACACCATATTTGCGCAGTGGTCCTACAAGTGCACTTTTTTAGAAAAAAAATCACTTTTTTGAATTAAAAAATAAGACAGCAATAAATTTGGTATGGCGTCAAAAGTTTACCCTTAAAAATCTCAATAGGCCAAGTTTAAAAAATTCTACAGGTTGCATTTTTTGAGATACAGAGGAGGTCTAGGGCTAGAATTATTACTCTCGCTCTAACGATCGCGGCGATACCTCACTTGTGTGGTTTGAACACCGTTTTCATATGCAGGCGCTACTCACGTATGCGTTCGCTTCTGCGTGCGAGCTTGTCGGGACGGGGCACTTAAAATAAAAATAAAAAAATTCTTATTTATTTTTATATATTTTATTATTTTTTACACTGGAAAAAAATTTTATCACTTTTATTCATATTACAAGGAATGTAAACATCCCTTGTAATAGAAAATAGCATGACAGGTCCTTTTACATATGAGATCTGGGGTCAAAAAGACTTCACCTCTCATATTTAGACTAAAATGCATAAAAAAAAAAAAAAGAATTGAAACTGTAATTTTTTCAAATGACAAAAAAAAAAATGTTTCTTTAAGACGCTGGGCGGGACTGACGTTTTGACGTCACTTCCGCCCAGCAGAGCTATGGGGAAGGGTGAGGGACATATTTCCCTCACTCGCATCCCCACACAGCAGACGAGCCGACCCGATCGCCTCCGCCGCTACGGACGGCTCCGGTAAGCAGTGGAGGGCCCGCCGCCGATTTTGCGGTGAATCCGCCGTGGAGACCACCGTTATCTTTTACAGGACCGCTCACACTAAAGATGGATATCTCGGTTGTGGCAGCAGCTGCCGTTATCGAGATATCCATCTTTAAAGTGCCGCCGTATAAACTCGATAGGCGGTCTAGAAGTGGTTAATATAACTTTACTGAACATGATGCAGCATACAGTTCAATATGAACAACTAAAGTAATGTAGTGGCCCAGGCATACTTCCATGCAGGGCAGGACTTCGGGTGGTGTGGGCCCCTGGGCTTGAGTCACTTTCGCGCCCTACCTTCTATACATTATTTTAAATAGAACAAAATTATACATACACAACCTTTGTATTGTCCCACTTCAAAGGGTTATGCCTAGGGAAGCAAAACAACATAAAATTAATGTGTGTATGGGGATAAATAACCCAATATCACCACAAAGAGCCTGGCAAGGAAAGAGCTTCCGCTGTACCTGTCAAATGGAGAGGGATCATATAATTCCGCCGTACGAGCCGTCACGTCTTTCCATCGGCAGTCGCCGCAGCTATAAATAGTGTCATTCGGATGCCCGCACATGCACAGAAGAATGGCCGAGCGTAATGACGTCATCGCGACCGTGTCGCATACAGATGGCGCGTAGTCATAAATAGTAAACATAGCGTTGTCCCGAAGGACATGATGTATACTGCGCATGGGCACAAAGAGTGCAATGTATTCAAAGGCAAATCCAGCAATTGGAGCCAAAGTAACATGCCACATCCAGCAAAAGGACCGCCACCGGGCATAATATTGCAAAAATAGCTTCACAAGGGTAATAATAAAAGAAAGACAGTTTGTCTACTTGGACTGAAGACACAAATGATTAATGTTCCTAGAACAGGTAAAAATGGCAGACCAATTAATACAAAAATTAAATGACTGGCATATTATTGAAAAAAAAATGTAAATGGGCGGGGCCCCCTATTGGGCGGGGCCCATGGGCTTGAGCCCAGTCAAGCCAAATGGTAAATCCGACCCAGCCTCCATGTGGTGAGAGTCCATTATGGCATTGTCCATGACGTGGATGTCCTCAGCTGCGCCACAATGAGACTGCAACACTTTAACCCACCAGTTTCTGCTCTAGCTCCTGAACCTTTGGTGTCTCCCTTTTTTTAGCACAGATGGGACAACTAGGACCAAAAGCCTGGGAACTGAGCTAAAACAATTAACCCTTTCCCCAGCCTGGGGCTGCTACTGTCTAACTAAGCTGTACATATTTCCAACTTGCCTACATACTATTTCACATTTAAAGGTCAGTCTGAGCACCATTGCATAAATCCTCTTTATACACTACCTAGCTTATTAGAGATTCACACTGCAAACAACTAATTTGTGAACAAATCTGACTGTGTTCCTTTTTTATCCCCTGACTGCCCTCCCCCAACCTCAATTGATATTATTTTTTTTGTGCACAAAAGGGAAAAAAGATCTTAACCACTTGCTTACTGGGCACATATACCCCCCTCCTGCCCTGGTGAAATTTCTGCTTCCGGCACTGCGTCGCTTTAACTGACAATTGCGCAGTCGTGCGACGTGGTTCCCAAACAAAATTGACGTCCTTTTTTCCCCACAAGTAGAGCTTTCTTTTGGTGGTATTTTATCGCCTATGCGGTTTTTATTTTTTGCGCTATAAACAAAAAAGTGTGACAATTTTGAAAAAAAATACAATATTTTTTACTTGTTGCTATAATAAATAGCCCAATTTAAAAAAAAAAAACATTTATTTTTCTCAGTTTACGCCGATACGTATTCTTCTACATATTTTTGGTAAAAAAAAAAAATCGCAATAAGCGTCTGGTTTGCGCAAAAGTTATAGCGCCTACAAAATAGGGGACAGAATTATTTTTATTTTATTTTATTTTTTTACTAGAATTGGCGGCGATCTGCGATTTTTATTGGGACTGTGACGTTATGGCGGACACATCTGACATTTTTGACACATTTTTGGCACCATTCACATTTATACTGGCATTGAAGGGGTTAACACTAGGGGGTGAGGAAGGGGTTAAATGTATTCCCTACATAGTGTTCTAACTGTGGGGGGAGGGGGGTGACTGGGGAAGGTGACCGATCTGTGTCCCTATGTACAAGGGACACAGATCGGTCTCCTCCTCTCCAGAGACAGGACGCTGTCTCTGTGTAAAACGGCAATGAGAGATGATCACATATGTGATCATCTCTCATTGGCCGCGCAGATCGCATAGCAAATGGCCACTCTCATTGGCCGTTCGCCGCAATCTGTGATTGGCTGTGTCCAAGGGACACGGCCAAAACAGAGCTTCCCCGCTGCGTGCTCTGGAGTGCGCGCGGGGAACGCCTTAAGGGGCGGCCGTCAAAAGACAGCGGCTTGGCTATTCAGGTCCGCGCTGTAGCCGTCAATCGGCTATAGCGCGGGCCGCATTGGTTAAACTGGTGTGTATACCATGTAACATACAATATTACTACACTTCTGCTATCTCCTAAAGAAGTAGGCATTTGATTATTATTTTTATTATTATATAGGATTTATATAGTGCCGATAGTGATCTAAGAAACACGTAGAATTTATTGTTTAGCCCAACCAATGCATTTTTCTACCTGGATTATAAGCTTGGACAAGAACAACCAGGACTGGATCTGCATATACTGTATGGTTCCTCTGATGAATGTTGATGAATTGATTTATGCAGAAAAAGTTTAGGAGAAAATAATGATAAAATACTAAAGTAGATTGCAATGCCCTTAGGTGACAATCAAACACCTATAAAAGTGTGCCAAATCCTAAATACATAAAAAAAAAGCATATTACAGACAAAATATTGTATTAAAAAAATATATATAAATATATAGGACTCAATGTGGTTCCCCTGGAGGATATATAGATATATACTTCCTGTGTGACAATGCTTGAAATAGGCCCACACATGTATGCTCCTCTAAGAGCAGATTCCTCCAAGATAAAACAATTCTGCTCTACATGTTTCACGGCCTAAACCGTCGCTTCTTCAGGAGCTTGTATATTTCTATTAAAAAAAAACATACTTTGATTAGAATATATCGTACAACAACAAGGATATCTATCTATCTATCTATCTATCTATCTATCTATCTATCTATCTATCTATCTATCTATCTATCTATCTACACATATGTGTATGCATCTATGTACACAGCTTCACTTATACAGTAAGTGTATGCAATAAGAGTCATCACTCACTTGTGCCAGAAGCACCCACCCACAGTATTAACCCCAAAGGGTCCACCATAGCCCTTGATGCACAGAGAGTGGCCCTGAGTTAGCACATATGTCAGGATGTGGGGACAAGGTATCTAAAGATTAAAAAATGGATACACAATAATATCCAAAATGCTTTTACTTATATATAGATATTTAACTGGGTATCTCTTCCCATTACTCACATAGCAATGTAAAGCTGACAGACATCCACTGGTACTACAACCAAACTATATGAATTTCTTAGACATCTATGAGGAAAAACAAAGTTTTTCAAAATGATCTAGAAAGTAAATATTGGACAGTGCCTCTGATAGGGGACATATAATATGGAAAAAAGATGTTGGAATACCTTGATCCAAGAAAGTGGGCTGAGTATAAGGAGTGCTTTGATATACCTTGTTAATCCACTCAGATTTCCTAAGGGAAAAGGAAAAGCAGTAATAAAAGAGGGGAAGGGAGGAACAAAGAAAGCCCAGTACCATAGGATTATGCTGGGGACAGCAGACTATAATGGCATACCTGGGTAAGAGGGTACATATAAAAATAATGATGAAACAACAGGTTTATTCACTTGCCCACCGGGCACTTTCACCCCCTTCCTGACCAGGCCAATTTTTAGCTTTCAGCGCTGTCCCACTTTCAATGACAATTGCGCGGTCATGCAAGACTATACCCAAACCAAATTTTTATCATTTTTTTTTGGACACAAATAGAGCTTTCTTTTGGCGGTGGTTAATCACTGCTGTTTTTTTTTTGCTAAATAAACAAATAAAGATCGAAAAATAAAAAATCAGAGTTTGTTATATATTTTGCAAACAGGTCATTTTTCTCCTTCACTGATGTGCTCTGATGTGCGCTGATGAGGCGTCACTGATAGGCTGCACTGATTGGCATTGATGAGGTGGCAATGATGAGGCAGAAATGGTTGGCACTGATGAGGCTGCACTGATGGGCACTGGTAGGCGACACTGATGGGCACTGGTAGGTGACACTGATAGGCACTGGTAGGGGGCACTGGTAGGTGACATTGATAGGTGACTGGCTTCTGTTGACATCATGATCAGCTGTGATTGGACACAGCTGATCACATGGCAAAGAAGCTAATTGGTTCTTTACCTCAATCTGTGTTCTGCAGTGTCCCGAGGACATAAAGCATATGATGGCCTCCCAGAACTGGACGACAAGTCAGCAAGTAGTTAAGTATTTCAAAATCTTGAAAGACCCATTTTTTATATTTTTAGTCGGGATGTGAGTATACAGTATGTGATTGCATTTTTGTAATGATGACCATTGTGGGTGTCTATGGCTCACAGAAGGAATACTTTGCTCATACATTCTTCATGCATTGCATAAGTGGAGGTGTGGCTGTGGGGTCTCTTTTCCCATAAAATATTTGTACTAAAACATGTCCTTCTTTATCACTTTGCAAAGTTGAGAAGTATGGTTCTGTAGGCCATTCTAGTGTGTTTCAGCTATCCGCACCTATCTGTATAATGCCTGTATAATCCCGCATGCGGCAAGTACCCTGTTAGCCTTTCCACTTAGAGATAACTCAAAGGTAGGATATTGTGAGATGGGGATAGACATTGCAACCTATAAGGAAGAATGAGCTCCACAAATGGGAATGCTCTTATAGCCTTTCATTCTGGTACTTTAAAATTTTGATTTTATTATCCAATTCTCTGCTCCTCTCCACAGCTAAAGAAATCATCAAATAAAAATCATTTAAAAAAATATCCGTTTTTAATTCATGGGCTGATTTATGTATAGATTGTTTAATATATTTGTTGGACAGAATCAGTTGATTCTGTGCAACAAATATATTAAACAATCTATACATACATCAGCCCATGAATTATAAACAGTTTCTCCACGTGAACTTGTAGATCAAAAACTTTAACCACTTAAGACCCGGACCAATACGCTGGCAAATGACCCAAGGGGTTTTTGCGATTCGGCACTGCGTCGCTTTAACAGACAATTGCGCGGTCGTGCGACGTGGCTCCCAAACAAAATTCGCGTCCTTTTTTTCCCACAAATAGAGCTTTCTTTTGGTGGTATTTGATCGCCTCTGCGATTTTTATTTTTTGCGCTGTATACAAAAATAGAGCGACATTTTTGAAAAAAAATCAATATTTTTTACTTTTTGTTATAATAAAAAACCAATAAACTAAATTTTAGTCAAACATTTAGGCCAAAATTTATTTAGCCACATGTCTTTAGTAAAAAAAAATCGCATTAAAAAAAAATTAGCTACCTAGCGGGAACAGCGACACTAATACAGCGATCAGAAAAATTATCGCTTAGTGACGCTGGCAATAGGGAGTGAAAGGGTTAACTAGGGCAGTGATCAAGGGGTTAAAACTTTATTGGGGGGGGTGGGGGGGGCTACCCTGACACTAACACTGACTGACTGTCACACTGTCTGTCACACTGACACTAAATACAGTAATCATACATGTATGATTACTGCATTCAGTGACACTGTGACAGGGGGGAGGGGGGGGCGATCGCGGGGGTTAAATGTGTTTGTGTGTGTGTAAGTGTGCTGTTTGGTGCAGACTTACTTGGTGTGTGGTGATCTCTCCTCAGCGGCGCTTGAAACAAACGCCGAGGGAGAGATCACGTCGCTTCCTCCTTCCTGTGTTTACACAGGAGGAGGAAGTGACAGGGCGGGCGGGCGCACGCATTGGCTGGGAGCGATCCGGAGGGGGCGGATGAAAACGGACAGCCGCCCCCACTTGTCGGATCGCTCCTGCAGCCGCGCGGACCGCCGCATGTACGGGGGGGGGGGTCCGATCGGACCCCCGATCCCCCCCAAGGCACCAACGTATATATACGTTGATGTGCCTGTCGGTGCCATTCTGCCGACGTAAATGTACATGCGGCGGTCCTTAAGTGGTTAATGTCAGATTCCATATTTATCTTTTACCAAAACCAACCCAGTTAGACCATATACCAATGCACCAGATAGGAGCAATCCCTTTAATTGAAAGGAAGGTCAGTACGCGCTTGGTCCACATTCCACAAGATCCTTATTTTATTCTATAACAGCCCAGGTACTTAGTATATGTCACGATCAGGGGTTAGGCCAGTAGCTATAGCAGTAGGGGGCTCCCACTGACCAGCAGGATAGGTATAGAAGAAGGTCACCCTGGTGAATGACACTGGCCCACCTAAGGTGTGGAGTCTAATTACTAACTGGTGTTCACTAGAGCTCCTGATGGTGGAGATGGGTTTTTCTGCGTGTTAGTACCGGGTCATAGTACTCAGGATCGTCCCACCAGGAGGCGAGCAAGCCAGGGATCCAGTAGCGGACATGGCAGTGGATCTTTATTTTATTTTTTCAGGTTAACAAATGCCTTAACCCCTCCTTGACAGAGCAGAAAACATGTATGTCTGTAGAATGATGGTCTGTGGGTGTTACTACATAATTGCTCCTAAAATCGTCCTTATAGAGACTACTATATTTATAAACTCAGAATTCTGACATTTAATCTCAGAATTCTGACTTTGAATCTCAGAATTCTGACTTTGAATCTCAGAATTCTGACTTTGAATCTCAGAATGCTGACTTTAAATCTCAGAATTCTGACTTTTAAACTAGGAATTCTGACTTTGAATCTTAGAATTCTAAATTTTTATCTCAGAATTCTGACTTTCAAACTCTGAAAGTCAGAATGCTGAGATTTAAAGTCAAATTTCTAACTCAGAATTCTGACTTTGAATCTCAGAATTCTGGCTTTCAAACTCAGAATTCTGACTTTCAAACTCAGAATTCTGTAATTTTTTTATGATGGCCCGGGGCTCTTCCATACTTCCATACTCCTACAATGTCCATAACTATTCAGACAACAATAATTTGTTTCCATAAATTGCAGTTTTAGCCTCTTGCTTTAACCAGTATTGCCCTAACAGAACTGGAATTTTGTTGGGTCATTATTAACCATTTTTTTTAATTAAATCTTATAAACACCAGGAAATAATTGATGCATCTTATATTCCAGTTTTAAAACAGAAAGCAATGGCATCTCACAAGAGGTTAGTTTGATTACGCAGTTTGTTTGGAAAGGTTTTTTCAGGTTAACAAATGCCTTAACCCCTTTTGACAGAGCAGAAAACATGTATGTCTGCACAATAATAGTCTGTGGTTGTTACTACATAATTGCTCCTAAAATCCTCCTAATAGAGACTACTATATTTATAAACTCAGAATTCTGACATTTAATCTCAGAATTCTGACTTTGAACCTCGGAATTCTGACTGTGAATCTCAGAATTCTGTCTTTAAATCTCAGAATTCTGACTTTGAAACTCAGAATTCTGACTTTTAATCTCAGAATTCTGACTTTGAGACTCAGGATTCTGACTTGCTTCAACCAGCATTGCCCTAACAGAACTGGAATTTTGTTGGGTCATTATTAACCAGTTTCTTAATGAAATCTTATAAAAACCAGGAAATAATTGATGCATCTTATATTCCAGTTTTAAAATAAAAAGCAATGGCATCTCACAAGAGGTTAGTTTGATTACACAGTTTGTGTGGAAAGGTTAGAAAAAAACAATTATGACTCCTGGGATTGCAGAAAAGGGGCCATACAAAACCTTGGTGGCCTACATCTATCACTTTTAACTGCTGGACAACTGTGCTGTAGAACCCAGGATTGCAGCAAACCATAGATCATAGGTTTTTCCTAAGGGATGCTCTGTAACAGATCCACTTACTCTATTAGTTCCCAACAGTAACAAATGGTCTTGAACACACACGATTCTGCTTCTTCTAGCTATCAGAGCAGACAAGACTATCACTTCTCTGTTAATGAGGGTTAAAAGCAGAACTCTATGTAAAGCACACATACTACTATTGTAAAAACAACCAATCTTTTTATAAGTTTTAATATATTTGTACAGCTGTTGTATTTTTTTCTGATGGTTGAATTGGGAACATGAAAAGCCTTTTAGATGCTGTTCTGCTGTCTGGACTTTCTATTTGCTTCCCAAAAGCAATCATTTTTTATATTGCAGCTTACCAATTCTTAGGTGTGGTGGCTGCGTTAGTTTTCTTTTTTAGGCACCTGGTGATCCGGCCAGTGTGGCAAACCTAGCCACTTCTGGAGCACTGGACGTTACATGTCAAAGGGTTGTCTGTATTATATGCTATGTATTCTGCTGGATCTTCGGTGGGCATGATAACTCGTATGCCGCAGCAATACCTGATGGGAGAAATATCCAGAATGTTAAAGTGGAAGTAAACCCACCTATCATTTTCAGGCAAGGAAGCTGCCATCTTGGCTTATGTTTAATCTTCAATTGCCATGATGCTGCACATGTGATCAGTTATGACACCATGTCAGTGTGAGTGCAATTTCCATTGTTTTGAATCCAATTATTAAAGAAGAAGTATAGGCTTGTTTTTTTTTTTCAAGAATCATACTTACCTAGGTGGATGCAGCTTTGGTCTGATGTTGCATCTGTCCTAAAACTGAGAACTGGATCGCTCAGTTCTCAGTGCTTCATTAACAGAGAGCTGATCACTGCCAGTCACCGCTCTCTACTCTAACCTCTCCCCCTGTACTCACTAGAGTGCTGGGCTGTGGAGGGGGCACGAATGGCTGGCTCAGGCTCTCAGCTGCTCCCTGGCAGGCTGATCCAGGTTCCGGTCCAGGGTTGTGGGCGAATCCCGACCATATTGTTGCAATCTTGCCCCAGCCTAGACCAGCTCTGTGACATTGGCCGACAGCAGACTTCAACACACTGTCTGCTGAAAACGGGTCACAGGAGTGCAGAACGAACTGTACTCCTGTGATCCACAGGAGAAGTGCAGCGAAATGAGCTTGGTGTACTTCTCCTTTAAAGGTTTCTACAGCAGAGCCTGTGTGCTCTCTATGTGTTTTTGTTGAGGGAGTCATCAGCAAGGCCCTGATTTCCCAATAGGCACTCAGTCCCATCAGCTGAGCTCCAGGACAGAGAGGAGCACTCTTTCAACTCAGGAATGGCCTACAGTGCCTATTGAGAAATCTGGCCCTATTTACAATGATCAGTTTTATTTATTTATGCAAAACCTTTATCTCAATAAGGTGTTAACTGGAGTTCTGCTTCAATTTGTTAGTGTATCTAAATCTGCTACATCTAACACTCCCCAACCCCCAAGCTGACAATGCGGCAGTTCAAAGGTGCCCAGTGTCCTTGTCAGCGAAACAACTAGTTCAGCGGCACCAGCAGCATCCCTGCCCGAATGTGCGACAGAACGGCGCTTCAGCGCATGCGGGTTAGTGCACACCCAATCGGCACTCTGGCTGGCCTATTTAAGGCCCAGGTACTCTGACTGAACCCAGGTACACTTCAGAATTCTCTGCCTATAGCCTTCTAAGATGTAAATCCGGCCCTAACTGTAAAAATCCCTGCCAATGTTGAATGGTTTGTCTCATCCCTGTAACTGATAGTGCTATAAGAGAGCTTGTTTTTTTTAAAATATAACAGATTTACAGGCCAGATCACCAGGTGCCTAAAAAAAGAAAACTAACGCAGCCACCACACCTAAGAATTGGTAGGCTGCAATATAAATTGCTGGTTTGTCTTTAGCTTCCTGTTTGAGCCTGGTTCCTGTAACTGACTTTCTGTTGTGAGCCGGATTGACACTGACTACTCTGCTCTTCTCCTGGATCTGACCCTCGGCCTGTTTAACAGACTCTGCCTTGCTTCCTGTGCTTAACCCCTTGCCTGTTCCCCCGGATCTGCTACTTGTCTTCAGCCCTTGACCTTCTGCCTGAATCTCGGATTTGCTACTTGTCTCCAGTGCTAGACTCTCTGCCTGTAATCTGGATCGGCTCTCTGCCTCCTTGCCTTGTTTCTCCACTTGTGCTCTGGACTCTTGTATCTCCAGCCAGTGTTCTGGAAAGAACTGCACGCACCTGTGTTTGACCCTGTTCCTGAGTATCCTCCGATGGCCATCCGACCCACCAGTCATCACACAGCTGCCCAGCTCTACCCAGATCATCTTGCAAGACCTACCCTTCCTGCTGATAGCCAGTGCCTCTTCATGACATCCACCCCCTGTATCACCTCCAGTTGGCGGAGTGCACCTAGTCGCAAAGGTGAACAGCTCTTGGCATCTCTGCCTCGGTAAGTACTCACCTGACGGTCCTCCTCTATCCAAGAGGTGTGTTACTGGGCAAATCACCAGGTGAAAAGAAAGAGTAAAAAGCCTAAATAAAATGTAACTAAAGCAACTACCAAATGTAATGATTTATAAACTGCAATATATTAAATTTTTGGTTTTAGGTTTAACACCTTTCCAGTTAAGTGCTCTCAATTCAGTTAATTCTTAGCAGCACCATATGATTTCCTTAAAACCTTGAACAGACTATTTGGAATGGGTTTTCAGTGTAATGCATACACGATCGGAACGACAAGAAAACCATGTATTTTTTCACACGGTCACACAAATCTCGGAATCGGAAAAATAGAGAACCTGCTCTCAATCTTTTGTAGGCATAAATCGGATGGAGTCTGATGGAGCATGCACACGATCGGATTTTCCGACCAAAAGCTCACATCGGACTTGTCTTGTTAGAATTTCCAATAGTGTGTAAGCGGCATAAATGTCATTGGTTATGTATTGGTTAAGTATTTCTTTTATAATACTTCAATGCAAATTATTTTTATTTTTTTAGAGAGAATGAATGCAGGTACTCATTAATAGTAGGTGGGTTATGGTGCCAAATGATCATTACAAACATGGGAGGTATTTGCTTGTGCACTGATAACAATTTAGCATGGCCAGCTGGGTGTCAACATACAGTGCCTTACGAAAGTATTCACCCCCTTGAACTTTGCGACCTTTTGCCACATTTCAGGCTTCAAACATAAAGATATAAAACTGTAATTTTTTGTGAAGAATCAACAACAAGTGGGACACAATCATGAAGTGGAACAAAATTTATTGGATATTTCAAACTTTTTTAACAAATAAAAAACTGAAAAATTGGGCGTGCAAAATTATTCAGCCCCTTTAGTTTTCAGTGCAGAAAACTCTCTCCAGAGTTCAGTGAGGATCTCTGAAGGATCCAATGTTGACCTAAATGACTAATGATGATAAATAGAATCCACCTGTGTGTAATCAAGTCTCCGTATAAATGCACCTGCACTGTGATACTCTCAGAGGTCTGTTTAAAGCGCAGAGAGCATCATTAAGAACAAGGAACACACCAGGCAGGTCCGACATGCTGTTGTGGAGAAGTTTAAAGCCGGATTTGAATAACAAAAAGATTTCCCAAGCTTTAAACATCCCAAGGAGCACTGTGCAAGCGATAATATTGAAATGGAAAAAGTATCAGACCACTGCAAATCTACGAAGACCTGGCCATCACTCTAAACTTTCAGCTCATACAAGGAGAAGACTGATCAGAGATGCAGCAAAGAGGCCCATGATCACTCTGGATGAACTGCAGAGATCTACAGCTGAGGCGGGAGACTCTCTCCATAGGACAACAATCAGTGGTATACTGCACAAATCTGGCCTTTATGGAAAAGTGGCAAGATAGTGGCAAGATAGTTTAAAGCTTGCCACAAGCTACCTGGGAGACACAGCAAAGATGTGGAAGAAAGTGCTCTGGTCAGATGAAACCAAAATCAAACTTTTTGGCAACAATGCAAAACGTTATGTTTGGCGTAAAAGCAACACAGCTCATCACCCTGAACACACCATCCCCACTGTCAAACATGGTGGTGGCAGCATTGTGGTTTGGGACTGCTTTTCTTCACCAGGGACAGGTAAGGTGGTTAAAATTGATGGGAAGGTGGATGGAGCCAAATACAGGACCATTCTGGAAGAAAACCCGATGGAGTCTGCAAAAGACCTGAGACTGAGGCGGAGATTTGTCTTCCAACAAGACAATGATCCAAAACATAAAGCAAATCTACAATGGAATGGTTCACAAATAAATATATCCAAGTGTTTGAATGGCCAAGTCAAAGTCCAGACCTGAATCCAATCGAGAATCTGTGTAAAGAACTGAAAACTGCTGTTCACAAACGCTCTCGATCCAACCTCACTGAGCTCGAGCTGATTTGCAAGGAGGAATGGGCAAAAAATTCAGTCTCTCGATGTCCAAAATTGATAGAGACATACCCCAAGCGACTTACAGCTGTAATAGCAGCAAAAGGTGGCGCTACAAAGTATTAACTTAAGGGGGCTGAATAATTTTGCACGCCCAATTTTTCCGTTTTTTATTTGTTAAAAAAGTTTGAAATATCCAATAAATTTCATTCCACTTCATAATTGTGTCCCACTTGTTGTTTATTCTTCACAAAAAAAATTACAGTTTCATATCTTTATGTTTGAAGCCTGAAATGTGGCCAAATACTTTCGCAAGGCACTGTATAAGCTACAGTATAGTAATATGGCCATTATAGCACATAGCTTATGAAAAATAACTGTATATGTGCATGGCAGTCACAGAGGGACATCGTTTCTCACTCTATTTTTATCATTCAACCTGCATACCTCTATATACTTATTTATAACCATGACACTGTCTTTATGTAGCCTTTTGCATGTTGTAGTGTATTTTATGTCTTGCGCTAACTGCCTCCATATTTACAATGACTCAGTGCTATCAACGTGTTTTATCCAAATGCTAATGTTGAAGGTTTATTAGAGTGGCGTCCTTGTGTCCTATATGTTGCTGAGCACATTGAGGTTGTGCAGAAATTCAACAGGGAAATCTCCACATGAGGATGTTACAAGTAAGATGAATGTCAGCTCTTTGTGTAGGAATCCTCCCTGCTGTGTCATTGTATTTTGACAGTGGGACTCTATTGTCATCAGAATACACTGATCAGCGCTGCAGCCAATTGGCTGTATCCACTGATCAATGCAAAATTTTCCAACAAGATGGTTAATGAGAAGTCAATCAAGAGATCAACATCTTATGAACTGGAATTGCCATAGATGATTGAAATTCGGACAGTCCCTGTTGAACCAGCTGCATTTAGATCCGTGTGTGGCTGGCTTTAGAATGAGGTTTTAGTCTGTTGTGATGCAGGACCTGCAGCAAATGTTGCCTGTTTGCACTTCACTGAATAGGCAAATTAAATGGCTACATTTTACAAGCTCACCCTGGCAAATTAGAAGTCATTAATTTAATGTTAAGAGTTTCAATTGCTAGCACATACTGTAAGCAGCCTAACAGCATCATTAGTTGCAAGGACTAAGTAATCAAGCATGCTACAAGTCTTTTCAGCCATCCACCTGTGTTATAGCAACCAATGTCATCATTCCCGGATAGCAAGGATAACTTGCTACAAATTTGAGACAGTTTTGAATTGTAATTCTTGTTAACTTGCTGCACAATTTATTTGGCAAGTTATACACTTGCAGAGCACTTGAAGCACAAGTTCTAGTTGACACTTTTCACATTTGTACCAAATTTGCATAGCAAGTCTCAATAAAGAGCAAAGTTGCAGTGGTGAGTCTACAGCAACAGCTCTGCAAGTCACAGTGACCCCTGTGGTGGGATCACTATTCTACCACATAACTGAACATACACATAACATTAACATAACTTGCAACAGACTTGTAGAATTTGTGAAAAGAAAGTCATGCAAAGCAGACTTTACTGCATTGTGGCAGAAACGTTTGAAGGCTGGCAAGTCTAGCAATAGCTTAGCAAGAAATTTTCGAACTTGCAGATCAATTGCTTGCTATATGGGCCGGTTACCAGGACACAGGGGCACACACAGTCTCTTGTTGTAATGGTGCACAAAAAAACCTAGACCACTAGATGGGATTTTGTATAGATTTTATAAAGGGCCACCATGCATAAAACAAGAAAAAAAGCATGCTACCCACCCCCCCCCAAAAAAATCCATACCAGACCCTTACCTAAACCATACCAAGCCACATGCCTATAGGGAAAATAACTTGCCAGGAACTCTCCACTTGGCAAAGCACTTTGTGAGATTATTGCAATCTGTAAGTCTCCTTTAAAATAAGAGGGTTTCCAGACAATCCACCCCCCACATGAATGATTAAAGGAGTTGTAAAGGTAAAAAATGTTTTCCCTAAATAGCTTCCTTTACCTTAGCGCAGTCCTCCTTCACTTACCTCATCCTTCGAATTTGCTTTTAAATGTCCTTATTTCTTCTGAGAAATCCTAACTTCCTTTTCTTCTGCCTGTAACTCCACACCGTAATGTGATGCTTTCTCCCTGGTGTGGAGAAAGCCTCTTGAGGGGGCGAGGAGGAGTGTCAGGATGCCCACTAACACACAGCTCCTTTCTCTATCTGCAAAGTAGAGAGTGTCCCGACACTCCTGCTCGCCCCCTCCCCCTCAAGAGGCTTTCTCCACACCTGGTTCTTTATTTACAAAAAAAAAGATACAAAGCAAATAAACAAACAAAACATTTGACAAAATTATTTTTATTTGAAAAAAAAAGAAGACCTTTGGTGTAAATCCATTGTCAGTTATGTGGTCCAGTGATGTAGATCCACATCAGATCCACATCAGTCAATATGACCAATATGAACATTACCCGCCTAGACAAGTTCTCTCTCGATGGACCAAACATTCTCTGGTGGAGAATCAGCCACTGCGATTTAAAACACATAGACCTGGAAGATTCACCTGCAGAGAATGTCAGTTGCTCTGGTTTAAAAACATCTATTGGCTGGATAAGAATGGATAACTTCATAATAATAATAATATGCAATTTGATGACAGTCTTGTAATATTAATATCAGTCACTGCAATCATAGCCACTTCCATGAAGTCTAGGATAGGTATAGCCCACAGCCAAATCCAAAAAGTTATCCCTGGTACCCAAATAACTTTCCAAATTTGTATCAGTGTTGAATTGTAAGTCTGTTAACTTGCTGCACATTTTCACTGGCAAGTTGCATGCTTACAAAGCACTTGAAGCACCAGTTCTAGTTGACACTTTTCCAATTTGTAGCAAATTTGAGTGGCAAGTCTCTAGCAAGAGCAAAGTTGCAGTGGTGAGTCTACAGCACTAGCTCTGCATGAAAATTCCGCCACAGTGACCCCTGTGGTGGGATGACTATTGCACAAAATAACTGAACCACAGCTTGCAGCAGACTTGCAGAATGTTTGCAAAGAAAGTTGATCTGGAGTCATGCAATGTGGACTTGCTGCAATTGTTCAACACACTTGTGAAGCCTGGCAAGTCTAGCAATAGCTTAGCGAGTCATTTTCAAACTTACAGCACAATTGCTTGCTATCTGTGTTATTGTCAGGCTGGGCATTACCACTTGGGAGGCAGGGGCATGAATAGGCACTTTAGGTAGTCTTTGAGTTACACTGCAGTGACTAGGGATGAGCTTCGCGTTCGATACGAACGAATGTTCGACTCGAACATTGTCTGTTCGTACGTTCGATGAAATTCGAACAAAAGTGGTCGTTCGTGCCAAATTCAAGTGACGCAAAAATGGCTCATAATCCACTGCGGCATTGCGCGCTGATGATTGGCCAAGCATGCTGTATGTCCTGCATGCTTGGCCAATCACAGCGCGCAAAAAACAAAGAGCCATAATTGGCCAAAGCAGTCAGAGAGACAGAGAGATTGTCTTTTTAGATAGCTAGATAGAGCAGGCAGGCAGGCTAGTCAGTTTAGCTTAATTTACAGTGTGTAGAGAATATATATACATCCCTAGAAGTTGTACATATATTTATACACTGTATAGCTTTAGATAGATTGGTTCTTCCTAATTTACTGGCAGGCAGGTGATTGTGCTATTTAAAGACGTTATCACACGTATAGACACCCAGCAGGTACAATATTTAAAGGAATTTTATTTTAATTTTTTTAATTTAAGCATCATTAAAATCACTGCTCCTGGAGCAGTGATTTTAATAATGTTTAAATAAAAAAAATGAAAGATTCCTTTAAATATTGTACCTGCTGGGTGTCTATAGCTTGCCTGTGAAAACGTCTTTGAGAACCCGGGTCTTGCCCGAGGGAACATGTATCAATGGAAAAAAGTTTTAAAAACGGTCACTTTTTCAGGAGTCCTGCTCCTGAAAAAACGACAGTTTTTTTAACTTTTTTCCTTCTCAAAGATGTTTTCAACAATAACTTGAATATTGGTCTTTAACCACTTCAATTCCAGGCCATAGGGAAATGACGCTATGGTCATCCCCTCGCCGATGAGACTAGACGTTGCACAACGTCCTGTCTCCACGGCGTTCTAGGGCGTGCGCGCGCGCCCACGGCACCCTTTAGCGATCCCGCGCGCGTGCCCGATGGCTGCGATTGCCGCCGGGCACCCGCGATTTCCGCCAATCACGTCAGGAGTGTGGATCTGTGTGTGTAAACACACAGATCCACCTCCTGTCAGCAGTGAGGAGATCGATGTGTGTTCCCAGTACAGAGGAACACACATCGATCTCCTCCCCCTGTGAGTCCCCCTCCCCCTACAGTTAGAACATACTTTAGGACACATTTTAACCCCTTCAGCGCCCCCTAGTGTTAACCCCTTCCCTGCCAGTCACATTTACACAGTAATCAGTGCAGTTTTATAGCAATAATCGCTGTGTAAATGTGAATGGTCCCAAAAACGTGTCAAAAGTGTCCGATATGTTCACCGCAATGTCACGGTCACAAAAAATAAAAACGCAGATCGCTGCCATTACTAGTAAAAAAATAAAAATAAAAATACCATAAATCTATCACCTATTTTGTAGATGCTATAACTTTTGCGCAAACCAATCAATATACGATTATTGTGTTTTTTTTACCAAAAATACGTAGAAGAATACGTATCGGTCTAAACTGAGGGTAAAAAAAGTTTTTTAAAAAAATATATTGTAATATGTATTAAATAAAAAGAAAACAATATTGTGTTTTTTTTTTAATTGTCGCTCTTCTTTTGTTTATAGCGCAAAAAATAAAAACTGCAGAGATGATCAAATACCACTAAAAGAAATCTCTATTTGTGTGGGGAAAAAAACATAACGATTTATTTGGGTACAGTGTTGCCTGACCGCGCAATTGTCATTCAAAGTGCAACAGCGCTGAAAACTAAAAATTGGTCTGGGCAGGAAGGGGGTGAAAATGCCCTGTATGGAAGGGGTTAAAATGAGCGTTTTTTAATTCGAACGTTCGAGTCCCATAGACTTCAATGGGGTTCTAAATGTTTGCGTGAATGGTCGGTCTGCGAACCGAACGCGGATATGTTTGGCTCATCCCTAGCAGTGACTGATATGTAAATAAAAATTGTCTCCGTTCTTATGCGGTCAGCTAGTTACTAAAGATGCTGGTTTGTGGCTTCAGGTTTTCCCGAAAGTTTATTTTAAAATGCCACCCAAACTAGTAACCCTAAAAAAAAAAAAAAGCCTTTTCACTTATTCTGTGACTTCTTGTGACATTTGGGAAAAATGATAAAAAAAAAAAAAAACCCAACTAAAAGCACAGAATTATTTGATGATTCAAAACCACCAGCTCAAAAAAAAAAAACGACTAAACTATTTCTGTCACCTACAGCAAGAGAAACAGTCCTTCAAAGTAAGTGGTGGAGCTTCACAGAAGGTTTCCACTGCAATGAGTTCTTTTTGTTCAATATGACAAGATAAAACTATAAAACTCTATTGAAAAGGTAATTTACAGTTACAAATGATTTTTGCTGAAACAATGCAATATGGGGCATTACCAAAAAATAAATAAATAAGTCAATCAAGACAGATTCTGCTATTTGAAAGCCTGAAGCAAATTACATTTTGAGTGCAGTAACAAACGATAAATAGAAAAAATTATAATTTTCAGAACAGGTGTTTGGAAAAAAGATTTTCTATGAATGGGTATCAAGGGAAAAAAGTATATAGTGTAATGTTTTACAGGAATATTTTTCTTTTATGTTTTTGTCAGCCAAAAGGTCACTTTAGGCATAGAAAAGTTATCCTAGATGGTCACCTTATGTCTTCATTAGTGTCTAAATTGAAAAAAACCTGTGTTAACACATTCCTATTGCAAAATGTGAAGTAGCATGATGTATTTAAAAATCCGTAATGAAAATATCATGTTAATAGACCAAATTATGTAATATGTTTAGCTGTATACAGGGATATATTTTCTTTGGTTTGTTATATCATTCTGTTAGTATTTGAAACACATAACCATAGAAATACAATAGAAAACCCACAAAGAGAATGTTAGAGAGAGTGGTCAATTGCTCTTTAAAGATGATAATATCTAGACATGTGCACACTGAAATAAAGGGATTTTTAAATACAGCTTACCTGTAAAATCCTTTTCTTGGAGTACATCACGGGACACAGAGCGGCATATTCATTACTATGTGGGTTATATGGAGTACCTTCAGGTGTGGACACTGGCAATCTCAAACAGGAAGTCCCCTCCCTATATAACCCCCTCCCCTAGAGGGAGTCCCTCAGTTTTGTAGCAAGCAGTATGCCTCCCAAAATGGTCACCCAAAAGAGGGGTGGGAGCTCTGTGTCCCGTGATGTACTCCAAGAAAATTTTTTACAGGTAAGCTGTATTTAAAAATCCCTTTTTCTTTCTCGTACATCACGGGACACAGAGCGGCATATTCATTAATATGTGGGATGTCCGAAAGCAATGCTTTAATGAGGGGAGGGAGACATCTTCCAAAGAAGGATTCAATTTAGAGGTTAACTCAAATAATAATAATAATTCCAACTTAGTCAAGAAAAAACTTTTTTTTTTTTTTTTTTTTTCTTTTTACAACCAAGGGTGCTTCTGATCCCGAGGATGTCAAACTGCAGCCTGTAGTACTGCCTGTCCAAAGGCAGAATCTGCATTCCTTCTCACGTCTAGTTGATAAAACTTTGTAAACGTGTGGACTGATGACCACGTCGCTGCCTTGCATATCTGAGCCATAGAGATCTGATGGTGTGCTGCCCAGGAGGCGCCCATGGCCCTGGTAGAATGGGCCTTTACCGATAAAGGAGGAGGCAACCTCTTCAAACCGTAGGCTTGAATGATTAATTGTCTAATCCATCTCGAGATGGTGGATTTTGCAGCTGCCTGCCCCTTCTTGGGGCCATCTGGTAGAACGAACAACACATCTGTTTTCCGGATCTTTTCTGTAGCTTTAAGATAGGCCTTCATGGCCCGGACAATATCCAAGGTATGCAGCAACCCCTCCTTTCTAGATGTGGGTTTTGGAAAGAAGGATGGAAGTACCAAATCCTGGTTCAAGTGAAATTTGGATATAACCTTTGGTAGAAAGGAAGGATGGGGCCGGAGAACTGCCCTGTCCTTATGCAGAACGAGATATGGTTCCTTACACGATAATGCTGCTAATTCTGACACTCTCCTGGCCGAAACTATGGCGACCAAGAAAACCAACTTTCTTGTCAGTAAGACTAAAGGAATCTCAGCCAACGGCTCAAAGGGTCGTTTCTGTAAAGTGGACAGGACAAGATTTAAGTCCCATGGACAAATTGGTGACTTGACAGGAGGATTAATACGCAAGACCCCTTGTAAGAAGGTCTTTACCAGCGAGTGGGTGGCCAGCGGCCTCTGAAACCACACTGACAGAGCTGAGATCTGTCCCTTGATTGTGCTTAGTGCCAGGCCTTTATCCACTCCTAGCTGGAGAAAACTTAACACCCTATCAATAGTATATTTACGGGAATTCCATCTTTTGGATTCACACCAGCCTACGTAGTTCCTCCACACCCTGTAATAAATCACCCTGGAGACCGGCTTTCTAGCCCTAATCAGGGTAGGAATTACCTGCCTAGACAGACCTCTACCCCTGAGAATCAGGGATTCAGCCTCCAGGCCGTCAAATTTAGACGCCGTAATGTAGGGTGGAGGATTGGGCCTTGTGAGAGTAGGTCTGGTTGTAGAGGAAGAGTCCAAGGGTCTCCCACTGCCATCTTCAGGACTAGTGAGTACCAAGTCCTCCGGGGCCAAGCCGGAGCTACTAGAATGACTGGCTTGTGCTCCACTCTGATCTTGCGCAACAGGCGAGGGAGTAACTGTAGTGGAGGGAATGCATATAGAAGTTTGAATTGATGCCAAGGGCAAACCAACGCATCGGTTCCGCAGGCCATAGGATCCCTCGCTCGAGACACGAACCTGTCTAGTTTCTTGTTGAACCTGGATGCCATTATATCTACGTCTGGCATTCCCCACCTCTGGCAGATTGTCTGAAAGACCTGGGGATGCAGAGACCACTCCCCTGGCAACAGACTCTGGCGACTTAAGAAGTCTGCCTGCAGGTTGTCCACTCCGGGAATGAATATCGCTGAAATGCAGGGTACATGAACCTCTGCCCACTGAAAAATCAAGCTCACCTCCCTCTGAGCGGCCTGACTCCTGGTTCCCCCTTGGTGGTTTATGTATGCCACCGCCGTGGCATTGTCTGACTGGATTCTCACCGGGAACCCCTTTAATCTGGAGGTCCATGCCAGAAGGGCTAGGCGAGCAGCTCTGATCTCCAAGATATTGATGGGGAGCTGCCTCTCTGCTTTCACCCAAGTTCCCTGGCGAGAGAACCCCTCGAAGACCGCCCCCCAGCCTGCCAGGCTGGCGTCTGTGGTAACTACCTTCCAGACAACAGGGCTGAAGGATTTTCCCTTTAGAAGATTCTGGGGGTTCAACCACCAGGCCAGGCTTTGTCGGACCCTTGATGATAGCGTCAAAGGGGACTCTAAGGCATGTGCCCTCTTGCCCCAGGCTGCTAGAATGGCTGCCTGTAGGAGGCGAGTGTGGATCTGAGCGTATGGAACTGCCTCGAACGTGGCCACTAGCTTGCCTAGTACTCGCATACACAGGCGAATAGTTGGTTTTTTCTTGTTTAGAACCAACTGAACCAACCCCTTGATAGCCTCGATCTTTACCAGGGGCAGGAACACCCTTTGCTGTTCTGTGTCTAACCTCATGCCGAGGTATTCCAACTGCTTTGTAGGCTGGAACGCTGACTTTCCCCGGTTTAGGACCCAGCCGAATTCTTCGAGGTACCGAACCGTGAGGTTTACTGCCTTTTGCAGACCCGGCCGTGAGTGATCTATGATTAAAAGGTCGTCCAAGTATGCTAGGA
Source organism: Rana kukunoris (assembly GCA_029574335.1). Lineage (NCBI taxonomy): Eukaryota > Metazoa > Chordata > Amphibia > Anura > Ranidae > Rana > Rana kukunoris. The sequence goes on from CM056057.1 coordinate 170,373,609, forward strand.
CTGTGACCCCCTGGATCCTTAAATTGGCCAGAACTGGGGCTAGGATCTTCGTGAATACCCGGGGGGCCGTGGCCAGCCCGAAGGGGAGCGCCCTGAATTGGAAGTGTCGCTGCCCCACCGCGAAGCGTAAAAATCTTTGATGCAACTGAAAGATTGGTACATGAAGGTAAGCATCCTTTATGTCTATGGAGGCCAGAAAATCGTCCTTCTGAAGCGCGGCGGCTGCTGACCGGATGGATTCCATCCGGAAGGAACGAACCCTTAGGTAACCGTTTAACCTCTTTAGGTCCAAGATTGGCCTGACATCGCCGTTGGGCTTTGGTATGACAAAGAGATTGGAATAGAAACCTAGCCCTTGCTCTTGGGCTGGCACCTCTATTATTACGTCCTGGCAAAGCAGGTGATCCAAAGCTGCCAGCATTGAGGCCTTCCTTGCTGGATCCCTTGGTAGCCTTGATTCTTGAAAATGAGGCGGAGGATACCTTAGAAACTCCAGTCTGTAACCTGTGGTTACAGATGCCCGGACCCATTTGTCGGGGATCTTGGCTTCCCAAACTTCTGAGAAGAAACGAAGCCTTCCCCCCACCCGCGAGAGTGGGGGCGCCCCTTCATAAGGCAGACTTAGGGGCTGTCTTTGTCGGCTTGCGATACCATGGCCTCTTACCCCCAGGGGCCTGTCCCTGCGATCTACTGTTAACGTTGGATCGTGCAGGCGGCCGTCGATACTGCCTGGAATTTGAGGGCCCCGAGCCAGGAAAGAGCTGCCTTTTAAATGTAGGACCCCGGACTGTCTTTTTGACCGGTAAAAGGGTACTCTTGCCATTTGAAATAGTCTGAATATATTTATCCAGATCCTCTCCGAAGAGTCGTCCTCCATGGAAGGGAAACCCTGCCAGAAGCTTTTTGCATGGGGGCTCCGCCGCCCAGTTCTTCAACCATAAGAGCCTTCTCATGTGCACCAAAAATAGTGATAAACGAGAGGCCTGCTGGATGGAATCTTTTATAGCATCTACAGCAAAACACAGAGCTCTGGGAATGTCAGAAAACTCTTCTGCTTGTTGGGTAGGCATGTCCTTTAACATTTCTTTTGTCTGGTCTTTTAACGCCTGACAAACACCAATCGCAGTCACAGCTGGCTGCACCACTGCTCCTGCCGTAGCAAAGGATGCTTTTAAAAGTGTCTCTAACCTTTTATCAACCGGATCTTTAAACATATGTATGTTTTCCACCGGGCAAGTTAGTGATTTATTCACACATGAGATGGCTGCATCCACTACTGGGAGCCTCCACCTCTTGGAGAATCTTTCCTCCATGGGGTAAATGACCGCAAATCTTTTCGGTGGCAGAAAAATCCTGTCCGGCCGTACCCAATCCCGAAAGATCAATTCCTCCAAGAGAGGATGGACCGGAAAAACTGCGTTGCTTAACGGAGCTTTCAAAGAGCCCAGAGAGGATACCGGAGGAACCTGAGGCTCTGGCAATGGTAAACTAAATGCCGAGCGGACCATGTCCGTCAAAGACTGTACCCATAGTCTTTCTGTCTGGGAGTCTGAAAATGGTTCCTCAGAGGCAGATCCCTCAATCCCTGAACCCTCTTGGTTCAGGTCTAGTTGATCCTCCTGTGATTCCAATTCCTCCGGAGAGAGAATCTCAGCATCTGAGGATACACCTCTTGGTGATGGGGATCTAACCCGTTTCTTACCAGGAATAGCTCTAGCGATCAATGCTGCTATTCTCTCTTCTAGCCCCCCTAGGGATACAGCTAGCATCTCCTCTGTGATAAACACAGGGCTGGGCTGATCTGGGCCAGCCTCCGCACCAGATCCCCCTAATGGCTCATCCAAGGCGCTCTTTATGTTAATAAGTTGCGGGGAAAGTATCGGCATATCATCAGAATCAGAAGGGGAACCCCTTTGTTTTTTGGTCTTTTTTGTACCCTTTGACCCCGAACCTTTGGAAGCCATAATACAAAATCGAGGGACTCCGCCCACACAACAGACTGTAGTGGGCAGGAGTACAAAACCAGAGCTTAGGGGACAATAGATCACTAATGCCCAAAAACTGATGGGATCCCGTATGTTTTACTCTTTTTTTTTTTTTTAAATATATATTATATATATTTTCCTTTTTTTTTTTTTTTAAAACATACAGTGACCCCAAACTTTAGTTTGCCAGCCTCCAACCTGCTGTAAAAAGGGGGATTTCTTGGCTTAACAAAAAAGGCATTGGAACAAAGTCCAGCATGTACTACCCCTCTTCCGCCACCGGGAGTCACTGTTCTGCCGCTCTGCGTCCTCTCCTTCTGAAATCAGCCTCAGACTGAGCACTGACAATGCCTGCTGATCTATAACAGCACAAGGCGCGCCCCTGTATGACGCCGCAGGCACGCCCCCCCCGCCCTCCTGTGTGAACGGCGCGAAAAACGTCTATAAGACGTGCGCGCGCACGCGCACGCGCGTATGCCGGAAACAGGAGGAACATGGAGGAGCCGCGCTGCTGGAGATCCAGGACTGCAGAAACAGGCGGCAGATTCAAACCCCCGGCCAGGTAGGACTCTCCAAAAGGCCCCTAGGGATCCTTACTAGTCCTAGGAAGAAAGCAGCAGGTTAGCTAGCAACACATTCTTAGACAGGGGAACCTAGTGATGGGGGAGAAAAGGTGTCATCCTGTCTCTCTCAGACATAGTGAGCAAGGTTGCCCATGCAGAGCATACTTAGGCTATCCCCCCTTTTAGGTTACCCCGGAGAGCCTGCTGTCGAACCAAGTCCCGCAGGCTCCCCCTTACCTGCTCCATGCTGCAGGATGTTTGTCCAGCAAACTGATCCAATCTTCTCCCATCTCCGTGGGTAGCGTAGTAGACCTTCAGGCCCTGGGGTCCTATGAAGGTACCCACTGTCCTGGACCTATATAGCACCCTGGCAAACAGGAACTTATGGTTTTTACAAACTCCAAGTCCTGGGCCCAGGGTCCAGCCCTCTAAAGAGGAGCATTATAGGCAAAACCCCACGGTTTGGGGCCCGGGTACTGTCCACTTTGGCACTGAGGCTCTTTGGACAGATCCGGTTAGCCCGCCCTTAATCCCAAGGATGTGGAGCAAAGCTATTCCGTGACCAACACCTAAGACACTGGCGAAAAAACTGAGGGACTCCCTCTAGGGGAGGGGGTTATATAGGGAGGGGACTTCCTGTTTGAGATTGCCAGTGTCCACACCTGAAGGTACTCCATATAACCCACATAGTAATGAATATGCCGCTCTGTGTCCCGTGATGTACGAGAAAGAAATTTTGTTTCGTAATTTTGTTTTCGTCCGAAAAATAAATGTATTTAGTTACTCCCGAAATTCGTTTTTATTTATTTTGTTTTTCAATAAAAAAATGCATTCTTCCGAAAATCCTAATGAATTAAGGTTTAATCTGTCATTGAAGGCTTATGGTGTCTGTCGAATGTTCTAAGAAATAAAAAAAAAAAAGATTCGACAGAATCTTAAAAAAAAAAAAAAAGATTCGACGGAGCAACGAAACTGTCTCTCTATGTCGAATCTTCAGGTCTGTCTATGTCGAATCTTTTCTCTCTATGTCGAATCTTCTTCATGTCTCTATAATGTCGAATCTTTTCTCTTTATGTAGAATAATATTGGACTAATACAGTTAAGGTTAGGCACATTCGACTGCAACGAAAACAAAAATAAGGCATTTGTTTATGTCGGATCTTTCCGTTGTCGCTTTCTGTGCTTTCGTTATCATTTGTTTAAAACGATAACGAAAATACCTGAAATTCGGACGAAAATGCATTTGGACGAAAACAAATGCACATCTATATCTCGGGCCTCTCAGATCTGTTTTTGGCCACACCAGGGTGAACCTTTAGATCTCCACAAATGAAGACTCTCAGATACTATGTTTTTTAAGGGATCCGTCAATGCTCCAGCACTAAGGGGGGTTCACTACCTGTCGCCTGGCTGGGGTAGCCCAGCATGCTGTTCGCTGTTCGCTGGGCACCGATGTAAAGTTTAATCTCACTTCTACTGAGGCAAGCAATCTGAGTGTGTGTAGCCGGAACTGTGAATTCTGGATGGACCCTCTGCACACTGCTACACCCTTCCAAGCAAACTATGCAATGAAAAAAGAGGGATATTTAGTTGACATATATTGCAATACAGGTTTAAGCTGACCAACTGTATCAAAGTAATCCCTCTTAAACATGTATAGCAATATATGTGAACTACATATCCCTGTTTTTTCATTGCATAGTTTGCTTGGAAGGGTTTAGCAGTGTGCAGAGGGTCCATTCAGAATTTGTAGTGTGGCACCTGAGAGTTCAAATACATGTACAAGCTATTGGGATTTAAGAACATGTATATCTTTTCTCTGGTGGGTACTGTGGACATCTTGGTGGATCTCGTAAAGCAGTTGTATGCCCAAAAAACAAAACAAAAAAAAAAAACACAAATCTGTAAGGCAAAGGCATAATGAGCTGGTATACACCGCATACTAGCTCGTTATGAAATATTTACCATAGAACAAAGCTCCCACAGGGCTGCCCAGTCACCACTGAGGGAGCCGAAATGTTCCCTCGCCGTTTCTTCCGGGTTCGTGGCTCTGGAGCTGTAATCGGCCGGGGGCTGCGATGACATCACTCCCATGCAAGCCCTTCATTCTTCTGACCTTCTCAGAAGATTTTATTATCTTTGTAATGTATTTCACAGACAACAATATTTGATTTTATATTGTATGAAATAAAAAATTTTTTTTATACAAACTGTATGATATAGGATTTGTTTTTCTTTTTGCGTGGGGTATCTTCAAAGTCCCAAAATACTCTCTGTCCTTTTGCTACTATATCAGGATGATACCCTAGTGTTCACACATTTTAGTTTTACTGCACTCTTTCCCACAAACTTAAACTCGAAGCATACTGTGGTGATATGCGGATCTCTAAGAGCCGGTTCACACTGGGGCGACTTGTCATTCTATGCAATAGAATATATCTTACACGACTTCGGGGGCGGCTCGGGGCGACCTGCATTGACTTCTATACAGAGGTCATTTTGCAGGTTGCCTCTGAAGTCGTCTTCAGGACGCCCTGCGGGGTCGCCCCCGAAGTCGTGCCGCCTAAGTGTGAACCGGCTCTTAAACTTTGAAGAGACCACTTGGCAGTCAAACATCATGCAGACATAGAGCCCTGTGCTTTATTGAGTAAATATAACAAACAGATGTCAATGATTAACTATATATTGCATAGCTTGACTGATTAACTGTCAGGTTACAGATGCACCCCATTGGGGTCTGAGGTGCACTGCAATGTTGTGGACCTTACGACTGACTGCTTTGGATGGAGGTGATACAGGAGACCAGGTACTCTGTAGTACCAACACGGATGACACTGGGAGCTAGAGCATGAGATTTCCCAAGGTGTGGAATATAAGAGCCAGTGGGTGTTCACCAGAAGACCCCAGTGGTCGCAATGGATTTAGCTGCAGTCTGGCTCTAGGTCACGACCCCTAGGGCCTCCCAGCTCATGCTCAAGGTAGACTACAGGGAGGTAGAGAGGTAACAGTGGACTTTGACAACAAAGGATAGTCAGGAGATAGGCAAAGATCGGGATAACAAGCAGGTAAGGATAGTCAAGAACAAGCCAAGATTGGTAACTGGAATCAGCTGTAGAACACCGAGAAAGTAGCACACGGAAACAAAAAACGCAACTTTAATCAGCATGGCTGGCTTGCAGTGCACAGGTGAATATAGAGTTCCCTGATAGGGGCTAGGGTGGATCCATGCTTTGAGGAGAGATTACTTAAAGGTAAGTTTACTTTTAGCTAAATAGCTTCCTTTACCTTACTGCAGTACTGCTTTCATGTCCTTATTGTTCATTTTTGCTTTGAAGTTGCTGTAATCCTGCTCTGTTCTCCACACTTCATGCTTGTCTGTTTCCTTATAACCACCATACTGGGAGCTTTCTCACGATGGTTTAAGCTGTCATTACTGTGTGTCTAAAACTTCCCAGAACCAATCAGATTCATTTTAAAAACAAAACACTGCTCTGGATTTGTTTGTTTTTGTTCTCTGTGTCTATTTCTACTTTGCAGAAACATGAAGACAGTTCAAAAGTGAAACTAACCTGCAGGCACATTATATGATTGATTTTTATCTATTTTTAATCATTTTGAAAAAGAATCAGTTAACTTTTATGTCTCTATACCCTGTAAACAGTCATTTCAGCAAAAACATTTTTTTCCTTTAGTGTCTCTTTAAGCAACCAGGTGAGCGTGGCGGGCCTCTTAAGCTGAACACATGGAGAGGTAAGCTAACAGACAAACATTACTGCATATCCATGACATTAACATAGCAAAACAGCTGTGTAGATGGTATAAAACTGTAAAAATTACAGCTATATTAAATAGTTGAGGTCCAGTAGTTGTAGTGGACTTACCTTTAAAGTGGTTGTAGACTTCTGACGTGAAATATGAACAAAGCTTATCCCTCAATAGTGTGTACTTGCCTCAATCCAGAACACTAAGGCCTCGTACACACGAGGCAATCTATCTGTTCAAATCGGTCGGACCGACCGATTTGAACAAATCTGTCTGCTTGGATTTTGGTTTTCTCGCGTGTACACACGAGCAAACCAAAATCCCCGCCAGCAGACAGCGTGCTGATGTGGCGGTGACGTTGACGCCGCCACGTCACCGCACCAGGAAGTAAAACACTTCCGCGCATGCGTCGAAATCATTCGGCGCGTGTGCGTGAAGACATTTCTGCTGTCGGGTGGCCAAATCCGTCGGCTTGCCCGTACACACGGTCGAATCTGTTTGCTGGGACGGTCGGGCCGACCGTTTCCAGCAGACAGATTTGATCGTGTGTACGAGGCCTTAGGCCACGTACACACGATGAGACAGGCCCGATGAACCGTTTTCATCGGACCACGCTGAAGTGGTCTGATGGTCTGATGTGTGTACACACCATTGGACCAAAAATCCGATCAGACTAGAACGCGGTGACGTAGAACACAATGACGTGCTAAAAAAATGAAGTTCAATGCTTCCAAGCATGCATCGACTTGATTCTGAGCATACGCGGGTTTTTGGTCCGATGCTTTTGTGTACTAACCATCGTTTTGGTCCGACGAACAGTTGTCCGTCGGACAGATCTTAAAGCAAGTTTTAAAACTTTGGTTCGACGGACAACCGTCTGATAGGCCGTACACACCATCGAATTGGTCAGATGAAACTGGTCTTAAGACCAGTTTCATCGGACCGGTCTGATCATGTGTACGCAGCCTAAGTACCATTTTTGTCTGCTGCTTCATTCTTCTGATATCAGCATGAGTCACTTCAAGTTTTAGTGACACCAACAGAAAAAAAGGTGACAAGGCAAGGGCACTCTAGATAGCCTGTAAAGGACAACCTCAGCTCTGTTCTTGTGGGCTGTGTGAAGGTGTGTGTTGCCCTTTCCTCCAATCTGCTCTCAGCTCACACTCTGCATAGCTCAGTGAGAAAACTTCAGCTGCCCACCCCCTGATTTCTGAAAGCTCAGACAAGCTGTATAAAATCTAGACAGACAGTAGAGAAGTGAAGAATGCAGTTAAACAGGTACAACTTATGTAGGAGGAATTTGTTTTTCTCTGTGAATCACCCAAGGCCAGTTACGTTATTGGGTATATGTTTACAACAGTTTTAAAATTACACACCAGACCAAAGTTAGTATAGTAACAATTCATAAGATGATCACATGAATCAACAAGCAGACATTTAGTGTCAGGCAGATATTTCCAGATGTATTGTCTGAGTTCTTTTACAGAAGGACAAACAAACCAGCAAGATTGAGAAACCACAACACCTTTCTTGGCCTCATTGGTGGCATTGCCTTGGTACCAGTAATTTAAGGGGTTGTAAAGGGTCAAGTAAAAAAACAAAAAACATGTCATACTTACTTCAGCTGTGCAGTTTGTTATACACAGACTGGCCCCGATCCTCCTGTTCTGGGGTCCCTCCGCGGAGGTCCTCCTCTTCTCAAGTGCCCTGTCGGAGAAGCGCTCTCCTTCGTGGACAGCCGTGCGGATGCGCTTCTGTATCCTACTTCTGTGTCTAGTGACACAGAAAGCAGGACTCGGCCCGTCACCCAGCGACCACGTCATTGGATTTGATTGACAGCAGCGGGAGCCAATGGCTCCGCTGCTATCAGTCTATCGACTGACATTGGACATCATGTTAAGAGTTGAAAAAAAACCTTTAAAGGATCATATTCTCCATTAACAATCACAAAAAAATTACAAAGCCAGCCTCATGGTTTACCTCTTTGATCCACAACCTAAACATGTGGAACCTTGTAGAAAATGTATCCAAAATTTTGGCACTTTCAAACACTTGTAGTTTCCCTAACACATAAACAGTGAAAAGTATTCAGCGCTGGAAAATACAAAAAAAAAACCTAACGTATGCAAGCCAGCACTAAGGATAAATTCAAAAAATATTCCCGAAGTACATAAACAGTGAAAGAGTGCAGCGCAATGTATTAAACTAAAAAACTAAAAAACAATAATAATCAAAGAACTATATAATAAGTGTCCAAGTGATAACAAAAAAGTCCATGTGAGAAAACAATCCAGACTTCAACGTATATCCAGAAACAGTGAGGGTGACGATAACACCACAAAGACTTCCACCACCGCATGCAAGATGGACTCTCACCTTAATGATTAGACCTGAAACAGGTCACAAAGCATAGCAGCAGTTGTTGTAATACAGCCAAATCCTCAAATGGAACGGTAACTCATGGATGGCACCCACAGACAGGGCGCATAGGAACCATATAGGAAGGAAACACACAAACAAAATCTAGTGCTCTCCGTATGGAACCACTTTAATGTTAAAAAGATATATACAAATGGCCACTCACATTAGAAAACACTCATGAGCAGAGTGTATGCTGTGTCAGTATCGGAAATGCGATGATGGCGATCGGGGTAGAGTCCTGCGTAGCTCCTCCCCTTGCGTACGCGTTACGTCTCGTGGGCGGGACTTCTTCAGCGTCAAGTAGAGGGAGTACAACGGACAACCCCTTTAGCATATATTATATAGGCCGGCGGGTGATTCAGCGGCCAATCACGTTCCCCTAAGATGCGGCCAATCGAGACGCAGAACGGCATCAACATCCGGGGCAAGACCATAGAGAACACCCGGCCGAGCGGAAGAAAAACATCATGACTCCAAAATAAAGACAGACTTGTATACGGGGAAAAAAGGAAATAAAAACACCCGTATACCACGACAATGTCTTATAGATGTGCAGCTCAAAAAAATGAACTAACATGATGTTAACCGCGCAATAAAAAAATTAATAAAATAATAATAGAGGATGTCATCCCCGATCATCACCACCGGACAACAAGCCTAATGACCATAAGTAATGAATAAAAAGGAGAGCATAATCACATATTATAGATAATAAATGACATAATCACATATTAAAATTACATACAAATTACACCTAATAGAACTAAATAACACATAATAAAAATTTTACATAAAATACATAAAAAAATACATAAAAAAACGCCAATAAGTCATAATAAAATCAACGATCAGAAATAAAACAATTTAAATCAAACTCAACGTTGAGCCCCCCCGGAGAGGCAACCTTGAGTTCATGAATCCAATAAGATTCTCGACGACTTCATTGGCGAATAAAATGTCCACCCCTCCAATGCTTGGACACTTTCTCAATCCCCCAAAATTTTAAATATTTGGGATTACGATCATGGTGCTGTCTAAAATGCCTGGATACGCTGTGTGTTTTAACTCCTCTTCTAATACAGCTGATATGCTCACCAATGCGAACATGGAGGGCACGTGAGGTACGCCCCACATACTGTAACCCACAGTCACATTCCAACATGTATATAACCCCCTCAGTGGCACATGTGACAAGCTGTTTAATAGGATATTCTGTGTGGGTGACTGTTGAGCGAAAAGATTTACGTTTTTTAACATTATTCCTCACATGTTTGCATGTAGCGCATCTACCACAGGCATAAAAGCCAGATAAAAAGTTAAAAAGTTTGGGCTGAGCTACCACTGGTGGATCAATAACACCGGGTGCAATAATATCACGTAAGGCTGGGGCTTTCTTATACACAAACTGTGGCCGGTTAGGTAAAGCTGGACCCAAGACAGCATCTCCCTTTAAAATGGACCAATGTTTGATAATGATACGTTCAAACTTCCTATATTGGATGTTATAGTCCAGAACCATCTTGTGATTGATGTTTACATCAGTACCTGGTCCACTGGGGGGTTTATCACTGATAATAGCAACCCTATCCATGGTGCGTACCTTTTCAATCTCCTGATCAATAGTAGAAGCTGAATACCCTTTCTGTTTAAACCTTTCAGCAAGCACCTGCGACTGTGATATATAATCAGTTTCGAGTGTGCAATTTCTGCGCAAACGAACAAACTGACCCCTCGGAATATTGCATAATCACAATTTGTGGTGACAACTGGTCAAGGGTATATAGCCATTGTGATCCGTGGCTTTGAAGTGATTCCTAGTCTGCAACTTGGTATTATCTTTAAAAATTTCCAAATCTAAAAACGTGATTTGATCATGCGACAATGTCCAGGTGAGTAATATATTTTTATCATTACAATTAAGTCTATCCATAAATAGCTGGAGGCTTGACATGTCACCATCCCAGACCATGATCAAATCGTCAATGTACCGTTTAAAACATTTAAGCTGTGGGGGACGGTTCTTAAAGACTACATCATCCTCCCAGTGGGCCATAAAGAGATTGGCCACACTGGGAGCAAACCGAGCCCCCATAGCAACTCCTCGTTGCTGCAGATAGAAATTTCTATTATACCAAAAATTGTTTTTGAGGAGACAGAAATTTAAACCATCCAAAATAAATCGAATGTGCTCAGTACTCAAATCAGTATCTTTTAAAGCCCAAGTAACCGAAGCTATTGCTGCATCGTGATCAATAATGGTGTATAAAGAGCCGACATCGGGTGTTTTTATTTCCTTTTTTCCCCGTATACAAGTCTGTCCTTATTTTGGAGTCATGATGTTTTTCTTCCGCTCGGCCGGGTGTTCTCTATGGTCTTGCCCCGGATGTTGATGCCGTTCTGCGTCTCGATTGGCCGCATCTTAGGGGAACGTGATTGGCCGCTGAATCACCCGCCAGCCTATATAATATATGCTAAAGGGGTTGTCCGTTGTACTCCCTCTACTTGACGCTGAAGAAGTCCTGCCCACGAGACGTAACGCGTACGCAAGGGGAGGAGCTACGCAGGACGCTACCCCGATCGTCATCATCGCATTTCCGATACTGACACAGCATACACTCTGCTCATGAGTGTTTTCTAATGTGAGTGGCCATTTGTATATATATTTTTAACATTAAAGTGGTTCCATACGGAGAGCACTAGATTTTGTTTGTGTGTTTCCTTCCTATAAGGTTCCTATGCGCCCTGTCTGTGGGTGCCATCCATGAGTTACCGTTCCATTTGAGGATTTGGCTGTATTACAACAACTGCTGCTATGCTTTGTGACCTGTTTCAGGTCTAATCATTAAGGTGAGAGTCCATCTTGCATGCGGTGGTGGAAGTCTTTGTGGTGTTATCGTCACCCTCACTGTTTCTGGATATACGTTGAAGTCTGGATTGTTTTCTCACATGGACTTTTTTGTTATCACTTGGACACTTATTATATAGTTCTTTGATTATTATTGTTTTTTAGTTTAATACATTGCGCTGCACTCTTTCACTGTTTATGAGTTTCCCTAACACTACATACATTTCACGCATTTGCCAATTTAAAGTTTCTCTACAACCAAAAATAAAATACAAAAATCATTGAACATGTTTCCAAATAAGTATGCATTTTGCTAATTTCCACCCAGCCTCTTACCCCCGGTAACCTGCCTCAGCCATTTATCCAGAATATGCTTCACTTAAGGGCAAAGAGGTGTTTTTTTAATCTATGGCCCGTATTAGGTGCAATACACTGGCGTAGCGGGGGGGGGGGGGGCAGGGGGGGCTGTCGCACCGGGCGAAAAATGGGGGGGGCGAATCCATCCACCGGCTCCGCGGAGCGCTCCGGAGCCTCGGCCTAGGAAAGTCCCCGGCTTCGGCCTAGCTCCGGAGCGGCGGCCATCTTGGTACACCCGGTGGCGGCCCTCCTCTCTGTTCACACCCACAGAGGAGGAGGAGCCCGCGCTTGAGGGAAACCACACACGCCGCTGTCTGAGGTCTGAGGTCTGCACTACTGGGGGTTACTGTCTGAGGTCTGCACTACTGGGGGTTATTGTCTGAGGTCTGCACTACTGGGGGTTACTGTCTGAGGTCTGCACTACTGGGGGTTATTGTCTGAGGTCTGCACTATTGGGGGTTAATGTCTGAGGTCTGCACTATTGGGGGTTAATGTCTGAGGTCTGCACTATTGGGGGTTACTGTCTGAGGTCTGCACTATTGGGGGTTACTGTCTGAGGTCTGCACTACTGGGGGTTACTGTCTGAGGTCTGCACTATTGTGGGGGTTACTGTCTGAGGTCTGCACTACTGGGGGTTACTGTCTGAGGTCTGCACTATTATGGAGGTTACTGTCTGAGGTCTGCACTATTATGGGGGTTACTGTCTGAGGTCTGCACTACTGGGGGTTACTGTCTGAGGTCTGCACTATTATGGAGGTTACTGTCTGAGGTCTGCACTATTATGGGGGTTACTGTCTGAGGTCTGCACTATTATGGGGGTTACTGTCTGAGGTCTGCACTATTATGGGGGTTACTGTCTGAGGTCTGCACTATTATGGGGGGTTACTGTCTGAGGTCTGCACTACTAGGGGTTACTGTCTGAGGTCTGCACTACTGGGGGTTACTGTCTGAGGTCTGCACTACTGGGGGTTACTGTCTGAGGTCTGCACTATTGTGGGGGTTACTGTCTGAGGTCTGCACTATTGTGGGGGTTACTGTCTGAGGTCTGCACTACTGGGGGTTACTGTCTGAGGTCTGCACTATTGTGGGGGTTACTGTCTGAGGTCTGCACTATTGTGGGGGTTACTGTCTGAGGTCTGCAGGGCCGCCATCAGGAATTTTGGGGCCCCTTACACAGCTTCAGGCATGGGCCCCCTGGAGCAGAGAACCGGGGGGGGGGGGGGTGCTGCCGCATAAAATTGAGAAGCGGGGGGGGCTGCTGGCGCGAATTGAGAAGCGGGGGCCCTTTACAAAATAAAAAGGGGGGTAGCCATCCGGGCCCTGGGGACCTCTGTGCCCTTTAATAAAAAGAAAAAAAGAAAAAAAGAGAGGAAAAAATATATATATATATATTTTTAAAAAAGGGTGGTTGCCAACTGGGGCACCGGGGACCTTATTTTTTTTTTTATAAAAGGAAATTACAAAAAAAGGGGGCTTTCTATTCGGGACCTATGGGCCCTTTAATAAAAAGAAACCTCTGGGCCCTTTAAAAAAAAGAAAGAAATAAAAAAATATATATATAAAAAAGAAATAAACATTTATATATAAAAAAACAAAAAAACAAGGGGGTTGCCTTCCAGGGCCCTGGGGACCTCTGGCTCTTTAATAAAAAATAAAAATATAAAAAAAAATAAAGAAAAATAAAAAATACAATTATAAAAAAAGGGGGTTTGACACATGGGGCCCTGGGGACCTCTGAGCCCTTTAATAAAAATACATCTATATATTAAAAAAAAAGAAATAAAATAATATAAAAAAGTAAAAAAAAAATATAAAAAAGGAGGATTGTCATCCGGGGGCCCTGGGGACCTTTAATAATAATAATAATATTATATATATATATATATATATATATATATATATATATATATATATATATATGAAATAAAAAAATATATAAAAAAATTATATATTTTTTTATAAAAAAGGGGGGTTGTCATCTGGGGATCTCCAGGTCCCTGTGGACCTCCGGACCTCTAAAAAAATAAAAGAAAAAAAAATGGCCCTTTAATAAAAAAGAAAAGAAAAATATATTAAAAAAATATATTTTTTTATAAAAAAATATTTTTTTTTTATAAAAAAATAAATAAAAAAGAGGGGGTTGCCATCTGGGGCCCTGGTGGCCTACTAAAAAAATCTGGGGCCCTAGACCCCTAAAAAAATGGCCCTTTAATAAAAAAATTAAATAAAAATATATTAAAAATATATATATTTTTTTATAGAAAATAAATAAAAAAAGGGGGGTTGTCATCCGGTGCCCTGGGGCCTCCGGGCCCCTGTGGACCTCCGAACCTCTAAAAAAAAAAAAAAAAAAAAAAAAATTGGCCCTTTAATAAAAAAAATATATTAAAAAAATATATTTTTTTATAAAAAAATATATTTTTTATAAAAAAAAAAAAGAAAAAAAAGGGCTTGCCATCTGGGGCCCTGGTGGCCTTCGGGCCCCTGGGGACCTCCGGACCTCTAAAAAAAATAAAAGAAAAAAAATGGCCCTTTAATAAAAAAAAAATATATATATATTAAAAAAATATATATTTTTTATAAAAAAAAAATATTTTTTTATAAAAAATATATTTTTTTTATAAAAAAAAGGGCTTGCCATCTGGGGCCCTTGGTGGCCTCCGGGCCCCTGGGGACCTTCAGACCCCTAAAAAAAAAAAAAAAAAAAAAAAAAAATTATTTTTTTTTTTTTTTTTTTTTAGGGTGGTTCCCATCCGGGCCCCTGGGGACCCCCGGGCCCCTTACAGGTGTAATGCCTGTACCCCCCTGATGGCGGCCCTGGAGGTCTGCACTATTGGGGGTTAATGTCTGAGGTCTGCACTACTGGGGGTTAATGTCTGAGGTCTGCACTATTGGGGGTTAATGTCTGAGGTCTGCACTATTGGGGGTTAATGTCTGAGGTCTGCACTACTGGGGGTTACTGTCTGAGGTCTGCACTATTATGGAGGTTACTGTCTGAGGTCTGCACTACTGGGGGTTACTGTCTGAGGTCTGCACTATTTTGGGGGTTACTGTCTGAGGTCTGCACTATTATGGGGGGTTACTGTCTGAGGTCTGCACTACTGGGGGTTACTGTCTGAGGTCTGCACTACTGGGGGTTACTGTCTGAGGTCTGCACTATTGTGGGGGTTACTGTCTGAGGTCTGCACTATTATGGGGGTTACTGTCTGAGGTCTGCACTATTATGGGGGTTACTGTCTGAGGTCTGCACTATTATGGGGGTTACTGTCTGAGGTCTGCACTATTATGGGGGTTTCTGTCTGAGGTCTGCACTATTATGGGGGTTACTGTCTGAGGTCTGCACTATTATGGGGGTTACTGTCTGAGGTCTGCACTATGCTGGGGTATACTGTCTGAGGTCTGCACTATTATAGGGGTTACTGTCTGAGGTCTGCACTATTGTGGGGGTTACTGTCTGAGGTCTGCACTATTGTGGGGGTTACTGTCTGAGGTCTGCACTACTGGGGGTTACTGTCTGAGGTCTGCACTATGGTGGGGGTTACTGTCTGAGGTCTGTTAAATAGGGGGTCTGTGATTGTGGGGGGTCTATCTGTGATTGGGGGGATCCATCTGTGATGAGAGGTCTGTTATTTAGGGGGTCAGTCTGTGATGGGGGATCTGTGATTGTGGGGGGGTCAGTCTGTGATGGGGGATCTGTGATTGTGGGGGGGGGGGGGGTTCAGTCTATGATGGGGGATCTGTGGTTGTGGGGGGGGTCAGTCTGTTAATCCCTTACAGTAAGGGGTTAAATGATTAATCCTGCAATAATTTACCCCTTACATGCTGAAAGCCCTGAGAGGGATACATTACAAATCCTTATAACCAGAGTGGATGATTATACAAGGGGGGGGGGGGGCGAAAAAAAATTCTGCCCCGGGCGCCCATAACTCTGGTTACGCCACTGGTGCAATATCAAGATCAATGGCTCCAAGATCTCATTTTTCTGGACTTCTCAGCAAAAGTTCAGAAGCAGAAAGCTAAATACATTTATGTCAAAAAGAAACTTTGCCATCTCCAGCTTCTGTATGTGATGTTATATTCTGCAAAGCTAAGAATAACAGCTAGAAGGGAAGCGCACTTCTTTGATAATCCTCAAGCAGCTTACCTGTGGCCTGACAGGAATGAGCAGCACCTCTCTAATTTACGAGACAGCTCATGATCATTTTTCCTATCTTAAGGTCCGATGCCTTGAGATTTCAGTCTAACCTCCAAAATATGATCTCAAGGTGGTGAATACATGAGTCGTCCTTCTTATGAGTACTTTGTCTGCAACTTGATGGTTTCTCAACTTACAACAGTGTCAACGTGTAGGAATACCTCCCAGCGCTTTTTCCTGTGGGGAATTAATTTTTCTATTCTTAGTTGAACTAGTTTATGGCTGTTGTTCACTGTTGAGGCAGAGTCCTGCCTTTTGGTTTACTACTAACACTTACACAAGGTTAAGGCACTCCTGCAATTGCCTCAATTCTTTCTCAGGAGACGACAGAGACTCATGGCACTTACTGCCCAGCCGCCCAGTTACTCTGGGATATTACAGATGACATTGCCTTAAGGCACGTTTTTGTTCTCAAACTGCGCTTACAGTAAGCTTCTCTTTTTCCTTTTTTTTCATTGACTCTAAAAAAAACATTCTCAGGGTCACTACTGCATAGCATACCAGCTTATTATAAATTACTTACCTGAGATCTAAGCCCCCGCAGCGGTCCCCGTTCCCCTCCTCTGTTGCCGCCATGTCTCCCCGGAGTGACTTCCGGGTATCGTGACTCTGTAATTGGCCGGAGTCGCGATGATGTCACTCCCACGAATGCGTGCAGGAGCCGCCACTAACGGCATGATCGCCGCTAATAGTGGAATGCTCAGTGTGCGCCTGCGCACCGCCGTTAGTGGCAGCTCCCGCGCACATTCGTGGGAGTGACGCCATCGCGGCTCCGGCCATTCACAGCACTGGAGCCGCGATACCCGGAAGTCACTTCGGGAGTTGTGGCGTAGACA
Source organism: Rana kukunoris (assembly GCA_029574335.1). Taxonomy (NCBI): domain Eukaryota; kingdom Metazoa; phylum Chordata; class Amphibia; order Anura; family Ranidae; genus Rana; species Rana kukunoris. The sequence goes on from CM056057.1 coordinate 170,390,573, forward strand.
TTGGTGACTGTCTATTGAAAATATCTCCTAAGCCGTGTAGGTTTAGGAGATATTTCTTGTACCTACAGGTAAGCCTTAATCCAGGCTTACCTGTAGGTAAAAGTGGTCTGTAAGGGTTTACAACCACTTTAAATCATTGCTTATCACTAAGGCCACGTACACACGAGGAGACATGTCCGATGAAAACGGTCCGACGGACCGTTTTCATCGGACATGTCTCCTGGGATATTTTGGTCTGATGTGTGTACACACGATCAAACCAAAATCCCCGCGGACAGACATCGCGGTGACGTGGCGGTGACGTGGCGGTGACGTTGACGCCGCCACATCAGCAAACCAGGAAGTAAAATGCTTCCATGCGGGGGATTTCAGTCCGCTGGTTAGGCGTACTAACCAGCGGACATGTCCGACGGACAGGTTTCCAGCGGACAAGTTTTAAAGCATGTTTTAAAACTTTTATCCGCTGGAAACCTGTCCGCTAGGCCATACATGTTCGATCGTGTGTAAGCGGCCTAAGAGGTTATGGATAAAGAACTGATTATTACATCATGGAAAGTAAGGGGTTTAAAACCCCTAACAAGCAACGTGCCTTATTTCCTAAGCTATTGCACTAGGGCTCTTGAGTGGTCTGTCTGCAGGAAACCAATTTAACCTCCTTGGCGGTCCGATTATGTCAGATTTTTGATGCTGAAAGCGGTACAATGTTTTGCATGGAAATCTGGCATTTTATATTGTAGGCCTGTAATTAACTCAATTAAATCTGTGCAAATCTGTCTAGTAGACATCCCGGGAATAAAGTTTGAAACACAAAATCATAAAGTACAATATACTAAATAACTATAAATAATTTAAACAAATAATAATATAATAATAATAAAAATTATTCACTAATGTAATCAAATAGAAAACACTGATATTTGCTCAGTTGCGGAATTGCCACTGTCATTAGGAAAATGGAAAAAAAGGAGCCCAAAAATTAAACCTGAATCGGACTTTAACGGCACAGTAAACAATGAGGGTATACAAAAAATATAATTTTAATAGAAAAGAGACAAATACATAATGTACAAAAGGACAAGACAATAATTAAAAATCGTACCTATAGAACAGAAATTGTATGATAAGAGCCCGAATGCATCAACACGTTTCGCTGTTATGCCTCTTCAGGACGCAGTTCAGGATTAAGATTTTTGAGACCGAAGCTCCGATCTGGACAGACTTACCTTCTGTAGCACTCACGTGTGTGGCTCAGGGTTACCGCTTTTGGTACTGAAAATTCAACCTGAGCCACACTCGGGAATATCGCTAAGGAGGTTAACTAGGAAAACTACCGACCTCCTAAAACATAACAATTTTCCATCCCAGTATCACTTTGGAGTTTATTTACTAAAGCTAGAATGTGCCAAATCAGGCTAGCTTCTGCATAGAAACCAATCAGCTTCTAACCTTAGCTTGTTCAATCAAGCTTAGGCAATAAAACCTGGAAGCTGATTTCTATACAGAAGTGAACCTTTTTTGAACTCCAGATTTGGTAAATAAACCCCTTTGTATTTTCAGCATATGCAAGAGAGGTCAGTATCCTAATTTCATCTAATACAACTTTTCCTGTAGCCAGGTGCTGATAGACCTGACCTTATTGTTTGTGATGGCCAATATTCAATGTATGTTAGCAAATATTTACATCCTTCCAGCTTTCCTCTCTTCGTTTTGTCTTTGTCTACAATAGATTTAGCCCTGCGGGAACAGCATATATGTTACCTTATATTGTCAAGACGCCTTACCAAGCCAGGGGGGCCTGTCTAATCACTCCCCTATGGATATTAGAATACCAATAGCTACCAATGCCCAACAAACAAGTATCCTTTACCAAAGCTGAAAATAGCATTTCCTTACAGAGTATAAAAACTGTGAAAAGGTGGAAAGCATGGGACACCTAGCTAACTTTCAGGCCTCATGCACGCTGGACGTTAAAATAACGTTATAAAAAAAGCCATTTTTTTGCAGTGAGTTTTTCAACTTTTTTCAGCTTTTTTCAATGTTTTTGCAATAGCGTTTTTGAGCATTTATTAGCGTTTTTTGTGTTTATCCGCATTAGTGTTTTTTAGTAGGGCTGTGAATGATCAAAATTTTTGTGTTCGATTAATCGTTTTTTTTTTTAATCGATTAATCGACTAATTTTGATTAAGTATAACGCACATACAGATCCAACTACTTTTAGCTGATCTCCTTGCAGGCCGATTCCCAGTGCAGCTACCAACCACTGGAAAAATGGATAGCAGGATACAAAAAACACACAAAGGCAGCGCTCGATGGGAATAGCATTAAAACTTTTATAGTCTTCAAGTAGGTAACAAAATAAATATTGCACTGGAGATAAAATCGATGTAGCTACATAAACTGTAAAAATGGTGCGAGTAATACCAAATGGTACCAAAAGCAGTCATAAAAACCTGTAGCTAAGTATGATACTGGTATAAAAATGTGTACAACGATACCACTGCTGAATCCAGATGAGGAGAGGTTAACATCAGTCCATCGGCATGTAGATGTCCCATGAAGGGAACTATCACAACTCCCAGTGGATGGTTGTAGAATCCCAGGTTGACAGAGGGAAGTAATAGAGGGAAGTGTAACAGCGCTTGCGTCAGGGCTGTCTTAATGAGAGGGCACACCTGGGCACTGCCCAGGGGCCCCTGCAATTTGCCCAAAGCAGCTGGTCCTTGAGCCTACGCTGCCCCGAAATTGGGGGCCCCATGATGGCACTAAGAGTGATAGATACACAGGGGAGGCAGTCTGCCTTCTACCTACTTGATGTCTGTTTACCTGCACTGTCATTATTGTAGGGGCCCCAGAGCATTTCTTTGCCCAGGGGCCCAAGATGCTATTAAAACGGCCCTGGCTTGCGTGTGGCAGATAGTAAGGTCCCGCCGGCATGCAGATATGAAGGCACAGCAAAGGAGCCCTTCAGATGGACACGGCAAGCCCCGCCGGTGTCCATGATGTCACCGGATCTCTGACAGAACTCCCTGAAGGCCCAGAAGCCGGCAGAGAGGTGAGTACCAGTCATAAGAATTTTTTAATCGATCAAAAAGATTTTGATCGATCAAAAAAATTAAAGATTAATCGATCGATTAAAAGTTAATTTGCACAGCCCTATTTTTTAGCTTTTTTTTTCTTTTAAGACATTTTTTTTTCAATGCATCAAAAACATAAAAAAACACTGGTGAGCGATGTTTTGGAGCATTTTTTAAATACGTTTATCAGTGTTTTTACAGCTAAGAAAAACGTCTTTCAGAACCCACTTTTTTTTCTTTTCTTTTTTACTGCTCAAAAACTTCACTGTCCAAAACTGCTGATAACAGCCTATGTGTGCATGGACACGACTGTGGAAAAAAACATCTACTGCCAAAAACAGCTGCTGTAAAAATGTCCAAAAACGTCCAGTGTGCATGAGGCCTAAAAGGTTACCCTCATTTATAGGAGTGATATTCACCTTACTCATAATTCCATCAAGATAGCTGATATGTTAATATATTCAGAGAGTAATATTAAGGTTTATATAAAGTCAGGTTACCTCCCAGAAAATCTATTACGTTTTCTGGAACCCTTACAACTAACCTGTCTTTACTGCCACAGACTGAGCTCAATTAAATGCACCAAAAAGCTTCCAGTTACAAAACTCCAGACACAGATGGCCTGCCATCAGAAATCTACAAAATGTATGGTCACATTCTGTTGCTGAAGCTTCTGGATGTGTTTAACAAAGCATTTAAGTTACATGTTCTAACTCTCTCAACAATGCAATTATCATTGTATTACCTAAAGTGTAGAACACTTCTAATGAATAATAGTTTCCTAATGTATCAAACAAATTGGAAATGCAACAGCGTGAATAGGCCCATGTCCAAACTACTTTGAGGTACACAGCCCAGCACAGAAGCAGCACCTCTGTGGAAATTAGACAGGTGTGTTCCCATTCGTAACAAATGGATCTCCTTACGAATTTGTTAGTATTCGTACATTCGGATCAATTCGAACATCCGAAAAGCTGAAAGACCCAAAATACGAAAATTACGGAGTTACGAATAAGCAAAATAACGAACAAGCAAAAAAATAAGAACGTATTATTGGACCATCTTACTAAAATACGCAAATCCGAAAAAGCAAAAGAACGAAAATGACATCTATAACAAACGATTTGCATTCCGTATTTTAAATCCTTTGTTCCTATTTTCATTCGTATGGTCTGTGTGTTTTGTAAATCCGTTTCTTTGTCTGTTCATAAATTTGTGTACTTGTATCATTCTTTCGAATGGGCACTGGGCAGTGTAGTTACTGAGTAATGTATCTTACTTAATATCTTAGCCAATCAGCTTATCTCTTTTGTGCTGAGTCACATTGTACAGTGTAAAGCCTCGTACACACAATCAGACTTCAAACAAACTTTTCTGTGAATTTTTGTCTGAAGGGAGTTGGCCAGACTTTTGAAACCGAAAAAGTTTGTCCGATAGAGTGTACACACGGTCAGATTTTTTGGAAAATGCTCATTTTGACGTTTGTAGGCAAAAAGTCCGACCGTGTGTACGGGGCTTAAGAGAAAGTATATCTTAATATGGATTAGCCGTGTGTTGCTATGTATTTACGAAAGTACAAAATTACGAATCTATTAAACAAAAATTACGAATTTCGAATCAACGAAAATAAATTAGACAGAATTACGAATCATTCAGTATAAACAAAAATAAACCTGTTAAGAAAATAGGAACGGGTCCGAATAGGAAAACTTGATTCTTACGAAATTACGAATCTTTACGAATATACGGAAAGAGAAGAAATGGAACAACATTTTTTGGTTGTGCACATGTCTAGTGGAAATGCACAGTAAATGATAAAATAAAGAACAATAGTGAATATGACAGTATAACACAGTATAGATTAGCTACTAAACCTAGTTTTAACCTGTAGTTGTCAAAAATTATTCCAATTTAACCTTGATTCTTTTTATATAAAGGGTGGACCAAAAGTAGGTATACAGTACTGATTGGGTTATGTTTAGTCTCTTTGGTGCAACAACCCTAGAACCTGAACCTCAAGCACTGTTACTGTTTAGTTTGTAAGGTGCTTGAAATGTCCTCCATCAATGTTACAAAATTCCCCGATAGTTTTTTTTGTGTCCACTGTGATGAGATCCCTCTCAAAAACCTTATCCTTTACTTTGCCCTAAAAAGTCCACAGGTGTCAGGTTAGGTGAACATGGTGGCCAGTCACTGCTGGGATCCACAACAAAGCAAAATGATTTTCAATGTGTGTGTATGTATACATATACAGTACATATGTACCTACTTTTAGCTCACACTATCTGGTATCTGAAAAAATACTTTTACAAGGAAATACCATGGAACACAGGCTTTAGTGTACAGGGAGGAATGTGATTTGTTAATGAACAAATAAAAAATAATCAAGGAGAAATTACTTTTATAAACAATAATCAGATCCTGGCTTGGGCTGGGTACAGGCTAGTGGGGGATATACAATTATTTGTATAAAAAAGATGATCTATGCACTGGTTAAATTAAGGAACAGCTGCAACTCAAAATCAGGAAAGGAGCCATGTGTGGAAATGCATCGGATCGGAGGACACTTGCAATGCCACCTAACTGGCTTGACGAGGGATATCACCCCAGATATATGTTTCATGCTTGAAGTTTCCAGGTTTGTTGTGAGTGTAACTTTTATCAGCTTTTAATAAATGTTTGTGTGGTTTTACACTATACAGCTTTTTTCTTTCCTATCTATATGATTTACCAAAGATACAGTGGATGTAGTGTTTCTTTCGATAGTGGGCGCAGGAGCGCCGCCCACTCTCTCCTGCACCGCCACTGAAACAATACATAGATTCATGCATTGCATGAATCTATGTATTGTCGCCGCTACCACCCACTATTCAGATGGCCGGCCCCCTGGTGAGCGCCAGCCATCTGAATAACAGCAGTTGATTGGCTTTGAAAGTGTCTATCAGAGCCTGCGGCTGAGGGCTGTAATCGGCTTCCAAATAGTTAACCAGGGGATGCAGGGGGTGTGCGTTCCCTGGTTAACACTGACACGCGTCTCAGCCAATCAGGTTCTCTGGGTCTGGACCGGTAACCTGATTGGCTGAAGCGTCATTGAGGGTTGGAGAAGACATCGAGGGACAGTGGAGGGAGGATGGCTGACCCGAGAAAGGTTAGTGCCGGGTGGGGGGGGGGGGCAATCTGGCAACATTTTATAGGACAAACTGGCAGATTTTGAGGGGGAAAACTGGCGGCAATTGATGGGCACAATGGAGACAATTGATTGGCACAGTGGCCTTGTTTTATGGCATGGCACAGTGGTGACAATTGATGGGCACAATGGCAACAATTGATGGCACAGTGGCTGCGTTTGATGGCGTGGCACAGTGGCTGCATTTGATGGCATGGCACAGTGGTGACAATTGATGGCGCAGTGGAGACAATTGATGGCACAGTGGCGGAAATTGATGGCATGGCACAGTGGTGACAATTGATGGGCACAGTGGCTGAATTTGATGGGCACTGTAGCTGCATTTTGGCACAGTGGCTGCATTTGATGGGCACAGTGACTGCGTTTGATGGGCACAGTTGATGGGCACAGTAGCTGTGGTTGATGGGCACAGTGAGGCTGCAACTTTTTTATTTTATTTTTTATTTGTCCCCCCCCCCAAAAACAAAATTGAGCAGCAGCCGCCACTGGTTTCATTCATACACCTGAGACACCCAAGCTGGCAATTACCATGCTACAAATGAGCTGCATGCTCATGGGAGTTAACCTACCCTTTGCTTCTTGCAACACCTGTGTTCTGAAGCATTTGGATCTAGGCTAATTAGGAGAATCATTTACATGTAAGGCCCCATACACACGAGCAGACAGATTTGTTCAAATCGGTCGGACAGACCGATTTGAACAAATCTGTCTGCTGGGATGCATTGGTTTGATCGTGTACACACGATCAAATCAAAATCCCCGCCGTCTGACGTGTCGGTGACGTGGCAGTGACGTTGACGCCGCCATGTCACCGCACCAGGAAGTGAATTACTTCCGCGCATGCGTCAAATCCATTCGACGCATGTGCGAGAAAATATGTCTGCTGGTTAGCGTACTAACCAGCAGACATATCGGTCCGACGAGTTCCCAGACGACAGATTTCAAAGCATGCTTTGAAATCTGTCGGGTGGCCAAATCTGTCGGCTCGCCCGTACACACGATCGAATCTGTCTGCTGTGACGGTCGGGCCGACCGTTTCCAGCAGATAGATTTGATCGTGTGTACGCGGCCTTAGTGGTCATATCCACAAAACAAGTTTGATCTCTGTAAAAAGGATCCATCCTATCTGGTAAGTGACCAATCTTTCTATATGGGACATTGTGTGAAATATTAGACTTCTTTCAACATTTATCATTGTTCTCTCCATATGAGAGCAATATATGGGACTTTCTGCTTAGAGTTTGTTTTAATTCAATTTTCTGCAATTTATATAATCACTAACAATTTCTTTTTTGGTGTATGTTTAATGACAGTACACAGGCACGTATTCAGACATTGTTTCACTTTTGTAGTAATCTTTGTGGTTGATACAACAACTTGTGCATTTTTTTTGTATGTTGAATATCACACTAGCACTCATTCAGACATTGTTTCACATTTGTAACAACTTTTGTGGTTGATACAGTTTTTTATTTCAGGTTTATTTCACCTAGCAATGTATTTCAGGTATGCACTAGTCACTTTATCTATTACACTTCAAAAAATTAAGTCACAATATTTAATTTAGGAACAGAGCTTACTTTTTTTATATATAGATATACAATTATTGATGAGTAACATTAAGCTCACGCTTCCAAATCATGAAATGAGAAAATGTTATCTTCGGCCACACAATTTGAACATATTCAATTTTACCCAAATGATTCAACTCCTGAAGTATAAAGCCTAATGCAGAAGCACGTTAACCTGTTTTTCCAGAAGGAAGATGTTTGTTTTATTAAGACAAGGAAAGAAATACCAAGAGATTTGTATAATTAGACATAAGCAGTGTGTGAGGTGACACGAGAAATCCGGGTCAATATACACTGTTGTATTTGATCTTCAGATACATTGTATCTGCAAAAGACTATAAAAAAAATACAGGTAGGGCATTAAAATGTGATTGTTTATAATATGATAACTTTTTACAGATACAGTATTTCTCTGACAACTATTTTTTTGTAATTAAAATAAATGTAAAGATTTCATAAAAGTAAATCGTATAACCCAGTGGACATTTTTTATGTTCAATTCATGGAACATTGAATCCCACTGGATTTATTTATTTATTGGTGTGTTTTCTACTGATAAACAAATAGACTCTTACATCATAGTAGAAATTGATCTTTGCAATTGTACACTCCCTTTAAAGGCCAAGTCCCCCTTTAATACAGTGTGACTGTGCATGGCTTTGTTTGTAAAGCCTCATTATTCATTCACAGAGATCTGTGAATGAATAAGTTACAAGTCCCATGTGCCACCACGGCAGTAGAACTTGTAGTTAACAATGAAATGCAACTGTATGTGGTGATCACATCACTCATAGTCCATTGACACTCCCTTCAGCTCGGTAACTGAAAGTCTGTATTTAAGCATGGACAAGGTGCTGTAGAAAGAGTCTTCAGAAGTCTCTACATTGCACCTGTAATGCTTTGAAGTCTTTGCAAGCACAAAATATAACTGGATATTAATATTTAATACTTATAGGTAAATTTGATCCAGGGAATATCTAATTGCCTTTTGGGAAATGAGTAAGGAGATTTCCCCCCACTGGAGCAAGTTGGATCATGCTTTATTTATTTTTTTATTTTTCTTGCCTTCCCCTGAACAAACTCTTGGTGTAGGATAGGAAAATGTTTACAGAGTTTTTTAAATTGTGTGTGCTGTTTTTTTTTTTGGGGGGGGGGGGGGGTTGAACTGGATAGACTTGTCTTTTTTCAACCAGATTAACTATGTAACTATGTGTTTGGCACTTTACCATAAATCCAAAACTCCGAAAGTCTCTTAACCTCCCTGGCGGTATGATTCTTTCTGATTTTAGGTGCTGAAAGCGGTACCATTATTTGCATGGAGATTTGGCGTTTTATACTGTAGGCTTGTAATTCTTAGGAATAACTCACTTAAATCTGACCAAACAAGAGTCTAATAGGCATCCCGGGTATGACATTTTTTTTTAAATAAAATTATAAATTATAATATAATAAATAATTATAAATAATTATAACAAATGATAATATAATTATAATAAAAAATATTCAATAATGTGATTGAACAATATCAGTTTTAGTATTATCTACAGTGGCCAAAAGTTTTGAAAATGACACAAATATTCGTTTTCACAAAGTTTGCTGCTAAACTGCTTGTAGATCTTTGTTTCAGTTGTTTCTGTGATGTAGTGAAATATAATTACACGCACTTCATACGTTTCAAAGGCTTTTATCGACAATTACATGACATTTATGCAAAGAGTCAGTATTTGCAGTGTTGGCCTTTCTTTTTCAGGACCTCTGCAATTCGACTGGGCATGCTCTCAATCAACTTCTGGGCCAATTCCTGACTGATAGCAACCCATTTTTTCATAATCACTTGTTGGAGTTTGTCAGAATTAGTGGGTTTTTGTTTGTCCACCCGCCTCTTCAGGATTGACCACAAGTTTTAAGATTTGAGGAGTTTCCAGGCCATGGACCCAAAATGTCAATGTTTTGGTCCCAGAGCCACTTAGTTATCACTTTTGCCTTATGGCACAGTGCTCCATCGTGCTGGAAAATGCATTGTTCTTCACCAAACTATTTTTGGATTGTTGGAAGAAGTTGCTGTTGGAGGGTGTTTTGGTACCATTCTTTTTTCATGGCTGTGTTTTTGGGCAAAATTTGTCAGTGAGCCCACTCCCTTGGATGAGAAGCAACCCCACACATGAATGGTCTCAGGATGCTTTACTGTTGGCATGACACAGGACTGATGGCAGCGCTCACCTTTTCTTCTCAGAAAAAGCCTATTTCCTGATGCCCCAAACAATCGGATATGACTTTGCCCCAGTCCTCAGCAGTCCATTCACCATATTTTCTGCAGAAGATCAATCTGTCCCTGATGTTTTTTTTGGAGAGAAGTGGCTTCTTTGCTGCCCTTCTTGACACCAGGCCATCTTCCAAAAGTCTTCGCCTCACTGTGCGTGCAGATGCGCTCACGCCTGCCTGTTGCCATTCCTGAGCAAGCTCTGCACTGGTGGCACTCCGAACCCGCAGCTGAATCCTCTTTAGGAGACGATCCTGACGCTTGCTGGACTTTCTTGGGCACCCTGAAGCCTTTTTCACAAATGCAGTGGATTTTTTTTTTATGCGATTTAGTTCATTTTCATGGCAAAGAGGAACTTTGCAATTAATTGCAATTCGTCTGATCACTCTTCATAACATTCTGGAGTATATGCAATTTCCCATCTCAAAAACTGAGGCAGCAGACTTTATGAAAATTTGTATTTGTGTCATTCTCAAAACTTTTGGCCATTGCTGTATAATGTCCATTAATTTTATGGTTATAAAGCTTTAAAGCCCTGATGAAGGACTGTCTGAACCCCCAGAACACGTTGCCTGTTTAAGTCAACATGAACTTAATAATGTCTTCTTTGAACATGTTGCGTGTTTAATTCTATTCCAACATGAACCTAATAATGACTTCTTTGAACTCCCTGTTAATTGGGGTGACACTTTTACTCTATGTAGTGCCCCACGCTGAGCTGCCTTGCTACATGAGAACAGTCTCACCAAAGTTAGCAAGCTCTATAGAATAAATTGACTTTTAACAATACAGGATGTTAACAACAGAGGGCCAGATTCTCAGCGGCGCTACGCCTGCGTAAATGGATTTGCGCAGCGTAATTGTAAATGTGCGCCTGCGTATCGATGCGCGGTAAACACAGAACCACATACGCGAGAAAATCTTTTTCGTCTGAGCGGCGAAAATGCTTTAAGCTAGCGCGGCGTAGGCGCATAGTTACGCATCGTAAATATTCAGTTCCCATTGAATTAGCATGCAAATATGCAAATGAGGGTGATGCGCGGATTCCCGAAACTACGCGCGTTCGGCGTTGGCTACTCGTGGTGCGCGTAACACAAAAGCCTTGAGTAAACATACCCCTCATAAAAGCACGGGTAACTTTGCTCAAGACCGTGTGCAAGTCAGCTGGAGAGCAACTACAGCAGCACCATAACGGATGAGCTGAGCAATCACACTTACTGGACAACACATTCGTATGCCAACATGCCAGGGGCAGCCATGGTCTTATCACTACTAATGTATGCAGAGGAAGAGGAGCATAGAAGGAGGAGTAGGAGGAGGGGGGCACGTGAGAGGATCTACCGAGCGCGCATGAGCCTCTTTGGCATGGGTGATGAGGAGGTGTATCGCATCTTCAGATTCAGCCCTGCTGCCATCCTGGAACTAACCACAGCCCTGCAGGATGACATCACCAGCCAGACATACCGCTCACATGCACTGCAGCCACTGGTGAAGGTCCTGGCAACACTCCATTTCCTGGCCAGTGGATCATTCCAGCGTACAAGTGGAGTGGTGGCTGGGATGTCACAAACCAGCATAAGCAGATGTCTGCACCAGGTTGTCCCCGCAATCCTCAGACGCATGTCCCACCACATCATCAGACCCACCACTGAGCAACTGCGGCAGAAGGCAATGACAGATTTCTACAGAATTGACGGATTCCCACGCACCATCGGGGCCATTAATTGCACACATGTGGCACTACAGCCCCCCCGGGACACAGAGCACATATACCGCAATCGGAAGCATTGGCACTCCATCAACGTACAGGTGATAGCCGATGCCAAATACCTCATATGGCACGTCCGTGCCAAAGACCCCGGATCCAGCCATGACAGCTACATATACCGTCAAAGCAACATCCCCGAAGATTTTGAGCAGGATATGTATGGGGACAGCTGGCTGGTTGGTGAGTGACATGGGTGGCAGGCATGACTGTCCCCCCCATGATGCACACATCACAAGGGGCACATGCATGACTAACATCCTCCTGTCTTTTCCCTTACAGGTGACTCTGCATATACACTGGGACCCCATCTCATGACTCCTTTCCGGAATCCCCAAACAAGAGGAGAGAGAAGATACAATGAAGCCCACATCAAAACCTGTGCAGTGGTGGAGCGCACATTTGGCCTCCTGAAGTCCCGTTTCCGATGCCTGGATAAGTCTGGGGGGGCCCTATTGTATTCCCCCAACTTTGTGGGTCAGATCATCGGTGCATGTTGCATTCTGCACAACTTTGCCATGAGAAAGGGCCTGCAGATTGCCCTACGTGATGACCTGACCCCCCAACCACACAGCCCCCCCCTGCCAGAGGAGACCCCGTCAGCTGATGGAAGAGCAGTCAGGAGGGTCCTCGTGTTACGAATATTTGACTGTTAAACACACACATACAGCATGGCACACAGACAATGCACGCGTGTACACCACTGATGTCCCTAGATCACACACCCCACATCCACATCACATTGGATTAGCCCAAGTCCAGCATGTAGGACTTGGGAGCAGCAACGCCGCGTCAAGGCGCCAATGATGTTGCTGTCCATTCATACACCATTCACACAGCCGTGGGGATAACTTCTCCCCAACGGCCGAGGGTGACACCCCTTACTGGCAGGAGTGCCACCCCCTCACATTCACACACCATTCACACTGCACCGTGTGTAGTATCAAATTAAGAAAAAAAGCTCTTACCCAGAGCATAATATAAATCAAAACAAAAAGCTCTTACCCAGAGCATAATATAATAAAAACTAAAAAAATTAATGGGCCTGGCGGGGGCTCCGCCTGGTGCCACGGCTCCTGCCCCTCACTTGCCTGGGGGCAGCCACAGGTGGGGGGGTGGGGTAGCAGGTGGAGGAGGAGCATTCCCACGTCCCTCCCTGGCTGCCTGCATGACCTCCAGGGCAACCGCTATGCGTGTCTGCACAGCAGTCTGCTCCTCGACTGCATGAACCTCCCCTACAAGGTCGCAGGTGGTCATCTGCAGCTCCCCCAGGCTGGTCAGCGTTGCTGCGCTGTTGCCAGCAAGGTCTTGGATGGCATCTGTAAGGTGTCCCGAGGAGGCCAGGCTGTCGGCCAGGCGCCTCATCTCCTCCACGACCTCGGACAGGTGCCGATTTTGCTGGTCCTGCTGTCTGGCCAGCTGTTCCGGCAGGACCTTATGAACACCCCTGGTCTTGCATGTCGCCTTCCGGGGAGTGGCAGGGGACCGGGCATAAGGGGAGGATGTTGAGGGGCCGGAGATGAGGGGGGGGGGCAGAGGGACTGGAGAGGTTGGGGGGGGTCACTGAGGGGTTCGATAAAGATGGGGGGATAGCCTGGGCTGGTCCGGGCAACCCATCATCTTCCTCAAAAACAACGTACAGGTCCTGGTCCTGGTCTAGGACATCCTCCTCAACCACCTCCTCAGTTAAGGTGTGCCCACTTCCCTCCAAGTCCTGTTCCAGGGGGGCAGCCAGAGGGACTGGATGCTCGGGGGATGGATCCTGACGGCCCTGGCATCAACAGATGGCCCCGCTCCCTCCTGCACATCTGTGGATGACACAAAAGATGCCCATGTTGGTGGACCCACACACTTGGCACATGTTCCCTTCCACCCCCACACATGCTACACAACAGATAGAATATAAAACACACTTACCTGTCCTCACGGCTGGCTTCTGGGACTCATAGCCCCCAACTCCCTCAACCTGCTCCGTCTGCAGGCAGCGGGCAACCACCTTCTCCTCCTCAGTCAGGCGGACGGTGCAGGGTGGGCCCCCTCCAGTGCCCCTGGCATGGCGAGCTTGTTTCGCCAGCTTGCCCTTCACGAGACGCCGCAGGTCATTCATTTTCTTTTGAATGTCCTGCGGTGTCCGGACCTCATGTGAAAGGGCATTGACTTGACAAGCGACCTTCATTAGGATCTGATCCCTTCAGGACTTGCTGGTCCGGGCACTGTCAGCACCATGGAGCCGTGAATCATACTTCTCCATTGCCCTCACAACAATGGCCCTCTCCTCTGGGGAGAAATTTTTCTTCCTCCTCTCCTTAACAACACTTGTAGTCAGAGTCTACACCGAGGAATGCGACACCCTAACTACCCAGGCCTGAGGTGTGCCATTAGCCTCGCTGGACAGTACGCCTATAAGTGGGCATACCCTGAAGTAATTATGAAGAAATGAATGAAGAAAATGATAACATGAAAAAAGGGGGAACGGGTGGGTGGGTACCCAGAAACCCCACCGACGCCGGACATTAGAGGGGAGGAGGGATAAATAGCCCTCCGACCCCTCCTACAAACTCAGGCAGGCCTATGGCCCCGCCTTCCACTTGTAGTCAGAGTCTACACCGAGGAATGCGACACTCTAACTACCCAGGCCTGAGGTGTGCCATTAGCCTCGCTGGACAGTACGCCTATAAGTGGGCAAAAAGACCCAGAAGTAGGTGTGCTAAAACAGTGGAAGGGCACGAATTATCTGTCTGGTAGAGAAAGCACGCCCTGACAGTCTCAAGAACGGCTCCGATAAGCATTCGTTACGACAGCAGAAAACCAGCGTCCCAAGAACCGATGATTGGAAGGAGCCCCGAAACCAAACGACTGTCCCGTGCCTGACCGACTAAGCTTTCCTCCAAAAGCACAGACATGGGAACAACTGCTGGTGGCGAGAGGATACGTGGGGGAATGGAACAAGGGCCGCCCTGCGGAGCCCTGTGAAAGCAACACCAGCCAATAGGACGCAAGACCAGTAACCCATGTCAAACACCCACAACCCCTGGCCTAACTATCCATACCTGGTAAGGGGACGTGAGAAGGAGAGATGCCAAAAATGGACAAACTGATAAGAGGGAAGGGGTTTGAGAGTCGGCTACCCGAAAGATGAGTTGCTGATGTTAATGGACGAGGCCAACACGCAGTAGCGATATGCAACGATACAGAGACAGAACCAGACATGGTATGACACGACCTACCCGAGTAACTGGGACCCCCCCCTATCAACAGGCCGGGCAATGGACAAAGAGCCTGGCCTGACGGACCCGCCCCGACGATCTGGCAACCTATGAACAAGAGAACAGCCCCAAAGATAAGAAGCAACGACTCCATGGATGAGAACCCTAATAAAATTGTCCCAGCAGGAACGGCCAGAACACGCTCCATGCTGGTATGTGAAGCAGCTGGGATGGAATTGGACAAACTGAAACGTACCGCCTACCCTGCTGCGGCCGAAAAAAGGAAACCCCTTGTAGACTTACCGCTCTGCTGAGCCAAGTACGGGCCAACCCCTGAGTGACGGCGTACTGCCATGCTCTGTACCCCCACGTGGAGCAGTCGGGATGTACCAGAATGTGACGCCCCCGAAACGTGCCGCACGCCCAACCCTAGGAAAACCGAAAGACAACAGACAACAAAACATGAGACACCACCCCCCCCCCCCCACTGTAGCTGCCTGGGCCAAAGATGTGAGCAGAAATGACCAGACCTCAGCGCGTGAATGAACCTGACGACAGATCCGACCCAAGTGTATGTGATAAGTGTAAGCAGTAAGCGAGCCCGAGTAACCTGCCGCGCAGACAGGTAATTAAAAACGACACACTCAAGGCGATGTACCCACAGACCGTGGTGGGTAGATGTATAGGCGTGAGAATGAACGTGCACGTATGACGTATGTTATACAGGCGAGAAGATTGTGGTCAACAATCATTTAAAAAACGAAACCTCAGCCCGTATGGATCTGTAGACGTGACAGATCCTGAGATGCGCACCCTGGCTAACTATACCCGAAAGAACGGTATGACGAGACAAAGAAAACAAATAAAGCTACAAGGCTGTTTGTGTGCTGTGACTGCATAGCACCGACAAGCTATGTGACCAAACCATGCTGTGCCTACCCAAGTATGAAGACATGGCAGTGACGGAGGGACCCCAGCATGTCAAAGAACCCGACGCCCCCCCCCGTGAATAAAGTGAGTGAGTGCAAGTGACCTGCTGCACAGCAGAACACTGAGGACCTGTGGACCCACAGACCGTGGTGGGTAGTCCTGCCCCTGAAATGAAACGCAATGCATAGTAAGACGTGACATGACAGGCGAGAGGTTTGCGGTGAACAATCACCTGGAAAACAAAAACCTCAGCCCGAATGGATCTGTAGATGTGACAGACCCCGAGATGCGAGCCCTAGCCAACCGGACCAGGAAAGCAACCTATGCAAAAATAATGAGACATGGAAACGAACAAAGCTAGAACGGCCACTGGTGCAAGCTGAACCTGCGTGACGACAGAAACACGCCATGACAGAAACACGCCATGACAGACACGCCAAAGACTGAGCTGCTGTGCCGAATACTGACGACAGAGCGGTGACAGTGAAAACGTTCCCTAACAGACGCATGATGCTGACAGCACCGCTATGACATGACAGGAAACATACAGTGACTGCAACTGCTACGACAGAACATGCTACGACAGAAACATACTACTGACAGAACCGCTGAGACAAAAACCATACTGACAGAACCGCTGAGACAAAAAACATACTGACAGAACCGCTGAGACAAAACATACTGACAGAACCGCTGAGACAAAACATACTGACAGAACCGCTGAGACAAAACATACTGACAGAACCGCTGAGACAAAACATACTGACAGAACATGCTGTGACAAAACATACTGACAGAACCTGCTGTGACAAAACATACTGACAGAACCTGCTGTGACAAAACATACTGACAGAAACCTGCTGTGACAAAACATACTGACAGAAACCTGCTGTGACAAAACATACTGACAGAACCGCTGAGACAAAACATACTGACAGAACCGCTGAGACAAAACATACTGACAGAACCGCTGAGACAAAAACATACTGACAGAACCGCTGAGACAAAACATACTGACAGAACCGCTGAGACAAAACATACTGACAGAACATGCTGTGACAAAACATACTGACAGAACATGCTGTGACAAAACATACTGACAGAACATGCTGTGACAAAACATACTGACAGAACCTGCTGTGACAAAACATACTGACAGAACCTGCTGTGACAAAACATACTGACAGAACCTGCTGTGACAAAACATACTGACAGAACATGCCGTGACAAAACATACTGACAGAACCTGCTGTGACAAAACATACTGACAGAACCTGCCGTGACAAAAACATACTGACAGAACCTGCCGTGACAAAACATACTGACAGAACCTGCCGTGACAAAACATACTGACAGAACCTGCCGTGACAAAACATACTGACAGAACCTGCCGTGACAAAACATACTGACAGAACATGCCGTGACCAAACATACTGACAGAACCTGCTGTGACAAAACATACTGACAGAACCTGCTGTGACAAAGCATACTGACAGAACCTGCTGTGACAAAACATACTGACAGAACCGCTGAGAAAAAACACATACTACCGACAGAATCGCTTCTGACAGAACATACTACTGACAGAATCATTCCACCATGAACAACGTAAGGCATGCACATGCAATGACACCCCCCATCCCGCTGTGCTGCACCCCCCTCCCCTTGAACCGTGACCACCAAGGAACCTGACTGTCCTGTAAGACTTGCTCCTCCCCCCATGCCAGGGCACATCCGGCCCCAATATGTGCTCCCTGGAATTCCTTGGGAACCCGGTCACAGGATGAACCTAGACCAAGGGTGTCCCCCTTTCTAGAGTGCCTGGCTGAACATTCTCCCCCCCAGCAGGGCGTCCCCTTCCCCTACTCCATGCCCCAGGAAGGCAACCAAATGAGAGGGCCGACACCCCCCACACCGGCAGAGCTAAGCATCCGGTACGTCTCCCCCCGCCAACCCGAGGTGACCATCACCAGCATCCGACTCCCGGGCCGTGCCTGCTGCCGCTCTGAGCTCCGGGAGAACGGGCGGGTGGGGGGGGGGCCCTCAGCCGACGCAGGACATGGCCCTAGTAGTGGCTAACAGGATGGGTGGACTGTACGGACAGACCCCCCCCCCGGCGCGGCCACCGGGCGGGCGGCCCCCTTGCTGGAAGGAGCAATGGCAGCGTGGGTGGTGGGTGGATACGCGCCCCCCTCTCCCGGAACGAACACTGGGAGAAGCGGGCGGCCTCCTCGAGTGAGCGGGCGAACATCCCCCCCCCCCAGCTTGGTGTGAGCCCAGGTAACAGGGGGCGGACAGGAGGCAGCATAGGGAGAAAAGAGCGGGGCCCCTCCCCCCACGATGCTCAGCGTAAGGACCCTTCCCGGATGGCGCTGGGGGGAACACAGAGACAAGTAGGCGGGCGGGGGCCCCCCTCGATGTAGCCTGGAGTGAGCACCGGGAGGGGAACCGCCACGAGATCTCAGCAGCCGATGGCCGCTCAGCTACAAACCGGAAGTGACGCGCGACAGCAGTGTCATGGACCATGAAATACTGAAATCCTAATTCATGTATTACAGAAGATTTTATTCTGAACCTCAGCCAGGTCAATAGACTCAGAAGAGATACTCATTGTACATTGTGTGATAACCCTATCTAAAGCCTTTCTATTATCGGGTGTGAATGACTTCTGCCCTGTCTCAATTCTCCAGACGGCTCCATTGTTCTGTGGCTGGCTATTGTGTACATTGATTGCCCCCCTGGGGCTTTTGTCTGAAAACACATCATAGGCTTCTATTCAAACCGTTGTGACCAATCTCTGCTGTGTCATTTTCAAGTCCTCATTTGCATGGTTTAGGAGGACCAGAGTGTAGACTGCATACTTTACAATGGACCAATAGGAAAGCGGTTGTTGGGGGCGGGATGTTCCAAATCCTGTATAAAAGTGTGCTGTGTACTTTTAATAAAGTGTGTCCTGTTTACATTCAGCATTAAGCCATGGCTCATGTGTGGATTATTCAGCGATTCCAGGGATATTCCTAGTCGTGGAATATTGGGTGATTTCTTTATGGGAGAAGAAGGGAAGGCTTGACGGGGATATGTTCGACTACCGTCACAAGCAGTTTACCCAGAAACCCCACCGACGCTGGACATTAGAGGGGAGGAGGGATAAATAGCCCTCCGACCCCTCCTACAAACTCAGGCAGGCCTACGGCCCCGCCTTCCACTTGTCATTTTGTCCTGCACAAACTTTGGCCGTCACAATCAAGAAAATGGGAGACGTTTGCGCTGCACGGGCGCATGTGTGGCCGCATTATATACCCTGCGCCGGCGAATCGTAGGGAGGCTTTGCGCATGCGCAGAAGGCATCCACATCACGGTGCGGGTCATCCACGTCACGGCGCGGGTCATCCACGTCACGGCGCATGCTCCGTTCATCCCAGCATGCATTTGCATGGGGTCACGCTTCATTACAATGCAACACGCCCACTTCCTTCCTACTTTGTTGTTGCGCCGGATTACGCCAATGATTTTACGCGACGCAGGCGCATCTCGGAGCGCATTTACTTAGGGAATACGGTACTTGACACTCCGCGTTACGTCGACGTAGTGCATCTGAGATGCGCAACGCCTGCATAATTAGGCGCGCATCTACGAGAATCTGGCCCAGAATATCTAGTGCCTCTTTTACACATACTCTGTATTCATTGTAAATAAGTCAACTTACTGTAGGACTCCATCAGAAAGAGAATTATAGCGTGACATAAAAAAAGTTTACTTACTCTATGCAGCCTGACAGAATGTAAAGAAGTAGTCTTACCAGAAATACCCTATTCCCCTCCTGTTCCCCAGGGGACAAAGTGCAGGTAACACTTTATAACATTCATCCTAGGAAATAAAAACACTATTTCTTTCTGTTTGTGCTAGCTATCAGCTCCTCCCCAGGAAAGCCCAATTTGTGGGTGTTCCTAAGGGGTACATAACAGTACAGCATTGTAACCATCCCCCTCTTCATTCATTCTATTCATGAGCTCACACAGATGTTAGCTAAGAACACAGACTATGGACAGATCATTGTAAACAAAGGGAACTGTGTTGAATAGCAGTGTCCAAATGTACAAAACTGATAAAATAACTATATGCAGTAATTGTTTGCACTTTTTCATTGTAAATTAGAGCCTTTGATGCACAAAGCATGACTGAGCTGTCACACTGACATTTGAGCTTCATAAACTACACTTGGACAGATGCTTTTCCAGGGTAATATGGGCTCTACTGTCAGTTTGACAGAAAGGATCCTAGACATGACAAACCTGCCCTGTGTGGGACTAGCCAACTTGCATAATCGTAAGCTCTGTATCCCAGTCTTTATTTTGGATTTTCAAAGCCACAATGATTAGTTTACGTACCTGCATATTTACATGCACCAGTACCGATTTAATCAATGTCCTCAGGCTTTACCCCTAATGCTGAAGAGGCAGATGAACTTACATTCACATAAATTTGACCAAATGCTTAGTAAAGTTAAACACATCCTCTAAAAGCAATCTTTCTAGGCGGTACTAAAAAAGCTATTTTTTTCTGCAGAAAACATATGGTGCACAGATGAGTCACAGCCAGCAAAAGGTGTTCTTGGTATGTGCTATGCAGATGAAATCTTATATTGCTTACATTAACAAAGCTTGTATGTGAGGCTCCACATTTAGGGCTTCCAACTCAGATTTAAAAAAAGGGTACAAACTAGCAAAAACAAAGTATGCCTGTAAAAGTATATCAGAAAGCAAAAAATTGGGTTTTAACCACTTCAATACCCGCCCATTGTGAAATGACGTCCTGGGTTTCAGTGGTGATATCTGAATGATGTCTGCAGCCACAGGCATCATTCAGATATCCATCTCTTTAGCCGGCGATTCTGTGCACCATAAGAATGATCATAGCGGCGGTTCCGCCGCTTGATCCTTCTTATAGTCGGCGGGAGGGGACACCCCCCCTCCCACCGCCATCCGGTGCTTCTCCGGGCTCTCCTTTGCCATCGGAGACCCGGAGAAACGATCCGCCAGCGTCGGATGGAAACCATAGAGTAGACTGGTGACCATATGGTCACCAGTCATCTCTATGATCGTCGGAGGCCCGGGCGCGATGTCATGACGTCACGTCTGGGTCCTGGAATGTAAACACAGCCGCAATCGCGGCTGAATGCATTAGATCGGTGAATTTTTTTTCACAACCTAATGCTTTCCAGCCTGGAGGAGAGATGTGGCGTCTTATTGACCCTGCATCTCTCCATAAAGAGCACATGTCACAAACCATTCCTATTACAAGGGATGTTTACATTCCTTGTAATAGGAATAAAAGTGATCAAAAAAAAAAAAAAGTAAAAAAAGTGTAAAAATAAAAGAAATTGAGTAAAATAGAATAAAAAAATAATATATATTTTTTTAAATGCCCCTATCCCCGGTAGCTCGCGCTCAGAAGAGAAAACACATGTAAGTCCCGCCCACATATGTAAACGCTGTTCAAACCACACATGTGAGGTATCGCCACGTGCATTAGAGAGCCAGTAACAATTCTAGAACTAGACCTCCTCTGTAACTCAAAATTTGTAACTTGTAAAAAAAAAAGGAACGCCTATGGAGATTTTTAAGTACTGACGTTTGGCACCATTCCATGAGTGTGCGCAATTTTAAATCGTGACATGTTAGGTATCTATTTACTCGGGGTAACTTTATCTTTCACATTAGACAAAAAAATTGGGCTAACTTTACTGTTTTGTTATTTTTGAATTCACAAAACCGTCCCCCCCCCCCCCCCCCCCCCAAAAAAAAAGGCATTTGAAAAATTATTGAGCAAATACTGTGTGATATAAAAAGTTGCAATGGCCGGCATTTTATTCCCTAGGGTGTCTGCTAAAAAACATATATAGTGTTTGGGGGTTCTGAGTAATTTTCTAACAAAAAAAAAATATATGATTTATGCATGTAGGAGAGAAGTACCAAAATAGGCCCGGTATTGAAGTGGTTAAAAGACAAATATTACAATTTACAGTTATGCATAGGTAAATGTTCAATGATTTCTCATTGTGCTACTGCACATAAAGCACCAGTATTAATATGAAGGTTACATGTTAGGACTTAAAGTTGATCTAATGTCAGTTTAGTTGAGGGGGTGGCAGCAGTGATGTTAAGGGGGTGGCAGCGGTGGTACTTGAGGGGTGTGGCAGCAGTGGTATTTGAAGGGGGTGGCAGCAGTGGTAATTGAGGGGGTGGCAGCAGTGGTAATTGAGGGGGTAGCAGTGTTGATGTTGAGGGGGTAGCAGCTGTGGTACTTGAGGGGGAGTGGAAGCGGTGATGTTGAGGGGGTGGCAGTGGTGGTACTTGAGGGGGGGTAACCGTGGTGGTACTAGAGGGGGGTGGCAGCGGTAGTGCTTGAGGGGGGTGGCAGAGGTGGTACTTGAGGGGGGTTGCAGCTGTAGTACTTGAGGGGAGTGGCAGAGGTGGTACTTGAGGGGAGTGGCAGAGGTGGTACTTAAGGGGGGTGGCACTGGTGGTGCCATCCTCTACCATCACCACCTCTACCTTTTACTGATCCCATCCCCCACCACTGATTTCATCCCTATCCCCCCATCACCTTTGTTGTAGAAGTGATGGGATCAGTAAGAAGCAGAGGTTGTGGAGGTTGGGATCGATCGATTGCACTGCAATTAGTCACTTACTTCCGTCACCTTGCCCTAAGGGATGCATTTCCTCATGGGGAGAGCCCCTCCTCTTCACTCAATTGGTGTTAGCTGACTTCATTTTTCAGTCTCCGCCCGCCTCCCTACATTCTCTCTCTCTGGATAGGCAGGCGGTCCAGAGTGTCTCTAAGCCTGTCTTCTCTGTGCTCAGCGGGCGAAAGCCCCCCTCCCCGCGACAGAACGAACGGCCAGGTGGTACGGCCTCCCGGTACCACAGCACAGCCATAATGGTGGGCCCCTCACACTGGCAGATGGGCGGGCGGCGGGGCCCCCTAAAGTGGCGGAACTGCAGGGCCCAGTGGCAGCGGCGACTGTTGCAACCCTGACAATTCCGCCACTGATGGAATGTTTACGTTTTTGCAAACCCAAATGCTAGAATCTCATAGGTTTTAACATGTTTATATACAGTACTTGCAAAAGTACAGTAATGCAAAAGTAATGTTCAATATTCCTTAACCACTTCAATTCCAGGCACTTTTATCCCCTTCCTGCCCAGGCCAGTTTTCAGCTTTCAGTGCTGTTGCACTTTGAATAACAATTGCACAATCATGCAATCACACAAATCAGTGTATAATATTTAGTCTGTAAGAACGTTATAGAGTCCACAAACTATGGTTATATCTAAAATGGATCAGTCCTAATGTTATGACTGCCTATTCCATATCTTAAGGCCCTAAAATGCCAGGACAGTAGAAATACCCCCCAAATGACCCCCTTTTGGGAAGAAGACAGTCCATGGTATTTAGTAAGAGGCATGGTAAGTTTTTTTAAGTTGTATGTTCTTTTACATACTGTCACCACTGCAGTACAGCATCATCATATAACTGATGTGGCTGTTATCAGGGATACTGACTGGTGACAGTACAAAAACAAATGATAAAAAAATGTAAAAAATGTAGGAAAAATAAATTAACACACTGTGACCTGAGCAATATAATGTTACCATAGTAACATTGTACTACTTTGGGGAAGTGATCATGATTTTTATTACATTTTTTACACATTATGATTGCTTATAGCAGTGGATTACATTGCTATAAGCAAGCATTTTACTGATTGAAACTGAATCCTTTAGTCTGTTTTGTTGTGATTAGCTGTGGTTGATCAAAGCTAATCACATGGTTCAGATGGGCTATGATTGGCCCTGTCTGTACCATGTGATCAAATTGACCAATCACAACACAATTGTATACAATGGATGGCATGAAAGAAGTCATCCACTGTGTACAACTGGCATGTGACCTGTTGTGATTTGTCACAGCGGTCACATGGTACGGGAAGGGAGCCGGTACTCTGATCAGTAATTTGCTGTGACCCTTGGACACAATCGGTGACAGATAACAGCGCTGTGTGGCCCCGCGACCGTGCAATTGGTACTTTATGGCAGGGTGTCATATGATGTCCAGTCAGGGTAAGAAAACTATCATTTGTCTAGAGGCCAGGTGTAGGGATGAGCCAAACACCCCCCTGGTTTGGTTTGCATCAGAACATTCGAATGGACCGAAAGTTCACTCAAACTTTCGAACCCTGTTAAAGGCTATGGGACTCGAACGTCAGAAATCGAAAGTGAGAATTTTGAAGGCTAATATGAAAGTTATTGTCCTAAAAAGAGTTTGGGGACACGGGTCCTGCCCCAGGGTACATGTATTAATGCAAATAAAGTTTTAAAAACTGCAGTTTTTTCGGGAGCAGTAATTTTAATGATGCTTAAAGTGAAAAAATAAAAGTGAAATATTCCTTTAAATATCGTGCCTGGGGGTGTCTATAGTATGCCTGTGAAGTGGCGTGTGTTTCCGGTGTTTAGAACAGTCCATGCACAAAATGACAATTCTAAAGGAATAAAAGTCATTTAAACTGCTTGCGGCTTTAATGCAATGTCTGGTCTCGGCAATATGGATTAAAATCATTGAGAAAAACTACATGGGTACACCCCTCTCCCCAGCCCATTACCAGCCCCTTTGGGTCTTGTATGGATATTAAGTGGAACCCCACACCCAAATAAAAAAAAGAAAGGCGTGTGGCCCCCAGGCCCTAGATGCTCTGAACAGCAGTATACAGGCGGTGCAAACAAGTCAGGGACTGCAGGTTTGTTTTTAAGTAGAATCTGTTTGTAATTTTGAACTGGTACATTTTTAAAGTGTAGATCCAGCCAAAAAAATCAATTTTTAAGCTTTTTGGAAAACATAGGAAAGGGTTATCACCCCTGTAACATTTGTTTTTCTGTCTGTGCGCCTGTTCAGAAGATTTCACCTCACTTTCTGTCCCAATGACAATTGGATTTTGAAAATGGGGTGTTATTAGTGAAACAAGAGACTCTTACAGGAGAGAATTTCCCTTCCTAGGGGTAGATTTCCTCTCACTTCCTGTTGTCTCCTTCCGTTTGCAAGTACAAGTCGTTTGTAAGTTAGATGTTTGAAAGTAGGGGCCTGTATACTCTGCAGACATTTGGGCCCTAGGTGTTGGTGTTGCCACAACACTGTAAGCCCTCACAGTTACTCTTGGTGGGCACAGAAATGGGCCCTGCTGTGAAATATTAGATCTAGAATTATAATTACATGCCCCTGTTAAGCAGGGGCAGAACAATTGGGCCTTAGGTGCGGTGCCACAACACTGCAACCCCTCACAGAAACTCTAATTGGAGAGCAGGAATGAGCCCTGTTGCAAAGTATTGCAGATTTTTTTTTACCTACATGCCCCTGTTAAACAGGGGCAGAAAAATTGGGCCTTAGCCACTGGTGGCGGTGCCCAGAACCAACAATGTTCTTACAAGCTATCAGCATGATCATTGAGGAGGAAGAGGATAGTCACTCAGCATAACAGGATAGTCACTCAGCATCAGCATAGGTAGTCTTGAAGGGCTCTGACATTCCAAAAAAAATGATTCAGTTACATCAGCATCAGGTGCTTGGTAGCTGGTGGTGATCCAAGAATAATTAATTTTTATGAAGGTCAGTCAATCGACCGAGTCGGTGGACAGGCGCACCCTGTGATCGGTAACAATGCCTCCAGCAGCACTAAATGTGCATTCCGAAAGAATGTTGGATGCAGGACAGACCATTACCTCAATTGCATACTGTGCAAGCTCTGGCCAGTGATCCATCCTCAAGACCCAGTAAGCCAGAGGATTTTCGGTGTCCAAGTCTGATCTTGCCCCTAGGTATTCCTGCACCATGTAAAACAGATGTTGGTGATGGTTGCTGGACTCATACCTTGGGGCTGCAGACTAAAAAATTGTCTGAACGCATCGGTCAGATGGTCACCTTCTCCACCGCTCCTTCTGTGACTGACCGAAGCCTTAGCAACACGTTGTGCAGGACAAGGAATTTGTAACCTCCCAGGCTCTGGGAACGCGTTGCACAAACCTTTCTGCAAGGCCTTCCAAAGATGTTTCATCCTCTGCTCCCTCTGCAATGGCAAGATAATTTCCGCAACCTTACCCTTGTAACATGAATCAAGGAGGGTTGCCATTCAGTAATGATCCCTCTCCTTGATACCATGAATATAAGCATCATTTCACAGGCTTTGCAGGATCAGGGAGGCCATACAGTGTAGGTTTGCTGAGGCATTCGGTCCGGAGTCCTCTGGGTCACTAAGGACGGCATGATCTGCAGCCACCTCCTCCCAGCCACGTACAAGTCCATGGTTTTCTTGGGACTGTAATTGATCCCTAGAAGACTGCTGCTGATGCTGAGTGCTAGGCTCCACCTCCATGCTGACACAATCTTCCTCCTCCTCCTCTTACTATGTGATAGGCAGGCCAGCAGGAACACTGTTTGGATAAAGGTAACCTTGAGAGGTAAGGAGGTCCTCCTATTCCTCCTTCTGTTCTGCCTCAACGCAGCGTGTGCTCCAACAGGTGGACAAGAGGGACAGTGTCACTGATGCATGCACTAAACAAGCTCCCCCGACCCTGTCCTGGTGCCATATTGGCACAGATACTTATTGATGGCCCTCTGCTGCGTGTCCAGCCGCTGCAGCATGGCCAACGTTGAGTTCCACCTGGTGGATTCAGTCTGACAATGCTACAGCCATGGCCAATATCAATCACCAAGGAGGCACCAGAAGTCTGGATGCTCAAAGAGAGGTGAATTACATCCTGGCCTGGGCAGAAAGGCATATTCCTTGCTTATCTGGGTCTTCATTCCAGGGGTAGAAAATTGGCAGGTGGATTTTTTTTAGGCCAGGAGAATGGTCTCTACTCCTGACATATTTCAAATCATATGTCAGAAATGGGGTACCCCAGATGTGGACCTGTTGGCTTCCAGGTTCAACGCAGAGCTGGACAACTTTGTGTCAAGAACAAGAGATCCCTGTGCTTAAGGGTCAGATGCCCTGATAATCTCATGGGATCGTTTTTTCTCTGATTTATGCATTCCCTCCCATTCGGCTTCTCACACAATTCCTTCAGAGAATCAAGAGGGAAGGAAAGCCAGTGATTTTGGTCACCCCGGCTTGGCCCAGGTATGCAGAAATCGTAAGGATGGCAGTGGGAAGTCCTTGGGTTCTACCACTACGCTTGGACCTACTATCGCAGGGGCCAATACTCCATCCTGCCTTACATAGTTTAAATTTTATGGTTTGGCTGTTGAGACCCACATTCTGAGAAAATGTGGGCTCTCAGGTCCAGTACTATCCACTCTGGTTAATGCTAGGAAGCCGGCCTCCAGGTTCCTCTACTACAAAATCTGAAAGTCATATTTTTCCTGGTGTGAACCCAGAACGTGGCATCCTAGGAAGTTTGCCATTAATAGGATTCTTGCCTTTCTTCAGTTGGGCTTAAATATGAAGTTGGCCTTGAGCACTATCAAGGGCCAGATCTCTGCCTTGTCGGTATTCTGGTGTCTGTTTATTCTGCCACAGGCCCAGGGCAGGGCCAGGCAGCGTTGAAATCTACTATTGCATGTTGGATTCGACAAGTCATTATTCAGGCCTATGGTTTAGAAAAGAAGATTCCTCCTTTTCAGATGAAGGCGCACTTGACTAGAGCAGTTGGTGCTTCATGGGCAGTGCATCACCAGGCCTCCATGGCTCAGATCTGTAAGACTGCTACTTGGTCTTCGTTTCATACATTTACTAAGTTCTATCAGGTAGATGTGAGTGGGTACGAGGATGCCACCTATGGGCGTAGTGTACTGCAGGCAGCAGTATAGATCCTCTGGCCCAATGGCGGTCTTGTTTTCTGATCTGTGTCTCCCTCCCCTCAATTTTAGCACTGCTTTGGGACATCCCATTAGGTAATTAAGGCTCTGTGTCCTGTGATGTATGACCAAGAAAATAGGATTTTGTAATACAGCTTACCTGTAAAAATCCTTTTCTTGGGAATACATCATGGGACACAGAGCTCACGCCCCTCTTCGGAGTTAAACGTGGGACACTTATTGCTTTGCTACAAAACTGAGGTACTCTCCATTTAGGAGGGGTTATATAGTGGAGGAACTCAATTCTAATTGGGTTAACCAGTGTCCAATCACCTGTGGTGACTATATAACCCATAAGCCTCCTGCCCGCAGACCCCCACAACCACCAGGCAAGGGTTGTGGGGATGAGGCCCTTGTCCTCATCAACATGGGGACAAGGTGCTTTGAGGGGCTGGCGTTCTCGTCCGCATCTTCTTCTTCTTGTTCTTCTTCGCCGGAGGCGCCGCTTCCAATTGAAATCCCCGCCGTGTGCCGGACCACGCCCCC
Organism: Rana kukunoris; assembly: GCA_029574335.1. Taxonomy (NCBI): domain Eukaryota; kingdom Metazoa; phylum Chordata; class Amphibia; order Anura; family Ranidae; genus Rana; species Rana kukunoris. Next base: position 170,418,962 of record CM056057.1, read on the forward strand.
TCTGACGCCATGGGCAAATTTTTAGGAAAGTCCCCGCGTGCTGCATGTCCGTCAGAGGGAGGCGTGGTCACATGAGCGTCAGACGGCGGGGAATTCAATTGAAAGCGGCGCCTCCGGCAAAGAAGAAGCCGCGCACAAGCTTCGAATTGAATTCACCGCCGTCTGACATGTGACCACGCCCCCTCTGACACACATGCAGCACACGGGAGCTTTCCTAAGAGCTTGCCCATAGCGTCAGAGGGGTGCGTGGTCTGGCACACGGCGGGGATAACAATTGGAAGCGAAGAACAAGAAGAAGTAAATGCGGACGAGAACGCCAGCGGAAGGAGAAGAAGATGGAAGAAGACGCCGGTCAAGATGCAGCACTAGAAGACCCAAGAAAGAAGCAGAGGAAGAAGAAGATGGAGGAAGAAACACAAAGGAATGTCGAGTAGTGTTGCTCACGAATATTCGCATTGCGAATATTCGCTACGAATATTGCATATTCGAGTAATCGCGCAATATCTCGAATATCGCGGTGCATATTCGCAATTCTGAATATTCGGATTTTTCAAAATGTATTTTTAAAACAGATCACATCCTAGTGATCTCCATCGACATCTAAAAGCATTGCTGGTATGATTAGAGAGAGACCCTGGGCCGAGTAGCTGATGCGATTATTTTATGTTGCCGAAAATTCGCATTGCGAATTTTCGGCAACATAAAAGAATCGCATCAGCTATTCGGCCCTTCTTTTGCATCAGAGCCAATCAGAATAACTTGAATATTCGGCAAAAGGAATATTGCGCGATATTCCTTTTGCCGAATATTCAAGTTATTCTGATTGGCTCTGATGCAAAAGAAGGGCGGAGAAGATAATCGCGCAATATTCCTTTTGCCGAATATTCGAGTTATTCTGATTGGCTTTGATGCGCCCTTCTTTTGCATCAGAGCCAATCAGAATAACTCGAATATTCAGCAAACGGAATATTGCGCGATTATCTTCTCCGCCCTTCTTTTGCATCAGAGCCAATCAGAATAACTCGAATATTCGGCAAAAGGAATATTGCGCGATATTCCTTTTGCCGAATATTCGAGTTATTCTGATTGGCTCTGATGCAAAAGAAGGGCGGAGAAGATAATCGCGCAATATTCCTTTTGCCAAATATTCGAGTTATTCTGATTGGCTCTGATGTGCCCTTCTTTTGCATCAGAGCCAATCAGAATAAATCGAATATTCGGCAAACGGAATATTGCGCGATTATCTTCTCCGCCCTTCTTTTGCATCAGAGCCAATCAGAATAACTCGAATATTCGGCAAAAGGAATATTACACGATATTCCTTTTGCCGAATATTCGAGTTATTCTGATTGGCTCTGATGCAAAAGAAGGGCGGAGAAGATAATCGCGCAATAGGAATATTGCGCGATTATCTTCTCCGCCCTTCTTTTGCCCCCTTATTCTCCTTTCTTTTAAGTAGAGTTAGTGTAGAGTTAGTGTTTAGTGCATATTAGTTTAGTAATACAGGAAATGATCTCCGTTTATGAGAATTTCGCAATCATTTTCACATTAGCGAAATTTCGCATTAGCGAAATTTCGCATTAGCGAAATTTCGCAATTTTTTTTTTGGATAAAATATCACGAATATTCGATATAAGCGAATATTCGCGAATATTCTTTTAAATATTCACGCAATATCGCGAAATCGAATATGGCGTATTCCGCTCAACACTAATGTCGAGGGCATGCGGTCTGGTACGGCTCAGGAGGGGGGGGGCCCTCGCTCGTCCCCACCCCCATTCCTGTCCGGCCAGACTGCGTGCCTGGGATGAGGGCTTGGTATGGATCTGGGTGGGGAACCCCACACCGTTTTTGGCGTGGGGTTAACCCCTTACGTTCCAGACCAAGCCAAAGAGCCTACTGTACCCCTGGAGGGGAACCCGCGCCGGTTTCAAGTTTGAAATTTGGCGCGGAGTTCCCCTTCAGTGTCAGCGCAGGCCGAGACCTGCTCGGAGATTCCCGTGCACCACGTCACGCAGCGCAAATGCTGCTACGCCGCTTGGTATTTACCAAGAATTTCTCGGCGTACTGACGAGGCGCACGTAAATCCCCGAAAATTTCCTTCTGCTCATGCCCAGTATGCAAATGAACCTCCCGAGGTTCAGGCGCACTTTGCAAGCGCACTTTCACTTTCAATTCGGCCCGCCACACACATTCAAACACATGTCACTACACTTCCCCTGCATCACCCCCCTCCCTCCCCTGATAAACTCCCGGCCGAATCCCCGCTATTGACATTTCTAAATGCCGTACGCCAGGTCTATACTGGCGTACCATACGCCCTCTCCTGGGCACATTAGGCATTTTAGTAAATGAGGAAATACGCTGCACTGCCAGCGTATCTCTTTAGTAAATGTCAAAAACACTTTTACTCTTGCCTGTGCGCTGTGAGTCATGGCGCACAGGCTTGGAAAATCAGCCCCAGTGTATTCATTTGTTAAACATTCAAGTATAGGAATCTCAACTACAAACGGCTTATGTGTAAACATACTGTAATATTGCATCAACTCCAAGGGATCCTGACTATGACCCTGTGTTAATCTGAGACTGCTGTGTGTTGACAAACCGTTAATGATTTCTTTAATCAGAGGAAAGCTGTAGCCTTCTCAAAGATGTAAAACTAGACACAACAAATTGAACAATTCCACCTTAATGTTTTACAAAAATGCTTTACATTTTAACCACATCACTGCCACAAATGTACAGTATATTGATTACATTCATTTAACAAATATTTTTGTATTTGGTGTTTTCAAAATATCTATATAGATTTATTGAATATAGAAAGCACTCCTCTATGCTATGTATAATCTTTCATAGTATGAAGCCAGACTGCAACTTCCAGTTTCACTGCTGGAGAATTCTGTCATCAGCAGTGAATTATGTGAACAGTGATTGCATGGCCAGTGAGATCTGACACATGCAACATGTATCCATTAGGCTGGCCATGAACGTTTTAAAATTTTTGTTGTTTTTTGTTCAAATAGTAGGTTGAACTACAAAATGTAACTGCTGAATTATACTATACTTTATTGTTTTCTTCTGACAGAGAGCATTCCCTGCATGCAGAATACAATGATCAGTGCTGCCAGTTATAGGCTGTTTGTATACAAGTCAATCGATAGATCGGCTTGTGTACAACCAGCTCAACCATACATGGATCCTAATTTTTCTAGTCCCTGCCAAATCAGCCGAACTTCGATCCTTGTGACAGGCTTTAGTTACATAGTTACATAGTTAGTCAGGTTAAAAAAAGACACAAGTCCATCTAGTTCAATTATAAAAAAAATAAACAAACAAAATAAAAAACACAGTACAATCCCATACACCCAACTCCATACCCACAGTTGATCCAGAGGAAGGCAAAAAACCCCAGCAGAGCGATGATCCAATTTGCTACAGGAGGGGAAAAAAATCCTTCCTGATCCCCCGAGAGGCAATCGGATTTACCCTGGATCAACTTTACCTACAAATCTTAGTACTCAGTTATATCATGTGCATTTAGGAAAGAATCCAGGCCTTTCTTAAAGCAATCTACTGAGCTGGCCAGAACCACATTTTTGTAGCTCTTACTGTGAAAAAAACCTTTCCGTATTTGGAGGTGAAATCTCTTTTCCTCCAGACGTAAAGAGTGCCCCCTTGTCCTTAGTGTTGACATTAAAGTGAATAACTCAACACCAAGTTCACTATATGGACCTCTTGTATATTTGTAAATATTGATCATATCCCCCCTTATTCTCCTCTTTTCAAGAGTGAATAAATTCAAATTGTCTAATCTTTGCTCATAGCTGAGCTCCTCCATGCCTCTTATCAGTTTGGTTGCCCTTCTCTGCACTTTCTCCAGTTCTCTGATATCCTGCATCAACACTTCATTACATTGATTGCTTTCTTCAGGACTTTTGGTTCAATCCCATTGTCCACTCTACACTGTGCTGTCTGCTGTCTTCGAGACTCTCATTCACTGCATGCATTATCTTACTCGTGTGGCTCAGTCCTTCCCAAGTGTTCCAGTACTTCATTGCACATATACAGTGCCTTGTAAAAGTATTCACCCCCCTTGGCATTTTTCATGCTTTGTTGTCTCACAACCTGGAATTAACATGAATTGTTTAAGGATTTGCATCATTTAATTTACAGAACTTAAAATATTATGAATATTTTTTTTTTATCGTGAAGCAAACAACAAATAGGTCAAAATAACAGAAACGGTCAATGTGCATAACTAAAGTCAATACTTTGTTGAGCCACCTTTTGCAGCTATTACAGCTCCAAGTCGCTTTGGATAAGTCTATGAGCTTGCCACATCTTACCACTGGGATTTTTGCCCATTCCCCCTTGCAAAACTACTCCATCTCCTTCAAGTTGGATGGTTTGTGCTAGTGAACAGCAATCTTTAAGTCTGACCACAGATTTTCTATTGGATTGAGGTCTGGGCTTTTACTAGGCCATTCCAACACATTTACATGTTTCCCCTTAATCCACTCTGGTGTTTCTTTAGCAGTGTGTTTGGGGTCATTGTCCTTCTGGAAAGTGAATCTCCATCCTAGCCTCAAATCACACACAGAGTGGTACGTGTTTTGCTCAAGAATATCCCTCTATTTAGCACCATCCATCTTCTCCCCAACTCTGACCAGTTTCCCAGTCCTGACTGCTAAAAACCATCCCCACAGCATGATGCTGCCACCACTATGTTTCACTGTGGGTATGGTGTTCTTTGGGTGATGTGATGTGTTGGGTTTGTGACAGACATAGCGTTTTCTTTAATGGCCAACAAGTTCAATTTTAGTCTCATCAGATCAGACCAGAGCACCTTTCTCCATACATTTTGGGAGCCTCCCACATGCCTTTTCGCAAACTAAAAATGTGCCATTTTGTTTTGTGCTGAAAGTGGCTTTCTTCTGGTCACTCTGCCATAAAGCCCAACTCTATGGAGCGTACGGCTTTTTGTCATCCTATGAACAAATACTCCAGTCTCTGCTGTGGAACTCTGCAGCTCCTCCAGGTTTAATTTAGGTCTCTGTGCTGCCTCTCTGATTCACGCCCTCCTTGCCTGGTCTGTGATTTTTGGTGTGTGGCCATCTCTTGGCAGGTTTTCTGTTGTGCCATGTTCTTACCATTTGGTTATCATAGATTTGATGGTGCTCCTAGGGATCAACAACGATTTGGATTTTTTTTTATACCCTATCCCTGACTTGTACTTCTCAACAACATTGTCCCTTACTTGTTTGGAGAGTTCCTTGGTCTTCATGGCAGCGTTTGGTTAGTGGTGCCTCTTGCTTAGTTGTTGCAGCCTCTGGGGCCTTTAAAAAAGTTGTGTATATTGTGACAGGAAGTCAGGCAAATCTGTGGGTGTTTTCACAGACGGGAGATACATGTCTGCCTTGTTTAGACAATTCACCAATTACTATTAGGTGTCGGCTGCAGAAATAGCCAGAAAGGTTTAGGGCGTTGGAAAACTTCAGCTGTTCAGAATGAGGCAATTAAGGCCCCTGTAAGTTATCCAAAGGATGACTACTGATTGATGCATCCTGAGGCTTTTTGAGTTAAGGAGAGCAGTCAGAAAGACTTCTAAAGAGGTGAGGTGGTTGTTGATTTTTCTGTGTGATAAAAATCAAAAAGACTATTGTTTCTCTGCTGTATGACCAGCAGTGTCTGCCCAACAGTAGGCTGTCCCAGACTCCATAGGTAGGTTCCTGTGTTGTGAAGGTAGACGCCCCAAGTGGCCAGGGTTTATTTTATGTTTTGTTTTGTTTATGCTGTTTTGATGCTTGCACTTGTATCCAGGAATATGGAAGAATAAACCATATCCTTTGTTTTCAACCATCCTCAACTGCCTTTCTGTATAGTTCAGCATGTAGTGAACCCATCCAGGGGGTCACACACACCTGCTACCGAGCGAATCCCTCACAGTATGCTCTATAGCAGTTTTCCCGACAAGAAAACTGCCTGGGGAAAATAGAGAACCTGCTCTCTATTTTCCCGTCGGAATTCCGGCCAGAGTTTTTCCTGACGAGAAAACCGGCCGTCTGTATGCTTACATGTTCCATGATAAACCCACGCATGCTCGATAAGAGTAGATCATGTCGATGATGTCACCGCTTTCTTGCCATTCAAAAGAACGGTGGTTCTTTCGAATGCCCGTCTGTATACACGGCAAGCTTGCCAGGAATCCTGTCAGCAAAACCAACGTTTTTTTCCTGATGGATTCCCGGCCATGTGTACAGGGCTTAAGATGTATTCATTTATACGCACTTTCATACATCAAGATAAAAAAAAAACAGATCTAGATTACAACACACATTGTTCTGTGCTGGGACTCAATAAATGCATCTCTATGGGTAAACCTAGTTGCTGCAGGAATTCGCTTTTTGGATAAGAGGAGTTTTGAATTTCATACTGGCTAGCGAACTCTTGCCTTAACAATAATAATTTGAATTATAATCATAATTATCCTCGCTACCATATCACTACATTGTCCACTCAATACCAAGTATGCTTTTTTCATATTTGGAAGTACATTTTATTGAATCACAGGGTAGGACCTCCGTTACACAATACAGTGGGAGGAAAGCACCTTGTACAGACATGTGCATGGCATTGAGGGACCAACAGGAGGTTGGACAAAGCAGGACCAACTTGTTAATATAAATTAAAATGCGCTGGAGGAGCTTTAAATGATAACTAAAGACGTGAGCAGGCACCTTCTTATACCAGTTCACCTCAACTGATGTGGGTACAGATTTTCTTAAATGAAATTATTTTTCTGATTGCCTGGGTACAATGTTTGCTTGTTGCATGAGCAGTTTTAATTGCTACCTGAAATTGCTCTGTAAATACACATTCACTGTTGCAGTCAGAAAGGATTTTATTATACAGAACAATATACTGCTTGCTTTTTGGGAAAACGTATTGAGTAAAAATGATTTCATTATGTATATCAAAATGCCTATTGTTTATATTCTAAAAGCATGCTCCAAGTTTGAAATATACAGTATTTGGTGATTTTGTTTTTCTAATAATCTTGTACAGTATTTTTAAAAATGCTTTTAATTACTGGAAATTATATTGCTCATGATGCGTCATCTATGACAACATAAAGTAATTTTTTAAAAGGATGTTTATATTCAAATGAGCAAAACCCAGATAGAATGTGGGACGATTACATTTTCAAAACTTGTCATCACCATAACCAATTGACATTTGTGGTTCATGTGAAAGTACACTGGGAAATGCAAGGGATGTGGTAGATGTTAAAAAGTCTCATCGTGGGTTGCTGTAAAAAGTTGTAGTAAAAAAAAAAAAGCAGTGATCTCTAAAAATAGACTATTCAGATAGTTCTTCTGTAATATTAATTTCTTCAGATCCCAAGCATGCAACATGAGTTATAGACCATAGAACCCAGGACACATTACCAGGGCCGGCGCTAGTTCAAGGCAACCAGGGAACTTGCCTAACGGCGCCAGGACAGTCGCCCGCCCGATCGTAGAGCGGTAGTCAGCAGTGATGCCAGTGTCTGTGCGGGCAGCGGGCGGCATCTGAAGGAACTGACAGCGCAGCTCTCACACACAGCTCAGCCACAGAGCCGTGCGCCCCCCACGGACTACTCCTCCTCTGCCAGCCATAGGTGTCTGTCTGCCCAGTGAGGTAAGGGGGGAGCTGCGTGCCGCTGTCAGGATGGCCCTTCCTCCCCCTTTCTCATGTCGGGCATGTCTGCAGCACGGGACAGGAGAGAAGAAACCTTGCTTGTTCTTCTTCCCTCCCAATTGTCCACAGCGGAGAGAGAGAACCACGCTGTCCATGACCACCAGAGAGAGCAGGTCAGTTTCACTGGGCAGTGTGGGCACAATAGGAGACAGACAGTACTATCATTGTTCTCTATCTATCTACATATATCATGTGGTATCTCTCTGTATAGTGATGGTGTGTGTGTGCACGTGTACTTGTGGCGGGGGCTGCAAAATGCACCTTCGCCTGAGTTGGCAAAAATCCTTGCACCGGCCCTGATGGCGGTGACCCGCTCAGTTTTCCGTCCTGTTCCCCTGGCGGTGCTGGCGCCGTAAGGCAAGTTCCCTAGTTTCCTTGCACTAGCGCCGGGCCTGCATACACCACACAATATTGTGATATTTTAATAAAGTTAGAGCCCTTTCACACAGGCGTTCAGTCCAGATCTGTCTGTCAGTTTTTCAGATTGATCCAGACTGAACTACAGTGTAACAGTGTGCATTGTTTAAAGCAGGGGTCCCAAACTGGCGGCCCTTCAGATGTTGCAAAACTGCAAAACTAAATAAATCCAACTTATCTCTTGGTCCCCTGTCTTACCATGAGTACTTCTGCACTAGGGTTGTCCCGATACCGATACTAGTATCGGTATCGGCACCGATACCAAGCAAATGCTCCAGATGCCTGACCTGATACTTGGTCGGCAGGCGGACTCAGTCGGCGGAGTCGGCATCTGTGTCAGTAGGCGGAGCAGGCAAGTGGCGTCGGTGGGCGGAGCAGGCAAGCAGCGTCGGTGGATGGAGCAATCAGGCGGCGTCAGTGGGCGGAGCAAACAGACGGTGTCGGTGGGCGAAGAAGAAATGCGGCCTCAGTGGGCGGAGCAGGGGGAGCGGGCGGAGCTGGGGGAGTGGTCAAACTGCCCCAGTATGCAGAGCAGGGGGAGCGGGCGGAGCTGGGGGAGTGGTCGGATGCCTCAGTGTGCAAAGCATGGGGAGCGGGCGGAGCTGGGGGAGTGGTCGGAGGGTTTTGACTCCGGTGACCAGGCCTTGAGTACAGTTAAGTGTGTTTTATCTCCTATCCGGTGTGTAGCATGTGAGGGGGTGGAAGGAACATGTGTCAAGTGTGTGGGTCTACCAACATGTGAATGTTTTGTGTCATCCACAGATGTGCTGGAGGGAGCTGGGCCGTCATCGGCTGCTGGGCGACCCACGGCCTCCCCAGAGGAGTGTGCCCACACCTCTCCTCTAGAGGAAGTGGTGGAGGAGCATGCGGACGTGGAGGAAGTTTTATACCTCGTGGAGGATCCCATCATCCCTGCACCCTCCCAACCCTCCTCCCCCATCAGGGGAAGCCCCTCACCCTCCTCCCCCATCAGGGCTAGCCCCTCACCCTCCTCCATCATCAGAGAAAGCCCCTCAAGAGCCTCCCCGTACACACGGCCCCAAGCCTCTCCTGCCCCCCGGAAGGCTACCCGCAAAACTAGGGGTGTTCCTGAGGCCATCCAGAAAACTCATGCCATGGATCAAGCCAGCCAGACCCGCCATATAGGCCCAAACATACAGGCCCAAAACAACAGCATCCAGGATGTCAGTGGCAACTGTGCTGCGATGGTGACCTGCCTTGGCGAGCTGCAGACCACCACAGCAGGCCTTGTGGCAGAAGTCAGGAGCCTCACAGTGGCGGTAGAGGCAAATACTGCTGCCATCGAGGCGGAGGAGAGGCATACCAGGCTGCTGCAGGCGGAGACTAATGCGGTCCTTGCCCGCATTGTCCTGGCGTTGGAGGGCAGGCAGCACACCAGGGAGATACCAGGGGATGCTCCCCCACCTCCTGAGGTTATGAGCATTTTATTTTGTAATTTTTAGCTCAGGTTATGAGCTTTTTATTTTGTATTATTAGCTCAGGTTATGAGCATTTTATTTTGTATTATTAGCTCAGGTTATGAGCATTTTATGTAGTGTATGCACACGGTCAGTAGTGCTGCTACAGTGTGACTGGTGTGTGAATGTGGGGGTGGCACTCCTGCCAGTAAGGTTTGTCACCCTGGGTCATCGGGGAGAAGTTATCCCCACGGCCGTGTGAATGTGGTATGAATGGACAGCAACATGATTGGAGCCTTGGCGCGGCGTTGCTGCTCCCAAGTCCTGCATGCCGGACTTGGGCTAATCCAATGTGATGGGCATGTGGTGTGTGTGATCTAGGGACCACAGTGGTGTGCATGCAGGCATTGTCCATGTGCCATGATGAATGTGTGTGTTTAACATCCAAAGATGCCTACCACGAGGACCCTCCTGACTGCTCTTCCCTCAGCAGATGGGGTAGCCTCGGGCAGGGGGGGAATGTGTGGTTGGGGGTTCAGGTCATCACATATGTCAATCTCCAGGCCCTTTCTCATGGCGTAGTTGTGCAGCACGCAACATGCACCGATGATCTGGCACACAAAGTTTGGGGAATACAACAGGGCCCCTCCGGGCGGGGAAATGGAGTGTTGCCAGTACCTTGACCAGTGGCTGCACTGCATGTGAGCGTCCCGTCTGGCTGGTGATTTTATCATGCAGGGCTGTGGCTAATTCCAGGATGGCATCAGGGCTGAATCGGAAGATGCGATACACCTCCGATTCCCCCATTCCAAAGACGTTCATGCGCGTTCGGTATATCCTCTTCTGTGCCCTCCTCCGTGCCTGTGGACGCAGTAGTGCTATGACCATGGCTGCCCCTGGCATACAGATGTGTTGTCCTGCAAGTGTGGTTGCTCAGCTCGTCCGTAACGGTGCTGCTGCTGACATGTGCACAGCTGTTGCCGGGTTGCACCTCCTTTATGGGGAAAAACTTTGTGCCGGACGTACACCTTATGCGCACCTCGCGCAGAATGCGTCGGGCGCACTCACGTTCGTGAATCGACGTATTTCCCTCATTTGCATATTTAAATAGCTAATTAATGGGAGCAGCACCGTGCGCCAAGCCCATATTTGCGCCTACGCTACTCCGGTTTATGCAAGCTACGTCGGCGTAGGGTGGCCAGTTTTTAGGCGTATATTGGTTTGTGACTCTGGCGCACACATACGGCGGCGCACATTTGCACTTACGTTGGCGTAACTTGCTTTACGACGGCGCAAGTGCTTTGTAAATCTGGGCCTTGGTGTCTAAATACTTATTGCCTAAATACTTTGTGCCGAAAGATGTCCCTTTTTTACATCTACAAAAGTTGGGAGGTATGGAGAAAAATGAAAAATTCCATAGCTTCTAATTAATTATATTGCACTTTTTATTAAATCATATCTGAGTAAAGTGAATCTGATTTGCCCTGTTTAGGTTTATACTTACTAATATCAGTGTAATGTCGATTTGTATTATGCGGGTCCTGGAAAAATAGTCAGGATGTCACTAACATGTTATGTGTGCTGTCATTAATTCATTCCACTATGCTGTTTTGCTTTTACAAATGTTTCAACATTTAAGAACATCTGTTACAGTAGGTCTTTATCTCTGTCTGTACCTCTATAAGGAGAGTTTATATCCATCTATTTTCTTAGTGAGCCCTGTCTCTGAGACAAAAAATTGTGCGTTGTCACCCAAACTGGATACAAGGGCGAGTTCAGAAGGTAGTGATAAACGGGGAGTAATCAGAAGGGTCAGGGGTGGGTAGTGGGGTCCCCCAGGGTTCTGTGCTGGGACCACTTCTACTTAATTTGTTCATAAACGACCTGGAGGATGGGATAAACAGTTCAATCTCTGTATTTGCAGATGACACTAAGCTAAGCAGGGCAATAAGTTGTCTGCAGGATGGGTTGGGCAACTACATGGCAAAGAGGTTTAATGTAGAAAAAATTCAATAATGTATTTGGGTGGCAAAAATATAAATGCAACTTATACAATTGGTGGAGAACCTCTGGGGGAATCTAGGATGGGAAAGGACCTGGGGGTCCTAGTAGATGATAGGCTCAGCAATAGTATGCAATGCCAAGCTGCTGCTAACAAAGCAAACAGAATATTGGCATGCATTAAAAGGGGATTAACTCCAGAAATAAAATGATAATTCTCCCGCTCTACAAGATTTTGGTCCAGCCGCATCTACAGTATGCCGTCCAGTTCTGGGCACCAGTCCTCAGGAAGTATATATAAAGTGTATATATTGCGCCAAACCAAGTGAGCTTCTGGGCAGCCAGCACAACAAAAGATAATTGTGAAAACAGTGTAAGAATAAAATGCAGCGCCCAAACCAAAAGGGCCTCACTGGAGGGAGAACCCTGTATAATAATAGTGACGTGAAAAAAGTGTAATCTTACAAAACACTATACTAGATCATTAAATCACCAAAATCTAGTGATAATTCCAGTAATAAGTGCATTCCTTATCAAGCTGAGCTAAGGAAAAGAACACTGTGGAGAAGGGAACTTTCGAATCAAATCTTGGCCTTAGTTGGCATAATGAATTAGCATGTGTCTACAGTGAGTTGTGCGTGTAACATAATAAGCTATACCTCCCGTGCAAGGGTATGGTGCACAGCACAAATATATATATATAGGTGCAAAAAATCAATAAATAATACTGTTCAACATGCATATAGACAGTCCATGCACCAATAGGTGTAGAAACACAAAAATTCCTCTTGAGTGGAGATACAAAATATCAACAGTGGAATCCTCAATGATAGTATGGTAAGAATGGACACCCTTACCGGACAAGATGGACTCACACTACACCATACGGTGGGGGAGTCTTTCAGGCCTGTATGGACCGGTTGTCCTCTCTGGTCACCTCCAGTTGTTAGCTTTGCGGTGTGTTGTGTCCAAGGATTCGCTGAGGTTTTCCACTGAGGTTTTCCGGTGAGAAGAGTGAGTTCCGTGATAGTACTCAATTATTGTTGTATTGAGGAATAAAAAAGAAAAAACTCCTCATAGTGTAAAAAATGTAATGCACTTCACAGTAATAACACATGAGTGAAAAAATTGGTAAAATAAAGTAAAATTCACAGCAATGTCCCATGAGTGAAGATATGAAATAAAAATAAAGTCCAAAAAATCCAAACTATAAGTCGCACTTGTATAAAAAACAGCAACAAAAACACACAATGACTCTACCACCTAAAATGGAGAGTACGTTCCCAATGGTGTGCAGTAAGTGATGATAAGGTCAGCGTACCCGACCGGTTTCGTCTAAAAAAGACATCAACAGGGGTGTATAGCTGAACCCCAGCTTCTGACTGCACTTAAATAGCCTGTACCCACCTGGATGTGTCTTTCACCTCCTCCGCCATCTCCCTGTTAGCGTGCGTGTCACTGGTCTTTCACTTCCGGGTGTCTGCGTTCCAACTGCCGGAAATATCGATATGGGGATAGTGGCCAAATAAACATATAAAGTGTGCCAATATCCAATAGTTTAATGGCTGGGTAGTCCCTCTCCCGTCCTCGTACTCAAACGAGGGGATCAGAATATCTGGTACCGGTGATTCAGGGGGAGTGGACAAGGCGGACGTCATGACGCCCAGCGCCATGCGTTCCACCTTGCGATCCACATAAGCTGAACATCGCTCGTCACATCCTCCTGCTAAACTCTGACGTAAGGGTGAATTGCTCCGCCCAAGTGGGAGTGGCGACGTACGCCGTGCGCTCCACTCTATGAATCGCCTTCATTTGTGTGTAAACCGATCCTATAACCCACAAGTCTGGTAACAGTGAAGTGTGACAGCATATGTAATTCACCTTACACAGATAACGGATCCCTGGAGTTCATTGAGGGATAGATAAAGAACTATTGGAAAGTCTGTACTGGATATAAAAATATAAATACCAGTCTCAATGGAGTGACTAGATAGTTAACCCTTAACTGTCATAAAGACACATATAGAGTCTAAATCATCTCAAGGAGAATGGGGAGGCGGGACGAAAGCAACTATAGACACGTCAAGATGGATCCTAGGCTGGTAGTTATTTAGAGGTAAACAAAAGAAGTAAACATGGTAAATTTAAAAAAGGAATTTAAAAAGGAAGAGAAAAAAAGAGGGTATCATGATTGGTTAATGAAGGCATTTACATCCCATTCGACGTTTAGGTGTTAGGTATGGTTGTTTATAACTTTTGAGTTGATAAATCCAGAATACCTCCAACTTGGATACTCTAATGCTAGGTTCCCCCCTCCAATGAGGAACAAATTTGTCAATAATTTGGAAGTTAGTGCCAACCACCTTCTTATTGTGCTTCTCAAGGTAATGCCTGGGTACCGTATGTTTGGTACATCCCTTGATAATTTTGGCAATATGTTCACCTACCCTTGTGGAAAAACTGCGTATGGTGCGTCCAACATACTGTTTTCCACAAGGGCAGGTGATAAGATAGACCAAGTGAGTAGTGGCACATGTAAAGAAGTGTTTCATTTCGAACTCTCTTCCAGTACAGGTGGAACTGAAACCAGTTGTCTTTTTTCTGCTGCTCACATTATTCAGACAGACTTTACATCGTCTGCAAGGGTGAAACCCTTTGGTGAGTGGAAAAAAGGAAGGCTTGGTTGGGGGATTAGAGATATTTGGGGCGATCTGATTTTTCAGAGATCTAGCTCCTCTATAGATTACCCCTGCCCTATCAGGGAGTGAAGGCCCTAAAATGTTGTCGCTCTTCAAAACCTTCCAGAGTTTGCCAATGATCTCTTTGATTTGTCTATGTTGAGTCGAGAATGCAGTGAAGAAGGAATTTTTAAACCTCCCATCTTGAGCCGGTTTTTGTTTCTCTATTGTTAATGTACTACGCTCAATTGAAGTAATCCTATCGATCTCTTCATCCACTTCCAGACCGGAGTATCCTTTATCAATGAATCTATTTTTTAAGATCTGAGCCTGGGTGTGAAAATCTGTAATGTTAGAACAGTTACGTCTAATGCGTAGCAGCTGACTGCGTGGCACTGAATTTAGCCAGGCTGGGTGGTGACAACTGTCCGTTGGAATGTACCCATTCCTATCTGTACTTTTAAAATAGGTCTTAGTTGTCAGTTGGTTTCCTTGGGCCTGAATTTCCAAGTCCAAAAAGTGGATACTGGAAAAGCTTGCCTCATATGAGAGACTAATTCCAGCCTCGTTATGATTGAGGATGGACATAAATTGATCCAGGGACTGTTGATCTCCTCTCCATAGGAGGAGGATGTCATCAATGTATCGAACCCAGAGAACTATCTCTGGTCGATTGAGGGCATAGACGACATCCTCCTCCCACTTGGCCATAAAGATATTAGCCAAACTGGGGGCAAATTTGGCCCCCATGGCTACCCCTTTTTGTTGTAGGTAGAAGTCTCCGTTATACCAAAAGTAATTATGAGAGGTGGCAAACCTCAGTAAATCCAGAATAAATTGTTTCTGTATATTGGGAAGATGATCGACTCTTCCCAAAAAACACTCTACTGCTTGAAACCCTAGTTCGTGGGCTATATTAGTATATAGGGAAGCGACATCCGCTGTTACCAGCATGATGTCATCACTATATACTATGTCTTGAAGACGTGCAATAGTGTGTCTTGTATCCTTGAGGTATGAAGGGATATTTTTAACAATTGGTTGTAAATGGAAATCGATGTATTTACCCAAACGTGAAGTTACCGAATTAATCCCACTTATGATGGGTCGTCCGGGAGGGTGTGTACTGTCCTTGTGGATATTTGGAAGATAGTACATTACAGGAATGCGCGGTCCTTTAGGTATAAGGTAAGCACGTTCTTTCTTATCCAGGATTCCACTTCGCGAACCCACATCTATGAGCTTGGTCAGGGAAGCCTTAAACCTCGAAGTGGGGTTGGAAGGGATCCTGGAATAGGTCTCAACATCACCCAAAATGTTCAACATTTCATCATGGTAAGCGGACTTGTCTAGAACCACGATGCCGCCCCCCTTATCAGCGGGGCGGATTACGAGGTCTTTACGTTCGCATAGGCTCTTAAGACCGATCTTAATATTCGGGTCCAAGTATGTCTTTTTCAAGGGAAGTTCCTCTAGGTCTTTGAGGACCAGATCTCTAAAAACCTTGACACTGGGAGCCATTGGGCATGAAGGGTTGAAGAGAGATGGGTTGGAGAGTCCTGTATGTACAATCTGAGAAGAGATCTCTGGGAAGTTGGATCTACCAGGATTACTAATGAAATATCTCTGAATGTTTAATTTTCTAACATATTTTTGAACGTCTATAAATGTATCAAACTTATTTAATGCTCTAGGGGGGACAAATTTCAAACCTTTATCTAAAACGGCTTTTTCTGCTTTAGGAAAGTTCA
The DNA here is from genome assembly GCA_029574335.1 of Rana kukunoris. NCBI lineage: Eukaryota > Metazoa > Chordata > Amphibia > Anura > Ranidae > Rana > Rana kukunoris. The sequence goes on from CM056057.1 coordinate 170,434,970, forward strand.
ACTCGGCTCAAATTAAAAATGCCCGCTCCTACTATACTCTTCGTCTTTTTCGACCGGGCACGTCGCCCCCCTCTCGAGCCCTGCTTTGTTCTCCCCCTCTGGGGAAGTCTTCCTGACCCCGATGAAAATCCCCTGGGTAGGTGGACCTGGGTTGATTTTGATTGTAGTGGTAAGGGGACTTTACGTAATGATCATCCTCCCTCTCCATGTAACCATAACGGTGATCATAAGGTCTCTCCACATGGTGACTCCTAGGGGTGGGGGGCCCATTTCTTCCGCGTCCAGGGGTGCTCTGATGGTTCCTAGAGTAGGATCCATAATGGTTTCTCTGATCATATGGGGATTGGTCGTATGTCCGTCTCTCTGGAGATCGGTCTCTTTGATTCCTGGGTCTGCCCCGGGGACCTTTCCCTTTTCCCCTATTGTTAGAAGATTGTCCTCCTTGGTACATGTTAGGGGTTCTGGGTCCACCCGACCTATTATTATGCGTCATATTCCTAATAGGGGGAATAGGCATAGGAGTTGGTTGAGAGAATGATAGAACTTTGGCTTCACTAGTTGAAGGTTGTGTTACCTCCATATCTGTATTCTGGGACTCCGTGTTGGTGTTCATGTTATCTTTATTTTGCCAGCTAAAGACACAGCCGGTTTTTAAGTCGGCAGTATCCCTGGCATACTTCTTTTGTTTCTTCACTTTTTGTTCGCGTTCTTCTTTTTCTAAATGTTTTTTTAGGTTAAGGGATAGTGTGTTATATTCAGATGTGGATTTGGACAGTATGAGCTTGTCCTTGATTTCTTTAATTTCTCTATCAAGAATAACCATTCTGGACTTTTTCCTTTCTGTTAAAAAAATCAATAGGGAAATGCCCTGTTCATTAAAAAATTGGTACCAGGACCCTAGGTCGGGATCCCCTTGTTGGGGGTGAACATCCCACCTGAGTCCTCTGGGAACCATACGTTCTTTGGTATACTGTTCCAAGAACGCAATGTCCCACTGCAGATGTAACTCTGAAGTCATCACATTTTTTAATCTCATAAATAAACCTCCTAATTCTGAGTCGGTATTAAGAATCGAAAATATTTCCTCAGCATTAAAGGTCCGACTACTGCGATAGTCAAATATATCCATTGGAATGAATATGTGGTTGCTGCAATATAGAAATCTAAGTGTCCAAAAAATATATATAATGTGTATATATTGCGCCAAACCAAGTGAGCTTCTGGGCAGCCAGCACAACAAAAGATAATTGTGAAAACAGTGTAAGAATAAAATGCAGCGCCCAAACCAAAAGGGCCTCACTGGAGGGAGAACCCTGTATAATAATAGTGACGTGAAAAAAGTGTAATCTTACAAAACACTATACTAGATCATTAAATCACCAAAATCTAGTGATAATTCCAGTAATAAGTGCACTCCTTATCAAGCTGAGCTAAGGAAAAGAACACTGTGGAGAAGGGAACTTTCGAATCAAATTCCAATCTTGGCCTTAGTTGGCATAATGAATTAGCATGTGTCTACAGTGAGTTGTGCGTTTAACATAATAAGCTATACCTCCCGTGCAAGGGTATGGTGCACAGCACAAATATATATATATAGGTGCAAAAAATCAATAAATAATACCGTTCAACATGCATATAGACAGTCCATGCACCAATAGGTGTAGAAACACAAAAATTCCTCTTGAGTGGAGATACAAAATATCAACAGTGGAATCCTCAATGATAGTATGGTAAGAATGGACACCCTTACCGGACAATATGGACTCACACTACACCATACGGTGGGGGAGTCTTTCAGGCCTGTATGGACCGGTTGTCCGCTCTGGTCACCTCCAGTTGTTAGCTTTGCGGTGTGTTGTGTCCAAGGATTCGCTGAGGTTTTCCACTGAGGTTTTCCGGTGAGAAGAGTGAGTTCCGTGATAGTACTCAATTATTGTTGTATTGAGGAATAAAAAAGAAAAAACTCCTCATAGTGTAAAAAATGTAATGCACTTCACAGTAATAACACATGAGTGAAAAAATTGGTAAAATAAAGTAAAATTCAAGGATGTATTGGAAATGGAGAGAGTACAAAGAAGGGCAACAAAGCTAATAAAGGGTCTGGACGATATTAGTTATAAGGAAAGGTTGCAAGCACTGAACTTACTCTCTCTGGAGAAGAGACGCTTGAGAGTGGATATGATTTCAATTTACAAATACCGTACAGGTGACCCCACAATAGGGATAAAACTTTTTTGGCGAAAGGGAGTTTAACAATACACGTGGCCACTCATTAAAATGAGAAGAAAATAGGTTAAACCTTAAACTACGTTGAGGGTTCTTTACTGTAAGGCCTTGTACACACGATGGGATTTATCCGATGGAAACGGTCCGACGGACCGTTTCCATCGGATATGTCCGCCGGACTGTTTGATCCGATGGCTGTACACACCATCGGATCAAATTCCCCCGCCGGCGGACAGCGCGGTGACGCGGCGGTGACGTTGACGCCGCCACGTCACCGCACCAGGAAGTAAACACTTCCACGCGCATGCGTCAAATCCATTCACAGTACTAACCAGCGGACATATCCGACGGGCAGCTCTCCAGCGGAAAAGTTCCAAAGCATGCTTTGAAACTTTTCAGCTGGAGGAATCCGGCCAAAACTGTCCGTTTGCCCATACAGACGAGGGGATTTTTCGGCTGAAATGGTCCGTCGGACCATTTTCAGCGGATTTATTCCCTAGTGTGTACAAGGCCTAAGGCCACGTACACACGATCAGACCAAACCGATGAGACTGGTCTGACGGACTGTTTTCATCGGACCACCGCTGAAGTGGTCTGATGGTCTGATGTGCGTACACACCATCAGTCCAAAATCCCAGAAAGCGGGGACGTAGAACACAACGATGTGCTGAAAAAATGAAGTTCAAAGCTTCCAAGCATGCGTAGACTTGATTCTGAGCATGAACGGGTTTTTGGTCCGATGCTTTTGTGTACTAACCATCGTTTTGGTCCGACTAACAGGTGTCCATCGGACAGATTTGGCAAGGATGTGGAATTCCCTTCCACAGGTGGTGGTCTCAGTGGGGGGGATCGATAGTTTAAAGAAACTATTAAATAAGCACCTAAATGCTTGTTGCTGAACCCCTGCTTCTTTTGTGGCACCCTTAAATGAGGAGGAGCCCTAACCTCAGTGTGGGACTGAGAGACTGTCGGTGAGCCTGTTGTTTATATACCAGGACTATGAACACTTTGCTTTATTTTTGCTGATGAAATCTATTTGTGTTTACCTGTTTTGGAGAATCCAATATAGACTGTTTATTTCTGCTGATCTTGGGCCCTCATATGACTATATATTTTTATCTATATATAGACATATTTAGATCTACTTTAACTGTTTTTGGATGCACCAAACAGATAAATAATATGGACTTTTACTATGCAGGCAACAATTCAATAAATAGTGCCTTTTACAGCATTTAAAAATAAACTGGGAAAAAGAAAAAAAAAGTTAGTGTAACATGCTGATAGGAACAGATGTTACTCAGCATCACACATGCTGCTTGCTACTGCTCACTTCTAAGGTCTGCTACCGGCACAGACGCAGGAATAACAGATGGAAATTAGAGGGCCACCTGGTTCCAAATGAAATTGTGTTATCTCCCTGCGATAAATAAAACAAGATTCCCATGTAACACAGAATCACTTTACAGTGAAGATGAAGTCTGCCATGTAAAATGCAGCTGTGGCTGGAATGTGACAAATGTAAACTGATTTGCATTAGTTTGCAAAAATGATTCATATATATATATATATATATATATATATATATATACATATATATATATATATAAATAATTTTTATATAATGTATTTTGTTCCATGATTTAGCTTAAGATGGAGAGTCTTTATAAGCAGAAACTGTTATCTTGATTGCCAAAGGAATGTTTGTTTTGCTATATATTAGTGTAAAATGGTAGCATTACCTTCAGTAATTTTTTTTTAACTTTCCATCTATTAAATATTCTGCCTTGTTGTTTTAACTTTGGATAGTAAAACATTATTTTTTCTGCCAGTAAATACCTTATGCAGCCCACTTCCTGTTTCTTGTCTGGTAAAAGGCCTAGGCTAATGACATCATGCACTCTCGTGAGAGTTTGCCAGGAAGGGAGGGGGGAAGAATCATAAAAGGGCCAAAGAAAGCTACAGAGCTGCAGGTGTGCCTCTGTGTCTTCAGCTGCCCACATTTGAAATGGATGCAGCCAGACTTAGTGGAGGGAGATTTCTGCAGCATATTTTGGCAAGTACAGAATTTACAGTATATAAAAAATAATATGCAAAGTGGTTGGAGGGAAGCTTCAGAATGGGGCCGCCCTGGGTGCCACACACTGGGGTGGTGTCAGGCTGGCGCTCCCCCTCCGCGACTGAAGCGATGACAGCGCACAGGGTGGGTTTAGGCAGCGACGCGGTGACAGGCAAGCTGTAGTGGCAATCCAAGGGGGGGTGGGGGTGCAGGGTGACACCACCACACCAGCAACTCCCTTCTCTAACGGCCACTGGCTGTATGAGAGGTCCTGGATGTCTCACACAGACACAGCCAAGCAGAGTGAAGCCGCCTTCCCTTCCTCTCTGTTTATGTTTGTATGTGCCATGCTGATCTGAGATACTAAATGGCGGGTCTGCACTGAAGGAAGGGGGTCTGCACTGAAGGTAGGGGGTCTGCACTGAAGGTAGGAGGTCTGCACTAAAGGGGGGTCTGCACTTAAAGTAGGGGTTCTGCACTACAGGGAGGGGGTCTTCACTGTGAAGGGGGGTCTACACTAAAGGAGGTCTGCACTGAAGGGAGTGCCAATGACGGCGCGATCACAAATGTAAACAGGTCAAATGTAAACAGGTTATCTCTCTCCTCTTCTCACACCATTGCAGCGTGAGAGAAGAGGAGAGAGATTAGTGCCCAGCAGTGCCCCATCTGTGTCCCAGCAGTGCCATCTGTGCCCCAGCAGTGCCACCAGTGCCCCCCCAGTGCCACCAGTGCCCCCCCAGTGCCACCTGTGCCCCACCCAGTGCCACCTGTGCCCCACCCAGTGCCACCTGTGCCCCACTTGTGCCCCACCATTGCCACCTGTGCCCCAGTGCCACAACACTACCACATCAGTGCCAACTGTGCCCATCAGTGCCACCTGTGCCCATCAGTGCCAATCAGTGCCGCCTGTGCCCACCAGTGCCGCCTGTGCCACACCAGTGCCGCCTGTGCCACACCAGTGCTGCCTGTGCCCCACCAGTGACGCCTGTGCCCCACCAGTGACGCCTGTGCCCCACCAGTGCCACCTGTGCCCATCAGTGCCAATTAGTGCTCATCTGCACCCCACCAGTGCTGCCTGTGCCCCACTAGTGCCATCTGTGCCCACCAGTGCCACACCAGTTCCACCTGCACCACTGCAGTGCCGCCTGTTGGCTTGTTAGGGTCTCAAGAATTGAGAGAAGCTGTCAGTACTTCAGGTGTGATCAAATTGATTAATTTTCAGAAATTGGTACCATAGCTTGTAGACCCCATAACTTTCACCCAGACTAAATAATATCCATTTTTTTTTTTTTTTACCATAAATATGTAGCAGTATACATTTTAGGCCAAATTTATGAGGAAAAATTACTTGTTTTACAAAATGTTATGATAGAAATGAATAAAAATTCATATTTTTACAAAATTTTCGTTCTTTTTTCATTAACCACTTAAGGACCGCCTACTGCACATTTACGTCGGCAGAATGGCACGGCTGGGCACATCAACGTATATATACGTTGATTTTAGTACCCAGCCGTGGGTCGCGGGCGCGCGCCCGCGACCCGGTCCGAAGCTCCAGGACCGGGACCGCGGGATTCGCGGACCCGATCGCCGCTGCAGTGCAGCGATCCGTCCCTGGAGCGGAAGAACGGGGAGAGCCGTGTGTACACATGGCTTTCCCGTGCTTCTCTGTGGCCGTAGCATCGATCGCGTCATCCCTGTTATAGGGGACGCGATCGATGACGTCACACCTACAGCCACACCCCCCTACAGTTGTAAACACAACACATAGGCACACATCCCCTACAGCGCCACCTGTGGTTAACTCCCAAACTGCAACTGTCATTTCCACAGTAAACGATGCAAATTTAAATGCATTTTTTGCTGTGAAAATGACAATTGTCCCAAAAATGTGTCAAAATTGTCTGAAGTGTCCGCCATATTGTCGCAGTCACGAAAAAAAATCGCTGATCGCCGTTATTAGTAGTAAAAAAAAAAAAATTAATAAAAATGCAATAAAACTATCCCTTATTTTGTAAACGCTATAAATTTTGCGAAAACCAGCCGATAAACGCTTATTGCGATTTTTTTTACCAAAAATAGGTAGAAGAATACGTATCGGCCTAAACTGAGGAAAAAAAAAATTTTTTTATATATTTTTGGGGGATATTTATTATAGCAAAAAGTAAAAAATATTGCATTTTTTTTAAAATTGTCGCTCTATTTTTGTTTATAGCGCAAAAAATAAAAACCGCAGAGGTGATCAAATACCACCAAAAGAAAGCTCTATTTGTGGGGGAAAAAGGACGCCAATTTTGTTTGGGAGCCACGTCGCACGACCGCGCAATTGTCAGTTAAAGCGACGCAGTGCCGAATCGCAAAAAGGGGCAAGGTTCTTTACCTGCATTTTGGTCCGGGTCTTAAGTGGTTAATAGCGAAAAAAAATAAAAACCGCAGAGGTGATCAAATACCACCAAAAGAAAGCTCTATTTGTGGGGGAAAAAGGACAAAAATTTCATTTGGCTACAGTGTTGTATGACGAGTTATTGTCATTCAAAATTTGAGAGCACCGAAAGCTGAAAATTGGTCTGGTTATTAAAGGGGTTTAAGTGCCCAGTGGTCAAGTGGTTAATCTATAATGCTAGACTGTATCCGTGTTATAATTTACCAGTTCTGAACACTAGCAAGGATAAAAACATTTCAGGCAAATTTTCCTTAGTACAATACATACCCAATCATAGAAAGTATTTGCATGCTTGTTGCTATTCTTATTACAGAGCATGAAATAGTAAAAATGCACAATATAATATTACACCCTCTTCTTCTCTTCATAGTCCATATTAGTTCACTTATGCCGCATACACACGATCATTTTTAGGCATGAAAAAAACATTGGGCCAGATTCAGGTACACGTAAATTTGCGCAACATAATCGAAATACTCTACGCTGCCGTATTTTACCAGGCTCTACATCGAATTCTGGTAGATTTTTGCCCGTACGCTACAGCGGCGTAGTCTATTTCTCGCTGCGTAAGCGAAATACGCGATTAGGGGGCGTGAAGCATTTAAATTAGGCACGTCCCTGCGGCGATCGAACTGCGCATGCTCCATTCAGAAATTTCCCGCCGTGCATTGCGCGAAATCACGTCGTTACGTAATTTTTTGTTTGAGTAGCGTCGTTTATGGACATTCCAATTCCCGGACGACTTACGTAAAAAATAATAAAAGACGTCGGAAAACGTTGAAATTTGACGCGAGAACAACGGCCATACTTAACATGGGCTGTCTAATATTAGACCAGCAAAAAGCTGGTATAGTGTTACGCAAAAAAAAGATGACTAAAGATGCCGTAAGAGATTGCAATTGAAGATCGTAATTTCGGGGATCGCCGGCAAAAGCTCATTAGCATACCCCGACGCGGAAAACGACGGGAAGTCCACCCAGTGGCCGCAATTTTATTGCGGCGTAGATCCAAAGGCGTACGAACACGTAATCCAGTCGAATTGAAGCCCGCAGCCGTATTTTCATGGTTTGAGGTTTCAGACTAGCTAAAAAACGTGTGTAATTCGAAAGTACTCCAGTCTAACACCAGTTAGACAGGAGTAAGGGCTCTCTGAATCTGGCCCATTGTTTTTAAAAAATTTCATCTAAAATGATCGTGTGTGGGCTTCACATCACATCATTATTTAATGCCAAAAAATGATCGTGTGTTTGTGGGTATTCTAAATGCTTGCAGTCACATTCATTGTGGATGCCATTAAAGTGCTGAAAAGGTTTTAAGGAATGTGAATGGTTAATCTGCATTCCCCACACTATAAATGCATGAAAAACAAATTTTCAAGGATGTGGTATGCATTGACAGTCTTGAGAATTTAGTTTATAGTGGCTTTTTTGGGGTTTATCAACTTAAATGCACAAAATTATAACACTTTTGTGTTGGGTCTGTATATATTTCCTTTCTCACAGTCTATTTTAAACAGGTTCATTTAAAAGGAAACTAAAGTATATTTTCAGTGAGTACATTTATAATTGTTTTACAAGTTTCCTTTTTTTTTAAGTTATTTTAGGAACATTTTTATTTGTAGACTTCCCACTATAGCTGTGAGGTAGAAAAGCCAGTACAAATGTAAATGTATTAGCAGTTCAGTAGCAGTTGTAATTTGTTGGCTGGAATTAAAGCAGGACTTTGGCTTATAAAGCTCTACCCCTTTTTTTTCTAAATACCCTGTACAAGACGCAGTGGCTGGGTCCTGGAAGGATGCTATATTTCCCCTCTGTTTGGACTGTGGTCCCTTTAGGGCAGGGATCTCCAAACTACGGCCCTCCAGATGCTGTGGAACTACACTTCCCATGAGGCCTTGTAAAACTCTGACATTCGTAGACATGACTAGGCATGATGGGAAATGTAGTTCCTGAACACCTGGAGGGCCGTAGTTTGGAGACTCCTGCTTTAGGGGAACAAAAATGGTTAATGCACCTGTCCAAGGAAGTGGCTTAAAGCAAGACAGGAAGTTGTAGGTTGGTGTGGTGGAGTATAGTGGAGACTGTGGATGGTGAATGGTGGACAGTCAAAAGCTAAGAAAAGCTTTGAAAGCACTTGGCAGTATCCCACCTGGAAGCCTGCTAGCTGGGGAACTTACCTGCAACATAAAGTAAGGACTGTTTAAAGGGGAGTTCCACCCACAATTTCACTTTTTAAATATAAATACCCCTGTAATACACAAGCTTAATGTATTCTAGTAAAGTTAGGCCCCGTACACACGTACGAGAACCTCGACGGGCGGAACACATCGTTCCGCCCATCGAGGTTCTCGGCCGGCCGTCAGAATCGGCGACCATCCCGTCGGGAAAGGCGACCAGCTGTTAATCCCGACGGGCCGCCGAGAAAATAGAGAACCTGCTCTCTATTTTCTCTCGGCGGCTTTCCCGACGGGATGCTCGCCGAGAGTGTACACACGGCCGAGGTTCTCGGCAGAATGAGGATCCCAGCGAGCTTCTCGCTGGTTTCTGCCAAGAACCTCGGCCGTGTGTACGCCGCCTTAGTCTGTAAACTAAGGTCCGTTTTGTTAGGTTGTTACAGCATTTAGATTTATAATCTAGAAATAGACCGTGGCCATCTTAAGTGTGGGCATCATGAAGCCAGACTGTATGACTTCCTGGATTTCAGCTTTGCAGATCTCTCACATGCTCAGTGCTGCACAAGCAATGCAATAGGTTTCAGTCAGGTTTGCAAGGACTACTGGGAAACATGATGCCTATCCCAGAAACCCTTGCAAATAGCCTTGTGACTTATTAGCCTAGGCTAATAAGGAGGAGGAAGTAATGAAGGACTACAAAATAAAGGTATTTACAAGCAACAAAATAAACAAAAAATGTCCATTCTGAACACTATGAGATTAGGGCATGCAGCACAGATAAACATAAAAAATGGGTGGAACTCCACTTTAACTGCGATAGCAGTTCTGAGCTCTACAAGTCAGTGAGACTTATTTCTTTTGTTTTTTGCTGCTGTGAAGCCATTTAAGTTTAATAAACCTCCGTTTTGATTTACGTCCTGCGGTCTAGCTGGTTCCCCGAACTTTACAACCCCTATACATACAGTACCTAAAATAGTAGAATAATATGACCAATTAAGTGAATTTGCTGGGACCTCTTCTACTAGGGGCTGTAGTCTCCTATGCTGCAAAGAAGGGAGCTAATATGAGTAGTACAACATCAGAGATGCTCTCTGAGGCCCTGTACACACGATCAGACATGTCTGATGAGACTTGTCTGACAGACCGTTTTCATCAGACAACTCTGAACTTGTCTGATGGTCTGATGTGCGTACACACCATCGGACCAAAATCCGATCAGACTAGAAAGCGGTGACGTAGAACACAACGACGTGATGAAAAAACGAAGTTCAATGCTTCCAAGCATGTGTTGACTTGATTCTGAGCATGCGCAGGTTTTTGGTCCGATGATTTTGTGTACTAACCATCGAATCTGTTTGACGGACAGGTTCCATCAGACAGGTTTTAAAGCATGTTTTAAAACTTTGGTCTGACGGACAACAGTCTGATGGGCCGTACACACCATCAAACTGGTCCGATGAAACTGGTCTGCAGAACAGTTTCATCAGACATGTCTGATCGTGTGTACAGGTCCTGAGGTTTTCTATTGTGAGACTAGGTCTACATGGTGACACACCCCTGGAAGAGGGCCAACACTGGATATCTGAAGCTGAAAGTCTTTGGAGAAAGGCTGGCAAGGAGGTAAGTATTATAACTAGAACTTATTTTTCCTTGTTCATTCTTTTTTTGGAAAGCTTTCAAGAAGAAAATAGAAAGGTTGCATATATGTTTTGCATATAAACATTACACTCATAAAGGCAATGGATAATACATTAGATTACACATGGTAAATAGAGTGTCATAGGATGAAATTATAATATAAAAAAAACAGCAAGACAGGGGGAAAGAAGGGCATAAGAAGAAGAATTGTAATTGAAATAAGTTAAGTAACGTCTATTGTAACCAAGACTTAACCTTTTTGGAAAATATTAATTCTATGATATTCATGCCTTTGCTATGGTCTTCTTCATGGCTGTCAAAATATGAGTCATGAGTGTCAATTGGTGCTTTTACTAGGGGGTTTATAGTTAGACGTGCTAAATATGGGTTTACAGTAAGCAACTGTTGGAAGAGAATGCAGAGGTTTGCAGAAATGTGTCTATGTCTGAACAATCACACCAGCAGATGGAAGAGTTTCCAGAGTGTACATGTGCTAATTAAGTAGGCACCATGCACCACCAAAGCAACACTTAATAACTAATTTATTTAGCTGAAGTATTGCATGATTTTGTGGTGCCGCAGAATTGGGCCCACTCATGTTCTTGCTCTGTGCCTAGGTCTAGTTTGCATTTTTGAATGTAATTTTAAGGTGTAGGAGTATATTTACATGGCTAAGGAGATCTGCCCTGGAGAATGTGGATCGTCTTTGCATTTAGATTCAAATGGAGTTATAGATAATAATTCACTGTGTAGCACTGGCTAAGACATAGGGCCAGATTCAGGTAGATCGGCGTAATGTTATGCGGGCGTAGCATATCTCAGATATGCTACGCCGCCGTAAATTAGAGAGGCAAGTGCTCTATTCACAAAGCTAAGTTACGGTGGCGTAGCGTAAATAGGTTGGCGTAAGCCCACCAAATTCAAATGGTGTTTGATGTGGGCGTGTTTTATTTAAAATAAGTGTGACCCTGCATAAATGACGTTTTTCTTAAACTGCGAATGCGTCGGCCGTGAACGTATCCCAGTGTGCATGCTCCAAATTATGTCGCAAAGAGTCATTAAAAACAACGTGAACGTAATTTACGTCCAGCCCCATTCACGGACGAGTTACGCAAACGACGTAAAATTTGAAAAATTTGACACGGTCCCGACGTCCATACTTAACATTGGCTGCGCCATCTTTTTGTTGGACTATCTTTACGCCTGAAAACGTCTTACGTAAACGGCGTATCTGTACTGCGGCGGCCGGGCGTACGTTCGTGAATCGCCATATCTAGCTAATTTACATATTCGACGCGTAAATCGACGGAAGCCCCACCTAGCGGCCAGCGTAAATATGCAACTAAGATACGACGGTGTAGGAGACTTATGCCGGTCGAATCTTAGCAAGATTTAAGCGTATCTCGTTTTGAAAATACGCTTAAAGATACGACGGCTCAGATTCTGAGTTACGCCGGCGTATCTACTGATACGCCGGCGTAACTCTATGTGAATCTGGCCCATAATGTTTAACCTGCAAGTAATGGAACAACTAATATTTGGGGAAGAGTTTCTCATAATTTAGTTACTTTTGAGTAGATCCAGTGTCTAAAGGCGCTTGGTGCGTTGTAGCAAGGGATGAACGAGGGATTGTGTATAACAGAAGGTGTAAATATTGGGAGAGCAAGTCTCCAGATATTGATATTTCAGAAGTTGCAAAAGCCGTGAGACCCGGAGGCGGCGTGATGCGGTGCACGTAGCACGCACACGCAGAGGGTAGGGAGGAGCCCAAGCTGGGAGCCGGAGGAGGAGGAAGGAGACGATGCGACCCGGAAAAATGATCCGACGGATGGACGCCGCGTGACGCTGCAACAGTACGGACCACGCTGAGGCTGAGCGTCTCCCGTCTCCTGCTCATCCCCGTTCACCCCCGCTGACCTGGCCACCGCGCCATAGCAGCCATAGCGGTAAAATCCTCTCCCTCTTCAGTACAGCAGCTGCCACTTGAGAACCGCGGTGGAGCAGAGAGGCAGACACTGCGAGTAGCGGTTAGGTGAGATTGGGAACCCCCCCCCCCCCATACCAGACCCCAGACCCCAGAGGGATCCAGGTAAAACAGACTTTATGACTCTCTCACTGTGCATGTAAACATCTACAACATGAACCGGGATTGATTGTCATCAGGACTGGGCAGAGTGGTCAGCTTGTTTGTACTTTGGTTTGCTCTTGTTTTTGTTTTTCTTTCTGCTTTCTGGCCCTCTCCTTGTGTATATGGTAAGGAGGTGGAGGAAGGAGGGAGGGAGAGAGAAGACTACCAGGTCTGAAAATACATGTGGAATACTCTTGCAGATTTCAAACATAATTTTATTATTTATTGCATAGAAGAATTAGGGCTTTTTCATTATTGATGTCCGCAGGTGTGGAAACATAATCCTAGGTATGATACGGTAGCGCATTCGGTATGTTAAAATATGCTTAAGGCGAACCCGCAGTGCCTAAATTGACAAATAAAAATAAACAATAAGAACAAATAAGCAGTGGGAAAAAGGCCCTGCGCATTTTACATACCTGTGGCGCTGGGTGCAGCCCCCCGTCTCTATATAGGAGGTGTAGACTGCGATAAGACATATAACTGACTCATAATTGACATATTGACATTAAGAGGCCCAAGCCCTACTGAGATGCTTATACTGTAAGTGCCAAGGGCATAAGATAAGAAACAAATCTTCAAGACAGGTGTCCCCTGGGCCCTCTCCCCCCCTCTCTGTGGGTTAAGTGGGGGAGAGAGAGACGGTAATAGGGGAAAAGAGATCCCGCTGGGACCCCCTACCTTAGGACTAACCGGTAGGAGAGAAAGGGTGCAGGTCAAGAAGTGTAGGGAGAGAGGGGGGAGAGGAGGAGGGAGGGGCTGCTAATGGGAGGGGTGTGTGAGTAGCCTGCGCTCCCGTGCTGCTCGTAGGTCCCTTGGATCTGGAGGCTTCCCGGGCTAATCAGATGCAGAGGTGAAGGCTGAGGGCTGAGCGAGGTGGGGGCTATGGAGGAGGAGTGGGTGATTGTGAGCGTAGGAGCGTGAGCGTAAGCATAGCAGGTGTTGTTCCTGCAGCCTATCGGCTGTATGCGGACAGTCTGCCTGTTTGTTAGTTCGCTACTGCTACTGCTTGCTACGGCGTACTACTGCTGCTGCTTTCCACAATCCCCTTGTTAGCCAGAGCTATGAGCTGATAGACTGATAGCCTGAGACAGCCTGAGACAGCCTGAGAACTCACTTGTACTGCCGCCCGCCCGCCCGTACCTCTCCCCCTCCGCCCCCCCCCCTCGTCCCCCCTCGTCTCCCTCCGTCTCCCCTGGCTCATCTTCGCTTCTCAGCATCCCGGTCACCTCTCTTACTCCCTCACTCCTTCTCATACCCTTTCATACCTTTTCATGCTTTTGTCCTGCGTTGAGTCCCGGGAATCCCAGGAATTCCAAGTTTAGATTGAGAGTGAGAGAGTGCAGGACAGCGTGGAGGGTTGTGAGAGGAGGAGAGGAGGAGGAATTATAGTTGCAGATTAGTCATGGGACAGTCATTGAAGGAGGTATACGGCTGAGCTCTGGCTCTTGTATATTGCATCCTCCTGCATTCCTCTGCATTCCCCTGACTCCCTCTGCGTTCCACTGTGTCCTATTGCCCCCCACTACGCCCCACTATGCCCCATTGCGGGTAAGCTTGGACTGTTGCCTGGACTGGTCGGCTGGTGAATGTATTAGGCACATTTACTCATCCATCCACCCATCCACTCATCCATCCATCCGAGAAGCGGAAGGGGGGCCATTAGATCATTAGATCATTTGACCATCATTAGAGTTTTATTGGATCACCTGACCATCGAATCCCTTAGTAGCCTCAATAGCCTCTACAGCCCCCGCAGCCACATCGCTGAGGAGATAAGGGAGAGGACAAGGGATATTATCCAGGGCTGTTCCGCGATATCAACTTCCCAGCTTCCTAACAGCAGGAGCCGCAGTCAGTCTACCCTGGCAAAACGGGACCCCTGAAGGAAATCTATACAGTCTCTTCACACAGCCCTTCAAGAAGCGTTACTAGGGGTACCGTGAGTAAAACTTTATATAAGGTCTCCGCGGTTTGGTGAGTAGCTGTGGAGCGGTAGAAGTCGGATTTAAGAATTGCTGAAGAAAAGAACTAAGGTTAAAAACAGATAATTGCTCTGTGGCCGTATGTCTTAAGTGCCGTAAACTATGAACCGGAAAACACTTCAAAACGCTCTAAAAATATCTGTGTTTGTCTGTAAACTGCTTTGGTGAAAACAGGAACGCATGTAGGAACGCAGAAAGCAATGATAGTAGGTGTATTGTTACACAGAGGACTTAGATCTATCCGTATGCAGTTTTACCTGCATTCATAGAACACTGAATGATAAAATCTAATGAATCCAACGCACTGTTGATAGGTTGAAACCAGTTAATAGTGGCTTATGGTTAACAGCGGATAACTGCTCTGAGGTTTTATGTTCCAACTGAGGTAAACTGTGGACTGAAAAATGCTTTAAAAACATCAGCTATTGCCTGTAATTAGTAAAAGGGAGACTCTCATCTATGCTGCTTTGGCGTCAACGGGACGTATATAAAAACGCAGAAAGCAATTATCTCAGGTACGGTGATACATATAATACCTGAGATATATCCTAACTGTTGTAAACGGTGAACTGTAAAAGTTTTAACCACCAGTAGGTGTTGGAAAATTGTGTATGATAAAGGGTAATCATAGGAAATCAGGACGCTAGACAAGTATGAGAGGAAGGACACAAAGAGGTGCATCCGCAAATCCATCTAGGATAAGTGACAGCCCGAGCACAATAAAAAAATACCTGATAAAAAACCAAGTTAAAGACAGCCCGGACAAAATGGCAACAACAAGGAGAAAAGGTGCGGAAAAGGTTCAGAAAACAGGAGTAAGAAGACAATCAGAACCATTAGAAAGAGCGGGTACTTTAACAATAGCAGATGAAGAGGATGAAGAGCTAGATGAAGTGGAGGAAGATCAACTCCCTACTAAGGGAGAAATGGCCAAAATGTTTGCCAAATTGGAGTCAGTTGTGAATAAAATGGAAACATCTCTTAAAGGAGAAATAGAATCATTACACGAAGACATGAATCATATCTTAAGAAGAGTTGAAGAAACGGAAGAAAGAATAAATTTACAAGCGGTAGAAGTTAATGAAATAAAAGAACATATGAAAGTGCTACTAAAAGAACAAAGAGATTTGAAATATAAGATGGAAGACCAGGAAAACCGAAATAGACGGAAGAACTTAAAGATCAGAGGCCTCCCGGAGGAACAAGTAGAGGACCTCCAAGGAAAAATTGACAAAATATTTGGGCAGATGTTAGGCAAAACTGAAACGGAGAAAATTAAGCTAGAGCGAGTTCACAGGATAAGAAAACCTGCAGGACTATCTGAGACTCTCCCAAGAGACGTAATCGTGCGATTTCACAACTTTCAGGATAAGGAGCAGATTCGAATTTACTTGAAATCAAAGGGTCCTGCTAAACTGGAGGAATCCACGCTGGAGATCTTCCCAGATTTGGCAGTGGAGACTTTGGCTAGGAAAAGAATATTGAAACCACTAACGGAACAGCTGAAGCGATATGATATCCAATATTTCTGGGGTTTCCCATCCTGTTTAGTTGGAAGAAAAGACGGACGATCTGCTACCTTAAGATTCCCCGAAGATACGGGGAATTTTTTCAAAAAGCTGAATATCCCAGAGATAGAGATACCTGGCTGGGGGGGAAGAGCTGAGGAAAATGTCACAATAGTACAACATCAGTGGCAATGGACAACAAAGAAATAATAATTTTGAAATGAAACATAGGGAGGCTTGGGGGCGGGGGGAGGGGTGGTTTGGGGGGGGGATTGGGATTGGGGGGGGAGTTCTGTATGAGGGGGGATGGGGGGGGCAGAGAAGGGAGGAGATGTGAGGAGACTTTAGAAAAGGGACGCTACGGGCACGGGAGCCCACGTAAGGGGTCTGGTTGCTCACCAACTACCCATACTGACCCCAACCTCAAGGGGACAGAACCGTAGGGCCAGATGGAGGAGGGCCACGGATCTATAGGCCTATGGGAGGCCATTAGCCCCAAATATAGGGGGGAGGATTGGGGGGGGAGGTCGGGGGAGAAGATGGGGAGGGGGAGGGCTGGGAGGAGGTGAGGGAGGGATGGGGAAGAGAGGGATGGGGAAGGGAGGGGGGAGAGGGGGAGGGGGGTGGGAGGGACAGGGAGTGAAGGCCTCTAAAAATTAACACAGGAAAGGTCTAAACTATCTAATAGTACTCGATGGTAAAAGTTAAATTAATTTCCTACAATGTTCGGGGTATAAATGAGCCCATCAAAGCTGCTAACATACTTAGAGAGTTGGCTTCTCTTAAAACGGAAGTTGTATTCCTTCAGGAAACTCACCTGACTCTGAGTACATGCCGTAGAATTAACTCAGATGAGTTTCCTCTATGGTTCTACGCAGACTCCCCCACCTTAAGAGCTAAAGGAGTGGCGGTAGGGTTTGCCAGGGGCACTCGGTTTGTTGTTGCTGAAAGAAAAGTGGATCCAGAGGGTCGCTTTCTATTCCTAAATGGAAGTCTGAATGGACACGAGATTTCCCTGGCGAACATCTACTGCCCGAATAAGAAACCAGCCCAATACTTAATAAGAGTAATAGAAGATTTTATGAGCTTTAGGAAAGGGGAGGCGGTGTTAGGAGGAGATTTAAATGTTTGCTTGGATCCCAAAGTGGATAGTACGTCCAATGCACGGACGAGTGAGATGAGTCAGAGAAATAGACTAAAAAAGAAGATGCTCCAACATCAGTTGATAGACGTATGGTGAACAAAGCACATGAACCAGAGAGATTATACATATTTCTCACCCGTGCATGGGACGTACACCAGAATTGATTACTTTTTGGTAGAACATAGGTTGTTAGAGCAGGTGGAGGATACAAAGATTGAAATTATAACTTTTTCAGACCATGCCCCTATCTCCCTTCAATTTAGAATAGGAGAACAAGACAATCGAAAATCAAACTGGCGATTAAATGAGGAATTGTTATTAGATAAGGAAATTGAAAAGAAAATAAGGTGGGAGCTGCAACAATTTTTTAGGGAGAATTGTACGGAAGGCATGTCGGAAGCTACAATCTGGGAGACTCATAAGGTTTTTGTTCGAGGAATTTTGATAAAAGAAGGGTCTAGGAAAAAAAAAAAAAATATAGATACAAAAAACAAACTAATTAAAGAAATATCAGAACTTGAACAGCTACATAAAGGAATAGGCCAAAGAGATATTCTCCAGAAACTTTATAGTAAAAGAGAAGAGTATAGAGAACTTATAGAACAGGAAACTCGGGTAGAATTTAATATAATTAAGAATGAAAGATATCAATGGGGTAATAAGACAGGGAAATATTTAGCGAACCTTCTTAAAAAGAAAAAATCTATGAATTTTATAGAAAAAATAAAAACAAAAACGGGAGAAATAAGATTTAAAACCTCAGAGATTATAGATAACTTCCAAAAATTCTATAAAGATCTTTATTCAATTAACAAAGGTAATACTAAAGAGGAAACAAAGTTAAGAGATGAAAAAATTAAAACATATTTGGGGAAGTCAGAGTTAAACAACATACCAGAACATAAACTTAAGATTTTAGATATGCCCATATCAGAAGATGAAATTATAAAAACTATTATGGAACTCCCCAACGGTAAAAGTCCTGGTCCGGATGGATTTACAACTCTATATTACAAAGTATTGTCCGATGTATTGACTCCAAAATTATGTAGTTATTATAATGGAATTGGAGATAAATGGGGAATGAGGAAGGAGAGTCTTGAATCCTTAATAATCGTAATACCTAAAGAAGGCAAAGATAATAGTCTATGTTCCAGCTACAGACCGATCTCGCTCCTCAATATAGATCTAAAATTTTTTTCAAAAATTCTCGCTAATAGGCTGAAAAACATCATGCCGGATGTAATACATGTAGATCAGGTGGGGTTTATTACAGGAAGAGAAGGGAGAGATAACGGAATTCGTTCGCTTATGATTATTGAGGAAATCAAAAGAAGGGGGACCCCAGGCCTGTTAATGTCTGTAGACGCAGAAAAAGCTTTTGACCGAGTGGACTGGGGTTTTATGCAGAATACCCTAGAAGAACTAGAAATTGGACCTAGAATGAGGCAATGAATAGGAGCTTTGTATAACAAACCGATGGCAAGAATTAAAATCAATGGGAAGATATCAGATCCTTTCGAACTAAGAAATGGGACTCGACAGGGATGCCCATTGTCCCCGCTGCTGTTCACGCTTGTATTAGAACCCCTTTTGAATAAAATAAGGCGAAACGTGGACATCAGGGGGATAATGTTGGGAGGGGAGGAGCATAAAGTAGCAGCATATGCCGACGATATTCTATTTTATATATCAAACCCTAGGACAAGCTTGCCGAGTGTAATTAAAATAATAAAAGAATATGGTATGCTATCTGGTTTTAAGATGAACCCAAGTAAATCCGAAATATTGAATATTAATTTGTCAAAAAAAGAAGAGAAGGTCTTGCGGAAAGATTTCCCATTTTGCTGGAAAAAAACCTTAAATTATCTTGGAATTAGTTTAGGAAATTCTAAAGAGACCCTGTATAAATCCAACTTTATACCATTACTGAATAATATTAAAGAAGACCTTAATAGAGTAGCACCAGGACAATTATCATGGACAGGGAGGATAAATATCTTTAAAATGATAATATTACCAAAAATTATTTACAAAATTCAGATGCTCCCAATTCGGATCCCGCAAGCTTTTTTCAAAAAACTACAAGCAATGTTTCTTAAATTCATATGGAGGGGGAAAAAAACACGAATTAAGTTAACACTTTTGACAAAAGATAAGACACAAGGGGGGCTGGGAGCACCGGATTTCAAAAATTATTATTATTCAATTATTTTATCACGAGTTATAGAATGGGCAAAAAATAATGTAGAAAAAAGATGGGTAGCTATGGAAAATAAATTAAGTAAAACTGCACTTGGGAAAATAATCTGGATTCCACCACAATACAGAGGTTTAAGCCCTGAAGTTCACGACATTACAAAACACGCTTTAGCACTTTGGGACCAGATTCATAGGAAAGAAAGATGGAGTTTTAATTCACCATTTATACCCCTAAAGAACACAACATTTTTTCCTCCGGGAGAAACTTCTGTGTTCGGTAACTGGATTAAGAAAGAAGACACCCAATTAAAAGATTTTATGGAGCAAAATAGACTATTGTCATTGCAGGAGATGGAAGAGAAGAGAGATATTGTGGTGATTGATGAATGGAGATACGCTCAAATAAGACATTTTTTTGAAAGTCTCCCACAGCCTATAAGATCTGAAACAAATTTACGGCCATTCGAAAGACTTTGTACAAAGAAATTCGATAAGGGATTAATTTCGATGATATATGAAACTTTGAATGCCTTAAAAAAACAGAGCGTACCCCCATTCATCAAAAAATGGGAAGAAGAAACAGGCTCATCAATAAACGAATTTGAAATAAGACAGATAATAAACAGGGTCCATGTTACCTCTATAAACAACAAAGTAATGGAACAGAACTATAAATGTTTGGTAAGATGGTATCTTACACCAGATAAATTACACTCATCCTTACGAAATGACTCGTGCTTCTGTTGGAGAGGATGTAGAGAGGTGGGTACAATGACACATATCTGGTGGTCTTGCCCAAAAGTAAAAAACTTTTGGTCAAAAATTAGACAAAAAATTAAAGAAATAATAAACATAAATATACAGGAAGACTTTTGGGTTTGTGTCTTGCATGGGGCTCGAATGCCAACTAAAAGATATCTAAAGACCCTAATTCCAGATTTTCTCAACGCCGCAAAAAGTCAGATCTCGAGTAACTGGAAAAGAGAAGAGAGTCCTACATTAAGAGAATGGGGGAAAAAGGTCGACGAAATTTACTACAATGATTATTTTAGATATAGAGAGGAGGAAACTAGGGCAGACTTCGAAGATAAATGGGTTCCCTGGAAAAAATATAAGGTCAAGATGGAATATGCAGAAATGATGGAAGCTTAAGCAATAAAGAGGAGAGGAAATTATTAAATGGAAGAGACGATAGAGGCCTAGTAAGAGGATCGTGGGGAGGCTGGGAGAAGAGGGAAGGGGGGGGGGTTGGGGATGAGGCGGGAGGGGGGGGGGAGAAAAAAAAAGAAAAGGAAAGAAAAAAAAAAAAAAAAAAAAAAAAAATTTATATATACATATATTCTCCACATATGATGCAAAACCTAAGTCGAGACATAATCATTGAATATAACCATGAGCAGGTCTCAAGTTGTGGTTAAGTCTGAAGTGAAAAAAAAAAAAAAAAAGAAGTGTAGGGACAACACGTGAAATCGTGTGAAATCGGGGGACCAACCCAACCCTGTAAACAAACCCTATAAACCAGGAACGCTCCCATACTACTTCAAAAACTGGGGAGAAGAATCAGGACCGCAAAGAAATATAATATGAGCAAAACAACAAGGGGTACCACCCCATTTAAGGATCCGCTCAATTAAGGAAGAAAAAGGGGAGGACTTAAGAAAAATCATGAATGATCTCTTTCTGCCCATCCTGGTAAAAAGCCCTGAAAAACCCCTTAAAATAGAGAGAGTCCATCGGGTAGGACAACTAAAGAACAGAGAGAGGGAGTGGCCCAGAGATATCATTGTAAGGTTTAGAAATTATGAAGAAAAAGCGGAAATTTGGGCTCTACTTAGAAGGAGGACCCCCCTAAGTTTTCAAGGAGTAGAGCTCCATATATTCACCGATCTGGCCTGGGATACACTGGCAAGGAGGAGATTGCTCAAACCATTGTTGGATCAGCTCCATCAACATGACATTAAATATCAATGGGGCTTCCCAGCATGCCTTATTGGGCAGAAAGAGGGCATCTCGGCTAAACTAACATTCCCGGAGGAATTAGATACCTTTTGCAACAAGCTGGGCATCCCTGTGCCTGAATTGCCAGGATGGGTAGACTAAGCAACAATATAAACCTAAAGATAATGATGCTGGGCGGGGTCTGGGGGGGGGTGGTTATAGGGGCGGTATCTTTCCCTGGCTCCCGATCGAGAGCTCCCCCCCCCGTCCCCCGGTCCCTCACCGGAGGATGGGGGGGGTGGCGGGGCTAGACCCACCTTAAACAAAAGAACCGTGGGAAGGAGTGAAATGAGGGGGGTTGGGGGGAGGGGGGAGGAGAGAGGGAGAGGGGGTGGGGGAGGGAAGGGAACTCCTGGCAGGAGGTGGATGGGATTTTACCGCTGCAGAAAAAGAAAGAGATGACAGTAATCAAATTTCTGTCTTATAATGTCAAAGGGTTAAATGCCGCGACTAAAAGACATAGGGTGATGGAAGAAATTAGACAACATAGAGCCGACGTAGTCTCCCTGCAAGAGACACATCTGTCCTTGGACTCAAATATAAAACTAGGATCCACTTGCTTCCCAGTATGGTATTACGGGGACTCCATCTCAAAACGGGCCAGAGGGGTAGCAATAGGGTTTGCCAGGGATATGAGATTTACAGTGGAGGATAGAATAACAGACCCCGAAGGAAGATTTTTATTTCTAAAGGACAAAATCGGTAGCACCACCTATACGTTGGCTAATATATATGCCCCGAACGTAAGATCTGTAAAATACCTCAATAGGATCCTGACAAAACGTAATGGATTTTCCGAGGGTCATACGATAGTGATGGGAGATTTCAATTTCGGTATAAATCCGGGAGTAGATAGTACGTCTCGTGTACAGGGGAAGAATTCTTTGTGGTTACAAAAACTTAAACGGAAATTACACGATAGCCAGTTGGTAGATGTATGGAGGTTGTTACACCCAAGGCTCCAGGACTACACCTTTTTCTCCCCTGTACACGGGACCTACTCTAGAATAGATTACATCCTAGCAGACCACAGACTCCTGGATAAAGTAGTGGAAGCCAAAATTGAAATAATGACCCTTTTGGATCACGCCCCAATAACCATGACAATTGAAATCCTTCCACACCAAAACCAGACACCTAATTGGCGACTAAATGAAAATTTGATAAGAGATGAGGAAGGGGCGAAAAGGGTGGAACAAGAACTTAATCACTTTTTCTCAACCAACGACAACGGGGAAATTTCAGGCGCTACCCTGTGGGAAGCGCACAAAGCCTATATCCGAGGAATACTAATTGCTGAGGGGGCTAGGAAAAAAAAGAGGAAAGCAGGAGGTATATATCTCTAGGTAGAGAAATAGCTCACTTGGAACAAGCACATAAAAGGGCGAGAACACCAGAAGCCTACAAATTAATGTTAAAAAGAGTGGAATTTAAAGAGGCCCTGGAACTAATATCAAAAAAAACTTAACAGTTTAGCAAAGGACAGATACATATGGGGAAACAAACCTAGCAGACATTTAGCGAAAATGGTTAGAAAAAAGCAATCTAGAAATTATATTGAGAAGATTAGGAAAAAAAACGGAGATCTGGCCTACACCACCAATGAAATAGCGGCGACCTTCAAGGAGTATTATCAAGAGTTGTACTCGATTGATCAGGGAGGACACCAAAATGTAGAGAAAAAGACTAAAATCTGCGACTTTATTTCCAAATCAGGGATACCTAAGATTGATGAATTAGACCGACTTAATCTAGACAAACCAATTTCAGAAGCTGAAATCAAAGAAGCTTTAAATAATACGAAGGGGGGGGGAAGCCCAGGACCAGATGGCTTTACGGCCCTGTATTTTAAAAAATTCAGTAACATCTTGATACCCTGGCTATGTAAATACTATAATGGGCTGGGTATAGAGTATGAAATAAGTAAAGAAGCCCTAGCTGCTTCGATTACTATCATATTAAAAGAAGGTAAGGACAGCTCGCTATGTTCAGGATATAGACCAATATCGCTGCTGAACGCAGACACAAAAATCTTCGCAAAAATTTTAGCAGAGCGTCTAAAAAAAGTAATGTCCTTTCTGGTCCACCCAGATCAGACCGGGTTCATTCTAGACAGAGAGAGTAAAGATAATGGAATAAGAGTATTACTCTTAACCCAGAAGTTAAAAATAGATAAGGTCCCAGGTATTCTTATGTCGGTAGATGCCGAAAAGGCCTTCGACAGGGTAGATTGGGATCTTATGTTTAAAACACTAGAGGCGATGGGCTTCGGGGACAGGATGATCAGCTGGGTGAAAACATTGTACCACCACCCCACGGCAAAAATTAAAATCAATGGCACCCTGTCCGCCTCCTTTGAAATGAAAAACGGGACGCGCCAGGGATGCCCTTTGTCCCCTCTACTCTTCGTCCTGTCCTTGGAGCCGATGCTCTCTGCGATTCGGAATAACCCCGAAATCAGTGGGATAAAGGTAGGAGATGAGGAACACAAGTTATCGGCTTTTGCCGATGATATTTTATTTTATATTACCAACCCGCAGACAACGATCCCCGCCCTAACTAAGGTTTTCCAACAGTTCGGCTCCATCTCAAACTTTAAAATAAATGAATCAAAAACGGAAATTTTGAATATAAACCTTAATAAAAAAGAAGAGAAAATTATTAGGAGGAGATGTCCATACCCTTGGATCACAGAGCTTAAATATCTAGGTATCAAATTAACAAAGTCCGATAAGGAAAGCTATAAAATAAACTATATATCCCTGTTAAATGAGATCAAAGCTGATATTAAAAGAATAATAAACAAACCAATCTCCTGGATAGGACGTATCAATACTGTAAAGATGTTCTTGGTCCCCAAGATCCTCTATAAATTTCAAATGATGCCGATAGAACTACCCCAAAAATTTTTGAAGACATTGAATTCAATATTATTGAACTTCATATGGAAAAATAAAAAACACAGGATCTCACTAGCAATTTTAAAACAGGAAAAACTTAAGGGAGGATTAGCTGTCCCGGATATAAGAGATTATCATAAAGCGGTGATATTGTCGCGGGTAGTAGAATGGGCCAGAGACCGACGGGAAAAAAGATGGGTACAAATAGAAAACGCACAAGCTAAAGCACATTTGAGCACGATGATATGGATCCCCGCAAAATCTAGAGCACTTAATAAAAAAACTTTTGATTTAACACTTGACACATTTAGATTATGGGATAGACTTCACAAAAAAATAGTAGGGGGTCACAATTCACCCCTCATCAATTTGAAAGAAAATCCATACTTTGCACCGGGGGAAGAAAAAATAGGGGGGAATTGGATGAAAATAGATAAAATATATTTAGGTGAAATAATAAAAGATGATAAAATTAGGGGGTTTGAGGAATTGAAACATAGGTCAGAAATCTGGATTCTGGATGAGTGGCGATATACCCAGCTATGCCACTTTGTGCAAAATCTTCCACACCCGTTACGGTCGAGCGCAGAGCTCACCCCGTTGGAAAAACTGTGCAAAAAAGCAAAAGCAAAAGGCACGGTGTCAAAACTCTATAAAATACTGGTAAAAGTGGATGCGCTGGTGGAGCCGCCCTTCATCCAGAAATGGGAAAAAGAAACTGGGATCACTAAGGGGAGATAACACTTTAGAAAAGATAATGAAACTGACCCATTCTTCGGCCATCGACATAAAAACCGCAGAGTCAAATTACAAATGTATCTCGGGTTGGTATGCCACGCCTGATAAAGTTAGCAGATTCAGCGTAGGAGAACTGGGTAATTGCTGGCGGGGATGCCTGGAAAAAGGCAATATGGCACATTTGTGGTGGCTATGCCCAAAAATTAAAACGTTTTGGCAACAGATCTTAGAGCAAATAAAAGAGATCACGGGGAAAGAAATAAAAAATGACCCGTGGGTGGTCCTATTCCATGTGGGGAGGGGGGGGGGGTGAAATCGAGAAAAGGACTGGATAGTATAAAAATCTACTCATTGCTTTATATTATAAATGATATGGTACAAAAAAAAAAAAAATTATATCAATATAAATAATAGTTAAAAAATATAAAAAAATAAATAAAAAAAAAGAGACGCAGTAGATACCACAGATAATGCAAAACTATTTCGGAGACGAAGGAAGCATAGACCTATGAGCTGCTCTCCAGTTTCTCAGTTAAAGCTGACGTGGTAAAAAAAAAAGAAGTTGCGAAGCCTGGTCATAAGGAACACCAAGACCTCCATTTAGGTCTGGTTTGAAGCATAATATGTTTAGAGAGCCTTGGTTTGCAGTTCTGCCATACAAAGTGCAGACATGGCTTTGAAAGGTGTGCATGACGAGGGCCGGAATAGTGATGGGTTGAACATGAAATATGTCGCCCGACACGTTTCGTTCTCATGAACGTCATCTGGGGAATTCATGAGAACGAAACACGTCGGGACGACATATTGACCCTACTGCTCTATTGGTTTTATAACGTTTGTTATGTTCACCTAAAATGTGATTGTAAACTTTTTATTTATTTACTGCCAAGTAAACTTTTTATACGGATTCACGCTATGTGCACCCTCGTTTCTCTTGTTTGCTCCATATATTCGGAGTCACCTGGATTATTCACTATTGGAAGTGTCTATTGATACCATCTGGCTGGTTTCCAATAGAATGGTTCCATATTGAATATGCAATAGAGTGCCTAGGAGTTTCATTATCCTGTCTGGCATTGGAGCCGCTTTGGAGTCTGGACACTGTTATCATACAAGCCTGGAGGATCTGATAAGTGTAAACTTACTTGGGTCTGATCCCTCTGGTAAGCCTCTCATCAATATTACCTGGTGGTGGATCTACTATCAAATTCTTTCAGTACACAGTCACTTTCAGTCGGAATCTTTTTTGATTTTCTTCACAGATTTTCATCAATATTTTCACTGCAATTTGTGGACTATTTTTGAGCACTTACGGTGTTTTTTCCATCTTGATATAAGACTTATATATGTAGTTTTTCTTAAACCCTTCACATATATTTTTTTAGCGTCACACTTATTTTCTTTGTTTGCTTGTTTTACAAAATTGATCTAGTTTTGTGGTGTTGGCTGCCATTAATTTATTGCGCATTGGTAGCGCTGTGAATGTGTGTACATTTTGTATATATATTTTAGGAGTACAATGTAGCCCATACTCATTCACATGGATGGGCCGAGTTTGAGAGAAGCCATTGGAAGCTCCTTGTTAAAGAGGGCTTCCACATTCCAATAAGCCCCCTGCCTGCAAACCCCCACAGCCACCGTCCAGGGTTGTTGGGTAGAGCCCCCCTCCCCCGAAGCACCCTGCCCATGTTGAGGGCATGTGGCATGATATGGTTCAGGAGGGGGTGGTGCTTGCTCACCCCCCCATTTCCTGTACAGCCAGGCTGCATGCGTGAATAAGGGTCTGGTACGGATTTTGGGGGGCCCACGCTGTTTTTATTTTATTTTTGCTTGGGGTCTGGTATGGATTGGGGTAAGACCCCCATGTTATTTTTCTTCACTTTTTTCTATTGCTGGCAATGGTGTTTTTTTTTTTTATACAGCTGTCAGTAGGGAAGCCCGTTGACAGCTGATAACTCATCATCAGTTGTTAAGGACGCATCGGCCTACTCCTTAATAACCAGCTATTCACTGTGGGCTTATAATGCACTGTGCAATGAATTGTGGGGTGCTCATGGGATGTTTAAATTTGGGTGTTTGTAGAACGGGCGAACAGGCGATGTTTGGGCCGAACTTTTGCTTAGCTTGAACTGTTCACCCGACTCTACCCAGAAGGGTGCCATGCAAGATAGGAAAGTTTTAAAACCAATACATTTTATGTAAGCTAATGGAGAATTAGCCCACATCTGGAATTAGTGGAGACCCAGGAACAAAACGAAGGCCCAAAACCCAATTTTTCTAGAGTATAAAAAAAAGACACAGAATAAAAAGTTTCTTTTACTGGATTTAAATATCCAATGATAAAAGAATGAATTAAATGTTTCTTTGTTTGGAGGCTTCGATGAGAAGTTGCGCCTGTTTACTTGCACCATATCCTTTTATAGCGTTCAACATACAGATCAAATGATTTTTGTCACATACAGATCGGACAGCTGCAAACAAACCTTTATGCCGTGTATACACAATCGTTTTTTCCAATGGAAAAAGTCCAGTGGACTTTTTTCATCAGAAAAACGATCGTATGTGGGCCCCATCTGACTTTTTCCCATCAGTGTAAAAAAATAGAACATCTTTTAAATTTTTCCGATTAAAAAAAAACCCGATAGGAAATTCCAACCGTCTGTGTGGTACTCCATCGGAGAAAAATCCAGGCATGCTCATAATTAAGTCGACGCATGCTCGGAAGCATTCGATTCCTTTTTACTCGTCTCGTAATAGTGTTTTACATCACCGCGTTTTGGACGGTCGGAATTTAGTCTGATAGTGTGTAGACAAGATGAAAGTCAGCTTCATCGAAATTCCGACGGAAAATTCCATCAGATTTTATTCCATCGGAAAACCGATCTGCCCTGTAGTTTCATGAAACTCATCAGTGTACAATTTACAATTTTAATTACTCCATTCGTTTTGACCAACAGCTTCATTACCAGTCAGCATCAAGCAGAACAACTTCAACAAACTTATTATTGTCAACACGCACATGTTTGGATCTTCTCAGCGTTAGCATGTTAGAGCTTATCTGGTGTAACCACTTGACACATCAGCGTCCACCTGGCTTAATCACTGAGTGCATCAGTCTGCCCAAAATTTTTATTTCGCAAGTCAGTGTCTGCCTGATATTTTTGACCAGCAACCCAGCAACTGTTCCAGATAAATTAGTCAATGCATCAGCAACTGTTTAAAATTGTTCAGCGCAACTAGGTCTCATTGACATAATCGGTCACCAACATCTGTTAAACAGCTGCATTCAACCAATTGGCGTCTGTCCAGGAGCCTAATCGACCCTTGAAATTATCAATGTTCGTCCATCATTTTCAAATGATCAGCGTTTAATTGATTGCTTCAATCAACCAGTCAGAATCCATTTAACAGCTGCAAACAACTTATCTGGGTCCACCCAACAGCTGCAATTGGCTCATCAGCATGCATCCTTCACTTTATAGATGACGTTTGTAGCCAAAGATGCAGAACATATAAAGACTGTATAGGAATGGAAGAAGTAGGGATAGGGAGAAGAGAGGGAGATTGAACAGGCTGTAGCAATTTACAGAAAAACTGACCCAAAAACTATATCTTAAAACAATATTGTTTTTTCTATTCTTAAGACATACGTACAGTAATTAAGAGTATTATCATATAGGGCTTTCTTCTGGACCTCCAAATCAGAACTCAGACATTGATTAAGCTTTAAGTTACCTGGAACTTCTTACCTGAGCTCCCCAAGACCTGACCTACTCGCCTGGAAGAATTATATGTCTTTCTTGGCTCTCATTGGAGAAATATTTCCTTACTTCCTGGCTAGTGACCACCTTCTGGAACTGGAAATCATTATAATTTGCCCCTCAGTGATCCAGAGAGCTATATAAACCAGAGGTAGTAGTTAAAGTTTGTCATAAATTCCTATGTTTTTATGCTGGATTTAACTGACAATTGCGCGGTCGTGCAACGTGGCCACCAAACAAAATTGGCGTCCTTTTTTCCCCAAAAGTAGAGCTTTATTTTGGTGGTATTTGATCACCTCTGCGGTTTTTATTTTTTGCGCTATAAACAAAATATAGCGATCATTTTGAAAAATAATATAATACAATATTTTGTTTACTTGTTGCTATAATAAATAGCCCAATTAAAAAAAATAAAAAAACTTTTTTTTTTCTCAGTTTAGGCCGATAGGTATTCTACATATTTTTGGTAAAAAAATAAAAATCGCAATAAGCGACTGGTTTGCGCAAAAGTTATAGCGCCTACAAAATAGGAGACAGAATTATTATTTTTTTATTATTATTTTTTTACTAGTAATGGCGGCGATCTGCGATTTTTATTGGAACTGCAACATTATGGCGGACACATCGGACACATTTTTGGTGCCATTCACATTTATACTGCGATCAGTGCTATAAATATGCACTAATTACTGTATACATGTGACTGGTATTGAAGGGGTTAACACTAGGGGGTGAGGAAGGGGTTAAATATGTTCCCTGTATAGTGTTCTAACTGTAGGGGGAGGGGGGTGACTGTGGGAGGTGACCGATCTGTGTCCCTATGTACAAGGGACACAGAACGGTCTCCTCTCCAGAGACAGGACACTGTCTCTGTGTGAGCCGGCAATGAGAGATGATCTCATATGTTTACATTTGAGATCATCTCTCATTGGCTGCACAGATCGCATAGCAAACGGCCACTCTGATTGGCTGTTCGTCGCGATCTGTGATTGGCTGTGTCCAAGGGACACAGCCAGCTTAGAGTTTCCCCGCTGTGCGCTCGGGATCGCGCGCGGGGAATGCCAAAAGGGGCGGACGTCAAAAGACGTCCTGTTGGAAATTCAGGTCCGCGCTGTCATTCGGCTATAGCGTGGGCCTCAGGTGGTTAATGCGCTCATAAAAGAGCAGCACTTAAAATGCAGAGAGCAGTTTCTCATTTAATGTATACAGTTTAGTTACACAACCATAATAAAGTGGTTTGAGGTATACTGTATATTTATGAGTACCCTAAGATCTAAAAAAAGTGAAGACTTGCATGCAAATTCTGATGCATTCAGGTAAAGCGAGGTCTCAAGAGTAAGGCCCCTTTCAGACGTCCGCCTCCGTTCGTCCGTTTTTACAAGTCCGTAAACGGACTTGTAATGCATCCCTATGGGATCGCGTCCGTTAGCGGATGATGCATCCGCTAACGTTCGCAAAGATCCGCGTCCGTCTGGATCCGGTTTTTCGGACGGAAGAAAACCCTATTTTTCTTCCGTCCGGCGGATCGGATCGGATGAAGACGGACACACGGTTTGTATTCATCCGATTCCCCATAGGGGAGAGCGGAGGAGAGACAGGGACCGCCCTGTCCGCCCACAGCTCAGCGGGGATCCCCGCTGAGCCGACGGACACACACGGAGCTGACCGAAAAAACAGTCCGCTCTGTGTGAAAGGACCCTAAGCCACTCCTGCCTTCTGCACTTCACTTATGGCCCATCAGTGTAACAGCTAGGCCTTGTACACACGAGGGAATAAATCCGCTGAACATGGTCCGACGGACCATTTCAGCTGAAAAATCCGCTCGTGTGTAGGGGCAAACGGACCGTTCTGTTTGCCCCTTTGCTTTGAAATTTTTCCGCCGGATAGCTGGCCGTCAGATATGTCCGCTGGTTAGTACGGCAAACCAGCGGACATATCTGCCCGCACATGCGTCGTATCCTGTGAATGGATCCGACGCATGCGCGCGGAAGTGTTTACTTCCTGGTGCGGTGACGTGGCGGTGACGTAGCGGTGACATTGCACCGCCGCGTCACCGCGCTATCCGCCGGCGGGGAATTTGATCCGATGGTGTGTACAGCCATCGGATCAAACAGTCCGGCGGACATATCCGATGGAAGCGGTCCGTCGGACCGTTTCCATCGGATACATCCCATCGTGTGTACAAGGCCCTAGTCTTATGACCTGTACACATGATAGGAATTTCCTATGGGCTAAAATCTGATGGAATTTTCTGTCAGAATTTCTTTCTAGCTGTCCTTCACCAGTCTTGCATACATTGTCACAACGAAACATGTTCCATGGTCCTCTGCAACTTTTTTAAGGAGTAAACAGCTTCACTTGAAACATTTTGAATTTTGAAATATTGATAACTAGGCTTAAAAATTGTATCAAAATATATTTCCCTTAAAGAGGAGTTCCACCCAAATTTGGAACTTCCTCTTATCCCACTCCACACCCCCTTACATGCCACATTGGCATGTAATTTTTTTTGGGGGGGAGTGGGGGCTTCAGTAGGAGTGGGACTTCCTGTCCCACTTCCTGCTTCCGCCGAGGGGCTGAATAGGCGAGAGGCGTAATCGCCTTTTTTCAGCCCCTCCCTGGAGGCGATGGCCTAGGACACTGACAGGTCCTAGGCAATCGCCTCTCCAATCAGCGGCGAGCCGCGCCGCGCGCGCATGCGCAGTGCGGCTCGCGCATGCGCAGTGGGTGCCCGGCCGTGAAGCCGAAGGCTGTCACGGCTGGGTTCCCACAGTCGGGATGGAGACGCCGGCCGGGGAGGGGGGGAGAGGAGCGGAGCCCCGGTCGGCGCATCGCTGGAACGCAGGAGCAGGTAAGTCAGTGTTTATTAAAAGCCAGCAGCTACACTTTTTGTAGCTGCTGACTTTTAATAAACAAATTTTTGGGCTGGAACACCCCTTTAAAATGCCCCTGTTTTTCTACACCTGCTTCAATTAATCCACCAAGTATCTTACCTCGACCTTCGCTCAGTCGTTAAATTAACATTCCCGCGCAAAATCTTTCTAGCTGAGGATGCATAAAATGTACATTTCCTTTTGACTGCACTTTTTTTGAATGCTAGCTGTCAAACCCAGCTGTTGTTGAAAGCTCCAGTTCCCACTGGTAATTGCAAACAAGAATCAGAGTGGTTCCCAAAATTAGGATCACTGTCAACCATGATCACACACAGACAGGAAGCTTCATTCAACAAATAAAGCCGTGTACACACGATCAGTTTGTCCGATGAAAACAGACCGACGGACTGTTTTCATTGGACAAACCGATCGTGTGTGTGCCCCATCGGTTTGTTTTCCATTGGTGTTAAAATATAGAACATGTTTTAAATTTTTCCTATGGATAAAAAAACGATAGAAATATCCGATCGTCTGTGTGGAACTCCATCGGAGAAAAATCCATGCATGCTCAGACATCAGGAGGAGAAATCATTAGGAGACGGAAAGCGATTGTTTTGGTAAAACTAGCATTCGTAATGGAGATAGCACATTCGTCATTCTTATTGCATTGTTTAATGCAGCGCATTGTTTTCTTCTTTCTAATGCTAGAATAAAGAAGTTATTTGCTGCTGATATTTATACAGAGTTCTGACAAACGTAATTCTTTATTGTTTCTTGTGGTGAGCTCATGAATAATCGTATTTGTTTTTAAAGCCAGATCTACATAAAAAAAAAAAAATCAAGATCTCCTTTCTTTTTTTTTTGCTTTTAATATTTTCTTGTGATCTCCATTTTTTTTTTGGTCAAGTTTTCACAACAACATTTTTATCTTAAAGCGGAGTTCCACCCAAAAATTGAATTTCCGCTTATCCCACTCCTAACCCCCTTACATGCCACATTTGGCATGTAATTTTTTTTGGGGGGGAGTGGGGGCTTCAGGAGGAGTGGGACTTCCTGTCCCACTTCCTGCTTCGCCGAGGGGCTGGTTAGGCGATTAAGCTTAATCGCCTACACCACCCCCTCCCTGTAGGCGTTCGCATGGGACACATGACAGGTCCCATGCGATCGCCTGTCTAATCAGCGATGAGCCGCGCCGCGTGCGCATGCGCAGTGTGGCTCGCGCATGCACAGTGGGTGCCCAGCCGTGAAGCCGAAGGCTGTCACGGCTGGGTGCCCATTGTTAGGATGGAGACGCTGGCCGGGGAGGGGGGGAGAGGAGCGGAGCCCCGGTCGGTGTGTCGCTGGAACGCACGAGCAGTAAGTGAGTGTTTATTAAAAGCCAGCAGCTACACTTTTAGTAGCTGCTGACTTTTAATAAACACCATTTTTGGCTGGAACACCCCTTTAATTATTTTTTTTTCCCTCAAGGAGGTTGGTGTCCTTTGTTAATTACACATTGTTTTTTGGAAATGTTATGGCTACTCACCAGAAAAACTCATAGGCAAGTATTTTACTTAAATCAAATATCCATTTATTCTGGGTAAACAAAATAAAAAGGAAGGGCAACAATTGAGAACTTAGTTGAACTTATGCAGACTTTGGACCCCAAAGGCAGACATGAATTGTATGGAAAATAAAATGGATAACATAAGGAGTCCCTCTAATTGGGATCACCATCTGGTCCCCAAATCACAAAAAACAGGAGCAGAAGACAAAGGCGGCGTACACACGACCGGTTTTCTCGGCAGAATTCAGCAAGAAACTTGATGGGAGACGTACTCTGCCGAGAATTTCCTCTTTGGGCAATGGGAAAATTTGGCTCGACAAGTTTTTTTTAACTGCCGAACTAGGAACTCGACGGGGAAAACGATGTGTTTCGCCCCCGACGAGTTTCTCAGTCATGTGTACGCCGCCATACATGTCACCAAGCTGTGGTACTCCAACAAACTGCGTCTTCTGGCAGAGCAGCTTGAAGCCAGGGAATCACTTTCTGGTCTTCCTTGTAGCCTTCCTTCCACTGCTCCCTGCAGTGTTCCCTGCAGCGTTTCTTCCACGGCTCCCTCCATGCCCCCTTGCTGAGGCTCTGGTGGTGGGAATTTAGGCAGGAGGAGGAGGAGGAGAAGGATGGACCAGATCACACAGCTGTGTGGCCTCTGTCAACTGGCCCCTCCCCACCCTGTGAAGGACCGTAGAAATTAGCTCCTCAGAGAGGGCACGTTGTTCCTCCTCCACTTTATGGAGCTTATCGGCCAGGTAGCAGCTATAGGCCTCTACAGGGTTGAGGGGGGCCCTCATAATGGCAGCTGTGTCCCTGATGTTTTTTAGCGATTCCTCCTCCACCTGCTACATCCGCCTTGGTCTTTTGGGTCTGACTTGGAGGGGAGGCACCTGGAACTGGCTGCTGCCACTTGGCCTGGGCACCTGATGACTGGCACTTGGCACTGCCTCCTCCTGGCTGCCACTCACCCCTGCCTCCTTCTGGCTGCCAAATTCCGGAGCCTTGTCCTCCTGGCTGAGCTCATCCTGTGTATAAAAAAGGGACACAGTTTTTGTTTTTGGTTCACCAATCACACACATTTTTCAGCTCATGACTGTTGCAATTTGAATGTTAAAAAATAGAAAAGACTCTCATTCTGACCCCAGCAGTTTTCATTCCTGTCCCAATCATTTCTGGCCACTACTGTGTTTTTTTTATTTTTTATTATTTAATTTGGGAATAATAACGTCTAGTTCCCAACAATAATTCTAGGCCAATAAATATGTTGTAAAATACTATACCTGGCTATAGATGTGCAGATCCGGCTCTTTCAGCTAAGGTTGCTCCTCATCACCCTCTGAAGGGGTGGAGGGAAGGGTGGAAGGAACGCTGGAGGGAAGAGTGGAAGGAACGCTGGAGGGAAGGCTGGAAAGAGATTCCCTGGCTTCAATCTGGTCGTCCAGAAAACACAGGTGTTTGTAGTACCACAGCTTGGGCTCATGTACTTGGTCTGCTGCTGTCCTGATCTCTGGGACTCGCGGACCTCTTTGTACTGCTTCTTGTAGCTATTCCTCATGTTATTAATTTTATTGTTCATCATCGTATAGTCTGCCTCTGGGATCAAGGTCTTCATATATTCAGCTAATTTCTCAATTGTTGCCCTTCGTACCACACTGTTGTGGTATGAACTGTTTTTTGACATCCCATAAGTTTTTCATCTCTCTATATTTTTTAAAAGCAAGCATTATATCTGGTTCCCTTAATTTATGCATTATTTCTGCAAGATAAAACACAAGACAAACACTAGGTCAGCTTAAATTGTCCTAATCTTATCCCAATATAGGCCTTTCCAATCATGAATTAGTATAGGCCACTGATGGCCCAAGTTTAATTTTTACCTTTGTTTGAGACATTCAGCACTTCCGGACGTTCTTACTCTGCGCACACAACGTAGTTACATTGTTATCATTATATACCCTGCGCATGCGTGTAACTCTGCCCGCGTTGCCCGCCCATGGCGGTCTTTTTCGGATATTCCCCATCCCTTCTCGTTCGGCCCACAGTGGGAGATGACGTCATGGCAGTGACACAGGTGTGTGTTATACAAGGTACAGACGAAGAAAGCCCGGAGGTGGGAATGTCCCGATCCAGGACAAAAAGATACAAGGCGACTAATATGTCATTTGCTGAGATGGCGGAGATGGTGGACATCCTGCGGAGAAAAGATTACGATGGGAATCATGGGCCATACAACACCCCTAATCTCAGGAAGTCACAATTAATGGACAAAGTGGCGAGGAGTCCGTACCATAAATTTGGGTTCAAGAGATCCAAGTAGCAGCTCCATAAAAGGTGGTCTGGCCTAAAACTGAGAAAGCCGGAGCAGTATAGGAAGATAAAAAAAATGCTGGACAAAAGTAAGTATTCTTCCTGTGTTATTACAAATATGATTATTATTAGGGTTGTCCCGATGCCACTTTTTTAGGACTGAGTACAAGTACCGATACTTTTTTTCATGTAATCGCCGATACCGAATACCGATACTTTTTTAAAATTTGTCCCCAAAGGCAGCCATGTCCCCCCACAGATTGCAGCCATGCCCCCCCACATATTGCAGCCATGTCCCCACACATATATCCAGCCATGTCCCCCCACATATATTGCAGCCATGTCCCCCCACATATATCCAGCCATGTCCCCCCACATATATCCAGCCATGTCCCCCCACATATTGCAGCCATGTCCCCCACATATGCAGCCATGTCCTGTCCCCCATAGATGCAGCCATGTCCCCCACATATATGCAGCCATGTCCTGTCCCCCATAGATGCAGCCATGCCCCCCACATATATGCAGCTATGTCCTGTCCCCCATAGATGCAGCCATATCCCCCACATATATGCAGCCATGTCCTGTCCCCCATATATGCAGCCATGTCCTGTCCCCCATAGATGCAGCCATGTCCCCCACATATATGCAGCCATGTCCTGTCCCCCATAGATGCAGCCATGTCCTGTCCCCCATATATGCAGCCATGTCCTGTCCCTCATAGATGCAGCCATGTCCCCCACAGATGCAGCCATGTCCCCCATACATGCAGCCATGTCCCCCACATATATGCAGCCATGTCCTGTCCCCCATAGATGCAGCCATGTCCCCCACATATATGCAGCCATGTCCTGTCCCCCATATATGCAGCCATGTCTTGTCCCCCATAGATGCAGCCACGTCCTCCACATAGATGCAGCCATGTCCTCCACATAGATGCAGCCATGTCCCCCACATATATGCAGCCATGTCCTGTCCCCCATATATGCAGCCATGTCCTGTCCCACATAGATGCAGCCATGTCCCCCACATATATGCAGCCATGTCCTGTCCCCCATAGATGCAGCCACGTCCCCCACAGATGCAGCCATGTCCTATCCCCCATAGATGCAGCCATGTCCCCCCACATATTGCAACCTTTCGTTTGTACTTGTAATCCCCGCCGCGCCATGTATAGACACTCCCCTTCCAATCCTGAGAAAGGGGGAGTGTCTATACACACGGCTCCGCGCATTGACACTGCCCCTTGCTCGGGATTGGACAGATACGTCCAATCCCGAGAAGGGGAGTGTCTATACATGGCGCGGCGGGGATTACAAGTACAAACGAAAGGTGCCTGTAATGCGGCGCTGTAATGCACGGGGATAAACGCGGCGGCTTTGCGGTATGCGGCGGCAGCGGGGGGAAGTATTCTATTCAGGTATCGGGGGTATTCCGCAAATACTCTGTATCGGTCCCAATAGCGATACTGGTATCGGTATCGGGACAACCCTAATTATTATACTTGCCTTTTTTGCTCCACGTGCTTGGATTGACTGGTTGTACATTTCCTAATGGCAACTTTCAGGTTAGTGGCCCAAGTTTAGAATCATTCATAGTAAACATCGATCGTCAAAAATATGATGTTTTGCGCAGATCCAGGTAAACCACATGTGGTCATGCCTATTTGTATTAAAACAACATTTAGCAACATTGTTGTCTAGATGATGTGTTTGTTATTAGAATGTGAAATGCAAACTTAATTCAGTGTAAAGGAGAGGGCACTCAGCAGCTAGTTACACATCTGGACTCAGGAGCACTAGTGTGGGCCACCAGAAGAACCTTTTTAGGGTTTCCCACACAGGTGCTACAGTGTATACTTTGGGGTGTCTCCATGTGTGTAACTTTTAAGAAAAGTTATTCCAGCTTTGTTAAAATCAAAAAATCTTGTGTTCATTTTGGAACTCTACCAAAACAGACAATTGTACCCCACTTCCAAGCAATGTTTGCCATTTCTGCCCTCAAATATCTGTGTGCTGAGTATACCTTTTGTTTCATTTTCATAGGGGATAGAAGACTGTGAGGACACCAATCTGTGGAGGCTAGGAACCCCACACCTCAGCATGTGGAGGAAGGAGAGGTGGAGGAAGCAGAGGTGGAGATTATCACCACAACAGGTCAGTGTCTGTCACCACAGCTTCAGGTAATATTATTCAAGAAATAATAGAATGTAGTAGTGAACTGGACATTATGAGGAATAGGATGAATGTGAAAAGAGTGGGAAAAATGTAAAAACATCATAGATATTTTGGGGCGAATAGACTGAACTCCACCCCCCCCCCTTTTTTTGTTTTTTTCCTCTAACATTTGAAGATGCACACAGTGGGGCTGATTTACCAAGCCTGTGCGCCAAGACTCATGGTGCACAAGCAGGAGTAAACCTGTTTTTGACATTTACCAAAGAAACACGCTGCCAGTGCAGCGTGTTTCCTCATTTACTAAAGTGCCTAATGCGCCCAGAAGAGGGCGCACAGCACGCCAGTACAGAGCTGGCATGCGGCATTTAGTAATGTAAACATCGGGGATTCGGGCGGGA
Source organism: Rana kukunoris (assembly GCA_029574335.1). Taxonomy (NCBI): domain Eukaryota; kingdom Metazoa; phylum Chordata; class Amphibia; order Anura; family Ranidae; genus Rana; species Rana kukunoris. The sequence goes on from CM056057.1 coordinate 170,473,165, forward strand.
GTTTATGAGGGGAGGGAGGGGGGTGATGCAGGGGAAGTGTAGTGACATGTGTTTCAACTTGTGTGGCGGGCCGATTTGAAAGGGAAAGTGACTTTTGGGACCCGATCCCCGTGCCCTTGCAAAGTACGCTAGAACCTCGGAAGGTTCACTTGCATACTGGGCATGCGCAGAGGGAAAAATCGGAGCTCACCGCGCGCCGCTTCAGTACGCCGGGAAATCCTTGGTAAATACCAGGCGGCGTAGCAGTGTTTGCACTGCCTGGAGCGGCGCACGGCAAGCTCCGAGCTGTTCTCGGGCTGCGCTGACACTGAAGGGGAACTCCGCGCCAAATTTCAAATGTGAAACCGGCGCGGCTTCCCCCCCAGGGGTACAATAGGCTCTCCGGCTTGGTCCGGAACGTGAGGGGTTAACCCACGCCAAAATCGGCGTGGGGTTCCCCCCCAGATCCGTACCAAGCCCTCATCCCAGGCATGCAGTCTGGCCGGACAGGAATGGGGGTGGGGACGAGCGAGCGCCCCCCCCCCTCCTGAGCCGTACCAGACCACATGCCCTCGACATGGGGGAGTGTGTGCTTTGGGGGAGGGGGGCGCTGCCCCCCCACCCCAAAGCACTCTTGTCCCCATGTCGATCGGGACAAGAGCCTCTTCCCGACAACCCTAGCCATTGGTTGTCGGGGTATGCGGGCGGGAGCCAATCAGAATCTGGGAGCCCCGTTTAATAAGGTGGCCCCCAGATTTCGGGCCCCCACCCTATGTGAATGAGTATGGGGTACATCGTACCCCTACCCATTCACCTGGTGAACGTTTTCACTTTTGAGGGTCTTCCGCCGCCCCCTTCAAATTCTTCTGCCTGGACGGGGGTCGTACATCCCATCCAGGACTTGGACGTGGCGGGCTTCTCGTCGCTGTCTTCTGCCGCTGCCCCCTTCACCACGAAGCTCCGTGCTTGTTTGATGAGGGCAGCGGGCTTCCGTCGTCTTCTCCGGGGCGAGGGTCGTACATCCCACCCCGGATTTCGTCGCCGGGTTCTGCCTGGCTCCTACTAGGGGCCAGGGCTTCTTTTGCCGTCTTCCGCCGGAGGGCGCCACTCTCCGGGCTTCTCGACGTTGTCTTCCGCCGCGGGGGCCAGGCCTTCTTCTTTGCCGCCCCCCTCGATTTTTTCGGCCTGGACGGGGGTCGTACATCCCATCCAGGACTTGGACGTGGCGGGCTTCTCGTCGCCGTCTTCTGCCGCTGCCCCCTTCACCACGAAGCTCCGTGCTTGTTTGATGAGGGCAGCGGGCTTCCGTCGTCTTCTCCGGGGCGAGGGTCGTACATCCCACCCCGGATTTCGTCGCCGTCTTCTGCCGCTGCCCCCTTCACCACGAAGCTCCGTGCTTGTTTGATGAGGGCAGCGGGCTTCCGTCGCAGTCTTCCGCCGCGGGGTGACACTCGCGGGCTTCTTCTTCCATTCGATGTTGACACGGCGAGGTCCGGCGCTGAAATGCCTTCTGAGCGGCGGGCAAGGACTTATATTGGCATTGGGCGTGGGCGTGGTTATGCCAACATGTGACCTTAACCCATGTGACAGTGATGTCACGTCACATCACTGTCACATGGGTTAAGGTCACATGTTGGCATAACCACGCCCACGCCCAATGCCAATATAAGTCCTTGCCCGCCGCTCAGAAGGCATTTCAGCGCCGGACCTCGCCGTGTCAACATCGAATGGAAGAAGAAGCCCGCGAGTGTCACCCCGCGGCGGAAGACTGCGACGGAAGCCCGCTGCCCTCATCAAACAAGCACGGAGCTTCGTGGTGAAGGGGGCAGCGGCAGAAGACGGCGACGAAATCCGGGGTGGGATGTACGACCCTCGCCCCGGAGAAGACGACGGAAGCCCGCTGCCCTCATCAAACAAGCACGGAGCTTCGTGGTGAAGGGGGCAGCGGCAGAAGACGGCGACGAGAAGCCCGCCACGTCCAAGTCCTGGATGGGATGTGCGACCCCCGTCCAGGCCGAAAAAATCGAGGGGGGCGGCAAAGAAGAAGGCCTGGCCCCCGCGGCGGAAGACAACGTCGAGAAGCCCGGAGAGTGGCGCCCTCCGGCGGAAGACGGCGAAAGAAGCCCTGGCCTCGGGAGGAGCCAGGCAGAAGCGGAGGAGCCCGAGGTGGGGCGACACCCCCGTTGTTCTCCGCTGTTTTCGGCCGGCCCCCCCCGGATGTAAAAGAGCTTCATTTTGGGGTAGGGGGCACAGTCGAGCATGGCGGAGAGCATGGGTGGGTGTTTCCCCCCCCCGGCAGAAGACGGCTAGAAGACCGAGGAGTGGCGACGCCCCCGTTGTTCTCCGCCATTTCCGCCGGCCCCCCCCGGATGTAAAAGAGCTTGATTTGGGGTAGGGGGCCTGGCCGAACATGGCGGAGAGCATCGGTGGGTGTCTCTCTCCCCGGCGGCAGTGAAGACCGGGGGGGGGGTAGGTGTACCCCCCCGGCGGAAGGCGAAGACCGAGGAGGGGTTTCGCCCCCCGTTGTTCTCCGCCATTTCCGCCGGCCCCCCCCGGATGTAAAAGAGCTTGATTTGGGGTAGGGGGCCTGGCCGAACATGGCCGAGAGCATCGGTGGGTGTCCCCCCCCGGCGGAAGGCGGCGGCGAAGACCGGTGCGGGGCTGGAGCCCCCCCGGCAGAAAACGTCTGGAAGACCGAGGGGCTCCGCCCCCGTTGTTCTCTGCTTTTTTCGGCCGGCCCCCCCCGGATGTGAAAGAGCTTATTTTGGGGTGGGGGCCTGGCTGGACATGGCGGAGATCATCGGTGGGTGTCCCCCCCCGGCAGAAGACGGCGAAGCCCGGGGCCCAATGGGCTGGTGGTGGGGGGTCCCGGCAGAAGACCCCCGGAGCTGACTAATAAATTATTTTTTTCTGTGTGTTTTTTTTTTTGTTTACACTTTTCCACCCGGTGAATGGGTAGGGGTACGATGTACCCCATACTCATTCACATAGGGTGGGGGGCCAGAATCTGGGGGCCCCCTTAATATAGGGGGCTCTCAGATTCTGATAAGCCCCCCGCCCGCATACCCCGACAACCAACGGCCAGGGTTGTCGGGAAGAGGCTCTTGTCCCTTTCGACATGGGGACAAGAGTGCTTTGGGGTGGGGGGGCAGTGCCCCCCTCCCCCACAGCACACACTCCCCCATGTCGAGGGCATGTGGTCTGGTACGGCTCAGGAGGGGGGGGGGCGCTCGCTCGTCCCCACCCCCATTCCTGTCCGGCCAGACTGCGTGCCTGGGAGAAGGGTTTGGTCTGGATCTGAGGGGGAACCCCACGCCGTTTTTTGGCGTGGGTTTAACCCCTTATGTTCCAGATCAAATCTAAGAGCCTGTTGTGCACCAGAAGGGGGACCCCCACGCCGTTTTTTTTTTGTAATTTGGGGTGGAGTTCCCCTTTATCCCGGTCCTGTCAGGGGGGGGGGGGGAATGCCTGCTCGTCTGTCCCTACAATGTATGAACAGCGATCTGTCATTTCCCCTACACAGTCCCACCCCCTTTACAGTTAGAACACACCCAGGTAACATATTCAACCCCTTCCGCGCCCCTAGTGTTAACCCCTTCCCTGCCAGTGTCATTTTTATAGTAAGCAATGCATTGATATACCATTGCTCGCTACAAAAATGCCAAATCTCACAAAAAATGTGTCCGCCACAATGTCGCATTAGACAGAAAAAACAATGATAGCCACCATTACTAGTAAAACAAAAAATTATTCCAAAAAAAACCCATAAGACCAACCCCTACTTAGAACTTTTGCCCAAACCAATCAAACGCTTATTGTGATTTTTTGCAACCAAAAAGATGTCCAAGAATACTTATCGGCCTAAACTGAGGGCAAACATTTTTTGAATATATTTTGGGGGAGATTTATTATAGCAAACCGTAAAAAAGATGTTTTTTTAGTTACCAAATTGTCGCTATATTTTTGGGTCAAGCAAAAATAAGAAAAAACGCAGAGGTGATCAAATACCACCAACAAAAAAAAAAAAAAATTTTTTTAGGGGGGGGGAGGATGAGGACGCCCAATTTTTTTGGGGGCCACGTCGCACAACCACGCAATTGTCAGTCAAAATGACGCAGTGTTGAAATGCAAAAAATGGCCCCGTCAGTGACCAGTAATATGCTCTGGGGCTCAAGTGGTTACAAATTAAGAATACACTAAAGTTAGCCCAATTTATGGCCATAATGTGAAAGATGATGTTACACCGAGTAAATAGATACCCAACATGTTACACTTTAATATTGCACACACTCATGGAATGGCGCCAAACTTCAGTACTTGAAAATACCCATAGGCAACGCTTTTTTATGTGTTTCAGGTTACCAGTTTAGATTTACAGAGGAGGTCTAGTGCTAAAAGTATTGCTCTCGCTCTAACGTACGCTATGATACCTCACATGTGGGGTTTGAACGGGGGTTCAATATGTGGGCGGGGCTTACACATTTAAGGCCCGCCCCCATATATGGAAACATTCTTCAAACCACACATGTGAGGTATCATAGCGTGCGTAACAGCAAGAGGAATATTTATAGCACTAGACCTCATCTGTAAATCTAAACTGGTAACCGGAAACAATAAAAATGCTGCTTGTTCGCTTCTGACTGCGAGCTACTAGGGACAGGGGCGTTTAAATTATTACTATTTAGGTTTGTTACGTAAAAATTCTATAAGACCTCCCGTTCAGCTTGTAAAGCATCACTTCATGGGGACCAAAAAAAAATTTAACACCTCTAATGCTTTCATCCGCCATTGCAGATTTGATTCTGGTACTGCATTTCGAGTGAACTGGGCATGCTCGAACAGTTAGAAAAAAAGCTGGAAGTTTGATCCTGAAAATGACTTGCATCTTTCTGAGCATGCTCAGAAAGCTCTTTTTTTGGCTTAGTAATTTAAGGACATCCTTAACAGGTGTAAGCAGTTCCAAGTGCACACAAACTAGAGGCTGACATTTCTTCATGTGTTTCCAATTGGTTCATTAGCACACATGTTATAAAAAGCGTGGATACTGCACGTGTCAGCTGCCCCTCAGAGGGGGCAGATTTGCTGGCTGGAAGTAATGGCGGAGTGAAACAGAGATGTTTTGGAGCAAGTTTTGTATTTTTTGATGTTTTCTCTGCTACATAATTTTGCTAAATGTTTCTCAAGATGTTAATGACTAATGTTTTAATCCTGTGGGTCTATCCTGTTATTTCAAAAGCATGATTTATTTTCCAATGACTGTGAAATAAACGTTGGTCTTTTTTGTTTTTAGGTGTTTTTATATATTTTTGGTGTGTTTATTTGTAATTTTTTTTTTGCTTTCCTTGTTTTGTGGACCAATAAAATTACTTTCAAATTTTGAAGTTTGTTTTGTGATATTTTTTTCATGCTATGGATTTCAACCGCTGCAGCTGAACTAGTTTGGGCCTAAACCATCAAGTGTGATTTGTCTCTAAGCTCTTTCCTGGTGTGTATGCATGAAATGTTTAGTCACCAGAAAAGGAAGGACAAAGCGGTAAGTATTGTTTCCTAGAACTGATGTCCAGACTGACTTTTTAAAGCACATGTGCAAGATGTAGGAAAAGCTGCAAACAGGGCCTGTTGGAGGGGGGGGGGGGGGGGGGTGGTGTTTTTTTTTTGGACAGGCTTGAAGTGCTGATTTACAGCGCTGTGCTTGAAACTAGCACAAGACAATCCTATTCTAATTGTGGGTTGTTTGAGGGAAGCCAATTGAGTGTTAGAACCCCTGCTAGTGTTTTTAGGTTGGGCTTTGTGTCCCTTTTCCTAAAATTGGCTTCACTTCCTGTCACACAGCTGAACAGGAAGTGAGGTTAAAACCCTACCAATGGTCTTTTCTTCGGGGCACAGGTCAATCTAACTAGTGTCACCATTAAGCAAATTGCACTGCAGTGTACACCCCAAATGATTAGTTACTTTGGGGTTTAGTAAAGGCAAAGCCGCTCTGCAGTAGAAGCGTAGGCAATGAAAATCAGAAGGGAAGCACTGATGGTTTTTACTTCCAATCCCGCCAAGTTTTGAGTTTTCTTCCTTGCTTGTCCACTTGTAGTGCAAAGTGGATTTGCCTTTAGTAAATGGACCCCAAAGTCCAAGATTCCTACTAATTTGGGGTGTACACAGCAAAATGCCATTTCCAAAATGGGAAACTATTTATATTGATCTGTGTGTCCCCAACAAAACATTACTCAGGTGTTTCCCTCACTTCCTGTTTGGCTGTGTGGCAGGAAGTGAATGAATTAAGTAGAAAGTGACAACATTTGTGAGGTGTCTTTACCCTATCAGGGGTGCAGGCATCCCCAAAACAAACAAGAAAATAGTTGATTTAACATTGGGTGGTGTTTGTGGGGGTCCCTAACACACATTCATACATATTAGCAACGCTGGATCGTGGCCTATTGGCATGGTTATATTTTCTTAAGCCTCTCAATAAAATGATCTGAAATTTGGGGTTAAACTGGAACAATAATCATCACTTTTATTTTTTGGATTTCTTTCATTTTGGATAGAGTTGGTGGGTGGGGGGGGGGGGGGTTAGAAGCTCTGTCAGTTTATTTTGTATTATCCCTGTCCGTTTGGGGAGATTGGCCTTCACTTCCTGCCCCATAGCCAAACAGGAAGTGATCGAAAAAGTAGGCAAATTAAGGGCCCCCCCAAGTCCCCCCCCACAGAACTTGTGTGTGTCCCCTGAAAATTCCTGGGTGGGTCATAAAAAAACAGGGTGTGGCCTTGACAGGAAGGGTGGGTCATTTTTCTATTAGGGGGGTGCCAAAATTTGGTCAGGCCTAGGGAAGCACAAAACCTAAATCTCCTACTGCACATTAGGGCTTATTTAGACAGGATCCAATTTACAGCATGTTTTTAGATTGTGGGAGGAAACCCGCACAGGGAGAACATGCAAACTCCAGGCAGATAGTGTCACGGGCGGGATTCGAACCAGCAACCCTTTTGCTGCTAGGTGAACATGCTACACACTACGCTACTGTGCTGAACGAACATGATTGCAGCTGAAAGCATGAGATGTTTTTTTTTTTTACCAATTCCATGATTTCCAGCCTGGAGGACAGATGTGGGGTCTAATTGACCCCGCCTTTCTCTATAAAGAGGACCTGTCACACACTAGTCCTATTACAAGGGATGTTTACATTCCTTGTAATAGGAAGAAAAGTGAAAAATAATACAAACAAAGGGACAAACAAGTGCAAAAAATTAAAATATTAAGTAAAAAAATAAAATAACAAAGGAATTTAAATGCTCCTGTCCCTAGTAGCTCGCACTCAGAAGCGAACACGCATGCAAGTCCCACCCACATATGTAAACATCCTTCAAACCCCACATGTGAGGTATCATAGCGTGCGTTAGAGCGAGAGCAATAATGTTAGCACTAGACCTCCTCTGTAACTCAAAAGTGGTAACCTGAGAAAAAAAGTCAAGCGTTGCCTATGGAGATTTTTAATAACGAAGTTTAGCGCCATTCCATGAGTGTGCGCAATATGAAAGCGTGACAAGTTAGGTATCTATTTACTCGGTGTAACATCATCTTTTACCTTATCCCTAAAAATTGGCCTAGCTTTACTGCTTTCTTATTTTGTCATTCATGAAACAGGTTTTTTTTTGGAAAGCCAAAAAAAAAAAAAAACGTTAGAAAATTTTTGGCACAAATACTGTTGGAAATGTGTCCGAAAAAATGGCCGCCACTTTATTCCCTAGGGTGTTTGTTAATAAAATATATATAATGTTTGGGGGTCCTGAGTAAGTTTCAAGGAAGAAAATATAATTGTTACATGAAGGAGAGAAGTGCCAGAATAGGCGCGGTATGGAAGTGGTTAAAGTGCACCAATAAAAGTGAAAAATTCCTTGAAATTTCGTACCATGGGGGGGGGGGAGGCAATTAGGGGCGCCATCAGGAATTATGGGGCCCCTTACACAGCTTCAGGCATGGGCCCCCTGGAGCAGAGAATAGGGGGGGGGGGGGTGCCGCCTGATATTAAGAAGGGGGGGGGGGCTGCCGCAATTTGATAAGCGGGGGGTTCCTTTACTAAAAAATACATATAGAAAAATATATATTAAAAAGGGTGGTAGCCATCCGGGGGCCCTGGGGACCACTGGGCCCTTTAATAAAAAGAAACTTCTGGGCTCTTTAATGAAAAATAAATTACAATATCTACATATATAAAATAATAAAAAAGGGGGTTGCCTTGGGAGCTCTGGGCCCTTTAATAAAAAATAACTACCAAAAATCTAAAAAAAAAATAACATTGGGTGGGAGCTGTGGTGGCTCAACGTGAATGGCACTGCGCTGACAAGCCGTTCACCTCTGCAGCCAAGGGTTCGGATCCCGGTCTCGGCTACATATGAATTGAGTTTGGTGGTGTCAGCCCAGCTCCCGGTGGGTGTGCTATGCAAGGTACGCCTGTGCTTAGTATGCCCACCCCCCCCCCCCCCACAAAAAAAACACCACACTTGCACACACTTTGGCCATGAGGTCTCCTAAAATAAAGGGAGGTGAAGGACCTACAGGGCTGGCTGGGTGGGCTACACTCCTTCATAGGGGGAGTCCCTCTGTCCCATCGGGCTCCCAAGTGTAGCAGGTGGGGTGAGGCCCCCCTCACACCCACCATTGCCACCGGGGGCATGGAGAAGGATGGCGATTGCAAGTCCAGCTCCTCTCTCTCGACTTCACGCACAAAATACACTTTAAAAAAGAAATTAAAGTAAAAAGTAACAAACCTGGGGAAAATGTTTATAACATTTTTAGAAGCAAAAAGGGGCCCTCTGGGAGCTTTCAAAATTATATTATATATATATATGTTTAAAAAATAACCAAAAAATATATCATATGTTTTTTTTTTTTTTTTTTTGTAAAGGTGGGGGGTTGTCATCTGGAGCCCTGGGGATCTCCGGGCCACTGGGGACCAGGCCACTGGGGACCTCCAGACCCCTAAACCAAAACATTGGCCCTTTAATAACAAAAAATTTGGGGGGTTGCCACCCGGGGCCCTGGGGACCTCCAGACTGCTAAAAAATATTAAATTCCAAAAATTGGCCCTTTAATAAAAAATCCTACAAAAACCAACTAACAAATATATATACAAAAAAAAAAAGAGGGGGGTTACCATCTGGGGCGCTGGGGGGCCTCCAGGCATCTGGGCACCTCCGGACCCCCGGGCCCCTTACAGGTGTACAGGGCCGCCATCATGAATTTTGGGGCCCCTTACACAGCTTCAGGCATGGGCCCCCTGGAGCAGAGAACCGGGGGGGGGGGTGCTGCCGCATGAAATTGAGAAGCGGGGGGGGGGGGGTGGTGCCACAAATTGAGGAGCGGAGGGGCCCTTTACAAAAATTTTGACAGAAATAAGAAATAAAGAAAAATATATATAAAAAAGGGGGGTAGCCATCCGGGGCCCTGGGGACCTCTGTGCTCTTTATCAAAATAAAAATAAAAAAGAGAGAAAATACATATATATATATATTTTTTAAATATAACATTTATCGAAAAAAAGTAAAAAAACAAGGGGGTAGCCTTCCAGGGCCCTGGGGACCTCTGGGCCCTTTCCTTAAAAAAAAAAAAAAAATATATTAAAAAAATATATATATTTTTTTAAATATATATATTTTATTTTAAAAAAAGGGCTTGCCATCTGGGGCCCTTAGTGGCCTCCGGGCCCCTGGGGACCTTCGGAGCCCTTAAACAAAAAAAAAAAAAAAAATTGTTTTTTTTTTGTTTTAGGGTGGTTCCCATCCGGGCCCCTGGGGGCCCCTGGGGACCCCCGGGCGGTGTAATGCCTGTACCCCCCTAATGGCGGCCCTGCAGGTGTACTGCCTGTACCCCCCTGATGGCGGCCCTGGGTGTAATGTCAGCATGTGAAAAATGACATTCTGAAGGAAAAAAGCCATTTAAAACTGACTCGCGGCTATAATGAATTGTCAGCTCTTGGAATTTGCAGGAGAATTCATTCATTAAAAACACCAAAAAAAAAGCGTGGGGGTCCCCCCAAATTCAATAACCAGACCCTTTAGGTCTGGTATGGATATTAAGGGGAACCCCGCCATCAATTTAAAAAAAAAATGACGTGGGGTTCCCCCCAAATATCCATAACCAGACCCTTCAGGTCTGGTGTGGAATTTAAGGGGAACTCCACTCCAAATTAAAAAAAAAATGGCGTGGAGTCCCCCCTAAAATCCACACCAGACCCCTTATCCGAGCACGTTGACCTGGCCGGCCGCAGAAAAGAGGGGGGGACAGAGCGCGGCCCCCCCCCTCTCCTGAACCGCACCAGGCCACATGCCCTCAACATTGGGAGGGTGTTTTGGGGTGCCCCCCAAAACACCTTGTCCCCATGTTGATGAGGACAAGGGTCTCTTCCCCACAACCCTTGCCCGGTGGTTGTGGGGGTCTGCGGGCAGGAGGCTTATCGAAATCTGGAAGACCCCTTTAACAAAGGGGCCCCCCAGATCCCGGCCCCCCCCCTGTGTGAAATGGTAATGGGGTACCTTGTACCTCTACCATTTCACGAGAAAAAAAAATGTAAAGGGTTAAAAAAGACAAGAGCCGGTTTTTGACAAGTCCTTTATTATCTTCTTTCCTTCGGGTTTCTTCTTCCTCCTCCTTCTTCTTCCTCTGCTTCTGTCTTGGGTCTTCTATTCCCGCATCTTGCCCGGCGTGTTCTTCCATCTTCTTCCGCTGTTCTTCTCGTCCGCATCTTCTTCTCCTTCTTGTTCTTCTTCGCCGGAGGCGGCCGCTTCCAATTGAAATCCCCGCTGTCTGCCGGACCACGCCCCCCCCTCTGACGCCTCGGGCAAGCTCTTAGGAGTGTGCTGCCAGTGCGTCAGAGGGGGGCGTGGTCACATGTCAGAGGGCGGCCAATTCAATTTGAAGCTTGTGCGCGGCTTTTTCTTTGCCAGAGTCGCCGCTTCCAATTGAATTGCCCGCTTTCTGGAACATGTGACCACGCCCCCCTCTGACGCACTGGCACCACACGGGGACTTTCCTAAGAGCTTGCCCGTGGCGTCAGAGGGGGGGGGCGTGGTCCGGCAGACAGCGGGGATTTCAATTGGAAGCGGCCGCTCCGGCGAAGAAGAAGAAGAAGGAGAAGATGCGGACGAGAAGGACAGCGGAAGAAGATGGAAGAACACGCCGGGCAAGATGCGGGAATAGAAGACCCAAGACAGAAGCAGAGGAAGAAGAAGAGGAGGAAGAAGAAACCCGAAGGAAAGAAGAAAGAAGATAATAAAGGACTTGTCAAAAACCGGCTCTTGTCTTTTTTAACCCTTTACATTTTTTTTTCTCGTGAAATGGTAGAGGTACAAGGTACCCCATTACCATTTCACACAGGGGGGGGGCCGGGATCTGGGGGGCCCCTTTGTTAAAGGGGTCTTCCAGATTTCGATAAGCCTCCTGCCCGCAGACCCCCACAACCACCGGGCAAGGGTTGTGGGGAAGAGACCCTTGTCCTCATCAACATGGGGACAAGGTGTTTTGGGGGGCACCCCAAAACACCCTCCCAATGTTGAGGGCATGTGGCCTGGTGCGGTTCAGGAGAGGGGGGGGGCCGCGCTCTGTCCCCCCCTCTTTTCTGCGGCCGGCCAGGTCAACGTGCTCGGATAAGGGGTCTGGTGTGGATTTTAGGGGGGACTCCACGCCATTTTTTTTTTAATTTGGGGTGGAGTTCCCCTTAAATTCCACACCAGACCTGAAGGGTCTGGTTATGGATATTTGGGGGGAACCCCACGTCATTTTTTTTTTAAATTGACGGCGGGGTTCCCCTTAATATCCATATCAGACCTAAAGGGTCTGGTTATTGAATTTGGGGGGACCCCCACGCTTTTTGTTTTCGTTTTTTTAATGAATGAATTCTCCTGCAAATTCCGGGAGCTGACAATTCATTATTGCCGCGAGTCAGTTTTAAATGGCTTTTTTTTTTTTTTTTTTTTTTTTCAGAATGTCATTTTGTGCAAAGACATATTTCTAACCGCAGGAAAAGTGCATTTTATTCACCTGCTGACATTCCCCCCCCCCCATGGTACGAATTTTAAAATAATTATTCAAATGACGTGGGGGTCCCCCCAAATTCAATAACCAGACCCTTCAGGTCTGATATGGATATTAAGGGGAACCCCGCCATCAATTTTTAAAAAAAATGACGTGGGGTTCCCCCCAAATATCCATAACCAGACCCTTCGGGTCTGGTGTGGAATTTAAGGGGAACTCCACCCCAAATTAAAAAAAAAATGGCGTGGAGTCCCCCCTAAAATCCACACCAGACCCCTTATCCGAGCACGTTGACCTGGCCGGCCGCAGAAAAGAGGGGGGGACAGAGCGCGGCCCCCCCCCTCTCCTGAACCGCACCAGGCCACATGCCCTCAACATTGGGAGGGTGTTTTGGGGTGCCCCCCAAAACACCTTGTCCCCATGTTGATGAGGACAAGGGTCTCTTCCCCACAACCCTTGCCCGGTGGTTGTGGGGGTCTGCGGGCGGGAGGCTTATCGAAATCTGGAAGACCCCTTTTACAAAGGGGCCCCCCAGATCCCGGCCCCCCCCCTGTGTGAAATGGTAATGGGGTACCTTGTACCTCTACCATTTCACGAGAAAAAAAAAGTGTCAGTGTAAAAAAAGACAAGAGCCGGTTTTTGACAAGTCCTTTATTATCTTCTTTCCTTCGGGTTTCTTCTTCCTCCTCCTTCTTCTTCCTCTGCTTCTGTCTTGGGTCTTCTATTCCCGCATCTTGCCCGGCGTGTTCTTCCATCTTCTGTTCCTCCCGCTGTCCTTCTCGTCCGCATCTTCTTCTCCTTCTTCTTCTTCGCCGGAGGCGCCGCTTCCAATTGAAATCCCCGCTGTCTGCCGGACCACGCCCCCCCCTCTGACGCCACGGGCAAGCTCTTAGGAGTGTGCTGCCAGTGCGTCAGAGGGGGGCGTGGTCACATGTCAGAGGGCGGCCAATTCAATTTGAAGCTCGTGCGCGGCTTTTTCTTTGCCAGAGTCGCCGCTTCCAATTGAATTGCCCGCTTTCTGGAACATGTGACCACGCCCCCCTCTGACGCACTGGCACCACACGGGGACTTTCCTAAGAGCTTGCCCGTGGCGTCAGAGGGGGGGGCGTGGTCCGGCAGACAGCGGGGATTTCAATTGGAAGCGGCGCCTCCGGCGAAGAAGAACAAGAAGAAGATGCGGACGAGAAGGACAGCGGGAGGAAAAGAAGATGGAAGAACACGCCGGGCAAGATGCGGGAATAGAAGACCCAAGACAGAAGCAGAGGAAGAAGAAGGAGGAGGAAGAAGAAACCCGAAGGAAAGAAGAAAGAAGATAATAAAGGACTTGTCAAAAACCGGCTCTTGTCTTTTTTAACCCCTTTACATTTTTTTTACTCGTGAAATGGTAGAGGTACAAGGTACCCCATTACCATTTCACACAGGGGGGGGGCCGGGATCTGGGGGGCCCCTTTGTTAAAGGGGTCTTCCAGATTTCGATAAGCCTCCTGCCCGCAGACCCCCACAACCACCGGGCAAGGGTTGTGGGGAAGAGACCCTTGTCCTCATCAACATGGGGACAAGGTGTTTTGGGGGGCACCCCAAAACACCCTCCCAATGTTGAGGGCATGTGGCCTGGTGCGGTTCAGGAGAGGGGGGGGGCCGCGCTCTGTCCCCCCCTCTTTTCTGCGGCCGGCCAGGTCAACGTGCTCGGATAAGGGGTCTGGTGTGGATTTTAGGGGGGACTCCACGCCATTTTTTTGTTTTTTGGGGTGGAGTTCCCCTTAAATTCCACACCAGACCTGAAGGGTCTGGTTATGGATATTTGGGGGGAACCCCACGTCATTTTTTTTAAAAATTGACGGCGGGGTTCCCCTTAATATCCATACCAGACCTAAAGGGTCTGGTTATTGAATTTGGGGGGACCCCCACGTCATTTGAATAATTATTTTAAAATTCGTACCATGGGGGGGGGGGAATGTCAGCAGGTGAATAAAATGCACTTTTCCTGCGGTTAGAAATATGTCTTTGCACAAAATGACATTCTGAAAAAAAATAAAAAAAAATAAAGCCATTTAAAACTGACTCGCGGCAATAATGAATTGTCAGCTCTTGGAAATTGCAGGAGAATTCATTCATTAAAAAAAGGGAAAAAAAAAGCGTGGGGGTCCCCCCAAATTCAATAACCAGACCCTTTAGGTCTGGTATGGATATTAAGGGGAACCCCGCCGTCAATTTATTAAAAAAATGACGTGGGGTTCCCCCCAAATATCCATAACCAGACCCTTCGGGTCTGGTGTGGAATTTAAGGGGAACTCCACCCCAAATGTAAAAAATAAATGGCGTGGAGTCCCCCCTAAAATCCACACCAGACCCCTTATCCGAGCACGTTGACCTGGCCGGCCGCAGAAAAGAGGGGGGGACAGAGTGCGGCCCCCCCCCTCTCCTGAACCGCACCAGGCCACATGCCCTCAACATTGGGAGGGTGTTTTGGGGTGCCCCCCAAAACACCTTGTCCCCATGTTGATGAGGACAAGGGTCTCTTCCCCACAACCCTTGCCCGGTGGTTGTGGGGGTCTGCGGGCAGGAGGCTTATCGAAATCTGGAAGACCCCTTTAACAAAGGGGCCCCCCAGATCCCGGCCCCCCCCCCTATGTGAAATGGTAATGGGGTACCTTGTACCTCTACCATTTCACGAGTAAAAAAAAATGTAAAGGGTTAAAAAAGACAAGAGCCGGTTTTTGACAAGTCCTTTATTATCTTCTTTCTTCTTTCCTTCGGGTTTCTTCTTCCTCCATCTTCTTCTTCCTCTGCTTCTGTCTTGGGTCTTCTATTCCCGCATCTTGCCCGGCGTGTTCTTCCATCTTCTTCCGCTGTCCTTCTCGTCCGCATCTTCTCCTTCTTCTTCTTCGCCGGAGCGGCCGCTTCCAATTGAAATCCCCGCTGTCTGCCGGACCACGCCCCCCCCTCTGACGCCACGGGCAAGCTCTTAGGAAAGTCCCCGTGTGGTGCCTGTGCGTCAGAGGGGGGCGTGTTCACATGTTCCAGAAAGCGGGCAATTCAATTGGAAGCGGCGACTCTGGCAAAGAAAAAGCCGCGCACGAGCTTCAAATTGAATTGGCCGCCCTCTGACATGTGACCACGCCCCCCTCTGACGCACTGGCAGCACACTCCTAAGAGCTTGCCCGTGGCGTCAGAGGGGGGGGGGGGCGTGGTCCGGCAGACAGCGGGGATTTCAATTGGAAGCGGCCGCTCCGGCGAAGAAGAAGAAGAAGGAGAAGATGCGGACGAGAAGGACAGCGGGAGGAACAGAAGATGGAAGAACACGCCGGGCAAGATGCGGGAATAGAAGACCCAAGACAGAAGCAGAGGAAGAAGAAGGAGGAGGAAGAAGAAACCCGAAGAAAAGAAGAAAGAAGATAATAAAGGACTTGTCAAAAACCGGCTCTTGTCTTTTTTAACCCTTTACATTTTTTTTCTCGTGAAATGGTAGAGGTACAAGGTACCCCATTACCATTTCACACAGGGGGGGGGCCGGGATCTGGGGGGCCCCTTTGTTAAAGGGGTCTTCCAGATTTCGATAAGCCTCCCGCCCGCAGACCCCCACAACCACCGGGCAAGGGTTGTGGGGAAGAGACCCTTGTCCTCATCAACATGGGGACAAGGTGTTTTGGGGGGCACCCCAAAACACCCTCCCAATGTTGAGGGCATGTGGCCTGGTGCGGTTCAGGAGAGGGGGGGGGCCGCGCTCTGTCCCCCCCTCTTTTCTGCGGCCGGCCAGGTCAA
The DNA here is from genome assembly GCA_029574335.1 of Rana kukunoris. Lineage (NCBI taxonomy): Eukaryota > Metazoa > Chordata > Amphibia > Anura > Ranidae > Rana > Rana kukunoris. The sequence continues at coordinate 170,488,931 of CM056057.1, forward strand.
CGTGCTCGGATAAGAGGTCTGGTGTGGATTTTAGGGGGGACTCCACGCCATTTTTTTTTTAATTTGGAGTGGAGTTCCCCTTAAATTCCACACCAGACCCGAAGGGTCTGGTTATGGATATTTGGGGGGAACCCCACGTCTTTTTTTTTTAAATTGATGGCGGGGTTCCCCTTAATATCCATACCAGACCTAAAGGGTCTGGTTATTGAATTTGGGGGGACCCCCACGCTTTTTTTTCCTTTTTTTAATGAATGAATTCTCCTGCAATTGCCGGGAGCCGACAATTCATTATAGCCGCGAGTCAGTTTTAAATGGCTTTTTTCCTTTGAAAAATGACATTTTGTGCAGAGACAGTTCTAACCACGGGAAACATGCGCTTTTTCACATGCTGACATTAGAGACCCCCATAGTACGAAATTTAAAGGAAAATTACACTTTTATTATTGCACTTTTAGCATTATTAAAATCACTGCTCCCGAAAAAACGGCCGTTTTAAAAAATAAAAAAAGCATTGGTACATGTCCCCTGGGGCAGGACTGAGGTCCCCAAACACTTTTTAGGACAAAACTTGCAGATTAGCCATTAAAATTCACTATTACGATTTCCCCCCATAGACTTATACAGGGAGTTCGGCGGCGGCTTTACTTATCAATCACATCGCGCTGCTGCTGCCGCCGGTTCATGCGCCTAATTAGGGCTTCATCCAGCGCACTAATTAAGGCATGTACCGGCGCAGCGCAGATTCATTAGTAAATCAGCCCCAGTGTGTCAACATGTGCTATATGCCATCACAGGATCTCTATGTCCAAGTTTTGTGGATGTGAATACCCATTTTGCCACACAAACTGTGTGCATCTTCAAATTTTGGCTTGTTCAGGGGTGACATCACCCCATCTCATGTTTTTCAAAGGTTTAACTTTGTAAGTTCCATTGTTTTTATATATTTTCTTGTTTAAACCAAAAAAAAAAACAAAAAAAAAAAACTGAGTAATAATACTTTTCTACTCAACAATGTGTGGCTTCATCTTTCTATGCTCAATACCAGTTTGTAAATGTGTAAGTTGTTGTTTACTGTGACTCCTCCTCACCCTGTTCATGGACTGAGCTCGGGTTACAGTATTAAAGCCCATACACAGCACGAACTTGAGAATGAGAACATACTTCCAACATGGCTTTAAACCGGTCGGCTGGTCAGAACGAACTTTAAACAGAACGCACCGAGGAACAGCAAGGCCTATGAAGAACAACCTGAAAACCAGAAAAGGAGTGGACAAGAACGCACTGCGAAACAGATACGACATGATTGGACGCACTGAAAGACAGATGCAAACCCACAAGCACCAGAAAACTATCTGAAAAGCACGGAGACTGAAAAGTGCGAATCGGCTATCACCAAACTTTTACTAACACGAAATCAGCAAAAGCAGCCCAAAGGGTGGCGCCATTGGATTTGAACTTCCCCTTTAGGCCGCCTACACACGATCGGTCCAACCCGATGAGAATGGTCCGACGGATCGTTTTCATCGGTTCACAGACTGATGGTCTGATGGTGCGTACACACTATCAGTTCAAAAAACGATTGTGTCAGTATGCGGTGACGTAAAACACAACGACGTGCTGAAAAAAATGAAGTTCAATGCTTCCAAGCATGCGTCGACTTGATTCTGAGCATGCGCGGGTTTTTGGACCGATGCTTTTGCGTACTAACCATCGGTTTGGACCGATGGTCAGGCGTCCATCGGTCCGATTTTAAAGCAAGTTTTAAAATTTTGGTCCGACGGACGACAGACCGATGGGCCGTACACACGGTCGGTTTGGACCGATGAAACTGGACTTAAGTCCATTCTAATCGGTTTGGATCGATTGTGTGTACGCGGCCTTATAGTGCCGTCGTACATGTTGTACGTCACCACTTTTTGTCACGGTCGGATTTTTGACTGATGGTGTGTAGGCAAGACTGATGTAAGTCATCTTCATCGGATATCAGACAAAAAAATCCATTGGATTAGATTCCGTCAGATATCCGATCGTGTGTACAGGGCTTCAGCCTTCAGCTGTGGATGGAACTACAGCCTAAATAAACCAGTATAAAATAGGTTGAACTTTGTAAGTTCCATTGTTTTTATATATTTTCTTGTTTATACCATGCCTGTTTAGGCAAACCCCAAAAAATAAAAATGTTAAAACAAAAAAATGGTTATATTTTTCTAAAATAAATTCTATAACACATAAGTTGTGCACAGAGTAAAAATACGTTTCTACCCAACAATGTGTGGCTTCTTCATTCTATGCTCAATATCAGTTTGTAAATTTATAAGTTCTTGTTTACGGTGACAATTGTGGTTATTTACTAAAAGACAAATCCACTTGGCACTACAAGTGCATAGGAGAACCTGGGAGACAAGTTTTTCAAAGATTCATTTTTTGGGTTTATTTTTGTTAAAAATATTCAGTAATTGTCTGGCATAGTGATGACCCCCCTACCCGTAAATACTCCACGTATTTATCACGTACTACACAGGTGCTTTGGGAGGCCAAGCCAGTACGGCCAGTGTCCAGGCCCGTCATTGAAGTAGTGTCGTAAAATCCGGCCTCGGGCCCAACATCTGGCCAACCGGTAATTAAAAACCCTCCTCTCCGGGGTGAGGGTCCTCTGGGGGAATCGCCGCATCAGGTGTGGTCCCAGCCCAAAAGCTTCATCTGCAATAAAAACAAACGGAAGTCCCTCCACGTTATCTGCATCAGGTGGCAGTGCCAGGCTACCAGCCTGCAGACGTTGGGCAAATTCCATCTGTGAGAAGACCACGCCATCCGCCATCCAGCCATTCTTCCCCACGTCCACATACCTAAACTCATAGGCCAGGATTCACGTAGAGTGGCGTAAATTTATGCCGGCGTAGCGCATCGTCTTTGCGCTACGCCGGCACAACGTAGAGAAGCAAGCATGCTATTTACAAAGAATATGCGCTCCACGTTGCGCCGTGGTGGTGTATAGTTGTCGGCGAAAGCCGACGTAAGTTAAAGTAGGTGGAAGTGGGCTGGAAGTGGGCGTGATATATTTAAATGAAGCTTGACCCCATGCAAATGATGGCCACAGCTTCAAAAAACGAACTGCGCACGCGTCGTCTCTTGGACGCATACCAGTGCGCATGCTCACAGTTACGTCGAAATAGCTACCTAAGATATGTCGGGGACAGGGGTAGAGGCTTCTCCCACCCAAATCTCTTTGAAGCCTCCAAGTCTCCAGACGCTTATCCGGGAATTAGAAAACTAAAAATGTGTTTTTTTTTTTGGGTGTTTCGTCTGTCCCCCCACTTGACAGCCATTGGTTCCGCAAAGATGCCATCTCCCCTCGATGTAGCCTTTCCATGGGCGTCCGCTCCATAGGGCTCCATTCCCTCCTGGAAAAAATCAAGAAGGCGTTGAAGAGTCTTGCGGCCGTGTGTTGGGTGAGCGGGCCCGAGCCAGATGCCACACAGACATAGCGAGCAGAGTGAAGCCGCCTCCCCCTCCAGTGTTTATGTGTACACAGGGGGAGGGAACCTGCTGTGACCCGGCCGTGCTGATGGCTGATCTGAGGTACTGAATGGAATGGGGAGGGGAGGTCCGTCTGTGCTGAAGAGGAGGTTTGTGCTGAATGGGGGTCCATCTGTGCTGAAGGGGGGTCTGTGCTGAATGGAGGGGTCTGTGCAGAATGGGGGGGCTATCTGTGCTGTATGGAGGGGTCTGTGCTGAATGGAGGGGTCTGTGCTAAGGGGGGTCATGTACATTCTCTAGGCTATATTTATATAGGCATGGAGTGAAGCTGAAAAAAGTGCAGATTTACCATCCTTTTAGCTGCGCTATTCGGCCGCTAGCGGGGCCATTTTAACCCGTGCTAGCATTTGAAGAAAGGGTTAAATGTGTAGCGCCCCCCTAAAACAAATTCAGAGGACGCCCATGAGCCTTTCATTGACACATTTTTGCGGGAAGCCCATTCTATTGGCTCTTACTGTACCACATGCTGGGGTGTCCCTTCAGTGAAGATTGTGGAAGAGGGGCAAGCTAGTATAAAAATTATCCACATAAAGATGGTATCCCTTTCCAAGGAGTGGATAGACAAGCTCCCATACCACTCTTCCGCTGGCTCCAATGTACTCTGGGCATTCAGGGGAATGCAGTTTGGAGTCCTTCCCTTCGTACACCAGGAAGGAGTAGATGTAACCCGTGGCTCGGTCACAAAGTTTGTACATCTTAACCCCATATCGGGTCCTTTTGCTCAGGAAAAACTGTTTGATGCACAGCCTGCCTGAGAATTTTACAAGGTACTCATCCACAGAGATATTCCGTTTTGGAGGTATATAACTGGGGAAATTTTTCAGAGAAATAATTTGTCAAAAGCTGGGTCATTTCAGGGAGGGCACTGGGTGTTGTCATTATAGTGGAGGAATCGCATAATCATAAGGTATCTTGATCTTGGAGTACAATTTGTTTTTTTTTGTGAGTCCCATGGTAAAAGTTAGGTGTAAAAAAAATGTCATTCCTCTACGTTAAGTTCTCTCTACTCAAAGGTACGGGCGTAACTAGAACCAGGATTGCTTGCTATGTACTGCTGTGCATAGAGGTTGCACTGGGCCACAATGGATGATAGTAAGTCTTTGGTGAAAATCACATGAAAAAAATCAAGCATGACAAAATCATCTGTGTTCACCTGGACACCTCGCTGGGCAGTGAAAGGGGGGATATTTGCTGCTCCGGAATTAGGGGGAAGCCACAGGGGGTTTTGAAGGGCATAGCTGAAGGCTGGCATGGCCCCTATCCCTTTGGGGCTGAGATGACGCCCTACTGGTGCCTGGTCTTTGTTGCAGTGGCACTGCACTTGAGGTGGATGGCACTGCGCTTGAGGTGGATGGCACTGCGCTTGAGGTGGATGGCACTGCGCTCGAGGTGGATGGCACTGCGCTGCTGGTAGTAGGCTGCTGCTCTACGCCATAACACCACCTTTTTACGGGCACACATTCCTCTTCCAACTCTGTATCAGACCCACTGCTTGTAATGGGTTCATAGACCGAATCAGATGGAGACTCCGAGAGCTCATCGGTCATACTTAGACGCTGGTAGGCCTTCTTGCTAGTAAAATATAGGCTGCACTGCAGAGTACTTATGTGCACTATTAGGCAAAGTAGTGGCACTAATGAGTTGCACTGATGGCACAGTAGTGGCACAGATGGGCACTGATTGTATTGCAGTGACAGTGATTGTACTGTAGTGACAGTAATGGAACAGATAAGCACTGTGGTGGCACAGGTAAGCACAGGCGGCATTGGTTGGCACAGCGGCACTGATGTGGCACTGCAGTGGTGCAGATTAGCACTGATGGGCACATGTGGCACTGATGGACACAGGTGGCACTGGTGTGCACTGTATTGGCACTAGTGTGGGTCTGGTTGCACTGGTTTGACTTTGGTAGCACTGATTAGCACACAGGTGGCGGCACTGGTGGGCACAGGCGGCTCTGGTGGGCACAGGCAACACTGATGTGGCACTGCAGTGGCGCATATGAGCACTAATGGGCTCAGGTGGCACTGATGGGCACAGGTGGCACTGGTGTGCACTGTAGTGGCACTGGTGTGGCTCTGGTTGCACTGGTGTGGCTCTGGTGGCATAGATGGCACTGTTGGGCACTGCTGTAGCACTGTTAGGCACTGCTATATATGAATAAAACTCACAGTTGAGCAAACAATAGCTCTCCTTTCCTCTCGCGCTGCATCGGTGTAAGGAGAGGAGAGCGATAAACTCGTGATGCCCTGCTTTCACTGCTTTGTTTACAGTTGTGATCGCTCCATCATTCACGTGGTAAAGGGCCGCTGTCCCATGAACCCGGCGAGCACGGATGTTCCCGTGTGCGTGCCCCAGGGGGACACATTGGGAGGACATCAATGTGCGCCCTCCCAGCGTTATCGAATCGCCCTGTAGCCGTCATTCGGCTATGGGCCGGTTGTTAAGTGGTTAATGCTTAAAACGCGAAAAAACATGGAACATTTAACATTTCAGGTGAGCATGTCAGACAATTTGTCTCAGTTTGTTCAAGATTGTTTACTTTGCCCACCATACATACACCCCTTTTTCTCTAGTTAGTAGATGCAGTTGTGGATGTTATTTAAAAATTGTAATCCATTGTGATTCTACAATTTCTACCTAAATAAACATATTGTTAACTATATTTGGTTTCTACTCTTGAGATACTTGCTGATAGTTTGAAAAATATGTTTTTGTGTGTTGAATTCACATTTCCTTATGCATCCGCTTTTCTTTAATATCTCTTTAGGACAAACAAAGCTCTTCTTCCTGAAAGCATGTCCTCCCAGTGGGATCCAAGCTGTGAAACATAGGAGCAGATTGTAGTGCAGGCAACTATTCCCCATATGCCAATAGCAGAGAAAAAAGGGGATGCAGAGTCCCCAGATAGTTCATGCCCAAGAACATGACACACTGAAAATCTGCCAACTGCTATAAATCTGGTCTAGCAATATTAAATGAGCAACTTAAACTTCAAATGCAAGGATTTCCAAGTAGCCTGATGATTTCTTAAATCTGTGAACTGTGAAATGCCTTACTCAGGAATGTCCTCCTATCTATAAAAAGCTCTCTGGTCTTTGAACGGATTGTTGGCTTTTTTTTTAACAAATGTCAGAAACGTAATAGATTTGCTTTTAAAGAAACATAACACTAGCAGTGGAACAGAGCATTGCTTTTAGCGCTTCTTCGGACTATTACTGCACAGGGCCCTTATGATTTTGATTGGCAAGGATTGCAGATGTCTCCTAGGCCTACAACTGGTCCAAATCTTTCTCTTTTTTCTCCTGCAATGCCTATATTATGCGTAGTTGGGGGCAGCTGTTTGTATTTAGGGTTTTTGGGTACTCCTGGCATGCTAAAAACTAGTAGTACTTGTACTCGCGCAAATGCTCCCGATGCCTAGCCGAATACTTGGTGGAGAGGGGGTGGAGAGGGGCCGACATCTAGTTAATATGCGCTGGGGGAACACAACAGCTTTCATTTGAATAGCTGGCTGTTCCCCGCCGCGTCTCTTCATGTATAGACACTCCCCCTTGCCCAGGATTGGACGGGTGATCTGTCTATCAAAGTGCCCGGGAAAGGGGGAGTGTCTATACATGACGAGACGCGGCAGCGGGAGGAGGGGGGGATTGACTTGGCTTTGTCTTAGGGGACTAGGCGGCCAGGAATCGGGAGCATTTGCGCGAGTACAAGTACTACTAGATTTTAGCATGCCAGGAGTACCCAAAAACCCTAAATACAAACAGCTGCCCCCAACTAGGGGACACAAGGCTGCATCAGGGACACAAGGCTGCATCAGAGACATGGCTGCATCTAAGGACATGGCTGCATCAGGGACATGGCTGCATCTAAGGACATGGCTGCATCTAGGGACATGGCTGCATCAGGGACAAGGCTGCATCAGGGACATGGCTGCATCTAGGGACATGGCTGCATCTAGGGACATGGCTGCATCTAGGCATATGGCTGCATCTAGGCATATGGCTGCATCTAGGGACATGGCTGCATCTAGGGACATGGCTGCATCTAGGGACATGGCTGCATCTAGGGACATGGCTGCATCTAGGGACATGGCTGAATTTAGGGACATGGCTGCATCAGGGACATGGCTACATCAGGGATGTGGCTGCATCAGGGACGTGGCTGCATCAGGGACATGGCTGCATCAGGGACATGGCTGCATCAGGGACATGGCTGAATCAGGGACATGGCTGAATCAGGGACATGGCTGCATTAGGGACATGGCTGCATTAGGGACATGGCTGCAAAATTCAAAAAGTATAAGTAGAAACAAAGTAAAACACACTGATACTATTGGACTAAAATTAAAAATATATACAGTGACCTTTGATTGCCCCCAGTGCTTTCTCCAGTGCCCTGTCTGCAGATTTACTGTACCAGTGTCTGTAAACTGCACAGCAATCATGGCAAAGCACGCCTCTACCTCAAAATCGCTATGCGACCTGCTGCAAAACAGCGACAGCCATACGGAATCACTTGCGGAGGAGCTGAGTGACAGCGACACGTGGGAAAGTTCGTCATCAGATGCAGAAAGTGATATAAGCGACGATGCTGCGACTGTGCCCAGCGATGTGCGGACTTGGTGCGCAATTGATTGCGGTTGCGCTACACGTAGCGCCCCCACGATTTCCATTTACAGGAGCACCTGGGATAAAAGTGGACATTGAGGATGACAATCCTTTGGAATACCTCCAACTTTTTTTGACCACTGAAGTGATCGCCAAAATCATTTTGGAAACAAATCGATACCATGAACAACAAGCTGCTACCCATCAGCGATTTTCAAGGTGCAGAAAATGGGAGCCTGTAACCAGCGACAATATCTGGAAGTTCCTTGGCCTCATCATTTTACAGTGGTGGGGAAACCCCTGCAAAAGTGGTATTGGATAACCAATAAATTATTGGCCACACCTGTTTTTGGAACCGTCATGTCAGAGTACAGATTTTCATTGATCATGAAGTATTTGCACTTTGAAAATAATGAGGACTTTGATGAGCGTTCTCATCCAGCTCCAAAGCTAAAAAAAATTTGGGATATTTACCAGATTATTTTGCAGAACTTCCAGCGGACCTATGTTCCTGAGCGGGACATTACCATCGACGAAAGTCTCATGGCCTACAAAGGTAGGCTCAGCTGGATTCAATTCATTGCATCAAAGCGTGCTCGCTCTGGTATAAAATCGTTTATGCTGTGTGAATCCAGCTCTGGATATATCTGGAACGCAGTCCTGTACACTGGGAAAGGGACCAAATTCTCCCCGAGGTTTTGAGATGGCAACCGCTTTGGTTCTTTCCTTGATAGAGCCCTTGCTGAACCAGGGCTATTGTGTCACTACGGACAATTTCTATACCTCCCCAGAACTGTACAAAATAAAACCGACGCTTATGGGACCGTGAGGCCTAACCGGCATGACATGCCGTCAGCATTTTCCAACAAAAAGTTTGGGAAAGAAGAAGTAGCTGCATGGCAAAAAGGGAAAATGTTGGTACTGAAGTGGCGGGACAAAAAATAAGTTTCCCTTATGAGCACAGTCCATAACACCTCGACCGTCATGGTCCATACCAAAGGTGGAAAGGATGTTATGAAACCACAGGTTGTGTTGGACTACAACCACACGATGGGAGATGTGGACAGGGCTGACCAGGCCATGACTTTTTACCCAGCGATGAGAAAGCAGCAGAAAAAGTATTATAACAATTTTTTACGATATTTTTTGGAACAATGTCTCTGGAACTCCTTCATCCTGATGAAAAAAAAAATGACAGGTCTATGGTTCATGCTGACTTTATGTGGAAGGTGGCAGAACAGATCTTTTTGAAGCACCAAACGCCAACGGTGGTAAACAGATCTGGACGTCGGGCTGCTAGTGTTGTGAACCCGGAACGACTGACTGGTCTTCATTTTTTGGACCACATTCCACCCACTGAAAAAAAAACAGCACCCACAAGAATGTGGGTGGTTTGCTGCTCCAAGCGTGACAACGGAAGAAAAATCCATAAAGAAACGCGTTTCTGTTGTCTCGACTGCGACGTTGGACTTTGTGCTGTACCTTGCTTTAAAAATGTTCATACCTGAGACGTTTACTGAATAATGATTTTGCACCCTTGTTTTAGAAAAAAGAGACAGACCTGTGGGCGGAGAGATGTGGCTACACGCCCCAGTATATTAGCAAAGATATTTTCCCGGTGGGGCTTTAAAGCAGCTTTGTTGAAAAAATGGGAATGCAACGTGTGAAATACAACGTTTTTAATAAAAATTGTTATGACATAGAAATATAGGGAATGAGTTGCGACATGATTGCAAATATTAAAATAACCATACACATTCCATAATAAAGCAATAAAAGACATAGCCTGTGATAGTAGCAAGCATGTGTAGTGCCTAACGCATTTCGACCGTAAGGTCTTCTTCAGAGGATTTTTTATTGGTTGTGGCTGAAAGAGATTAATTGTATAAATGAATTGTACATTGATTGTCTCGCCTATACACTCCCTCAGGGATCCCTGCCCTGTCAAGGGACATGGATGGTCCCAGACTTGAGGGGAGGGAGAACACAAGAGGAAGGAAGAAGAGAAAAATTAATTGGATTATTAAAGTAAAAATCAGCACATTTACTATTTGCCATATTAAAAAAGGGTATGGAGAATCCAAGCAGAGCTCCCGTGTGGCAGTGGGGAAGGAGGGTCCCAGTCCGCACGTCTCCCGATCACAGTCCCCAATCGCTGCTGCGTCCAAGGCAGGGCACCATCCGGGGGTGGCTGCATGTAACCATACGGAAGAGCACCTGGCAATAGGTGCCACATCAAGAAAAAAGGGGGGTGGGGTAAGGATAGGTAAGTCCTGTAATGAGTAAAATATACTTGCTTAAAGGGAGCCAATGGGTTGTATGGATTGAAATGTTTGTGCATAAATGCACACATGAGGAGTACAGAATGTATTCCAAAAAGGAGTAAGATGATAGTGAGGAACGAAGGTCCAAGATGGGGAGGATGTGGGGAATCATACTGAAAAAAGGTGGGGAGGTGAAAAGTGGGGAAAAAATGGTGAGGGAATGGGAATCTAAGCCAGAATCGAAAGGAAACGTGATGGGAGGAAAGAACAATGGTTGTGGGAGGCAGCAAGTGTAGGGGATGGGGAAAATTAGGGTGAAAGTGGGGTGCAGGGACAGGGGGTGGATGAAGTGGGGGAAGGGCCAGTGTGAGGGAAAGAGGGGGGGGGGGGTTAAGTGAGCTAAATAAGGCAGTGAGGAAAATGGAAAGGAGTGATGAATGATGTAGGGGGGTTGTGAATGAAGGGTGAGCAATAAGATGAAATAAATACGTACGAAAAAACAGTGATGGTGGGGAAGTGGGGGGAAGTGTAGGAAAGTAGGTGAATGATGGGGGGGGGAGAGAGGCAGGGGAAAAGGGGGAAGGAAAAGAGAGGGAAGGGGGGAAAAAAAAGGGAAAAGGAGGAGGGAAAGGGCATGGAGGGAGGGGGAAAAGTGAAGAAAAAAAGGGGGGAGGGGGGAAACAGAAAAGTGGGGGGGAAGGATGGAAATGGGGAGGGAAAGGGGGATAGAGGGAAATGGTGGAGGGGGTAAGGAAAAGGAGAAGGAGAATGCTGGGGGGAAAGGGAAAAAAATGAGAAGTGAGGAGTGAAGCTGGTGAGAGTGAAAGAACAGGGACGCTGATAAAATGAATTGGAATGAAAAGCAGCGGCCATAGTGAAGTGGTGTGCTGGATCATGGAGCCAGGTGCTCTTCCGTATGGTTACATGCAGCCACCCCCGGATGGTGCCCTGCCTTGGACGCAGCAGCAATTGGGGACTGTGATCGGGAGACTTGCGGACTGGGACCCTCCTTCCCCACTGCCACACGGGAGCTCTGCTTGGATTCTCCATACCCTTTTTTAATATGGCAAATGGTAAATGTGCTGATTTTTACTTTAATAATCCAATTAATTTTTCTCTTCTTCCTCCCTCTTGTGTTTTCCCTCCCCTCAAGTCTGGGACCATCCATGTCCCTTGACAGGGCAGGGATCCCTGAGGGAGTGTATAGACGAGACAATCAATGTACAATTCATTTATACAATTAATCTCTTTCAGCCACAACCAATAAAAAATCCTCTGAAGAAGACCTTACGGTCGAAACGCGTTAGGAACTACACATGCTTGCTACTATCACAGGCTATGTCTTTTATTGCTTTATTATGGAATGTGTTTGGTTATTTTAATATTTGCAATCATGTCGCAACTCATTCCCTATATTTCTATGTCATAACAATTTTTAATAAAAACGTTGTATTTCATACGTTGCATTCCCATTTTTTCAACAAAGCTGCTTTAAAAACCCACCGGGAAAATTTCTTTGCTTGCACCCTTGTTTGACCCCCCAAAAAATCGGAGTTTCTGAATATATTAATTGTTAAGATTTATTGAATAAAAAGTAGGGCTGTGAATGATCAAAATTTTTGTGTTCGATTAATCGTTTTTTTTTTTTATCGATTAATCGACTAATTTCGATTAATTATAACGCACATACAGATCCAACTACTTTTAGCTGATCTCCTCACAGGCTGATTCCCAGTGCAGCTACCAACCACTGGAAAAATGGATAGCAGGATACAAAAAACACACAAAGGCAGCGCTCGATGGGAAGAGCATTAAAATTTTTATAGTCTTCAAGTAGGTAACAAAATAAATATTGCACTGGAGATAAAATCGATGTAGCTACATAAACTGTAAAAATGGTGCGAGTAATACCAAATGGTACCAAAAGCAGTCATAAAAACCTGTAGCTAAGTATGATACTGGTATAAAAATGTGTACAACGATGCCACTGCTGAATCCAGATGAGGAGGGGTTAACATCAGTCCATCGGCATGTAGATGTCCCATGAAGGGAACTATCACAACTCCCAGTGGATGGCTGTAGAATCCCAGGTTGACAGAGGGAAGTAATAGAGGGAAGTGTAACAGCGCTTGCGTCAGGGCTGTCTTAATGAGAGGGCACACCTGGGCACTGCCCAGGGGCCCCAGCTGCATTTGCCCAAAGCAGCTGGTCCTTAAGGCTACGCTGCCCCGAAATTGGGGGCCCCATGATGGCACTGAGAGTGATAGATACACAGGGGAGGCATTCTGCCTTCTACCTACTTGATGTCTGTTTACCTGCACTGTCATTATTGTAGGGGCCCCAGAGCATTTCTTTGCCCAGGGGCCCAAGATGCTATTAAAACGGCCCTGGCTTGCGTGTGGCAGATAGTAAGGTCCCGCCGGCATGCAGATATGAAGGCACAGCAAAGGAGCCCTTCAGATGGACACGGCAAGCCCCGCCGGTGTCCATGATGTCACCGGATCTCTGACAGAACTCCCTGAAGCCCCAGAAGCCGGCAGAGAGGTGAGTACCAGTCATAAGAATTTTTTAATCGATCAAAAAGATTTTGATCGATCAAAAAAATTAAAGATTAATCGATCGATTAAAAGTTAATTTGCACAACCCTAATAAAAAGTATTGTTATTATTAAATTATTATTTGTTATTATTTATTATATTATAATTTATGATTTTGTGTTTCAAACTTTATCATGGTCTACTAGACTCTGGTTTGGACAGATTTACAGATTAACAGCAGCAACTAGGAAGCTGGAATCAGGAAACAAACTGTATTGTAACAAGAGAAAGGGGTTAATATAGGTTTTAAGCCTGATGCCGCGTACACACGATCACTTTTTGCGATGAAAAAAAACTAGGGGGCAGATTCACAGAGAAATGGATTATCGTAGCGTATCAGAAATACACTACGCCGCCGTTTTTTACCTTGCTCTACGTGGAATTCAGGTAGATTTTCTACGGTAAACGACGGCGGCGTAGTGTATTTCTCCCGTCGCAATCCATCTGCGCGAGTAGGGGGCGTGAAACATTTAAATTAGGCGCGTTCCCGCGGCGATCGATCTGCGCATGCTCCGTTCGCAAATTTCCCGCCGTGCATTGCGCGAAATCACGTCGTGACGTCATTCGTTGTTTATGTAGCGTACTTTACGGGCGATCCACGTCCCGACGAGTTACGTAAACAAAATAAAATTTTAAATAAATTCGAAGCGGGAACGACGGCCATACTTAACATGGGCTACGTAAAGTTAGAGCAGCAAAAAGCTGCTCTAACATTACGTATAAAAAAATAGACGAAAACGATTGCGACGCCCGCTCATATGTTCGTGAATCCCCGTAAAAACACATTTGCATATCCCGACGCACCAAAACGACGCGAACTCCTCCCAGCGGCCGCAAATAGATGGCAGCGTAGATCCGAAGGCTTACGAAGACGTAAGCCTCTCGGATCGAAGCCCGAAGCCGGCGTATCATGGTTTGAGGATTCAAACTAGTGATACGCCGCGCGAAATTTGAAATTACTCCTGTCTAACCCCAGTTAGACAGGCGTAATTGTTTTGTGAATCTGCCCCTATGTTTTTTAAAACGTCATTTAAATTGCTTGTGTGGGGGGAAAACTTTGTTTTTTGTCTTCAAAAAAAAAATCCAACATGCTTGAATTTTTTGTGTCATTTAAATTGATCGTGCGTGGGCAAAACGACGTTGAAAACGTCGTTTTTAAACCCGCGCATGCTCAGAAGCAAGTTATGAGACGGAGCTTCAATGGAAAAGAGTGCTGTCGAACTAGAGCTTTGTAGAAAAACGATGGTGTGTACGCAACGTCGTTTTGGAAAATGAAGTTTGAAAAACTTCGTTTTTTTTCATGATTGAAAACGTCTTGTGTGAAGATGTCCTGTGCTTACACTTATGATATTGTGTATTGCATAGCAGGTGAGCGAAGAAACGGGGCGTCTACCTTGAGAGGTCATATCTCGGAGTCACCTAGTCTGGGTAAATGATTAGTTAATTAGCTCATGTTAATTTATTTTCTGGTTACCTCCTTTTTAAACTGTATATAAAGGTTGCATGCTTGGTTCTATTAAACACTCCAGGCCAGATCCACAGAGCCAGTACGCCGGTGTATCTACTGATAAACCAGCGTACTTTCAAATTACCCGCGTCGTATCATTAGTTTGAATCCTCAAACCATGATACAACGGCTTCGGGCTTCGATCCGACAGGCTTACGTCTTCATACGCCTTCGGATCGTAGGTGCAATATTTCTGCGCCCGCTGGGTGGAATTCACGTCGGGTATCCACGAAAGTACGAGCGGCCGTCGCATTCTCTTACGTCGTCACTAGTCAGCTTTTTCCGGCGTATGGTTAAAGCTGCTATTATCCGGTCTATAGTTAGACTTCCCATGTTAAGTATGGCCGTCGTTCCCGCGTCGAAATTTCATTTATTTTTTATTTTTTGCGTAAGTCGTCCGTGAATAGGAATGTGCGTAATTTACGCTAGTAAAAAAAAAAAACAACGTTTCGAAGTAATTTTGCGCAATGCACGGCGGAAAATTTGTGAACGGAGCATGCACAGTTCAATCGCCGTGGGGACGCGCTTCATTTAAATGATTCACGCCCCCTACCCACCGATTTCAATTCCGCCGCCAGAAATACACTACGCCGGCGTAACTTACGACGCAAAATCTTCCAGGATTTGACTTAGAGCCAGGTAAGATACGGCGGTAAGATATGGCGGCGTAGTGTATCTCTGATACACTGCGCCGGGGGGAATTGTATGTGGATTTGGCCCTCCATGTTTAGCACACAAACAAGTCTCGTCTCGTTGTGTGTTGAGAGCAGCTGGAATATCCGATATCTATATCCAGACTGATAGGAAACGGTATATGAGGGAAGCACTCAAGCGGAGTGTGGGACGTTCCATTAGAAATTACTGGGAGGGGCTGTCTTGGTCCATGTTCGAACTACATGCATACATGGAAGAATACATGGAAGGTGGAGGTTCCTTAAGAATACATTTAAAGAACTAGGCTGCAAGTTGAAGGGAAGGATCTCCAAGGACATATTCTCTGAAATATTGCCTGTGCCACTCACAACACAGGAAAAGACCGGGGGAGATTAGAGAACTGAATACATGACTAAAGATCTGGCGTAAGAAGGAAGGATTTGGGATTCTAGAGCACAGGACTAACTTTTCATTAGCAACCTATATGCTAAAGATGGTTTGCACCTGAATGGAAGGGGGTCTGCTGTTCTGGAGGAGAGGTTTATGGGAAGTTTGGAGGAGTATTTAAACTAGGATTTACGGGGTGGGTGAACTAGAATTCAAATCGTCAGTCAGGGGTCAGACATTATTGTTGCATAGACCATTGGAGATGATAGTGCTATTTGAAGACTCTCCATGCTAGCCAGCGCCTGCTCCCATTCCCCAGAGCGGCATGGTCCCTGCTCTCAGCTGAAAGCTGTGGTACCAAGAGGTAGAACTCCTGTCGGCTGGAACTTGTAGTTTGCAGCAGCACTGGCTCCATGTAAAACCTGGATCTCTGGACCAAATGTCCCACGATCCACTGCTCTCAGTAGTGGTCTCTCTCTCTCTCTCTCTCTCTCTCTGTCTGCTTTCAGGAAATGATCTTGCAATGGCCAGGATAAACACTAGAGGGAAACAAACTCAATTTAGTCCTTGTAAAAGAATGTCCCATAATGAAACAGGCAGACTAGCCAGCACTTAAATACAAAAGGAAGCTTTGTATTCATTGCTATTGGGCCAGCTTGGCCAAAACAAACTATATAAAAAGCTTCAAGTCGTGTCTCCATCCTTTTGTCACCTGTATCCTGTCTGTTCACTGCTGATTACTTTTTAGAGGATTTATCCCTAGCTGGTGCACTAGTCTCGGCTTACACCTAGGGTTGCCACCTTTTCCTCAGGCCAAACCCGAACATTTTTTGTGTCGTAAGGCAATTTTTTTTGTAGTATATACCGTATTTATCGGGGTAAAGCACGCTCCCGCGTATAGCGCGCACCCCTAAAGTTGCCCCCATTCCTGTGGAAAAAAAGTTTTTTGTACTTACAGTTTTGGCGTCTTGCGCTGACGTCCTGGACATACAGGACGTGAGCGCAAAAGAAGCCGAGCCTGCCCGACTATACCCGAGTGTACTGCGCTCGGTATATGCCAGCGCAGTATTCGAAATAGAAGCGGGAAAGCGGCTATCGGCGTATACCGCACACCCACGATTTTGCCCTGATTTTCAGGGCAAAAAAGTGCGCGGTATATGCCGATAAATACGGTAGTCACTAAGTTTGTAAAAACCTGGGGTACTGTTGGGTGCGCCAATGAGAGTAGTAATATGGCGTGCTATGAGCGCTATGGCGAACAGTAGGTGTGTCCAAATTGCACCAACAGGGGCTTATAATGGCATGATTAAATAAAACAAAAGCATTGGGTTGCCTACATCTGTAAAGAATGGACATGCGATTCAAAAACCCACCAAAAACTTGAATAGAAAGCTGCGTTTTTGGTGTGGCTTTTCAACATCGCACCAAAGATACAACATGCAGGACTTTTCAAAGCCACAGCTCTGGGGTGAGAAATGTCTCATTGCAGAGTAAAAACGCAGGAAAAACACATCAGTGTGAAAGTAGCCTTAGGCTGGATTCATACCGATGCAGTTTTTGTGCTTTTTGCATTTCGCCGCTCAGCCTGGCCGCTGATTGGCTAGAGCGGATGGATTGAGAGCAGCACAGCCATTGGCTGGCACTGCTGTCAATCACATCCATGACGCGGTGCACCAAGGGGCGGGGCCGAGTGATACAGCAAGCGGCTATGGCCGCACGCTGTATCACGGGAGCGCACCCACAATTAGTGACCACCATGCGAGCTCTCTCATGAATGTGGTCAGTACTTGCGGGGAGGACCGAGACAGCCGCCGAGGGACCCCAGAAGACGAGGATCGGGGACACTGTGCAAAATGAGCCACACAATGGAGGTAAGTATAACATGTTTGTTATTTTAAAAAAATTCCTTTACTAACTTCTGACAATCTGCCGGGGGTATGTAAAAAAAATCAGAAGGCAGAGGTCAGTAGTATGGCAGAGGTAAGTCCTATGTAATGTAGAGGGTAATCATCAATGGCCCACACAGAGACACAGGCAGCTGCACATCAGTCTTATCCATCCTGATCCTCCCTCAGGTTTCCATCCTCACAGATCAATTCATTTTTTTATCCACCATGCACCCCCCCCCCCCCCTTGTCCTCCTCATCTTATCAGCAGAGACAAGCAAGGCAACGACTCCTCATTAACTCCTCACCTCCCTGTCAAGTCATTACTCTGATCAGACTGTTCTTACCTTAGGAGTGCTGCAGACTGAGGAAGGAACAGAATTCCATTGGTTAATCCTTATCTGGCAGCAATTATCTTTAGGTCATGCTCCCGACCTCCACTTCTCTATCAATCTGCAGGCTGGCAGCACAGGAATTACTTCACCTGTGGCCGAAAATCATCAAATAGTCCCCACGGAGTAATCCTTGTACTGTGGCTCCCTGCAATTGCATGCTCCGGCGGCTTGATATACACAAGGGGACCGGGACTATAGATTAATTGTCGGGTGCCGCTGAAAACGTTTTACTGCACTCACAGCACTGCTGACTGTTTTAACTAGTTCCTGTCCTTCCTCAGCCCCCGGATGTCGCCCAATAAGTGCTAGCTATGTTCCTTCCCCCGATCCCCATCTGCCACAGTCCGATCTGAATGAATCATGTGTCCGGGTTCCAGGGAGACGGAAAACCGGACACATGGTTCAAAACCCGTACTGTACGGGTGAATCCCGTACAGGTGGCAACCCTACTTACACCTGGAGAATATTGTTTTCAGAATGTTTGTTTGATTGCTTAAAAGTGGCTGAATTGACAATCGACAGTTTGGCATGACAAAGTGAGCAAAATAACCAGGAAAAGAATGGAAACGTTTTTGTTGAATCTAATGTAGCACTACCCCCGGAGGAGCTGCTGGTTTGTTTTGGGTGGCATGTTACTTCGTGGCTCCTCCGCCATCCTAGGGTTTATGGTGCATATAGCAATAACGGAATGTCCACGACAGGTGTCTTTTGCTGTGCTCTTTATTACCCAGCCGGGTAAAAACATTAAAACTTGTGATGAAGAGTAGAGGTGAAGTAAGAGAAGAAGTACCAGACTCAGGCGCAACAATAGGGAAACAGTCCTGCTCCCAACAATACTTTGTATTCTTCGCCACTCCAGCCAGGGTGGGTATAGTGTACCTGGACAGGCCCACTCTCACTGACCTGGTAGCCAGGGTATCGATCGAACTTGCAGGAAAAGTCTCTGCCACAGACCCTCCTGAAATGAACTCAGGGAACTCAGGGAAAAGCCTCTGCCACAGGCCCTCTCTGTGATGGTGATTACGGAGATGATCCTCCTTGATAGAATTGCGTCTGGATCTCCTTCAGATAGTTTTCAGGTACCGACTGAGAGGTGACCAGTCTCTCAGTGTTCGGCTACCTTGATCCCCGGTGGTTTGTTGAGACCCTATTGGATCGATGGGACAGAACAGCTAACTCGCTTGGGATCTTCAGGGTTGGGAACCCAGTCGACTACTGGGCTCCCTGCCACATATTAAATGTTCCGGACCAACATGGTCCCGGAACAAGGAACACCGTGTGGCACGCGCACCTCGACCTGGTAGGTCATTACGCTGGGGCGCCGTGATGAGCAGTCACCCTAAAGGGAAATCATCGTCGAGGCATTTTACAGGCACAGTGAGGCATGTATGATGGCACAGTGACTCAATGTGCCTGTAACATGCCTCACTCACTGTGCCTGTAGCATGCCTCACTCACTGTTTCCCTCCAACATGCCTCATTGTGCCTGTAACATGCCTCACTGTGCTTGTAACATGCCTCACATGCCACACTGTGACTGTAACATGCCTCACTGAGTCTGTAACATACCTCACTGTGCCTGTAACGTGCCTGTAACATGCCTCACTGTGCCTGTAACCTGCCTGTAACATGCCTCACTGTGCCTGTAACATGCCTCACTTGCCTCACTGTGCCTGTAACATGCTTCAAATGCCTCACTGTGCCTTTAACATGCCTCACATGCCTCACTGTGCCTTTAACATGCCTCACATGCCTCACTGTGTCGGTAACATGCCTCACTGTGCCTGTAACATGCCTTACTGTGCCTGTAACATGTCCCACTGTGCCTGTAACATGTCCCACTGTGCCTGTAACATGCCTCACTGTGCCTGTAACATGCCTGTCAGTGAGGCATGTTAAAGATGGCACAGTAAGGCATGTTACAGATGGCACAGTGAGGGGTCGTCTTATACAGTGAGTATATCCCAAAATCAAAATTTTAGCTGGAAAATGAGGGGGTCGTCATATGCCGGCAAAAAAAAAGTCAGCTACTTTGTTGAGTAACTAATTACTTTGCCAATGTAGTAACTGAGTCACTAACTCAATTACTTTTTCGGACAAGTAATTTGTAACTGTAACTAATTACTTTTTTAAAGGACGATGAGAAACACTGCTCCTGGCCCATTGTAATTAGTCTTATGCAGGTGTCAAAGTTAATCCAGAAGCTCTGCAGGGATCCTGGCAATAATGAAGGGATTCACCTAGATACCTTACAGCAGGGCTCAAAATTTCAAGCCCTGAGCTACTAGCCAGGCCTCAAGAGTTACTCGCCACCAGTTGCCCCACCTAACAGCCCATTCATACACTGCCCCGCACCTAATTGCGCCCCTAAACACGCCCTTGTAGATTATCTCATGGAATGACACTGTTAAATGTTTAATGCAGAATCAAGTTACACAATTAAATATTACCAACAACTTTAACAAAATGGGACAGGGCATGGGGGCAGACCAGAGGGACAGGGCACTGGGGGAAGACCAGAGACACAGGGCACTGGGGGCAGACCAGAGGCACAGGGCACTAGAACCGGGTCTCTTCCCCATTCTCTTGCAACTCCCATCCATTCAGTCTCCTCTGCAACTCCAATCCATCCTCTCTCTCTCTCTCTCTCTCCTATTCATCTCATCATCAGGAGTCCCTGTGTGCGGCTCCACGCTTGCATGTCCCCATTTCCCCCTTTTATTCAGGCTGGCAGTGAGGAGAGGAGCTGCAGCACAGCGGGAGGGAGTACAATCTAGCGCTGAGATCCACACAACTGCACAGCCATTGACACCATAGCACACATTGAGACCAGTCTGCTTGCAGTGCTCAGGCTGAACTGCTGGACACTTACATAGAGCACAAGGAGAAGAAAACTGTACAAACTGGAAGGCTGTCGCTCTCATGTCAGGGCAACTTTCAGTGATCGCTGCACTGCCTACCTGGGACACCCTGAGTGGTCATTTTCGTAATCCTCCACCTCACTCATTACTTCCTGCTCCCTGCTCTCCAGCTACATTGATCAGGGGGGGGGGAGCAGGCTCAGAGAGGTCATACTGTTAGGTCCCATGGCTTAATGAGAATTGTAAGTAGAGTACCTGTGTACTGCTCTGCCTGTGCGCGGCTCACCAGACTACTTTTCCCGAGCATGCACCTTTCCTCTTCGGCCGCCAATCAAATTGGGGCTATAAGTGTAGGTACAGATTGGAGGGAGATTGGTCATGCAGCCCTGTCATCAATCGCCCCCAGCTGAAATCCACTCGCCAAATGCTAGCAGGCGAGTGGAAATTTTGAGGGCTGCCTTACAGCCAGCTGGCTCAGACTCTTAGTGCGCCGATAAGAACTTAAGCCAGCCACTCCCCCCCCACACACACACACACACAGTCTGGTGCCCCAGTGAGCACTGGAGGGGCAGAACAGAGAGTGGTGACTGACAGTCCTTTGGTCTTAGAGCTGGTGGGGGACAGATGCAGAATCAGAATAATACTGCATCTACATAGTTGAGTATGTAGGTTTGTTTTTTCAAATCCCGCATTATTCTTTTATGTTGCAATATATTACATTTGTGTTTCCTTACTAAGGTAAGTTCAGTAGAACTATTGTTCCACCTTGCATATTCTTCCCTGGGCATCTTTCCATAAATAATCTCTGAGCAAACACTTCACTCTTAGTCATCTCCTGCTCCTTATCTATGAATCAGAATGTGGTGTCATGTTCTTCAGTAATGCTGCATATAAGCTTAGCTCATTGTCAGTTAGTTTAATATATTTAAAGCGATGCTGTCACCACCAAAAAAAGAGCTCTAATACGTAAAGTACCTCTCTGGGAAGAGCAAGTCTTCACTTTCCTTTGATCAAGAGCTATAGCAGGCAGAGCTGAAGAATGTTCAGAAGCTGACACACTTATGGGTGTGTCAGGCGCCTGGTCCCCAAATGAGCGCTATGGTGTAATCCAACTGCCCCTTTGTAGTTACAATGTTTTGTAGCCTTAGTGACACTGTAGAGCAGACACCCTCTAAAATTATGGACAGTCTCAAGGCACCCCATTCTAAAATGTAAAAAGCTATTCTAATAATTTCACACAATGCATCAACATCCACACGTAGGACACCCAACGAGATGATGTATTATTTCAAATAAAATACACCTTTGCACACTGGTACTAACTAGTATCCCAGTGTTTCTCTTCCTCCTTCTCTTCTCCATCACTCAGCTAATGAAACCCCAGCGCTGAAGCAGAGGGGCAGGGGAGAATCGAACAAGGATGCTATGCAGACGAACAGCATCCTCCTTATCAACTGATGATGTCATTGGTTGTTAGGATGCTGGCGGCTAGAGGGTCGTAATGTTGGACAATATAAACCTGTGACTTTGTGTAAATAAAAATTAGGCTTGAGCCATCTGCTGGCTTGTATATGATTTTTGCCCATTTTGCCAAGCCACCCCTGGAGAAACTACAAGGCACCCTGGTTGAAAAAGGCTGCTGTAGAGAATATGAATATATGTGTATATGTTTAATAGTTAATGATTCTTTTACATGTGTAGCCCCATGTAAGGCCTTAATTTTAATTGTTTTGTTTATAATAACATGTATGTTTCATTTAAAAATTATATTAAGATTTCAGGAGACGTTATAGTGATATTGAGTGGTTTAAGCACTCAGGAAATATTACACCTCTATAAGTAGCTCTGAAACTAGCATAACGTGTATCCATCAATGTCTACAGTGATTTATCCTATGCTGTTAGTGTAATACACAGTTGTACCACTTAGTCGAAATAGACTATCTGACATCTCATAGCTCACCATGTCAAAGCCCATTATCAAACTTTTGAGTTTCATCTTGTTCCATGAAAAAAACCTTAGTTAGGACTCTTGTCTTGCCAGTTGATTATTTTTTTACCTTTTCTGTCCTTCAGGCCTCAGAATCTTAGACATACTACAAGAAATAGGAGAAATTTGTAGGGCTTGTAATGGCTTTTATGCACCTGGTGTATATTATGGTGCCCCAAAACATGTTGCAGAATGTGAAATGTGTAATGATCGTACACATGATCGGAAATTCCGACAAGAGAACTGTGGATTTTTTTCAGACAGAATTTTGGCTCAAACTTGTGTTGCATACACACGGTCACACAAAATTGCGACCGTCAAGAACGTGGTGACATATAACACGACGACAAGCCAAGAAAAATTAAGTTCAATGCTTCCGAGCATGTGTCGACTTGATTCCAATCATGCATGTTTTTTGCTCATCGGAATTGCATACAGACGATTGGAATTTCCGACAAGAACTTTTCCCGTCTGAAAATTTGAGAACCAGCTCTCAAATTTTTCTTGGCGGAAATTCCATCAGAAAAATTGCGATGGAGCCTACACACGGTCGGAATTTCCATCCAAAAGCTCACATGGGACTTTTCTTGTCAGAATTTCCGATCGTGTGTACGCTGCATAAGTTTTAAAATGTTAGGAAATCTTAATTAGAACTCTGGCACCATCTCCCCAATTACTTCTGACCTGCAAGATGGGAGCTTAAAGATATGTTTTATGTAGAGAAGATAAAAGATATATATATATATATATATATATATATATATAAAAAAAGAATAAAGGCAAAGCCCCCTAGTCGGACTTTAAAGGCACTGTGGTGTGTCAAATGTAGTTAGAGAAAACATAGTATTACGATATAATTTATTGAAGAAGTATCAGATAAAAGTTGATTACATGATCTATAACAAATACAAAAAAAACAAAATAATGAAATATAGTTCAACATATATTGCTGTGTGATGTGATGCCCTGTGTGGTCCCGACGTTTCAGGGAGACATAGTCCCTTTCTTCAGGGGTATTCCAGGATTCACAGCTCTAAAAATGTATGGGAAATGATCAGGATAATCCTAATAATGTTGATGATGTTGTTATATAGATTAATACTGAAGTACTTACAGTGAACTGTATGGTACTTCAAGTCAGTAGATCATGTATTTAAAAGCATGGGTTTCCGGATGATCCGAGTCTGCTGGCCTGGCCACTGACGACAGAGCAGAATTGTGAGCAGGGTGTGTTGTTGCCAGATATAAATATGCTGCTGGAGTCAGAGGACATTGGAGCCTAAAGTTGTAATGATGTGTGTTAATATTTATGGACATAGTTGTAATAATAAAATGTGAAATAAATTGTGTTTTATAACATTGTGTTTTATAACATTTTCTTGGAGGGATATGGTATGGCTTACCTAGTAAATAGCGATGGAGAGGCTCGTATTAGGCTGGAAGTGTACAAAAGTAATAAGAAATAATGAGTAAATATGTACAATGTATCTAAGTAAAAATATCCATGTTATATTAATGTGGTTAAACCATATATAGTTAAATGTTATAGCAAAAATTGCTCAATAGATGGCGTTCAATGGGGATATTTAGATGTTATAGCAAAAAATGCTCAATAGGTGGCGTTTAAAGGTTGAGTATTAAGGAGTTGATTAAAAAGGACATTTTTTTTTCTTTTTGTGTTCCTGTAAGTATGAAACTGAATGTATGTAGATAACCAAAACCAGCAGGGAAACTGATAATGTGGTAGCTGTGATTGATATAAAGAAAATAAAATAAAACGTTTTTTACCTTGGGAAGATGGATGCAGAGGAACCGTCATGTTGTCCAGCAAGTTGCTGGATAGCAAATGACTAGTTCCTCTGCTGCTATATAAAGTGCCCATCAGCCAAACTGCGACGCCCAGTGCAAAGGGTTTGCAGCTGTGCTCGGACGGCTAATTAAGGCAGGTGTGGGGCTCACCCCTGCTCACAATTCTGCTCTGTCGTCAGTGGCCAGGCCAGCAGACTCGGATCATCCGGAAACCCATGCTTTTAAATACATGATCTACTGACTTGAAGTACCATACAGTTCACTGTAAGTACTTCAGTATTAATCTATATAACAACATCATCAACATTATTAGGATTATCCTGATCATTTCCCATACATTTTTAGAGCTGTGAATCCTGGAATACCCCTGAAGAAAGGGACTATGTCTCCCTGAAACGTCGGGACCACACAGGGCATCACATCACACAGCAATATATGTTGAACTATATTTCATTATTTTGTATTTTTTGTATTTGTTATAGATCATGTAATCAACTTTTATCTGATACTTCTTCAATAAATTATATTGTAATACTATGTTTTCTCTAACTACATTTGACACACCACAGTGCCTTTAAAGTCGGACTAGGGGGCTTTGCCTTTATTCTTTTTGATTTCTCATTTGGATGTGGCACTTTAGAAAATCAACTCTGATAATCCCCTTCTTGACATATATATATATATATATATATATATATATATATATATATATATATATATATATATATATACAACTACTTAATTTAAAATTTGTATAACCAATATGTATTATATTGTGCAATCTTCAATAAAATATTTAAACAAGGAAAAAATAGAATAAAAGATTTACAAAAAAAAAAATAATGTTTTAAATGTTGTATTCTCAGCAATTTTTCCTCTTTTTATTTTCATGTTTGAAATTCTTCTTTACACATTTGTGCTACAAACCAATTTCCATTTTGCTCTAGTAAGTGTGCTGGAGCAATGTGATCCCACCCCTCTCACTATACTCATTCACATCCTCATTCTATCTGTTTCTCACACATACCCTTATTACCAAAGACTGCTTACCTGTAATTCAACCAAAAATGAAAGACCTTTTAAATGCATTAGTCATGACGACATTGTCTTTACATCAGAATCCTGTTTGTCTAAAGCACTTCTCCCAAGGAAAATTATATGTACAAGGCACAGGACATTAAATCAAATTAAACACCTCTGTGTAAATTGTATTTTAAATGCAATACTTAAAGTGGATGTAAACCCTCCATACACACAGTGAAGTGAACAGAATCAGATGATACACAGGGATGAACCAAATCTCCATACATCTCCATACATAAGTTTTACATGTATATCTGCTGTCTTCAAATTTATATACTGTTTAGAAAATTCAGATTGTGTTAGGAGATTTTCACTTCCTGTTTAACACAGAGTGTGATACCTGGGCATACAGCCAAGATAGCTAACATTGCTGATTTAAGGAAAGGCACACTCCCCCTCTCCTTATAGGTAGAGACTCTCAGGCCCCGTAAACACGTCCAAGAACCTCTTAGGGCGAAACTCATCGTTCCGCCCGACTAGGTTCCCGATGAGTGGTCGAAAAGCTCGTTGAACCAAATTTCCTCATTGAACAACGAGGAAATAGAGAACATGCTCTCTATTTTGGCTCGACGAGCTTCCTGACGGTTTTCTCGTCCAAAGTGTACACACAACCGGTTTTCTCGGCAGAATATGCCTCCCAGCGAGCTTCTCGCTGGATTCTGCCGAGAAACTCGGTCGTGTGTACAGGGCCTCAGGCCGTGTACACACGGCAGAGAACCTCGACGGGCAGAACACATCGTTCGGCCCGTCGAGGTTCTCTGCCGGCCGTCGAAATCGGCGACCCGCCCGTCGGGAATGGCTACCAGCCATTCATCCAGGCGGGCCGTCGAGCAAATAGAGAGCGTGCTCTCTATTTCTGCTCGACGGGCTTCCCGACGGGAAGCTCGCCGAGAGTGTACACACGGCCGAGGTCCTCGCTGGAATGCAGCTTCCAGCGAGGTTCTCGCTGGTTTCCAGCGAGAACCTCGGTCGTGTGTACGCCGCCTCAGAGGTGTTTTGTAATGGGGTCAGCTCCCTGCTAATCTATTTTAGCAGCCCCCGTGACAGAAATTTCAGGCTGCTTTTATCTCATGTGTCCGACAATTTGTCAGGAGTTATCAGGCTGATAACCGAAGAACTGTTCAGGAGAGAGCTACATGACTTAGCTCCTTGAAGAAAGATAACAAAATAATGCAGATATATATGCCCAGCTCAAATTTCATCAATTGGGTTTACATCAACTTTAAGTATCTTTTGGAGAGTTTTTTCTTGTTTGTTCAGCCATATTGGGTAAACCCTTTGCTATACTTGTTATTACTCTATGGGTCTATGTTCATCTGATGTGGTCTTTTTGTCAGTGGGTTTCCCACTTGCTAGGGGTCTAGGCAGAGCAGTTTTCCCCACGAGAAAAGGTTTATATCAATATCTCTGTAGCAATCTGTAGTTTCTAACTACTGTAGTCGTTTTAAGGGTTTTAAGCAGGTTTTAGGTCAAACATTACTAAAGATGGGTTTTCAAATTCAAAGACCACTGAAGTCAATATTACCTATGCACATAACACACAATGGTGTGGGATGCATGTTTCTATAGGCAGTGGTACAAACAGGGCTCAGGACAGACAGAAGTATTTGCTGCAGGAAACCATTTCTGTAACAAGACCTCTGAGAGCAGGACAGGACATGTGAGAGCTCAAGGTGGGCACCAGGTGGATGGAAAGCAACAGACCCGGTGGCTGTAATATCACTTGAATTTATTCCCCAAAAAAATTAAGATATGGGAACTTTAATACAAAATTAAAAATAGTAGTACAAAAAACTGTGCAAAAAAAAAAATATCCAGTGGGAACTCCTGGGCTGTGAAGACACACAGAACAGCATATTGTGATTAGGTGCTTGCTGTTTATAAAACAGTGATCCAAGGATCCTTTTTTTTGACTGATATACTCTTGTGCCTTGTACACACAATTGGAATTTCCAACGGAAAAAGTCAGACGGAATTCTTTCATCGGATATACTGACCGTGTGTGTGCCCCATCTGACTTTTTTCCGTCGGAATTTAGAAAGAAAAAAATTCTATCGGAAATTCCGTTTGTCTGTAGGGAACTCCGACTGAGGCCGCGTACACACGATCGGTTTGGTCTGATGAAACTGGCCTTAAGGCCAGTTTTATCGGTCCAAACCAAGTGTGTGTATGGCCCATCGGACCGTCGTCCATCGGACCAAAGTTTTAAAACTTGCTTTAAAATCTGGCTGATGGACGCCTGACCATCAGACCAAAACGATGGTTAGTATGCAAAAGCATCGGACCAAAAACCTGCGCATGCTCAGAATCAAGTCGACGCATGCTTGGAAGCATTGAACTTCGTTTTTTCAGCACGTTGTTGTGTTCTATGTCACCACGTTCTGACCCAATCAGATTTTGGACTGATGGTGTGTACGCACATCAGACCATCAGGCCACTTCAGCAGTGACCCGATGAAAACGGCCCGTCGCATCGATTTGTGCCAGGGTCCAAGAGACCAATTACAAACTGCTGACGAGGTGGTATAGAACCCCGGCCGTACTGAATAAACAGACGTATTAGACCTCTGCTGGAGGTGCCAGCTGGAAAAGGGCACTTTGATGCATATTTTCTGGTCCTGCCCACGCATTAGGCCATACTGGGAGGAGGTCAGGCGAATTACCCAAAAATTTACGGATCGCAGGGTACCTGATGACCCGGCTTATTTCCTTCTTCACGCGACAGACACCCCTGCGCGGATCTATAAAAAGTCCATTGTTCGACACTTGTTAGACGCAGCTAAGGCCTGCGTCCCACTATGCTGGAAATCCCCGCACCCTCCGACAATAGCCATGTGGCTGAAGAAGGTAGACGAGATTAGCCTGCTGGAGGATCTAGTCTTGTCAAAACAGGATAGAAACGAGCTATACTCCCAGACATGGCAGATGTGGACAATGTTCACATACTCAGAGGAGGGCCAGGCCCTCAGGGGTGAACAACTGACTCCCCAGTTGGACTGAATTCCCCACACCCTCCCCCAGGGCCCTCCTGATTTGATTGCTGTGACCATCGTGGGGAACAGATTACCAATCGGCGGTGGTTGTCCATGATCGCGAGCTCCACCCCCCCCACACCTCCCTACCCCTCACTCTCTTCCCTCCTCTGTCCTATAATTACCCCCCTATACCTTACTTGCTGGTCTGTTCACCTGAGCAGCTCCCACAATATCTCCCTCGTTTTCTTAACTCATTTCGCTCTTAGAAAACGGGGAAAAAAAAAGTGGGAGGCTGAGCCACGGTTCCATAATATAATGTTGTGGTCAGTACCACTTGAATACTGTTGAGATTTATTTCCCTTTCTTTTTTGTATGCATGCTTGCTGGCACCAGATGTTGTACTGTTCTTGTTGTGGTCCATGTGGTGTATAAATAAAAAATAAAAAAATAAAAGAAAACGGCCCGTCGGACCATTCACATCGGGTTGGACCGATCGTGTATACGCAGCCTAAGAAAAAAACATGCATGCTCAGAATCAAGTCGACGCATGCTCAGAAGCATTGAACTTAATTTTTTCTCGGCTTGTCGTAGTGTTGTACGTCACCGCTTTCTTGTCGGTCGGAATTTGGTGTGACAGTGTGCATAACAAGACAGCTTGAACGGAATTCCGTCTGAAAAATCCGTCTGCGTTTTTCCCGATGGAAAATCTGATCGTGTGTACAAGGCATTGGAGTCACACATTCACACATTTTCTTCTATGAGTTTAAAACCTAGGCAGTAACTTCAACAATAGATCAGACATCCTGTGGATCTTTATTCCACTATACAAGGCCAGTGTACTGTATGGGCTATGATTGTCATATGTGTTTCTGAGCGGCTCTGAATGTTGCAGCTGCATTTTGATTAGACAACGTTGTCTTTTTTAACTCTTTTGGCTGAGATGCTGGTGGTAGGATTTTTTTTTAACCCATTTTTCTTTATTACTATTTGTAATTTTGTATTACAGTTCCCTCAGTCAAAGAATTACTTTTTAGCTTTACAAATACAGCACTTTTTTGGCAGTTATGAGACGGGAGCTTTCGTTCTGGTAAAACTACATTCATCACGCTGTAACAGACTGAAAAGCGCAAATCGTTTTTTACTAGCACAAAATCGGAAAAAGCAGCCCCAATGTGGTGCCACCCGAATGGAACTTCCCCTTATAGTGCCGTTGTACGTGTTGTACGTCATTCAGTTGATTCATTCAATTCGTATTTAGGATTCGTATTCTGAATTAGTTTTAGGGCTGTTTTCAAATTTTCTTCGAATTTAGCAATTTTTTTTATTCCAAACATTTGAATCGACAAATTTTGAATCGGTCAAATTGAAAACTTTAGATTTTTTTTTCGATCTGAATGTGGCAAAGTGAACAAACAAAAGAAAAATCTTCATCAAATGATTACAATGACTCTTTAAATCACCTTTGACTTAACAAAAACAGCATTATTTTGAAATGGTACTCTAATAACACACACTGGGGTCATTTACTATAGCACCGCGCGCTAATTAGCTCTAAAATGGTATTCACTATAGCACTGGTGCAAAAATACTCAAGACCGAATAGTTCCCACAAAACAAATAGCGCTTAAACCCTTGCTCTTGTTGGGGCCACAACTATTGCACATGGAAATAACGTTTAGAGCATCATATAATCGCCTAAAATGGTACTGAAATATGCGGTATATTGTTTAAAGATAATCTGCTTTTAAACCGTGTGAAAAAGTGATTTCTACACTGCAATATCTTTAAAAGTCAGATGCTGCGTACACCCGACTGTTATTCATGTCATGGAAAAAAACAAAGTTTTTCTCGCCATGATTCCTCTCTAGCCAGCCTTGCATACACACGATCGTGAAAAAGTGTGGTGACGTACAACACATACGGCAGAACTATAAAGGGGAAGTTCTATTTAAATGGTGCCACCCTTTGGGCTGCTTATGCTAATTTCCCTGTCTCATAACTTGCTTCTGAGCATGCATGTTTTTTCCTCCATTGTTAAAGTGTACACATGACCTTTTTTCACGATGAGAAAAACGACAACGTGAAAAACGACAAGAAAAAATAATGTTCTAAATTTTTAATGGCCATTTTTATTGACAAGAAAAATGCTCTGGAGCCTACACACAACCGTTTTTAACGACTAATTAAAAAAAAATTAATTTTTCTCATCATGAAAAACGTTGTGTGTATGCGGCTTGAAAAGAGATACATTCCCTGTCTCTTTACAACTAGATGCCAACACAACTGACCATGCTCAGACCTGCAAACTACTCTCATTTTACCACCCATGGCTTTTTTACCAAGAGTTAAAGTAAATAACAAAATAAGAGTCGGTTCACACTGGGGCGACACGACTTCCAGCATGACTTTCAGAGGCAACTCCAACACGACTTGAGCATGAACCAGGACAGGAGACTTTCCAGTGGCCAATCAAACAACAATCAGCTCTAGGGGAGGGAGGGGGAGGGAGGGGTTTGCCTGAGAAATGTATGTTATCTTCCTGCCAAGTTGCTTCAGTTAAGACAGTGATCAGACTTGGAGGCGACTTCCATTGAAATCAATGGGTACAAATCGCCTAGAAGTCGGATTGAAGTAGTACAGGAACCTCTTTTGAAGTCGGAGCGACTTCAGTAGTGTGTATTAAGACGGCTCCCATTCACTTACATTGCTTTTCTGGACAGCGCGACTTGGGACAACTTGAGGCGACTTCAAGTCGGATCCCAAGTCGCCCCAGTGTGAACCGACTCTTAGCGGTGAGCTAAAGAGCGTTTTATATGAGTGAAAATCAAATTTCGAGTTTCAACCATTGATTCTAATGGTACATTTGTAACTTCCCCAAATAAATCCTTTTCATGTTGAGATGAAATGTATTTTTCTCTCAAAGAAATTGTCCTTGCAACAATGTTGCTTCTTTTTCATCTATTTTGTTTTTGAGACTGCTAGAATGTGGAATGTTGTCATGTTTTGGTAAATCATATTTTTCTCTTTCACTCTTTCACAAACCACAAACAATACCATTGCTGATGCAAATTTAAAATCAGTCCCAATTTTGTGTATTTTTTTTATTTTATTACAAATGATCAGAATTTGCAAAGCAGGGGTCCTGTTCGTCCTGCTTCACCATTTTAGGTCCCAATTCAACATGAATTTTGGGCTGAATTCAGACCTAAAATGGACCAAAAGACATACAGAGCAGGTAACATTCTCCTATTGCGAATCGGATGTGGGGAACCTGCATCCAATTCACAATTGTGTGAACCCGACCTTATGGTTGAGATAAAAAGGAATGTTCCCCCTAATTCATTCCTGCTGTGTGTGTCAATGAAGTTTGTGCTCTGCCTTTTGTATTAATTTTGTCTTTTTTTGCTTATGATAATTCTTCTATGTAGCTTTTCTAATGTGATTTGTTTAATGTGTATCATTTTTCGTGTCCTACCCTTGTAGATTGTAAGCTCTTTTGAGCAGGGCCCTTCTAACTATTGTCAAATGCTGGAGCATCATTTCCATGCCTTTTTTGTTTGGCCCAAGTACATTAATGTAATGTAAAAGTTCAATGTTTTTTTGCTTTGCTTGACTTTTGCAGACTATATATATTGCATTCACTTCAACACTTTATCTTCCATTTGAAATACCCTACAGATCAGGCTCTACGATATTCATGGACTAGTTCACCCACCCTGCCAGGCCTCCTGCCTGGGGATTGGCCATATTCCCATAAATATTCAAATCCCTATCTCTGTACCCCTATCTCTGTACCCCCACGCAGGTTTCCATGAAACCTCCAGAACCAGGGGGAGGACTGGTCTGAAGAGCCTTCTAGCCTGACCTGCATCTGAACCCTCACCCAATTAACAGACTTGCACAACTACAACGAGTCAAGTAAATTTTCATATATCCATTTTTTCACTAGAAGGTGCTACAAAACCACAACCCACAAACCAAAAATGTAATATATTGCAGCTTATCAATCATTAGATGTTGTGACTGCATTAACCACTTGCTGACGGCCGTACGACTTTGTACGGCCGCAGCGCAGTCCTGAATCCCTGACAGGCCGTGTTTTTATGGCCGCCCCTTTTGGCGTTCCCGAGCGCGCAGCGGGGAAATCCTGTGCTGGCCGTGTCCCTCGGACACAGCCAAACACAGATCGCGGTAAATAGCCAATCACAGCGGCTATTTACAGCGCGATCTGTGCGGCCAATGAGAGATGATCTCATATGTAAACATATGAGATCATCTCTCATTGCCGACTCTCCCTCCTCACACAGACAGTGCGTGTGAGGAGGGAGAGAACTGTGAGTAAACCAGCGCTGGAAAAAAAAATGTCACCAACCTGTGCCCCCTACAGTGCCCACCACAGTACCACAGTGCCCACCACAGTACCACAGTGCCCACCACAGTTCCACAGTGCCCCCCAGTACTACAGTGCCCCCCACAGTACCACAGTGCCCCCCACAGTACCACAGTGCCCACCACAGTACCACAGTGCCCCCCACAGTACCACAGTGCCCCCCACAGTACCACAGTGTGCCCACCACAGTACCACAGTGCCCCCCAGTACCACCGTGTGCCAACCAGTACCACCGTGTGCTCACCAGTACCACCATGTGCCCACCAGTACCACCAGTACCACTGTGCCCACCAGTACCACCGTGCCCACCTGTGCCTACCAGTACCACCGTGCTCACCAGTGCCACCATGCCCACCTGTGCCACCACAGTGCCCCCCAGTGCTACAGTGCCCGCCACAGTACCACAGTGCCCACCACAGTACCACAGTGCCCACCACAGTTCCACAGTGCCCCCCAGTACTACAGTGCCCCCCACAGTACCACAGTGCCCCCCACAGTACCACAGTGCCCACCACAGTAACACAGTGCCCCCCACAGTGCCCCCCACAGTACCACAGTGCCCCCCACAGTACCACAGTGTGCCCACCACAGTACCACAGTGCCCCCCACAGTACCACAGTGCCCCCCAGTACCACCGTGTGCCAACCAGTACCACCGTGTGCTCACCAGTACCACCGTGTGCCCACCAGTACCACCAGTACCACTGTGCCCACCAGTACCACCGTGCCCACCTGTGCCTACCAGTACCACCGTGCTCACCAGTGCCACCATGCCCACCTGTGCCACCGTGCCCACCTGTGCCACCGTGCCCACCTGCCACCTCAGTGCACATCTTTAATCAGTGCCCACCTAAGCCACCTCATCAGTGCCCACCTGTGCCACCTCATTAGTGCCCATCTGTGCCACCTCATCAGTGCCCACCTGTGCCATCTGTGGGCATTTGTACTGGCTTGTTAGGGTCTCAAGAAATGAGAGAGGCCTTCAGTACATCAGGTGTGATCAGATGTGATAATTTTTTATGATTTGCACTATAGCTTGTAGACTCTAAAACTTTCACACAGATCAAAAAATTTCCAAAAACTTTGGGTTATTTTTATCAAAGACATGTAGCAGTATAAATTGTGGCCAAAATTTATGAAGTCAAATTAATAATATGCAAAATTTTATCACAGAAACTAAGAAAAAATCTTTTTTTTTTTCCAAATTTTTGGTCTTTTTTCATTAATAGCGCAAAAAATAAAAACTGCAGAGGTGATCAAATACCACCAAAAGAAAGCTCTATTTGTGGGAAAAAAGGACAAAAAATCATTTGGGTACAGTGTTGCATGACTGAGTAATTGTCATTCAAAGTGTAAGAGCGCTGAAAGCTGAAAATTGGTCTTGTCAGGTGGGTGTTTAAGTGCCCAGTATGGAAGTTGTTAATTTTCTTAGGCTTTTTTGTTACCTAGTGATCTGATATACTTCCTATATAAGAGTGCCGATACTTTGGATAAAGGCGCAACAGAGACAACTTTAGCATTGACAGTCTGCGGACGGGAAACGTTCTTGTTCCGATCGTCTGTATGCAATTCACAAACAAACACGCATGCTCGGAATCATTGATCTCGGCTCGTCGTAGTGTTGTACGTCACCACGTTCTTGACAGTTCGGAATTTTGTGTGACCGTGTGTATGCAACACAAGTTTGAGCCAAAATTCCGAAGTTTTTCTTGTCAGAATTTCCGATTGTGTGTATCTTGAAGGGTCACCAGGTGAAAATAAAAGAGAAGCATAAAAAAAGAAAGCAAATTTACATTTACATGGGCGATTTGACCCAGTACAAATTGCAGCAGCAGGAATCTCCTGGTTTCCGCTGTTGCTTAGAGCAGCTAGCTGTGGCCCCAAGCCTGTTTAACCGCTAGCGGACCAGACGCCACAGTTTTACGGCGGCAGGTTGGCTCGGCTGTGCGAGATCACATAGCTATACGTCATCTCGCGACTCAGCCAATAGGGGCGCATGCCCGGCGGTTGCGATCACCGCCGGGCACCCGTGATCGCTCGTTACAGAGCGAGAACCGAGAGCTGTGTGTGTAAACACACAGCTCCCGGCCCTGTCGGGGGAGAAATGCCTGATCGTCTGTTCATTCAATGTATCAACAGCGATCTGTCATTTCCCCAAGTCAGTCCCGCCCCCCTTCAGTTAGAACACACACAGGGAACATAATTAACCCCTTCCTCGCCCCCTAGTGTTAACCCCTACCCTGCCAGTGGCATTTCTATTCTAATCAATGCATTTTCATAGCACTGATTGCTATAAAAATGCCAATGGTCCCAAAAATGTGTCAAAAGTGTCCGAAGTGTCCGCCATAAGGTCGCAGTACTAGTAAAAAAAAGAAATATTAATAATAATGCCATAAAACTATCCCCTATTTTGTAGACGCTTAAACTTTTGCGCAAACCAATCAATAAACGCTTATTACGATATTTTTTTATGAAAAATAGGAAGAAGAATACGTATCGGCCTAAACTGAGGGAAAAAAATATATATATATATTTTTGGGGATATTTATTTCAGCAAAAGTAAAAAATATTCATTTTTTTTCAAAATTGTCGCTCTATTTTTGTTTATAGCGCAAAAAATAAAAACCGCAGAGGTGATCAAATACCACCAAAAGAAAGCTATATTTGTAGGGAAAAAAGGACGCAAATTTTGTTTGGGAGCCACGTGGCACAACCGCGCAATTCTCAATTAAAGCAACGCAGTGCAGAATCGCAAAAAGTGGCCCGGTCATTGACCAGTAATATGGTCCGAGGCTGAAGTGGTTAATACAGCCATCACATCTATAAATTGATAGGCTGCAATATTATAAACGTCTTCTAGCAGCTAACCAAAACCGTAAATGTTAGTTCTGCATCTGAACTGTTCCTTACTGGCATGTCTCGATTCCGTTTCTATCTGTAGATCATACACCTATACCCTTTATGTCTACTAAATGTGGGATAATGTAAAAGAACATATTTATCCCCAAGGATTTCCTCGACATCACGTGATTTGCACAGCTGCTTTCAGACATCATCAGTGGGCCAGATGTGGTGGAATACTTCTCACAGCATGATATCCACATACTGGGATTCCCATACTAGATGAAGGAAAGCATTTATCACAGAGGATTGAATATCTTCCCACTGCTTACTTCACTATAAACATGTTTAAACAACTTGTTGAAAACTTTACATACTTGGATACGAAAGAATTCAGCCTTCTACTGACTTGTATATTTTTCTACCTCCTGATGTAAACAACACATTGGATATATATATATATATATATATATATATATATATATATATATATATATATATATATATATATATATATATATATATTACACACACACACAGTGCCTTTAAAAAGTATTCATACCCCTTGAAATTTTCCACATTTTGTCATGTTACAACCAAAAACCTAAATGTATTTTATTGGGGTTTTATGTAATAGACCAACACAAAGTGGCACATATTTGTGAAGTGGAAGGAAAATGATAAATGGTTTTTATTTATTTTTTTACAAATATGTGAAAAGTGTGGTGTTCATTTGTATGTAACCCCCTTTACTCTGATATCCCTAACTAAAATCTAGTAAAACCAATTGCCTAAATAGCCAATAGAGTCCACATTTGTGTAATTTAATCCCAGCATGAATACAGCTGTTCTTTGAAGCCTTCAGAGGTTTGTTAGATAACCTTAGTGAACAAACAGCATCACAAAGGCCAAGGAACACACCAGACAGGTCAGGGATAAAGTTGTGGAGAAGATTAAAGCAGGTTTAGGTTATAATAAAATATCTCAAGCTTTGAACATCTTTCAAAGCACTGTTCAATCTATCATCTGAAAATTAAGAGTATGGCACAACTGCAAACCTACCAAGACATGGCCGTCCATCCACATAAACTGACAGGCCGGGCAAGGAGAGCATTCATCAGAGAAGTAGCCAAGAGGCCTAACTTTGGAGGAGCTGCAGAGATCCACAGCTCAGGTGAGAGAATCTGTCCACAGGACAACTATTAGTCATGAACTTCACAAATCTGGTCTTTATGGAAGAGTGGCAACAAGAAAGCAAATGTTGAAAAAAAGCCATAAGAGGACCTGTTTGCAGTTTACGAGAAGCCATGTGGGGAACACAGCAAACATGGGGAAGAAGGTGCTCTGGTCAGATGAAACCAATATTTTACTTTTTGGCCTAAAAGCAAAATGCTATGTGTGGAAAACTAACACTGCCCATCACCCTGAACACACCAGGGGATACTATTCTTCAGCAGGGACAGGTAAGCTGGTTAGAGTTTATGGGAAGATGGATGGAGCCAAATACAGGGCAATCTTAGAAGAAAACCTGTTTTTCAACTTCATTATTACAATGGCCTCGCCTACACACGATCGTGAAAAAAAAATGCTCTAACAAAGCGCGGTGACGTACAGCGCGTACGATGGCACTATAAAGGGGAAGTTCCAGAGCTTTTTTTCTCAGAAAATAGGTGCAGGAACTCAACCACGACCCGTTCAGATTTCACAAACAGTAGAAGGGTCTTAAAGGGGCATTAAATACCAGAATTGCATTACATACAGTGTGCAGAGTTCAGGGGGTTACAAAGCAGTCACTTGTAAACACAGAAACCAGACTTCTGTGTTCACAAGTGATTGTGGTGAGCAGGCACCAAAGGGTCTGAGCCAAAGGTGGTGGAACTGAGTTCCACCAAGTTCCCCCAGAAAAAAAGCTCTGGGAAGTTCCATGCGGATGGCGCCACCCTTGGGGCTGCTTTTAATGATTTTGTGTTAGTATAAGACAATTCACCCTTTTTTATCTGTTACAGTGTGATGAATGTGCTTACTCCATTACGAACGGTAGTTTTACCAGAACGAGCGCTCCCATCTCATAACTTGCTTCTGAGCATGTGCGGATTTTTCACGTCGTAAAAGCCCACACATGACTATTTTTTACAACCCGAAAAACGACAGCGTTTAAAACGTTGTAAAAAAATGTAGTATGTTCGAAAAAAAAAAATCAGTTTTTCAGAACCCAAAAAATGCTCTGAAGCCTACACACGATCGTTTTAAATTACATTTTTAAAAAACGTAATTTTTTACAACCCGAAAAATGATCGTGTGTACGCGGCATTAGAGTCTGCAAAAGACTTGAGACTGGGACAGAGGTTCAACTTCCAGCAGGACAATGAGCCTAAACATACAGCCAGAGCTACAGAGCTACAATGGAATGGTTTATATCAAAGCATATTTAGGTGCTAGAATGGCCCAGTCAAAGTCCAAATCTAAATCTAAATTTAATTGAGAGTCTTTGGCAAGACTTGAATACTGATGTTCACAGACGCTCTCCATCTAATCTGACAAAGCTTGGTCTATTTTGCAAAGAAGAATGGGCAAAAAAAAAGTTTTTTTTAACAGCTTACCTGTAAAATCATTTTCTTGGAAGTACATCATGGGACACAGAGCCCATAGTCATTACTATATGGGTTATACGCCACCTTCAGGTGATTGGACACTGCCATAACCAAAGACAGGAAGTCTCCCTCTGTATAACATCTCCCACACAGAGAGTACTTTAGTTTTGTAGCAAAGCAATATATAAATTTTCAAATTAGAGGGGTGGGACCTCTGTGTCCCGTGATGTACTTCCTAGAAAAGTATTTTACAGGTAAGCTGTTATAAAAATAGTATTTTCTTTTTCGTACATCACGGGACACAGAGCCCATATTCTTTACTATATAGGATGTCCCATATAGGGAGGGAGACACAAAAATAAAGCAGACTGCCATCAGATGTGAGGACGTATACTGCTGCCTGCAGTACTCTGCGCCCAAAGGCGGCATCCTCTTGCTGACCTACATCCACCTGGTAGAACTTAGTGAATGTATGTACTGATGACCAAGTCACGGCTTTACAAACCTGAGTCAAAGAGGCTTGGTGATGCACTGCCCATGAAGCACTTACTGCCCTGGTAGAGTGCACTTTAGGTTGGAAAGGTGAAACCTTCCCTTTCAAATCATAAGCCTGAAAAATAACCTGACAAATCCATTTAGAAATAGTTGATTTTGATGCTGCCTGCCCCTTCCTGGGGCCTTCCAGCAGTACTAACAAGGCATAAGTCTTTTGTATCTGAGCAGTTGTCTCCAGATAGATCTTAACCGCTCTCACCACATCTTATTCAGAACGTGGCTTCTTATTCAGAATAAAGGTTTTAAATGAAAATTAGATACCACCTTAGGAAGAAAAGACGGGCGAGGACGCAAAACCACCTCATTGTTATGCATAACCAAATATGGCTCTTTGCAAGAAAAAGCTGCCAACTCTGAAGCCTTGTAGATACGACCGGTTTTCCCGACAGGAAAACTGCCAGGAGAGCATTTGGCCGGAAAACACAGCCGTGTGTATGCTCCCTAGCAGTTTTCCCGTCAGGAAAACAGCCGGAAATCCTGCCGAGAAAACCGGTCGTCTGTATGCTTACCTGAGTGTAGAAAAACCGTGCATGCTCGATAACACTTCAACGCATGCGCGGTAGCATACGAACTTAGTGTGGGGTGTAGCATGATGGCAACAATGCCGGCTAGTCGTCGACGATGATGACGACGCGTTCTTGCCATTTAAAAAAACGGCAGTTCTTTTGAGTGGCCGTCTGTATACACAGCTTTGCAAAGCAAGCTTGCCAGGAATCCCATTAGGAAAACCAACATTTTTTTTCCTGACTGGATTCCCGGCCGTGTGTACAGGGCTTGAAACTCTTCTTTCAGAGGTTACTACAACCAACAACACTAGTTTCTTTGTCACAAGAATCAGAGGGACATGGGGCATCGACTGAAAGGGTTGACTCTGTAATGCCGACAAAACTAGATTCAAATCCCACGGGCACAAGGGCGACTTAACTGGCTGATTCATACGCGTTACAACTTGTATAAAGGCCCAGACCAATGAATGTGAACAATGTGAAACAAGTGACCTTTGGAAGAATATTAACAATGCCGAGATCTGACCCTTGATCGTACTTAAGGCTAGCTTAATTTCTACAGCTAATTGTAGGAAGGCAAAAACTGCCTATGACATACTTCTGAGGATGCCATCCACTACATTCACACCAAGAAACATAGGTCTTCCAGACCCTATAGTAAATGGTCCTAGAAGCCAGCTTCCTTGCATTAATCAGGGTAGTGACCACTGAACCCGAAAGCCCCTACTTTCTAACATGTGGGCTTTAATAGCCAAACCATCAAACTTAGCATTTGTAAGGCAGGATGGAACACTGGCCCTTGCAAGAGCTGATCCGGCCGAGATGGAAGAATCCAAGGATTCCCAACTGCCATCATTACAATCTCTGCATATCAGGACCTTCTGAGCCATGCTGGGGCAACTAGAATTGCCGGTTTCCATTCCCCCTTGATTCTGCGTAGCAGTCGCCGTAGCAGCTGAATTGGGGGGAACACATAAGTCAGCGAGAACTGATCCCATGGAGTCATTAAAGCATCGGTCCCGAATGCAAGCGGATCCCTTGTCCTAGACACAAAGCTGTCCAACTTCTTGTTAAACCTTGACCCAAAAAGATCCACATCCAGGGTACCCCATTTCTGGCATATAGCCAGAAAGATGTCGGGATGTAAGGACCATTCCCCTGGGAATAATTGTTGGCGGCTCAAGAAATCCACCTTACAATTTTCCACTCCTGGAATGAAAACTGCAGATAGGCAAGGCACCTGCTCTTCTGCCCAAGCCAGAATGTGGTCTACTTCTTTTTGGCCCGTGCGACTTCTGGTGCCGCCCTGGTGATTAATTTAAGCCACTGCTGTGGCATTGTCGGATTGAACCCTGACAGGGCAGTTGCGCAATCTGCCCATCCAGGCTTTTAGAGCTACCTGAAGCTCTAGAATGTTGATGGGCAAGGTTCTCTCGAACTCTGACCACCTCCCTTGGAAAAAAAAAATCCAAGACCGCTCCCTAGCCCAAGAGGCTGGCGTCCATTGTTACCACCCTCCAGGAAACTGGTATGAAGGTCTTTCCCTTCTGCAGATTCTTGGTTGCCAACCACCAATTGAGACTCTGGCATACCCTTGGGACAATCCAAGCCCTGGCTTTCCCTGTTCCATGCAGACAGGATATTGATTTTCAGCAGTCTTGAATGGAATTGGGCATAGGGAACTGCTTCAAATGAAGCTACCATTTTCCCTAACAACCTCATGCACAGGCGGATGGAAGGATCCTTCCTTGTCCTGACCGTGAAGGCCAGGTCTCTTACAGCACTGATTTTTGCCTGAGGTAGAAACACTCTTTCCTAGGCCATGTCTATAACCAGACTCAAGTATTCTAGCCTCCTTACTGGTCATAAGAATGACTTCTCTAAGTTGAAAATCCAACCCAGACACTCCAAATACCCGACCGTGCTAAGCATATTTTGATCTAACTGTGCAACGGTTTGATCTATCAGCAGTAGGTCATCTAAGTATGCCATCACTTCTATCCCCGGGCCCTTAGCTTCACCAGAAGTGGGGCCAGAACCTTTGTAAACACCCGAGGCGTGGTGGCCAACCCGAAGGGCAAGGCCACAAACTGAAAATGGCACTGTTCTACTGCGAACCGCAGGAACCTCTGGTGAGCGGGGAAAATTAGAACATGCAGGTAGGCATCCGTGCTGCATCCCATACTGCTTTTATACATTTCATGTGATGACTTTTTATCTGTTTATTTTTTGTTATACAAACTTTTCACGGTTTATTTTTGACCTGCACCATCTGGAGGACTCTTTTTTGTCTTCTTTTTGCCATTTTGTGAGCTCGTTGGAGTTTTTCTATTCACATTGGAAGGCCCATCCATCCAGTTTCTGTGGTTTCTGTCATCTATCCCACCTGATCTGAACACCTACCACCATCTGGGGAGATCCTTTGTGCAGTGATCCAGGTCCGCTGAGACTATCAAGCGTATGAGACTTACTATTGCAAAACAGCACCCTATGGTAAGAGTACCTTATCATACTTTTATTTATATTGTGATGCCTTGGTGATCCCTTCAGACAACTATATATTCAACATTATACGTCAACTATTGAAAAGCCACTTTTTTATGGACTATTATTTCACAAACTAGGTTGTGTGACCATTTCACAGATCCAGCATCGC
This sequence comes from Rana kukunoris, assembly GCA_029574335.1. Lineage (NCBI taxonomy): Eukaryota > Metazoa > Chordata > Amphibia > Anura > Ranidae > Rana > Rana kukunoris. The sequence continues at coordinate 170,531,022 of CM056057.1, forward strand.
ATTGATTGTGGTGTATGGTCTTTTTTTGGACTTGTTTTCACAAATTATAAGTAGCGATTTATTCACTATTTCTGATCTTATGTTACTATAAGTATTGTGCATAACACATTTAGCGCTGCACTATTGTTCTATATTTCTTTTTACTTTGTTTGTTTGTGTGTCGGCTGCTTTGTTACATATTTGATTGGTTTAGCACAGTTTTTTTCCTTTTTCCTCACTGCTGGGAGTGCCCAGAGCCTGACAACAGTGGGGAGAGCCCCTGAAACCCCCCAAGTGGTCTGACAGGAGAGAGGAGTAGACGATGTTCACAAGCGCTGCTGACACAGTACTATCCAGGTAAGCATGGTAATGTTGACACTAGGTTGACACTAGGTATGCTACATACACCCTCTAGTGGTAAAAACAGGCGAAACATTATCCACCCAGAGACAAAGACGTCCACAAGAAACTCTTAGGACATTTCTTTGACTAAGGCCGTGTACACACGGCAGAGAACCTCGACGGGCAGAACACATCGTTCCGCCCGTCGAGGTTCTCTGCCGGCCGTCGAAATCGGCAACCCGCCCGTCGGGAATGGCAACCAGCCATTCATCCAGGCGGGCCGTCGGGCAAAAAGAGAGCGTGCTCTCTTTTCGCTCGACGGGATTCCCAACGGGCAGGGCGAGCCAGGAGCGTACACACGGCCGAGGTTCTCGCTGGAATGCAGCTTCCAGCGATGTTCTCGCTGGTTTCCAGCGAGAACCTCGGTCGTGTGTACGCCGCCTTACATTTCCCGCCGCAGGATCTGCTGGAAAAATCACCCATAAGGCATAAGGCACCCCTTGGAAAGGGTTGTAGGTTATGTAGGGTACCCCCCTAATAAAGGTTTAACCCCTTGATCCCCCCCCCAGGTAACCCTTTCACCCCCTGTCGCCAGTGTCACTAAGCAATCTTTTTTCTGTTCGCCGTAGTAGTGTCACGGGTGGCGCTAGTTAGCCTGTTAGTTATTTAGGTTCACTGTCAGGTTTTTAAAGCGTCAGGTACCCCCATATACTACCTAATAAAGGTTTTAACCCCCTGATTGTCCTCTAGTTAACCCTTTCACCCCCTGTCACCAGTGTTCACTGTATAAGTGTTAAGGTACAGTAGTGAAGAGGACTACATGTTTCTGAGCATGACAGATAGTGAAGAGAAAATCACTCATCTGTCAGATTCAGGCTCAGAATACGATCCTGTAGACAGAAGTTACTCCATGACAGATAGCACTGACGACGGAGTTGTGGTCCCTGCCAAGGTCAGGAGTACCCGACCCCATTCTTCTTCTGCTGTTGTTGAGGTGCAAGAACCGCAGGGCTCTCGTATGGAGCAGAGAAGTACTAGTGCCGCTCATCCTTCTGATGAACTGGCAAATACCAGCGGCCTAGTACACCCTGGTCGTACATCCAGCACTTCAGTATCACGTGGTGACGTGGCAAGTCCTATAAGTGCAGTTCAAGCTGGTGAAGTGGCAAGCACAAGAAGTGTCCCGCTGCCACCAAGAAGACAAAGACTGGCCCGTTGTGCCCATAGTGTCCTTCCTGCAGAATTCACCTATCCTAATTGCAGCACCCTTACTTCCCCCATTTATTGGCCAACCCGAAATTCAGGTGTAAACAGTTGATTTTACGTCACTTGATTTTTATTCACTGTTTTTCACGGAAGATCTCTTTAGATCTATTGTGGACCAAAGTAATTTGAATGCTGGTCTATTCATTGCCGCTAATCCACAGTCCTCCCTTGCAGAGGTGTATTTAGGATTTGTGCTGCCCTAGACTAAACTCGTGCACCCCATAATTTAAATATGAACCACCCCTTCCTGTTACGGCCACACCAAAATGAAAAAAAAAAAAAGTGTTGCCTATAGTTCTACTTTAAGTAGATGGTGCAGCAGAAACATATAGCACAGTGAGGAAGGTTTGTGGTCCAGGATGATAAAACAGTCAAAATTGGAAGCGCCCCCCCCCCCACAGTTGCGGAATGCCGGCCGCCAGCATACCAGAAGCAGCGCGGCTGCTTTTTGGGGCGCTAGACTAATTTTCCTAACAGTGTAGTGCAAGCCAGCAGGGACTCTTTTCGTGCTGCCCCCCGCAAAGTGCTGCCCTAGGCCTGGGCCTTGTTGGCCTAGGCCAGGATACAGCTCTGCTCCCTTGCCAAGGAATGGAAAGCAATTACGGTTCCCGAATTTAAGACCTTTTTGGGCCTATCCCTCGAGATGCCTCCATGTCCAGGGCACGATATGAGCAGATCTTGCGGTTCATGCACTTCAACGACAATGATCTCTGTCGTCCTCGTGGAGACCCTGGATACGATCGCCCCCTCGTAAACCACTTCAATGAATGTTTTGCAGGGATGAGTCCCTGATTAAATTTTTTGTCCGCTTGTTTTTAAAACAGTATCTTCCCAGCAAGTGTGCCAGATATGGGGTCAAGATGTATAAGCTCTGTGACAGGGCAACAGGCTATACATGTTTTTTTTTTTTTATTTATGAGGAAAGAGATAGTCACGTAGAGTCGGAGAACTGCACAGATTACATATGGAGCGCTGGCAAGATTGTGTGGGACTTGGTGTCAACCTTATTCGGAAAGGGGTAGCAAGTGTATGTGGACAATTATTACATGAGCGTGCCACTTTTTAGTCACTTGTTTGATCATCAAATTGGTGCATGTGGCACTGTGCGACCTAATCGCCGGGGCTTACCCCAGAGGCTTGTAGATTCCCATCTTAGGCTGGGGGAGAGAGCCTGCTTCAAGTGTAATAATTTGCTCACTGTGAAGTGGAGGGATAATAAGAATGTTTTCGTTCTGTCCTCCCTTCATGCAGTCCAAATTCCTATGGCAATATACTGTATGCCCAACAAGGACCAGCAATGTACTGGTATGTTGCTGGACTTATAGTGGTTATACCAGAATGATGCCTGCGGGTTTAAGTATCATCTTGGTATCATTCTTTTCAGCCAGCGGTCGGCTTTCATGTAAAAGCAATCCTAGCCGCTAATTAGCCTCTAGAGTGCTTGTATAAGCAGTGGGAGGAAATGTCCCCCCACTGCTTGTGAGGAGTAAACTAAAAAATGTACTCCCTCAGAAAGCCTGAAGGCGGTGCTTGCTTTTCGGGGCCCTGTACGCGGCTAGGCTGCCAAAACGTGCCACACATGTGGCATCCCCATACTCAAGAGAAGCAGCAGAATGCATTTTTGGGGTGTAATTCCACATATTCCAATGGCATTTTTAAACAATATATCATTTATTGACAACTTTGTGCAAATAAATAAAAATAAAAAGTTTGTAATTTTCCCGCAACTTGTGGCAAAATATTAAATATTCCATGGACTCAACATGTCTCTCAGCAAATAGCTTGGGGTGTCTACTTTCCAAAATTGGGTCATTTGGGGGGTTTTGTGATATCTGGGGCATTTTATGGCCTTCAAAACTGTGATAGGTAGTGATAGGTAGTGAGGAGTGAAATCAAAAATTTACGCCTTTAAAAATCCTGAAGGCTTGGTTTTCGGGGTCCCAAAAAGGCTCACACATGTGGTATCCCCGTACTCAGGAGAAGCAGCAGAATGTATTTTGGGGTGTAATTCCACAATTTTTATTAATATTCAATGGACTCAACATGCCTCTCAGCAATTTCCTTGGGGTATTTACATTCCAAAATGGGGTCATTTGGGGGGGGGGGGGGTTGTACTGCCCTGCCATTTTAGCACCTCAAGAAATTAGATATGCATAAACTAAAAGCTGCATGAATTCCAGAAAATGTACCCTAGTTTGTAGACGCTTTAACTTTTGTGAAAAACAATAAATATACGCTTATTGAATATTTTTTTTTATTAAAGACATGTGGCTGAATACATTTTGGCCAAAATGTATAACTAAAATTGAATTTATTGGATTTTTCTTATAACAACAATTTGAAAATATCATTTTTTTTTCAAAATCTTTGTTTCTTTTTATGTTTATATCGCAAAAAATGAAAATCGTAGAGCCAATCAAATACCATCAAAAGAAAGCTCTATTTGTATGAAAAAAGGACGCAAATTTCCTTTGGGTACAACATTGCACGACTGGGCAATTACCAGTTAAAGCAGCGCAGTGCCAAATTGTAAAAAGTCCTCTGGTCTTTAGGCTGTCAAATGGTCTGGGGCTTAAGTGTTTAAAGCTTGGTCATCACATAATGAGCTATGCTAATATGGGATTCTGTAAATGACATATAGCTGGAGTTAGGCAAAGCATAAATTATGCAATTGTCTTTCCTTTAACTAGGAGGAAGCAAATAAATGTACTTGATTCCCCCATCAACACAGTCAGTATTGATGGGAGAATCCCTTCCGCAGAGCTATTGTGTTCAGTCGGCGGGGAGCCTCATCGGTGAGAGTGGCGGCCCGGTAATTAGACTGAGGATCAGGGATTGAAGAGCGAGAGGAAGTAGAGACATCCCCGGATGGGAAGATAAGCAGAGCTGGCTACATTCTCTATAGAAAGAGAAAGGCTTATTTACCACAACAGTGGGGTCAGATATTTAAGGTGAGCGGGCACTTCACCTGTTGGTGTTGGGTCACCAGAAGCACTGTGAAGAGTGAAGAAGGCTTATAGCACATAGAAAAAAGGATAACACAATAGGGGAATCCCCCCAAAACTGCATAACCCAAATGCATACAAAGAACAGGGGGCACTCTTTACGTCTGGAGGAAAATAGATTTCACCTCCAAATACGGAAAGGTTTCTTCACAGTAAGAGCAGTGAAAATGTGGAACAGACTCCCTCAAGAGGTGGTTCTGGCTGGCTCGGTAGATTGCTTTAAGAAGGGCCTGGATTATTTCCTAAATGCACGTAATATAACTGAGTACTAAGATTTGTAGGTAAAGTTGATCCGGGGTAAATCCGATTGCCTCTCAGGGGATCAGGAAGGAATTTTTTCCCCTCCGGTAGCGAATTGGATCATGCTCCGCTGGTTTTTTTTGCCTTCCTCTGGATCAACTGTGGGTATGGAGTTGGGGTATGGAAATTGTACTGTGTTTTATTTTGTTTGTTTATTTTTTTATGGTTGAACTGGATGGACTTGTGTCTTTTTTCAACCTGACTAACTATGTAACAGGATGTTTCCCCAGGGTTTTTTTTTTTTAGCAGCAGAGTGTTTGTATAGAAATAATTAATTTAAAAAATCTTTTATTTTTCAAACAATAATATTTACAAATGAACAATAATGAAACATCCATATAAATGGTGCGACACAAAATCAGACATGGAACATCACTCATAGCATTTCGAATTGAGCAAAATTATCTCTCCATACACATAGAGGTATATGTATCAATGAGTGGATGAAAACATGAAGATGTATCGCACAAAAAAGCATTGCAGGATTGTTGTTGTCCAGTGATCCCATTGCCGCCACACGTCCCAACCGCGTCCTCCGGGTGGGCGCATAGTCCACCGAGCTTTCAGGGGGCCACGTTTTAGGACCCAGAGAGAGGAGGATGGGGGATGGTGGAGCACCTGCGAATGGACATGCAAAGACTTTTAGAGTCCTCATTAGTTAATGTTAGGAGAGTGTCTGGAAGTGCTTGGCAGCTGTAGGCTGGTTGTTATTTGTATATATTATAAAATATTATTATGGAAAAATTAAGTTATACAAAACATGGCATGGTTGATCCGTAAATTGGATTCGTTATCTGAGAGGTTGGGGATGGGGATGGGGTGTGGTGATGAGATTAGTGAAGTGAAGATGCATAGTGTGTGGTGACTGATGATTGGGCAATATAGGTGTAAAAGTGAAAACAAGGGGGCTACTGCAAACTGAAAAACATGTGTTAAATGTGTAAACATGAAATGTGTAGAGGACTAGGGGATGAGTGTGAGTGTGGAGTGCCTGTGTTGATGGAAGAGAAAACATATGTGGAGTGAGAAGTGAAAATGATTCAATGAAATAAAGAAGGTGAGATGGGATTAGGTGCCAGACAACAAGTGATGTGACACTGAGTAATATATACATAAGTATAAAGTAAGAGGGTAGAGCTAAGGTTGTACTACATAGAGATAGTAGTGTATAGGTTGAAAAAAAAATCACAATATCACTAGGCTAATACACACGTTGTTCAGCTCAATACACTGGGCTATAGCTCTTAACTGGCGATCTTCTTCTGTGCCATGGTCCCAAATTATAAATCGCATGCTGGGCATCAAGCTATCAGAACACATTCATCACACCCTATTTGACACTATGGACACATACGATAGAAAATGGAAACCTTTGGATCTTTCTCTGTTGATTCATTGAACTACAATATGATATGATTGGCCTTTATCGTCAAACAATTTCTCTAGGTTTTTGTGCCACTACAATAAGTTATCAATGATTCTATTATACATCCCATAGAATGTTCCCCTACTTTTTATATTACTGCTACCTATATATTATGATGATGTATATTGCTCCCTTCTTTATATGTATATTTCTTACCAATGTACGCTTAAATTATTTTGAGACTTATTTTTTTTCAATAAACCGTTTGTAAACCAAAAAAAAAAGGGAAATGAAAGGTTATACCACAACTAAAAAAAGTATCCAGTCAAAAGCGTTCCAAATGCTGCACTTACCAAGCACTCCATCAGTCTAATATTCATATATGACAGCATTACCAGGGAACACTTCAGGATCTCCTGGGAGCTACCAATGGTGTGTATAACATGTGTAAATTACATAAGTGCATAATGGCAAAAAAGTCCACACTAAAACCAGAGGAATCTGCACAGTGGGAAATCTATTGGCATTGAGAATTCTGGATATCCGTATTCAGAGCTTTTTTTCTCAGAAAATAGGTGCAGGAACTCAACCATGACCTCGTTCAGATTTCACAAACAGTAGAAGGGTCTTAAAGGGGCCTTAAATACCAGAATTGCATTACCTACAAAGTGTAGAGTTCAGGGGGTTACACACAGAGTGCAGAGCTGTCACTTGTAAACACAGTAACCAGACTTCTGTGTTTACAAGTGATTGTGGTGAGCAGGCACCAAAGGGTCTGAGCCAGAGGTGGTGGAACTCAGTTCCCCCATGTTCCCCCAGAAAAAAAGCCCTGTCCGTATTACAACCAGAGAGTCCTAAATACACCGTTAGAAACACGGACTACGAGTAGAGACTGTCAGCCGTTGTTGCCTCGAACATTTAGGATATCTTGAAGGCTCTATATACTCTGGTGTGAGGTAAGCGCTCTGTGAGCATTTAATATTAGAAGACAACCCACAGAAGATTCATCTGATATGTGAATGGTGACACCCACTACATATTATTTTGAAGAACTTTTATTAACCAATTTGGTTCCTGGGATAGAGAACACCTTCCTCTTGGATCTAGTTTCAGTGAGGACTTGTTGCACTTATGCACTTATGTAATTTACACATGTTTTACACACTTTATTGGGTTTACCTTTAGAGTCAGATGTTTATTTCAGGTAGTCACGCTGATCACCATTTTTCTTATATCCTATTTTGTGCACTTTTAGATTTAGCAGCGACCTCCATTGACTTATTGTATTTATATACTAATTTCAACACTTATTTCATTTTTATACACCATACAGATGGTAACGCAAAAGAGCTACTGACATCCACCATTCAATAACATGTAAGCACTAATTATGTTTTTGTTTCTATATGCATAATTGGATATTCTTTCCAAATTGAAATTTCCCCACATTCACTAAACTCTAGGGAAAATTCCATTGCAATAGAGAACAGCATATTTGCTATTAGCAAATCAACCCCTTTGTGATATCTACTGTAGAAGAGATTATGGTCTAGGTTGATTTTTGAGAGTCAGGCCGCGTACACACGGCAGAGATCCTCGACGGGCAGAACACATCGTTCCGCCCGTCGAGGCTCTCTGCCGGCCGTCGAAATCGGTGACCCGCCCGTCGGGAATGGCAACCAGCCATTCATCCAGGCGGGCCGTCGAGGAAATAGAGAACGTGCTCTATATTTCTGCTCGACGGGCTTCCCGACGGGAAGCTCGCCGAGACCGTACACACGGCCGAGGTCCTCGCTGGAATGCACATTCCAGCGAGGTTCTCGCTGGTTTTCAGCGAGAACCTCGGCCGTGTGTACGCCGCCTCAGTGTATTTGCACATATCCCGATCCACACTCCACCCTTCTTCCTATAGTGCCTCGTGCAATATATTTATTTTCTATTTAACAATTACTAATGTGACTGGTGCCAAAATGCCAATTATTTTTGTATACTAAGAAAAGAACCACACCTAGGATTAACGTTTCTGAGACTTTACTGTATTTAACCACTTCAATACCCAGCCATAGTGAAATGAAGTCCTGGGCTTTGTGTGGTGATACCTGAATGATGGGGGCAGCTAGAGGCATCATTCAGATATCATTCTTTAGTGTCGGCAATTCTGTGCACCATAAGAACAATCATAGCGGCGGTTCCGTCGCTTGATCATTCTTATAGGCGGTGGGAGGGGACACCCCCCCTCCCGCCACCATCTGGTGCTTCTCCGGGCTCTCCCGTGCCATCGGGGGCCCGGAGAAAGAATTGTCCAGCACAGGCTAGTAAGCATAAAGATAACTGGTGACCAGATGGTCACCAGTCATCTCTATGACCGTCAGAGGCCCGGGCGCGATGTGATGACGTCATGCCCAGGTACCCAGAAGTAAACAAAGCCGCGATTTCCGCTAGTAAGCAATACTAATCATGAGATCGGTGAAATTTTTTCACGATCTCATGCTTTTCAGCCTGGAGGAGAGATGCTGGGTCTTATTGACCCCACATCTCTCCATAAAGAGGACCTGTCACACACTATTCCTATTACAAGGGATGTTTACATTCCTTGTAATAGGAATAAAAGTGTTAAAAAATCTTTTTTTTTTTTAAGTGTAAAAAAAAAAAAAGTAAAAAAAATTTAATAATAATAATTAAAAAAAATTAAATGCCCCTGTCCCCGGTAGCTTGCGCGCAGAAGCAAATGCACGCATAAGTCCCGCCCACATATGTAAACGCCGTTCAAACCACACATGTAAGGTATTGCCGCGTGCGTTAGAGTGCCAGCAACAATTATATAAAACTGCTTTATTGTCACAAAATTCTCTTTAAAACCACTTCCTTATAATAAAAAGAGAGTACCGTGCAAGAAATTCAAATTAGCGGTTGATTTCTCCTAGGCTTTGGGTTTAGGTATACAGAGAGTACAGGGATCTGAAGGTGTTTGCTGTTGGAAAAAAAAAAGAGCATAAGAACTAGGGGAAGCAAGCTGTAATTGACCCAACGTGAGGATATGGTGAGGAATGGTTTAGTACAAAGTTATATACAGGAACCATTTCATGGTTTCCTTGCCTGGAAGTAAATACTGAGATACTCGAAACTCAATCATCAGGAACCAAGCTTTTCAAGAGTCCAGCCAGCACAATCTGTAACAACTAGAGGCTTTGGGGTTGATTCACTAAAGGGAAAAACATTGTTCACTTTGCAAGGGAATTTTCCCCAGAGCTTAGTGAATGAGATGAAGATCTACTGACATCCACCATTCAATAACATGTAAGCACTAATTATGTTTTTGTTTCTATATGCATAATTGGATATTCTTTCCAAATTGAAATTTCCCCACATTCACTAAACTCTAGGGAAAATTCCATTGCAATAGAGAACAGCATATTTGCTATTAGCAAATCAACCCCTTTGTGATATCTACTGTAGAAGAGATTATGGTCTAGGTTGATTTTTGAGAGTCAGGCCGCGTACACACGGCAGAGATCCTCGACGGGCAGAACACATCGTTCCGCCCGTCGAGGCTCTCTGCCGGCCGTCGAAATCGGTGACCCGCCCGTCGGGAATGGCAACCAGCCATTCATCCAGGCGGGCCGTCGAGGAAATAGAGAACGTGCTCTCTATTTCTGCTCGACGGGCTTCCCGACGGGAAGCTCGCCGAGACCGTACACACGGCCGAGGTCCTCGCTGGAATGCACATTCCAGCGAGGTTCTCGCTGGTTTTCAGCGAGAACCTCGGCCGTGTGTACGCCGCCTCAGTGTATTTGCACATATCCCGATCCACACTCCACCCTTCTTCCTATAGTGCCTCGTGCAATATATTTATTTTCTATTTAACAATTACTAATGTGACTGGTGCCAAAATGCCAATTATTTTTGTATACTAAGAAAAGAACCACACCTAGGATTAACGTTTCTGAGACTTTACTGTATTTAACCACTTCAATACCCAGCCATAGTGAAATGAAGTCCTGGGCTTTGTGTGGTGATACCTGAATGATGGGGGCAGCTAGAGGCATCATTCAGATATCATTCTTTAGTGTCGGCAATTCTGTGCACCATAAGAACAATCATAGCGGCGGTTCCGTCGCTTGATCATTCTTATAGGCGGTGGGAGGGGACACCCCCCCTCCCGCCACCATCTGGTGCTTCTCCGGGCTCTCCCGTGCCATCGGGGGCCCGGAGAAAGAATTGTCCAGCACAGGCTAGTAAGCATAAAGATAACTGGTGACCAGATGGTCACCAGTCATCTCTATGACCGTCAGAGGCCCGGGCGCGATGTGATGACGTCATGCCCAGGTACCCAGAAGTAAACAAAGCCGCGATTTCCGCTAGTAAGCAATACTAATCATGAGATCGGTGAAATTTTTTCACGATCTCATGCTTTTCAGCCTGGAGGAGAGATGCTGGGTCTTATTGACCCCACATCTCTCCATAAAGAGGACCTGTCACACACTATTCCTATTACAAGGGATGTTTACATTCCTTGTAATAGGAATAAAAGTGTTAAAAAATCTTTTTTTTTTTTAAGTGTAAAAAAAAAAAAGTAAAAAAAATTTAATAATAATAATTAAAAAAAATTAAATGCCCCTGTCCCCGGTAGCTTGCGCGCAGAAGCAAATGCACGCATAAGTCCCGCCCACATATGTAAACGCCGTTCAAACCACACATGTAAGGTATTGCCGCGTGCGTTAGAGTGCCAGCAACAATTCTCGCACTAGACCTCCCTTGTAAATCTAAACTGGTAATCTGTAAACATGCGTGACATGTTAGGTATCTATTTACTTGGTGTAACCTAATCTTTCATATTGGCAGACCGTTTCCAGCAGACAGATTTGATTGTGTGTACACGGCCAATGAGTACGGTATATGGAGGCAAGAATTTAAAATTAATTTTCCTTAATGTTAAAGTAATTGTTGTGCCTAGTTTCATATGTGACTCTGCAGCACTGTCATAAAGTATGTGTGAAGAAAACTAATGATAGGTATATTTTTTCTTACATGTTTCCACTGTCTGTGGTTAGTTATAATGAGCCATTGTGCGTAGAATTAAGCCTTTAGGGGCAAGCCTGATCGGTAGCACAGGAAGTGGTGTAACCGTGCTTTGCGCTTTCTTTCTAGACTTCCTGTGAACACATTTTCTTTTACTTCAGTATTAGAATGTGGTACTAAGAAGTTTAGCTGCTGTGGTTCCGATTTTCCTAGAATAGATAACAGAATGGTAAAGTTTTTTTTACATCTGCTGAGCAGACATACAACTACTGTGCAAACGTTTTAGGCAGGTCTGAGGAAAATGATGTCAATTAAGAAAATCTTTCAGAAATAGTAGTGTTAATAGTTTATTTTTATCAATGGAAGGTAAATGAATGGAAGAGAAATCCAAAATCGAATCAATTTTTGGTGTGACCACCCTTTTCCTTCAAAACACCATACGTTCTTTTGGAATACTTGCACACAATTTTTAAAGGAACTCGGCAGTTAGGTTGTTCCAAATATTTTGGTGATCTATCCACAGATCTTCTGCACATGTAGGCTGCATCAAATCCTTCTGTCTCTTTGTTCAATCCCAGACCAGTGTCGGCTGGTGCTCAACATTTTTTGGGGGGCGCAAACAAACGAAAAACAAACGAAAAAACATCAATTGCATTCTTACTGTGCCCATCAATTGTTGCCACAGTGCCATTAATTGTCGACACTGTGCCATCAATTGTCGCCACTGTGCCATCAAACGTAGCCACTGTGCCATCACATGCAGCCACTGTGCCATCAATTGTCGACACTGTGCCATCAATTGTCGCCACTGTGCCATCAATTGTCGCCACTGTGCCATCAATTGTCGCCACTGTGCCATCAAACGCAGCCACTGTGCCATCAATTGTCGCCACTGTGCCCATCAATTGCCGCCTGTTTGCCTGTAAAATGCAATGCATGAATCAATGTATTGTTGAGTGATGGTGCAGGAGAGAGGGGGCGGAGCTTCTGTGCCCACTATGGACGCACCGCCACTGTCCCAGACTGACTTTATGATGCTTAAATCAGGGCTCTGCGGGGGCCAAACCATCGCTTCCCAGACTCCCTGTTCTTATTTACGCAGAAAATAGTACTTAATGACATCGGCTGTATGTTTGGGATCGTTGTCCTGCTGCAGAATAAATTTGGGGCCAATAACATGCCTCCCTTAAGGTATGGCATAAGAATCTGCCTATATTTCTCAACACTGAAGACACCATTGATCCTGACCAAGTCTCCAACTCCATTTGCAGAAATGCAGCTCCAAACTTACACATGCTCAGTTTGGTGTGTAATGCTAGACAGTTTTTTTTCTTGGGAGAGTGCATGTGATTGGCACAGGTCAGAGGGTCAGCACTGTCCAGTCAGAGGGTCAGGGGTCATGCAGCCTTATAGGACAGTCAGTGGAGAATAAAAACTCCTCCTACACGCTTCTGGGTGTCCCCTTTGTTAAAGGGGTCTTCCAGATTCCGATAAGCCCCCCCGCCCGCAGACCACCACAACCAACGGGCAAGGGTTGTGGGGATTAGGCCCTTGTCCCCATTAACATGGGGACATGGTGCTTTGAGGGGTCACAGACCCGCAAAGCATCCTCCCCATGTTGAGGGCATGTGGCCTGGTACGTTTCAGGAAGAAAGAAGAGAGGGATGGAGGGAGAAAGAAAGAAAGAGAGAAGGAAAAAGGAAAGAGAAGGAAAGAAGGAAAGAAAGTTAAACAATCAGTAGACAAATATACTCCAAACAACTGGTGTTGGCACTTCAATCATCACGGCACCATAGTTGTTATGGTGTTATGATGATTGAAGTGCATTATTTCTTATATTACATTGTAATATAAAATGAAATAGTTTAACTTACCATTATACAGAATCAGTGGGAGCCCTGAGTGTGTCACTTGCCACCGTTGCCTACCACCAGATGCAACATGTCATTTGCCACGTCGCCTGCTACCAGATGCAGCTTGGCTCACTTGTCACCACAGATGCAGCTTGTCGCTTGTCACCACAGATGCAGCTTGTCGCTTGTCACCACAGATGCAGCTTGTCACTTGTCACCACAGATGCAGCTAGTCCTTGCTGCTTTGTATTGGTGATTTGGTCTCCACGCCATTTACAGAAGACCAGCTCTCATGGAGGCCGAAGGGAAGAAGGGAAAATGATTGCTCTCACTCTAACGTTCGCAGAGATACCTCACATGTGTAGCTTGAACACCGTTTTCATATGTGGGCGGGACTTACGTATGCGTTTGCTTCTGCATGCGAGCTCACGGTGGACAGGGGTGCTTTAAAAAAAATGGGTATTGCAGAGTATTTGGGTATTGCAGAGTATTGGGGTATTGCAGAGTATCGCGCAGGGTATTGCAAAGTATTGGGGTATTGCAGAGTATTGGGGTATTGCAGAGTATCGCGCAGGGTATTGCAAAGTATTGGGGTATTGCAGAGTATCGCGTAGGGTATTGGGGTATTGCAGAGTATCGCGCAGGGTTTTGCAGAGTATTGGGGTATTGCAGAGTATCGCGCAGGGTATTGGGGTATTGCATGGTATTGGGGTACTGCAGAGTATTGGGGTACTGCAGAGTATCGCGCAGGGTATTGCAGAGTATTGGGGTATTGAAGAGTATCGCGCAGGGTATTGCAGAGTATTGGTGTATTGCAGAGTATTGCGCAGGGTATTGCACAGTATTGGGGTACTGCAGAGTATTGGGGTACTGCAGAGTACTGGGGTATTGCAGGGTACTGGGGTACTGCAGAGTATTGGGGTATTGCAGAGTACTGGGGTACTGCAGGGTACTGGGGTATTGCAGGGTACTGGGGTACTGCAGAGTATTGGGGTACTGCAGAGTATTGGGGTACTGCAGAGTACTGGGGTATTGCAGGGTACTGGGGTATTGCAAAGTACTGGGGTACTGCAGAGCTGGGATGGATGGAGGGATGGCTGGATCTGTGACTGCATTTGTCACAGATCCAGCCACAGCGCTGCTGCTGACACCCCGCTCCCCCCCTCTCCTCGCACACTGTACCGAACGGTACAGAGAGGAGACTCAGGAGAGGGAGGAACCGGCATCATCAAATGACGCCGGTTTGTTTACAAGTGATCGCGCCGTCATTTGACAGGGCGATCACGTGGTAAACGGCCATTATCAGCGGCAATTTACCGTGATCCGTGATGCGCCGGGTCTTCTAGACCCGGCGAGCATGGACACTTTCGCGAGCGCGTCCCAGGGGATGCGCAATCGCGGAAGTGAAGGACGACGTCCCAAAATAACTCCACCGCGCCGTAGCAGTAAAATGCCTATGGCGCGGTGGGAAAGAGATTAAAGCACACAGAAATATTGTAAAGAAATATAAAAACTGTCACTGGGTATCTATGGCTTGCATAGGGAAGAAAAAATGGCCACGGCTTTGCATGTGTAGAAAACCAGCATCTCCTCCAACAGAAGGATTTGACGTTAGCATGTAGACCACACCTCGACCAATTTCGTCCTCATTGGATGCCTTCAGGAAGTTGGTCTACGGCCATCTTGGTGACGGTATTTTTTACACATAACGTGAACCCTTAATGTCCCCAATGTAAATGAAACCCCATAAAGATACATAAACGTTGCAAGTTCCCGTATAATTTATATATTTTAATATATGGCGCATTAAACATATAGGCCCAGATTTACGTAGCATTTACGCCGACGTATCTTGAGATCATTCCCAAAGCTAGGCGTATCGTGGGCGCATAGTTACGCTGGATTTCGGCGTACCCATTTGAAATATGCAAATGAGTAAGATATGCCGATTCACGAACGTACTTGCGCCCGGCACATGTTTTAAGCGATTTGCGTAAGGGTTACGTCCGGCGTAAAGTTATTTGTCATATAGGAGGCGCAATCCATTCAAAGGTATGGACCAGGGAACGAACGCGTCGATTTTTCCGTCGTTTACGCAGTACAGGAATAGGGCTGTGCGTAGGTTATGTTCACGTCGTAGACAGTGTTTTGACGTATCTTAGGCAGTTATCTCAACGTAACTGTGAGCATGCGCACTGGGATGCGTCCAAGATACGACGCATGTGCAGTTCGTTTTTTGAAGCTCAGCCCATCATTTGCATGGGGTCGCGCTTCATTTAAATGTTACACGCCCACTTCCAGCCCACTTCCACCTACATTGACTTACATCGGGTTACGCCGACAACTATACGCTGTGCCGGCGCAACATTGAGAGCATTTGCTTTGTGAATACCATGCTTGCCTTTCAACGTTGCGCCGGCGTAGCGTAAAGAAGATAAGCTATGGTGGCATAAAGATGTGCCGATGTACTTGAATCCGAGCCATTATGTATATATGAAATAGCCCTCATAAAAATAAATAAATACCTATTCAGTTGGCAAAAACACAATAAGCACAATTGGAGTAAAATACTAAAATTAAAAACTATACCGTATTTATCGGGGTATTGCGTGCTCCGGCGTATAGCGCGCACCCCTGATGTGGACCTGTAAAAATTTTTTTTAGTACTGTTAGTACTTACCATTTTGGGGCCAGATTCACAGAGCCCTTACTCCGGTCTATCTCGCGTTAGACCGGAGTACTTTCAAATTACGCGCGTCGTTTCATTAGTCTGAATCCTCAAACCATGAAACGACGGCTGCGGGCTTCAATTCGACTGGATTACGTGTTCGTACGCCTTCGGATCTACGCTGCAATAAATTTGCGGCCGCTGGGTGGAGTTCCCGTCATTTTCCGTGTCGGCAGATTAGGCAGTCGCCTAAGGCCCCGCGCTTCCAGGGGCCCCGCAGCTGCCTAATCTACCTAACGTGTGTAGAAGTGAAGGGAATGTCCCCAGTCTGTGTCCTTTCAGCTGTTCGTAAGGGGTACTCGTAGTGCCTGCAACTAGCTTTCCCTGGCCAGGGGCAGACTGACCGCCTGAGCACTGCCCGAGGTCCAAGGATCAGTGGATGGCTCTAGGTACTGCCCTCCCCCGGCTCCTCCTCTTCTGCCACGCTCCACAGATCTCTGCCATGTGCAGAAACTCCCTGAGGGACCCTGATCTCAGTTTTTTTTTTAAATCCAGTCCGTTTTTTTATTTTTTAATCCAGTCCGTTTTTTTTTCAACTGCAGTCCGTTTTTTTTTAAATCCAGCCCGGGTTTTACCCCCAACTCCAGTCCGTTTTTTTAATCTAGTCCGGGTTTTATTTTTCCCAACTCCAGTCCAGTTTTTTTTTTAAATCCAGTCCGTTTTTTTTTCAACTCCAGTCCAGTTTTTTTTTTTAAAACCAGTCCGGGTTTTTTTTCAACTCCAGCCCGGTTTTTTAAAAATTCAGTCCGAGTTTTTTTTTCCATCTCCAGTCCAGTTTTTTTTTAAATCCAGTCTGGGTTTTTTTTTCAAGTCCAGTCCAGTTTTTTTTAAAGTTCCAGTCCGGGTTTTTTTTCAACTCCAGTCCAGTTTTTTTTTAAATCCAGTCCGGGTTTTTTTAACTCCAGTCCAGTTTTTTTTTTAAATCCAGTCCGGGTTTTTTAAAAAAAAACCCGGACTGGATTTAAAAAAAAAAACTGGACTGGAGTTAAAAAAAAAAACCCGGACTGGATTTAAAAAAAAATGGACTGGAGTTAAAAAAAAACCCGGACTGGATTTAAAAAAAAACTGGACTGGAGTTAAAAAAAACCCGGACTGGATTTTTAAAAAAAACTGGACTGGAGTTAAAAAAAAAACCCGGACTGGATTTTAAAAAAAAACTGGACTGGAGTTAAAAAAAAAACCCGGACTGGATTTAAAAAAAAAAACTGGACTGGAGTTAAAAAAAACCCGGACTGGATTTTTAAAAAAAACTGGACTGGAGTTGGAAAAAAAAACCGGACTGGATTTTTTTTTAAAACTGGACTGGAGTTAAAAAAAAAACCCGGACTGGATTTAAAAAAAAACTGGACTGGAGTTGAAAAAAAAACCCGGACTGAATTTTTAAAAAAACGGGCTGGAGTTAAAAATAAAACCGGACTGGATTAAAAAAAAACTGGACTGGAGTTGATAAAAAAACCCGGACTGCAGTCTAAAAAAAATGGACTGGCATTGGAAAAAAAACCCGGGTTTTTTTTCAAGTCCAGTCCAGTTTTTTTAAAGTTCCAGTCCGGGTTTTTTTCAACTCCAGTCCAGTTTTTTTTTAAATCCAGTCCGGGTTTTTTTTTTAACTCCAGTCCAGTTTTTTTTTTAAATCCAGTCCGGGTTTTTTTTAAAAAAAACCCGGACTGGATCTTTAAAAAAAAAACTGGACTGGAGTTTGAAAAAAACGGACTGGATTTTTTAAAAAAAACTGGACTGGAGTTGAAAAAAAAACCCGGATTGGATTTTTAAAAAAAACTGGACTGGAGTTGGAAAAAAACCCGGACTGGATTTAAAAAAAACTGGACTGGATTTGAAAAAAACCCAGACTGGATGTTTAAAAAAAAACTGGACTGGAGTTAAAAAAAACCCGGACTGGATTTTTAAAAAAAACTGGACTGGAGTTAAAAAAAAAACCGGACTGGATTTTTTTTAAAAACTGGACTGGAGTTAAAAAAAAACCGGACTGGATTTTAAAAAAAACTGGACTGGAGTTGAAAAAAACCCGGACTGGATCTTTAAAAAAAAACTGGACTGGAGTTGAAAAAAACCCGGACTGGATCTTTAAAAAAAAAACTGGACTGGAGTTTGAAAAAAACGGACTGGATTTTTTAAAAAAAACTGGACTGGAGTTGAAAAAAAAACCCGGATTGGATTTTTAAAAAAAACTGGACTGGAGTTGGAAAAAAACCCGGACTGGATTTAAAAAAAACTGGACTGGATTTGAAAAAAACCCAGACTGGATGTTTAAAAAAAAACTGGACTGGAGTTGAAAAAAACCCGGACTGGATCTTTAAAAAAAACTGGACTGGAGTTGGAAAAAAAAACGGACTGGATTTTTTTTAAAAAACTGGACTGGAGTTGAAAAAAAAACCCGGACTGGATTTAAAAAAAAACTGGACTGGAGTTGAAAAAAAAACCCGGACTGAATTTTTAAAAAACCGGGCTGGAGTTAAAAATAAAACCGGACTGGCTTAAAAAAAAACTGGACTGGAGTTGATAAAAAAACCCGGACTGCAGTCTAAAAAAAAATGGACTGGCGTTGGAAAAAAACCCGGGCTGGATAAAAAAAAAAAAAACTGGACTGAAGATGAAAAAAAAACGGACTGGACATAAAAAAAACTCAACTGGAGTTGAAAAAAACGGATTGGATTGAAAAAAAACTGGACTGGAGTTGGAAAGTAGCACATCTTTCTCATGTTTATAACAGTGCCACAGCAAAAATCTACCTAATGTGTGTAGAAGTGAAGGGAATGTCCCCAGTCTGTGTCCTTCCAGCTGTTCATAAGGGGTACTCGTAGTGCCTGCAACTAGCTTTCCCTGGCCAGGGGCAGACTGACCGACTGAGCACTAGTGTTGCTCACGAATATTCGCATTGCGAATTTTCGTAACAAATATTGCATATTCGAGTATTCGCGAATAAATCGAATATCGCGGTGAATATTCGATATTGCGAATATTCGTATTTTTTCAAATTTATTTTTAAAACAGATCACATCCTAGTGATCTCCATCGACGTCTAAAAGCATTGCTGGTATGATTAGAGACCCTGGGCCGAGTAGCTGAGGCGATCCTTTTATGTTGCCGAATACTCGCAATGCGAATATTCGCGAATACTTTCTCTGCCCTTCTGTGTTTTGTGTATACAAAAACAAAAAAAAAATTAGCTTTAGTTTAGTCATATAAGTTTGTGTAAGTAGAGTTAGTGTTTAGTGCATATTAGTTTAGTAATCCAGGAAATGATCTCCGTTTTCGCGTGTTGGCGAGAATTTCGCAATTAATTTCGCATTCGCATTAGCGAAATTTCGCAAAATTATTTTTTTGATAAAATATCACGTGATATATTAACTATTAACTAATTAACTAATTAACTAATATTTCAAAAATATTCTTCTATATATTCGTGAAATATCGCAAAATCGAATATGGCGTATTCCGCTCAACACTACTGAGCACTGCCCGAGGTCCAAGGATCAGTGGATGGCTCTAGGTACTGCCCTCCCCCGGCTCCTCCTCTTCTGCCACGCTCCACGGATCTTTGCCATGTGCAGAAACTCCCTGAGGGACCCTGATCTCAGTTTTTTTTTTAAATCCAGTCCGTTTTTTTTTCAACTCCAGTCCGTTTTTTTTTTTAATCCAGTCCGTTTTTTTTTCAACTGCAGTCCGTTTTTTTTAAATCCAGCCCGGGTTTTTCCCCCAACTCCAGTCCGTTTTTTTTAATCTAGTCCGGGTTTTATTTTTCCCAACTCCAGTCCAGTTTTTTTTTTAAATCCAGTCCGTTTTTTTTAACTCCAGTCCAGTTTTTTTTTAAATCCAGTCCGGGTTTTTTTTTCAACTCCAGCCAGTTTTTTTTAAATCCAGTCCGTTTTTTTTTTACAACTCCAGTCCAGTTTTTTTAAAAAATACAGTCCGTTTTTTTTTCCAACTCCAGTCCAGTTTTTTTTAACCTCTTTCCCACCGCGCCATAAGCATTTTACTGCTACGGCGCGGCGGGGTTATCTTGTTTTTATATTTCTTTACAATATTTCTGTGTGCTTTAACCTCTTTCCCACCGCGCCATAGGCATTTTACTGCTACGGCGCGGTGGAGTTATTTTGGGACGTCGTCCTTCACTTTCGCGATTCCCCTGGGACGCGCTCGCGAAAGTGTCCGTGCTCGCCGGGTCTAGAAGACCCGGCGCATCACGGATCACGGTAAATTGCCACTGATCGCGGCCGTTTACCACGTGATCGCGCCGTCGAATGACGGCGCGATCACTTGTAAACAAACCGGCGTCATTTGATGACGCCGGTTCCTCCCTCTCCTCCCCCTCCTCTCTGTACAGTGTGCGAGGAGAGGGGGGGAGCGGGGTGTCAGCAGCTGAGCTGTGGCTGGATCTGTGACAAATGCAGTCACAGATCCAGCCATCCCTCAAAACATCCCAGCTCTGCAATCCCCCCAATACTCTGCAATCCCCCCAGTACCCATCAATCCCCCCAGTACCCAGCAATCCCCCCAGTACCCAACAATACCCCAGTACTCAACAATACCCCAGTACTCGGCTATACCCCAATACTCGGCAATACCCCAATACTCGGCAATACCCCAATACTCGGCAATACCCCAATACTCTGCATGATACTTTGCAATACCCCAATACTCTGCAATACCCTGCGCGATACTCTGCAATACTGCCTATGGGGGATTTTTAAGTAGCAAAGTTTGGCGCCATTCCACGAGTGTGCGCAATTTTGAAGTGTGACATGTTGGGTATCTATTTACTCGGCGTAACTTCATCTTTCACATTATGAAAAAAAATTGGGCTAACTTTACTGTTTTGTTTTGTTTTAAGCACAAAACAGTTTTTTTAAAAACACGCGTTCAATAAATTTCTGCGAAAATACCGTGCAAGATAAAAAGTTGTAACGGCCACCATTGTATTCTCTAGGGTCTTTGCTAAAAAAGCATATATATAATGTTTGGGGTTCTATGTAATTTTCTAGCAAATAAATGATGATTTTTCCATGTAGGAGAGAAATGTCAGAATTGGTCTGGGTGTTCCAGAACGCCTGATGGCGTTTCCTGCATGTTGGGCCTCTGTATGTGGCCACGCTGTGTAAAAGTCCCACACATGG
This sequence comes from Rana kukunoris, assembly GCA_029574335.1. NCBI lineage: Eukaryota > Metazoa > Chordata > Amphibia > Anura > Ranidae > Rana > Rana kukunoris. Next base: position 170,552,012 of record CM056057.1, read on the forward strand.
GGTATCGCCATACTCGGGAGGAATAGCAGAATGTGTTTTGGGGTGTAATTTGTGGTATGCATATGCTGTGTGTGAGAAATAACCTGCTAATATGACAGAAACAAGTTTTTTATTTTATTTTTTTTTACAGAATTTTCAGTCGTTTTTCTTTTATAGCGCAAAAAATAAAAAACCCAGAGGTGATCAAATACCACCAAAAGAAAGCTCTATTTGTGTGAAAAAAAGGACAACAATTTCAAATGGGTGCAATGTTGTATGACTGAGTAATTGTCATTCAAATTGTGAGAGCACCGAAAGCTGAAAATTGGTCTGGTTAGGAAGGGGGTTTAAGTGCCCAGTGGTCAAGTGGTTAAAGATCCAGTCCGGGTTTTTTTTTCAACTCCAGTCCAGTTTTTTTTAAAGATCCAGTCCGGGTTTTTTTTCAACTCCAATCCAGTTTTTTTTTAAATCCAGTCCGGGGTTTTTTTTTAACTCCAGTCCGGACTAGATTAAAAAAAAATGGGCAGGCGTTGGAAAAAAAACCCGGACTGGATTAAAAAAAAAAAAAAAAACTGGACTGAAGATGAAAAAAAAAAACGGACTGGACATAAAAAAAAAACTGGACTGGAGTTGAAAAAAACCCGGATTGGATTGAAAAAAAACTGGAGTTGAAAAGTAGCACATCTTTCTCATGTTTATAACAGCGCCACAGCAAAATGACAATTCTAAAGGAAATTTTTAAATCCAGCCACCCCCCAACTCTGGTCCAGTTTTTTTTTTTTTAAATCCAGTCAAAATCCATCATCCTCATCATAATCCCCCTGTGCCTGGCATCCTACCACCCCACCCCCTGTCACCAACATTCCCATCAACCCCCTGTACTCCACCTCTAGCATCCAACCACCCTACCCCCATCATCCTTCTCTTTTTCCTCTCTGTACCCTACTGCCAGCTTCCTACAAGCTGACATCCCACCACCCCACTCATTGTCATCAACATCCCCCTTACCCCTCTCTTCCCCACCTCTGACATCCTCCTGTCATTATCCTCCTCACCCCTCCTGTACCCCACCTCTGACATCCTCCTGTCATTATCCTCCTCACCCCTCCTGTACCCCACCTCTGACATCCTCCTGTCATCATCATCCTCACTCCTCCTGTACCCCACCTCTGACATCTTATCACCTTACCCCCAATTATTATAGGGGAGATATGATCTCTGCCTCTCACACCCCAAACTGCATTCTGTCATACAACCAACTGTACCCTAAAAAAAAGTGATAAGTAGTAACCTCTAGCAACCAATCAGTGAGCAGTAATGATGTGCAGTAACCTCTAGCAACCAATCATTGAGTGGGTAATATATATATATATATATATGTTTAATGATATATGATTAAATATTAAATTGGTTAGAGAAAATTCTAGACACTGTAAATCCAAAGTTTGTAGGATTTAAGACTCTTAATATATGATATATTAATTTATACAATTAATTTCTATCGCTTGAATTTTTTTTCGCATTTTGGGCGTGAATGGGGCCTCATGTCTAAGATTTGCCTAGGGCCCCGCACAAAGCCGAGAGCCGCCTCTGCGTGTCGGGGTATGCAAATGAGCTTTTTCTGACGATCCACAAAGTTACGAGCGTCATTCGCAATCTCTTACGACATCTGTAGTCATCTTTTTGCCGCGTAAAGTTATTTCAGCTTTTATCTGGTCTAATATTAGACAGCCCATGTTAAGTATGGCCGTCGTTACCGGGTCGAATTTCAACGTTTGTTTTTATTTTTTACGTAAGTCGTCCGGGAATAGGAATGTACGTAAACGACGCTACTCAAACAAAAAAATGACGTAACGACGTTATTTCGCGCAATGCACGGCGGGAAATTTCTGAACGCAGCATGCACAGTTCGATCTCCGCGGGGACGCGCCTAATTTAAATGCTTCACGCCCCCTAATCGCGTATTTCGATTCCGCCGCGAGAAATACACTACGCCGCCGTACCTTACGGGCCAAAATCTACATGAATTCGTCATAGAGCCAGGTAAAATACGGCGGCGTAGTGTATCTCTGATACTCTGCGCCAATGTAATTGTATCTGAATCTGGCCCTTGGTGTCTTGTGCGACGTCCATCGTCCGGTCCGGCGTCCGTCTTCGGCTTCTGTGGTGTCCTCCCGGCTTCTCCTGTGCTCCGACGAGTCGAATCCCCGCTTCCCGCGCTCAGTTTGAACGCCTCCGCCGACATATACCGAGTGCAGTACACTCGGGTACATTCGGCAAGGCTCGGCTTCGCTCGTGCTCACGCTCTGTGACGTTTATGCGTGAGCACGAGCGAAGCCGAGCCAGGCCAAATGTACCCGAGTGTACTGCACTCGGTATATGTCGGCGGCTCAGTTCAAACTGAGTGCCGGAAGTGGCTATCAGCGTATATCGCACACCCACGTTTTTCCCCTTATTTTAGGGGAAAAAAGTGTGCGGTATACGCCGATAAATACGGTAATTAAAGGAAACTCTACACTCTTCTTTAAATATAAAATTAAAACTCTGCCCCAAATCTTTTTTTTTTCTTTTAATTTTAGTCTTTTACTCTAATGCCGCGTACACACGATCACTTTTTGTGATGAAAAAAAACGATGTTTTCAAAAGCGTCATTTAAAATGACTGTGTGTGGGTAAAACATTGTTTTATGTCCTAAAAAAACGACCAAAAAAAAATGTGAACATGCTTGAATTTTTTGTGTCGTTTTTCAAAATGTCATTTTTTGTGTCATAAAAAGTGATCGTGTGTGGGCAAAACGACGTTTTTAAACCCGCGCTTGTTTAGAAGCAAGTTATGAGACGGAGCTTCAATGGAACAGAGTGCCGTCGAACGTGGTGTACGTCACCACGCTTTGCTAGAGCATTTTGGAAAAACGATGGTGTGTATGCAATGTCGTTTTGGAAAATTAAGTTTGAAAAACGTTGTTTTGTTTCGTCACACAAAACGTTGTTTTGTTTTCATCACAAAAAGTGATCGTGTGTACGCGGCATAATCCTGCTTTTCAGTGAATTCATGTGCTTACAGTTTACGGCTACACCATCCTGAATATGCCCAATCTTGTCTGATCTAGGGAAGCTAAGCAGAGTGAAGCCTGGTTAGTACTTGGATGGGAGAATACCAGGTGCTGTACCGCAATACATATACCTCTTAACCACCAGAGTGTAGTAACACTGATTTTAATTAATGTTTAATTAGGGTTCTTGCGTGTATGCCAACTGAATAGGCATTTAATATTTTTTTTAATTGTAAACTCTATGAGGTCTATTTCACTTATACTGTATGTACATTGTATGTGTTATGTATCTTTATGGGGGTTAATTTAATTGGGTTCATTGCTAAAATCAGGAGGGGGGGGCAAAGTCCATCCAGCACCCTCCTAGATCCAGACCTGAATTCATGTGTTTTTTTGTGAATTCTTTATTGGCTGGCATATACGTAAAGTGGTTGTAAGTCCTTACGTAAACCCACTGAAGTGACTAGCCTAGATGATAATCAGAGATTAAACAAATCCTCCTAAATAACTTGTACCTATTTATCTGCAGCCATCTCTTCTCTACAGCTGTTCATAGTACACATTTTACATAGCATTTAAAAATTCCAGAAGGCAGGAGGCAGGGATCTGGTGTCACACAAACAACAGGGAGCTAAGTGTAGCCTGATGCCTGAATGGAGGAAATGGATACAACCCCCTCTACACAATCTCAAAGGAAAACATGGACAGATGAAGCTGTCAATCACCTGCTGTCTCACAAGATTGTCTGCTGTCAGCATAGACTGGTAAAAGTGAAGCCCCGTACACACGACAGGGAACCTCGACGGGCAACCAGCCATTCATCCCGACGGGCCGTTGAGCAAAGAGAGAACCTGTTCTCTATTTGCTCGACGAGTTTCCCGACGGGCGGGCGAGCAGAGAGCGTACACACAGCCAAGGTTCTTGCTGGAATGCAGCTCCCAGCGAGGTTCTCGCTGGTTTCTGGCGAGAACCTCGGCCGTGTGTACGGGGCCTTAGACTGGTATCAATGTGGTATGCTGATCTTTGTTTTTATATTTATTGTGCTCCAAGTTTTGTTTTAATTAATGTGAACCTGTTATGATTTTCTTAAACTCTGGTCATGAGAATGTCTGTGAATAGGTTTGCCTTTATCTTTGTATATTTATTTCTGGGTGGTAATATGCTGTTGACTCTGGAACCCATTACTAACTGTTACCTGACCAAGGGGCAAACCAAGATAAAAGAGGGGGTGGAGAGGTCCCCACTTTCCTAGGGTGGGTCAATGTGTAATATTTGATAAAGAAAAAAGGTTTGGGACTTTGTATGAGGCCAAGACACAAACATCAGGTACCTCCATCCCTAATTACTATTAGCATAAAGAGAAGGTTTGGGACTTTATATGAAGTATGGGGCCGACTTGGCAATGTAAACCTAGTAACATTGGCCCTGATTCACAGCCATCGGCGCATCTTTATGCCGCCGTAGCGTATCTTCTTTACGCCGGCGCAACGTTGAGAAGCAAGTATGAAATTCACAAAGAAAATGCGCCCAACGTTGCGCCGGTGTAAGTAGGCTGGAAGTGGGCGTGTGTCACGGTCGCTACCGTACAAACAGACAGCGAGGCGTGGTGACGCCCCAAGTGGCTCTGGCTGGAATTGAACCCAGGATCCCTCCGTTGCTATTCCAGGTCTTTTCCTCTGAGCCACTTCTCAGTTGATATTCTGCTTGCTGTCCGTCGAAGCCTGGTTCTGAACTATGTGCTGATTGCCTGATCTCCCTACTATCTGCACGTGTCTATCCTGGTCCAGCTGAGGCAGGTTTCCTAATCAACCAGGGTATAAAGCCCTGCCTCACTATGAGGGAGGCGTCAGTTCATTGTTCTCTGATCGTCCTGTCTGTGCCAACGGTTCTTGTGTTCCTGTGGTTATCTTCAGCTACATGACTGACCCCGGCTTCTGACCTTTTTGGCTTATGTACCCTGGAATGCTGCTGTCTTCTGCCCTTTGACCCCGGCCTGTACTTTCGGATTTTCCCTGCCTTCTCCAGCCCTTGACCTACGGCTTGTACCCCGTCTGCTCAGCTACAAGACTGACCCCTGGCTTCTGACCTTACTCTGAATTCTGGAATCCTGGGCCCGGCTATACTTGACTATCCTTGGCTAATCCCTATCTGGCCCCCGTGCACGGACTCACAGCCCAGGTACCTGCAAGGGTGAGCTTACAAGTCTGCAAAATGGACTCCACTCAAGGTAAGCCCTCACAGCGTGATGCATGGTAATGAAGCGGGACCCCATGCAAATGATGGGCTGAGCGTCATCCAAGTACTTAAAATGAACGGCGCTTGTGTCGTAACTTGGACGTAATCCCGTGTGCATGCGTACAACCACGTCGAAATAACTGCCTAAGATACGTCGAATCACTGCATACGACGTGAACGTAACCTACGCCCAGCCCTATTCACGTAGTACTACGTAAACGAAGTAAAATATGACGGCTGTTCCCTGGTCCATACCTTTGCATGGACCGCACCTCCTATATGAGGAATAACTTTACGCCGGAGGTAACCCTTTACGCAAATCGCTTAAAACATGCGCCGGGCGCATCTACGTTCGTGAATCGGCGTATCTCCCTCATTTGCATATCTGAATCGAAACTTCCATATGCATCCAGCGTAAATATGCGCCCACGATACGCCGGCGTAGGAAAGTTACGTCGGTCGGAAGAACAATTCGACGCTGTCCCGACGTCCATACTTAACATTGGCTACGCCTCCTATAGCAGGGGTAACCTTACGCCGCTCGAACGCTTACGCAAACAACGTAAACTACGCCGCGCCGCCGCAAGTACGTTCTGAAATTGCCGTAAATAGCTCATTTGCATATATTACGCGAAAACCGCCGTAAGCGCCACCTAGCGGCCAGCGTAATAATGCAACTAAGATACGACGGTGTAAGCGAATTACGCTGCTTGTATCTTAGAAGAAAGCCGGCGTATCTTCTTTTCAGAAAAGCAAAAAAAGATACGCCGGCTATTCTTAGTATTTACGCAGCGTATCTCTTGATACGCTGGCGTAAAATGCTTTCTGAATCTGGCCCCTTATATACAATTGTAGTTGGATTTATTAAATATACATCACATAGTAAAATGATAGTATGTAAATTAATAATAATCCATGTACAAATAATAGTAGCAGAATCATTACATATTGGTATAGGCCAGTACAGCATAGTAAAAGAAAAAGTTGATGTCAGTCTTGATTTGATGATCATAAAAACATCTTTATAGCTCGACGCGTTTCATGGATACCTCCAATCTTCAGGAGCAGATGCAGTATCACTCTCTATAGAGAATCAGTAGAATAGCTTAGGGGCTAACCAGATGACAGGCAGGGGGAAAAATAGGAATACATCTTGGACTAAGGATGATAAACTTGTTACTTACAGATGACTTGTGTGTTGGGTTAAGGACTGAAACCGGCCCACGGGAGAAAACATATCATCAGTCCCGGGAGCTTTATGCTAAAAGTGTAATATGTAATGTGTCTGCTAGATGGCCCCATTTTTCTGTAGATTGTTGTGAATTCCCATTTTTATAGGGTGTCCTGCCAAAGGCTTCTAGGCAATCAGAATTTGATTTTGAGGCACATAATTGTCTTTTATAAGTCTGTGAGAAAGAAAGATAATGGGAGGTCATTTCTGAAAAATAAAAAGGGGAGAGAGCTATAAGTAAGGAGGGCAGGTGGAGAAGAAAAGCAGAATTCGCAAAATAAGATGAGGACTTTACGGAGTACTATGACAAATGGGCTTAATTAGACTAGATTCTTCTGGAATATTTTATATATAATAGAGTAGTGTTCCTTTAAAATTTCTCATAAAACAAAAGTGCTAACATAAGACACAAATTACCATTATAAACAATATAAATAATAAATAACAATCTACTTTTATGTTATCGTATATAGAAAGGGGCAATAAATCCTCCAGCGCCTTGAATCAGTGATTTTCCAATGTGCTAGTAACTTCTACCCAAGTGTATAACAAGATTTGCCCTCACCTCCTTAGATGGACCTCAATCTTACAAAAGAGGGCATAAACCGCACTGTACCAAAATCTACTCCAGTCAGCTTTCCAGCCACAGTTTGCTTCAGAAGGAGCAAGTCATAAGCTCCTCTGCTGACAGTTTCAGAAATGTCTGCTCTCTACTTCCTCCCAACTCCATTTTACCAAGTTGAGAGGAAAAAGGGGGAAATATTGCTGAAACTGGCAGCAGAGGAGCTTATGGGACCTTTTTTTTATAGGTGCTAATACAGTGGAACCTTGGTTTACGAGTAACGCGATTAACAAGCATTTTGAAAGACGATCAACTTGTTTATAAAAATACTGACTAGGTTTGCAAGTGTTGTGTTGCAAAACAAGCAGAATTCAAGCTAATGGGGTGTGCAGTACCACATTTGGCCAGCGGTGCAGGGGCGCCGGTGACGCTCAGTTCAGAGCTGTTCGGAAATACTAGGAATCACTAAGAAATACTCCAAGGGTTTCCAAGGTCAGCCGAGCTGTCCTGGAGCATTTCCGAGGCTTTCCATCGCCTTCCACCTCTGGCCACATGCGGTATTGCATGCCATTGAAGTCAATGCGGAACAAATAATTTTTGTTTCCATTGACTTCTATGGGGAAACTCGCTTTGATATGCGAGTGCTTTGGATTAGGAGCATTTCCTGGAACAGATTATGCTCGTAATTCAAGGTTCCACTGTATGTCCATTGCAAAAGTGCAATACATGTGATACGCTGACCATTTCCACATAAAGCTTCTGCTGGCATCACTTTCCAGTTTGCTAGAAAGGTGTCAGACAACATGTGCTTGCTTCCTCCACGCACTTGCGGGCCACCTCAGAGGGCTCTGCTACCGGTTGAGCACCCCTGCTCGCAAAGGAAAGAAATATGAAAAAATGTAACAAAATAAAATTAGGCATGCTATGTAAATAGTAAACACATTAAAAACATATAGGGCCAGATTCAGGATGGAGAGCGGGTGTAGCGTATCCTATTTACGCTACGCCTCCGCAATTTAGACAGGCAAGTGCTGTATTAACAAAGCACTTGCTCCGTAAGTTGCAGCGGCGTAGCGTAAATAGGCCGGCGTATGCCCGCGTAATTCAAATTGGGCAGGTAGGGGGCGTGTTGTATTTAAATTAACCCTGACCCCACGTAAATTGAGGCGCCAAACGAACTGCGCATCCGTCGGTCGTGAACGTACTCCCAGTGCGCATGCTCCAAATCACGTTGCAAATAGTCATTGAAAATGAGGTGAACGTAACTTACGCCAAGCCCCATTCTTAATCGGCTTGCGCAAACGACGTAAACGACGTACAATACGATGCTGCCCTGACGTCCATACTTAACATTGCCTGCGCCTCATATAGCAGGGGTAACTTTACGCTGGTCTGATGCCTTACGTAAACGACGCAAATAGATACGCCGGCCGCAACTATGTTCGTGAATCAGCGTATCTCCCTAATTTGCATATTCAACGCGTAAATCGAAGGAAGCGACACCTAGCGGCCAGTGTAAATATGCAACGAAGATACAACGGCGTAAGAGACTTACGCCGCTCGTATCTTAGCACAATTCCGGCGTATCTTGTTTTCTGAATCTAGCCCATAGTGGGGTTTTCTCAACTTTGACTGCAACAGTGGACATTCTCTTTAAATAACGTTATTACAAAAGTCATAAAGACGAAAGATAAATAATGCTACTTTTCAGCTGGCTTCTATTGGCTATAGATTATAACACTGTGTTTGTTTAAAAAATATCTCACGGTGTGGCCAGTATATTGCACATACACCTCCAATTTGGGTTTTAACATGTTAAAGCAGAAATAAATTTACTAATTTTAACTGTTTCCCCAAAAAAAGCTCAAGTTTTAAATATTCAGTAATAGATGTACAGTATTATGTCAGCTCTTAAGCAAACTTTCCAGTTGTCAAACGGGTGTCCTCAAAGACGTGAATCACCTTGACAACTGCAGATCTAAATAGAGTGTAGGTTGGTTCAATCCATGGAAAATAGGAGGGTTTGGTTCTGCTTAAAAAGCTTATATGACATGCTAGATATTCAGGTTACTTTAAAGAGGTATTAATCCCCAAAGCAAAAATTTTATAAATAGTTACTTACCAATTAGACATGACCAGAACTCCAGAACAGGGGAAATGTTCTAACCCGAACAGCGAATAAAATTGAAGTCAATGGGAGCCAACGGGAAAAATCTAAAGTGCCCATCTTGAAGGCTTAAATTGGCCATAAAAGGGGTGTGAGAGTCTGGGTACTGCCCTGGGGGACATGTATCAATGCAAGCCCTATGTTTTTACAGTTTTTTTATTGTTTGTTTCTTGTTCATTTACACATATTGACCCAGATTCACAGAGAGTGGGTGCACATTTACGCCGGCGCAGCACACACACAGTACGCTATGCCGGCGCAGCGCGGAGAGGCAAGCACTGCATTCAGCAAGCCATTGCTCACCAAGATGCGCCAGTGTAGCATGTTTTCTAAGGCGCAGGCCTGCGTAAGTGGAAGTGGGCGTGACCCCATGGAAATGAGGTGTGACCCCATGCAAAGTACGCGCCAGACAAGTACATATAACGAACTGCGCATGCGCCACGCATGCTCACAACCACGTCTGAACAACTGCCTAAGATACCCCGGATAACTGTGTACGCCGTTAACGTAACCTACGCCCAGCCAGACACACGTCCAACGTAAAATACGCCAGCTTGTGTTCCCTGGTGCAGACCTGAGCATGTCTGTTGCTGAGTTACACCTCCTTTATGGGGAATAACTTTACACCGGACGTACAACTTACGAGCACCACGCGTAGCCCGCATCGGGCGCACGTACGTTCGTATTTACCTAATTTTCATGTTTAAATGGCTAAAACAGTAATTATTTTATTTTTATATTGATTTTTGTTTTACTGTAGATTCCAGACCTATCCTTTAAATACCTCCCAGTATCATTTCATTATGACAGCACTCACCATTCAGCATGGCACACTGTGTGCACCCCTATTGGCCCCATCCCCATTTTCAGGGCCAATGGTTTTTAAAAGTTCCCAAATGTGTATATAACTTGTTGCTGTGCAGTAAACAGCTGCATTTTTGCACTACTGATACTTGAAGTAATTGGGCCAGATTCTCAAAAGAGATACGACGGTGTATCACAGAAAACACCGTTGTATCTCTGTTTTTTTTACTCGGTATCTATGCGTGTGATTCATAGATACAGTGAAGATCCGACAGGTGTAAAACACTTACACCGTCGGATCGTAGATGTAATGACTTCCCTGGCTGCTAGGTGGCCTTTACGTTGTTTTCTCATTTGCCTATGCAAATGAGCCTAATACGCCGGTTCCCGAACGTCTTTACGCCGCCCCAACGTCGTTTACGTCGTTTCCGTAAGCGTAAGGTTACCCCTGCTATATGAGGGGTAACCTTACAAAGTTCCGTCGTATGCCATGTTAAGTATGGCATCGGGTCAGCGTCGTCTTTTTCCGTCGGTTACGTAGTTTTACTAAGTCGTTCGCGAATAGGGCATTGCGTAAGTGATGATCACGTCGTTTTCACGTCGGCTTCAACGACGTTTTCCGACGTGAGCTGGAGCATGCGCACTGGGCTTTTTTCCCGGCCGGCGAATGCGCAGTTCGATTGTCGCGGGGGCGCGCTTAATTTAAATACAAGCCGCCCCCTTATAATTATGCGGGGATACGCAGGGCAATTTACAATACGCCGCCGCAAACTACAGAGCAAGTGCTTGGAGAATACGGAACTTGCTCCATTAAGTTGCGGCGGCGTAGTGTAAAAGGCTTACGCTTCGCCGCCGCAGATTCTGCGAATGTGAATCTGGCCCATTGAGTTCAAATGTACTATCATTTGTGAATGTAGATGTGTATATAGTATTTGTATAAGAAGGTCCATGCTGCCTATGAGGCCAATATATGCAGGTGCTTCAATCAGCACTTATGAAGTTATCTGTGGGATTCTGAAATGTCCACATCAGTAACGTTGAGCTTAAAGTGGAGGTCCACCCAAAAATCTACTTTCTGACATTAGATCCAGCATACTGCTAACATCTGCAGTATGCTGTTTTTGTTTTTTTTGTACTTATCGTTTTATGAGCAGTTGTTATCCGGCTCCGAGCGGGGAATCTTGCGGGGAATCCGGCGGGGAATGGGCGTTCCTAAGCCAAGAGGAGTTGATTGCCGGGCTGCTAAGGCGTGTCACGCCTTCCGAAAATATGCCTTAGCAGCCCGTCCTCTTGGCTTAGGAACGCCCATTCCCCGCAGGATTCCCCGCTCGGAGCCGGATAACAACAGCTCATAAAACGATAAGTACAAAAAAAAAAAACCAGCATACTGCAGATGTTAGCAGTATGCTAGATCTAATGTCAGGAAGTTGATTTTTGGGTGAACCTCCGCTTTAATAAAACCACAGGCTTAGCATTATCAGCCTGGCCACATACACACAGGCAACTCTACTACTCAAAGAAGGCATCTTTTTGCTTGTCAAGTTTTTAGTACAATGCTTGTTATAGATTTACCCTCCTTTCCTGTCCTAATGACAACTGTTTTTCAAGATAGGAAGAGAGGTAAAATCTGCAATAGGAACACAGAGAAATATAAAACAATCCCTATTCTACTGATGAAAATGATGTGAGGTTAGTCCTGTATAGCAGTCAAAACCTGAAAGGGGTTCTAATCCTTCACAATTTTACACAATTTTAAAAATTGGTCTCTCATTACCCTGTGTATAAATGGATACATATGCTGCTGCTACTACTACTACAAACAAAGCAGAATACTATTTTGCATTTTAAAATGTACAGAAAAACCTACGTAAGAGTCAAGGAAATAATAATTAGACTGTCGAAAAACTGCATATTGCAAAAAAAAAAAACAGAAACTGCAAAATGGAACTTGACTATGAATACAGGTTCAACACCTGCTAGAAGAGGTTATTTGGTGAACTTACCACCCACTGTGTAAATCAGCTCATCGTATTAACCCTGCCACCAACCACCTTTGAGGCATATGCACTTATTTTAGCATTATCCGTCTCTCTATGTTTTTTCAGTATCACACAGCAGGACACTGCCAGATTGCCCAGGGCAGACACAAGGCTGTCCTGAATATAAAAGAAAGGCCAAAGGGATGTCAAATTTAGCAGCAGGTTGTAGATCTGGTAGACCAACAAAATGTGATATCCTTATCTGACTTAGGTACAATGCAATTTGAAAATATTTTTGTTCTTTATAGGAAAAAGTGAGCTATAATTTTGTTTTAATGGAGGGAGGTTGTATCTGATCTTGCCAGTTGTAAAATATAAGGTTAGTGTCAATGAAATGCATCTATTCTAACTGTTCACACTTCAGCTTTTTACGTGTATAACAAAAAATAAATAAAATATGTTCACATTAGATCGAGATTGAATTTATGTTTGAACAAGCTATATATGTAGTATAGTACATAAGCAATCAGCACTGTTTACTAAATTGCAATATATTGGGCAAATGATTATGGCAGAGAAGGATATGGTGGAATGTAAGCTTTTGCATCTAGGGGGTAACCCCCCCCCCCTTCCATAATCTATGGATGATTGCAACTGGTGCAATTCAAGAACTGTTTCCAGGACAAAAGTTTATATCCTGGCCTCTTTTTTTACTGCCTCTAGTGTCAGAGCTTACTCTTTTTTTGTATTGGGGGCAACCTACCACTAATGCCCCAATACAATTTAGGAAACAGTGATCACAGGTCAATTAGCTTTAATATAAATCTCACAAATAGGAAACGTAAGGGGAATAGAAAGAAACTGAATTTCAAAAGAGCCAACTTCCCTAAACTACAAACCTTGCTTGAAGATATTAATTGGGAAAAAATCTTAGGAAAAAAGAACACAGAGGAGAGATGGGTTTGCTTTAAGAGCATATTAAATAAGGGCTTTAGCCAGTGCATCCCACTGGGAAATACATTTAAAAGAGAGAATACATGTCCTGGGTGGTTTAACTCATGCAATGCCAAGCTGCTGCTAACAAAGCAAACAGAATATTGGCATGCATTAAAAAGGGGATTAACTCCAGAGATAAAACAATAATTCTCCCACTTAACAAGACTCTGGTCTGGCCGCACCTAGAGTATGCTGTCCAGCTCTGGGCACCAGTCCTCAGGAAGGATGTACTGGAAATGGAGAGAGTACAGAGAAGGGCAACAAAGCCAATAAAGGGTCTGGTGGATATTAGTTATGAGGAAATGGTTGTAAACACTGAACTTATTCTCTCTGGAGAAGAGACGCTTAAGAGGGGATATGATTTAAATTTACAAATTCCATACTGGTGACCCCACAATAGGAATAAAACCTTTTCACAGAAGGGAGTTTAACAAGGCACATGCCCACTCATTAAAATAAAAAGAATAGAGGTTTAACCTTAAACTACATAGAGGGTTCTTTACTGTAATTCCCTTTCACAGGCGGTGGACTCAGTGGGGCAAAGATGGTTTCAAGAATCTATTAGATAAGCACCTGAAAGGGGGAGTACACGGAAGTATGAAAATCTATGGGCTCCATGGGTGGACCTGGTCATGGACAGGTTGTTGGGACTGAATGCGGGCTGAGTATCATAACATGGAAGTTTAAATGTTATAGAAAAGACAAATCTGCTGTATATTGTATTCTGTTTTGATTGGCTGTCTGCCTGGTTGGGCTACGCAATGTATAACTGCCTTATGATGTATGCCACTTTCTCATCAATAAACACCTTTTTGTTTAAAAAAAAAAAAAGATAAGCACCTGAACGACCACAACATACAGGGATATACATATAAACACACACATAGGTTGGACTTGATAGACTTGTGTCTTTTTCAACCTCACCTCACCTTGCCAAATCAACACTTGTAAGCAGAAGCAGTGCAACCAGAAGCCCTTGCAAGCAGAAGCAGCAAGCAGAAGCAGTTAAAAGTCCTGCACTCTGGTGGGGACTACCAACCATCGGATAGTAACAGGAGCTCAATCGGCGCACGTTTTCCTAGTAGTAGGACGTGCAGGTCATAGCTCCAGGCAGGCAGGCAGGCAGGTTCATCCAGCTCATCACATCCAAGATCCAGCATTCAGCCCTAAACCGCGGCCGTGCTTAATACCTGAACTACCTCTCTTCCTTGCTCTTTGGCCTCCTTCTTGTCTGCATCAACAATCAGTAAGGTAAGGCCGTGGTCGCTCAGGCATCTCTACATCTAAGTTCACCTCCCTCTGAGGCAAGGTCGCTGGTCATTATTTTAAGGATAAGCCACGGCTCTGGCCCAACACAGGGATAAACAGCCCACTAGATGCTTCATCCTTCTCTTCTCACACTCCCAACCGTGATCACCACATTCCTGCTGCCACCATCCTAAATCCTATCCCGGCATGCTCAAAATTCTGGGCAAGTCTCGCGGCCACCATAGTTTAGGAAAGTCCGCGGCTTCAGCTGCGGCCTAATGGCGTGCCGCGAGGATAAAGCATAAACCCCCCTTCAAACTCCTCCAAAACCCCTTCTTCTCCTAGAAGGATCTTTATCTCTCCCCTTGCTGCCCCAGAGCCCCCCCTTCTCTCTCACCCAGCTGCACAGCCCCGGCTCAGGCCCAGTCCTGGTCGGCGGCCGTTTCTTACTGCAGATTGGAACAGCACAGCTAAGGTTTTTTTTTGCCTTCCTCTGGATCAAACAGGGAGGGAACATCTGACGAGTGACTCTCCCTTCCCATTATCATCAATACCCCCCCCGATTAAAATCACCTTCCCCTGCGTCTTCTTGCGACTATGTCTAATCTGCAGTTCACAGTGAATGATAGTATAAATATAAATATAAATCAAAGGTTCTTCAAAGGTCTTCCACCACACGAGTGCTGAGGCAATTAGTTCTGGTGAGTGACTATTCTGACGGGTGGTGGAAGCACCGTTCACCTTTGGTGTGGTGGAAGACCTTTGAAGAACCTTTGATCACTCTTTATGGACTTTTGTCTTATATTCACGGCTTGATTTATATTTATACTATCATTCACTGTGAACTTCTCTAACACCTTAGGAGAATTTCACTATTCTCCTGTTTAATGGACTGACACGTTATATGTTTATAGTGTTTGTTTTTCTGTTTATTTTTCACATTGATTTATTATTTAAACGGCAGCTAGGCTTCGCACTACTCATCTCTTTGCGCGCAGCGGTGGGTGATCAGAAGGGGGGCGCATTGTTCAGATCATTCAATTCTCTGACTAAAACCATTCGCCTCTATATTACCAGCCGCCACCAAAAAAGCTCTAAGGAATGAGCAACTGTTAAGAATCAACCGACAATCGACAGTTAAAAATCACACGTATTTACCCCAACCTAAGCACATATCATGCGCTTTGGTCAATACAAGATCGTCAGTAAAACACTGACAAGAAATCCATGATTTTCATTCTACAAAACGATTTAGATTGCCTCTTTATTACAGAAAGCTGGCTCACAGCTGACTGTAACACCATTCTAGGAGAACTGGTGCCAGAGAACTATCGCATTCTAACAGAAAACCGAATGGGGCAAAGAGGAGGAGGCCTAGCGGTGATCCACAAGACTCACCTCTCGATCACTAAACCAGTCCTTCAGTACTCACTTGCATTCATGAAAACCCTCACTCTGCAACTCCAAACAAACCCTCAGGACACCATTCACATACTCCTGTGCTATTGACCACCTGGCCCAAAAACGCACCTGCTCATGTCATTGACAGAGTTCATCTCCACCTATACCCTAAACACTAAACACCTATTGCTGCTCGGGATTTTAACCTCTAGGCCAACTCCTCTCAGGACCCGTCGCCGAAGCCTGCATTGACCATTTGGAAGGTTTAGGTCTGCAGCAACTAGTATGTGGGCCCACACATACTTCAGGCCACACGCTCGATCTCATTTTCAGACAAGACCTGAAATTAATATTCGGGAAAATGAGTCACAGCCATGGAAAGATCACCATGCCATTAAATTCACCATTAACGTAAATGCCCCCTCAAAAAAAAAAAAGCAAAAACCGATGACAACACACTGGACTAGATCTCAGAAGAAGCTCTTTAAAATTACATTAGGGGAAAAAATAAAAACAATCCAACCACATCTAACAGCCACAGAAACTCTTGATGCCATAAACAAGGCTCTACTACAGTCAGCAGACTTAGTAGCACCAAAATGCACAACGTGCATCCGGAAAAACAACTCCAGCTGGTTTAACGACCAGCTGTCGTTGCTAAAACAAGAGCGCAGAAGAGCTGAAGCAGGTTGGAAAAGAAGCTTGTCAGAGGAAAACCACAATATCTATACGATAATAACAAAAAAATACAATAAAGAAATCTTTATTGCCAAATTATTATTTTTTTTCCAATATTATCACCAATGCCTTAAATCGCCCCCGCAAACTCTTCTATCTAGTCACCAAGTCTATGAAACCAGTCTGTCTAGAAGCCCCCAATACTGATTCACAAGAATTTTGCAGCAAATTATCGGACTATTTCATTAACAAAATTGAAAAAATCCATGAAAGTATTCAGAAAAATAGAACCCCCCTCTACCCTCCCGGAAATGACAAACACAACGCCCACATAATATCGCCACAATCAGCTAAATTCACTCTAAAACCCATTTCCATCTATGTCACTAAAAATATTAATCGGGACTTTGCGCAATAGCACAGCACACAATGATATCGTGCCCCGCTAAACTACTGAAAGAATGTGCCGATATTTTGGCACCAGCTATCACGCAGCTCATAAATCACGGTGCCTCCCTTGCTGAAACAAGGTATAATCAAACCTATTCTAAAAAAAACTCTCGCCCTCAAAGACCCTAACCACTGGCTTCCCATAACAGGCCTAAATGTTTTCTCCAGGGTATTGGAGAAAGTAGTGGTACAACAGCTACAACATCATTTGGACACCCATAAATTACTTGACCCATTCCAGTCCGGTTTTTTCGGCCAGGTCATGGGACAGAAACACCACTGCTGAAAATATGGGATGACGCTCTAGAGGCCGCAGACGAAGGAGAATCTTGTCTTCTAGTACTGCTGGACCTAAGCGCAGCGTTTTATACGGTAGACCACCAATAATTGCTGACATGGCTACTTGAAGTAGCCGGAGTTGTGAAATGTGATTTATCATGCTTCTCCTCCTTTTTGGAAAACCGATCACAAACAGTGAAACTTGGTCCTTTCACTTCTGAAAAACGCACAGTGTCATGCGGAGTCCCACAGGGATCCCCATTGTCACCTGTTCTGTTCAATATCTATCTCCGTCCTCTTTTTGAAATCATCAGTAACCAGAACTATACTTTCGCATCTGCAACAAAAAGGATCATCATCTCACACTCGAGAAATGCCTTACTTTGATAGAAAATTGGATGACAAAGAGTTATCTTAAACTCAATGGCTCCAAAACAGAACTTCTCATCTTGCAGGCCAATCGAAAGTTGCATCCCGCAACAACATGGACGCCCCTGCCCATTTTGGGTCAAACTATCACCCCTAGCACCAAAGCCAAAAGTCTTGGAGTCATCTTCGACACCTACATGATAATGGATGCACAAATAGGGTCAGTAGTCAGCGGATCTCAACATCTGCTGCGCCTAGTACACAGACCTATTCCATTTATCCCAAAAGAAAACATAGCAGTCGTGGTGGGAACAATTATCAACTCCAGACTTGACTATGCTAATGCCCTCTATCTAGGACTCCCAAAGTACCAAATCACTTGTCTGCAAGTTGTTCAAAATACGGCCGCTAGACTTGTGACTGGGAAAAAAACGTGGGAATCAATCTCACCTTCTCTGAGATCCCTTCATTGGTTACCAGACCAAAATCATTTTTAAGGCACTCTGTCTGACGCATAAGTGTATTCTAGGAAATGCCCCCCAATATCTATGCGAAAAACTAAAAGCTCACAACCCCAATCGCGTTGTGATCCAATAAGTAAAATCTACTCCAGATACCCAAAGCCATATACAAGTCCAAAAAAGAATGAAGATTTGCGGTCCAAGGACCCAGATTATGGAACGCTCTACCAATCAACATCCGGTTGGAGGGAAACCATCTGACCTTCAGGAGAGTGATCAAAACCCACCTCTTCTAAAGACCTAAGGAATGGATACTATGTGCCCAGAGGCGATTCAGTTTGCATGTGTTGCGCTATATAAGTTTCTCACTCGCTCACCTACTACTCGGTATATGTCGGCGGCGGCGCTCGGAGACAGCTCGGAGACAGCGCGGGAGAAGCAGGGAGGACACCACGAAGGCCGAAGATGGACGCCGGACCCGATAAGGCCGCCGATGGACGCCGGGCAAGACACCGAAGAGGGACATTTAAACTGTAAGTGATTTATTTATTTTCCAGGAAATTTCCCTCCTAGAACTAGGTGCGCGCTATACGCCGGTGCGCATTGTACCCAGATAAATACGGTAACGATGTAACTATGTAAATGAGGTGCTTCATCAAGCGTCAACAGACAAAGACATAACATACCAATGCATGAACTTTAAAAACAAGAATTGTCCGGATGCCTGATCATAATGCACATGCACATTATTTATTCAATAACTGTGTACAATCATATAGCATCTGGTCTGTGCATTACCCCAGGGGTGGTTGGAAAGATAGTAGTACTTCTTTGTCCCGGATGCTGGATAAAATAAAAGTATTATCAAAGCATTCAAATAGGGTGAAAAATTCCATAATATGAAAAATATATATATATAACACTAAAGTTAGCACGATTTTTTTTTTTGTATACTAAGTGATGCTTTAACTTTTTTTACAGGTTACATGTTTAGAGTTACAGAGGAGATCTAGTGCTAGAATTATTGCTCTCGCTCTAACGATTGTGGCGTATGTAACCTGTGTGTATCTGGCTCTGATACTAGACGGGGCCTTCCCAGGGACTGACTAGTATCTCTCCCCAGTCTGTCCCTCACAAACCCTCTCACCTAATGACCTGTGGATGGGGGAATCATTTCTGCAGTGTTACTGTGTTCTTCCTGTGAATACAATGATCAGTGTTGCTAACTATATACTGATTGTTTTGGGAGAAACCTGACAGGCTGGTTGTACTCAAGTCAGATAATAGATTGAAAACCAGCTAGCCCATACATAGATCGACTATGGCTGGTCTCTGCTTAATTGGTGTAATTTCAATACATTTTTACAACCTTTTTTTTTTTGCAGACACCTCAACTAAAAATGGACATAAACAGAATGCATGTAATCATCCATTTAGACTCATCTAAATGGAAAAGGAGCCTTATTCCATTTAACAAAAACAGACCTGAACAGACACGCAGGTGTCAAAATAATTTATACAATTTTTTGGGGGGTTTACATCCACTTTATGAAAGTTTTCTTTTTTGTAAACAAAGATTTACAGATATACACAACAGAGAGTGGTGCGGTACTAACAGAATGATCTCTTTCTCTCGATCTGTCTATCTATATAATTATATATATATATATATATATATATATATATATGGAATGCCATACAACAGACAAGTAGGTCAAAAACATGTGATATCTAAACACAATACACAATATATTCAGGTACTGTGTAAGGAGTCAAGATTTCCGGCAGGAGTCTTCTCAGCTTGCATGACCTAGATTACAAAAGAAAGGCTGTCATTTTTACACAAACACCAGGATTTATATAAGGACGTGTTCAATGAATATAGAAAAAAAGTTTCCTCCACTCACAGCACACCACTGATGTGTGACATGAAATGGTCAAGTAAAACACTTTTGAATTTCCTGTATTTGCCATTTCTGGAAGTGAAGTTGGAATATAAAGAAACATGATGGTTTTTAAAGGGTAACTCCACATTTGTGGGAAAAAAAAAAAAAAAACAATAGCAAATTAAAGAAATAAATAATACTAAGTACTAAATATAGCAAATAAAATAAATAATACTAAGTGTATACAATGATGACTCAAGTCATATTGAAATTGAATGTTATTAAAAATTACCTTTCCTTTTCAATAGCAAATAACATAAATAAATAATACTAAGTAAGTACCAAATATAGCAAATAAAATAAATAAATAATACTAAGTGTATACAATTATGACTTAAGTCATATTGTAACTGAATGTTTTTCAAAAGTACCTTTCCTTTTCAATCTGCAGCTCTGTAACTTTCTGTAAAATGCAATGCAATATGGCTCCCTTGAGGTGTTCCGTACACAGAATTTGTACAGAACGCCCCCCAGAAACATAATTTCCTGCTTGTGTGATTGGCTCACTGATTTTCCCATAAGTCCGCACTAAGATACAAGTCAGACATCGGGCATCCCCTGCAACAAAAATGTCATTACTTCCAACAGGAAATCAAGTCTAAAGGGAAGCCCTACATGTGAAGCAGCTGGTTGATGATTAAGAAACCACTCACGTTAGATTCACTTACTACATGGACCACAGATAGGGATGAGCTCTGCGTTCGATTCGAAAGTATGTACGACTCGAACATTGTCTGTTCGTATGTTCTACGAAATTCAAACAAAACAGGTCGTTCGCACCAAATTCGAGTGACGTGCAACGGCCCATAATTCACTGCCAGATTGCGCGCTGATGATTGGCCAAACATGCACTATGACCCTGCATGCTTGGCCAATCACAGCGCGCAAAAAATGGAGAGCCATAATTGGCCAAGGTCCAAGGTGGCTTTGGCCAATTATGGCTCAGGGCTTTAGCACACGCCCCACACTATAAAAGGCCGCCTGCTGGGCGGCCTCGTGTAGTGTGTTCCAGCTCTGAACAGAGATCAGTCAGAGAGACAGAGACATTGGGCCAGATTCAGGTAGATGGGAGCATCTTTGCTCCAGAGTAACGCTTCTCATTTACGTTACTCTGAAGACCCTTTCAGCGCAAGTACTGTTATTCACATAGCAGTTGCGCGTAAACTTGCGCCAGAGTAACGATAATGCGCTGGCGTAACCCGACGCAAGTGGAAGTGGGTGTGATCATATGTAAATGATGGGCGGAGCCCAGCGCAGAGGCTTACGTTCAGCGCATCATCCACGGAGCATGCGCAGTGAGTGCGGCTCCACTCGCCCCCTTGTGCGCATGCTCACAACTTCCGTCGGCACCACTTCCCGGGAAACGTCAGCGCAATGCCTTCCGTTGGGCGCTTAAAAGCGCAGGCGGAAACGCCATTCCGGCGCAAAAGTATATCCGTTTCCCCCCACCCCAGGGAAGATACTTTTGTGCTGTGATGGCTGCTCCCGCTACCCCCAGAGAGAGGAGGAACCTGAACTTTAATTCACAGGAGGTCTCAGTGATCATATCCGCGATGGAGACTTATAATCATTTTCTCCATGGGAAAAAGAGCCGTAAGACCAGCCGGGAGAGGAAGCAGGGCATCCTGGACACCATTGCTGGCCGGGTCAATATTTTGGGGTACTCCACCCGGACTGCTGGGGACATTCAGAAGAAAATTAATGACCTGCGGCGCAAGGTGAGGGGCAAGGTGTCCACCATCAGGAGGCATGAGAGGGGCACAGGTGGTGGTCCCCCATGTCCTGTCACCCTGACCGCGGAGGAGGAGGTGGTCGCACGCTGCCTGGAGAGGGAGCAGGTGGAGGGGGTCCCAGGCTATGACTCCATGGAGGAAGGCTCCAGGACAGGTAAGTGTTTTTTATCCCCTATTTGATTTGTTGCATTTGGGGGGGAGGGTACATGTGCCAAGTGTGTGGGACCACCAACATGTGTCTGCTTTGTGTCATCCACAGATGACGAAGCTGGGCCATCATCGGTCAGCGTCCATTCCACCCCATCCCCCCCACGCCATCGTGTGCCCGAGCCCCTGGGTGGTGAAGAGGTGGTGGAGGAGAGTGGCCACACCACACCTGCCGAGGTCGTTGAGGAGGAGCCTGCTGTGGCAGAGCAGGACTTTACTTTAGTTTTGGAGGTCTCCTCCCCTTCTCCTGGGCCATCTGTTATCCCCTCCCCCATCCTTGGAAGCCCCTCAAGGGTGACTCCTTCCCCCCGGGGACAACCATCTTCTGGCCCCAGGAAGGCGACCCAGAAGACCAGGGGGGTGTCTGATGTTGTCCAGGACCAGTTGGCGAGGGATCACGCCAGACAGACTGAACAAATGGGGGCCATAGTTGGCCACTTACAGAAAGTGTCTGACAGCCTGGGCTCCGTTGCCCAGATAAGCAACGCAGTCCAGGATGTCAGCTGTAATTGCGCTGCAGTGGTCACCAGTTTGGGGGAGGTGCATGGTGAAATTACGCAACTCACTGCAGCCGTCCAGGCCAACACTGCTGCCATCCAGGACCAGGGGAGGCTGAGTCGGCGGGCCCAGCATTACCAGGTCACCCGTCAGCTCCGGATGCAGGCCCAGACGAACAATTACCTCGGCCGGATTTTTTGTTTTGGTTTCTATGATTTTTTTAATTAGACTCAGGTCATGAGTTTTTGTTTATTTTGTATTCTTTATTTTATACTCAGGTCATGAGTTTTTGTTTATTTTTTTTCTCAGGTTATGAGATTTTGTATTTCTTTTTTTACTGCACACGGTCAGGAGTGCAGGGGACAGTGTGAATGGTGTGTGAATGTGAGGGGGTGGCACTCCTGACAGTAAGGGGTGTCACCCTCGGCCGTGGTGGTGAAGTTAACCCCACGGCTGTATGAATGACGTGTGAAAGGTGTATGAATGGACAGTGACATCATTGGGGCCTTGACGCTGGCGTTGCTGCTCAGAAGTCCTACATGCTGGACTTGGGCTAATCCAATGCGATGTGTATGTGGTGTGTGTGATCTAGGGACATCAGTGGTGTACACGCGTGCACTGTCTGTGTTATTAATGTTTTGGTTTAGTGTCCAAAGATGCCTACGGCGAGGACCCTCCTGACTGCTCTTCCATCAGCAGACTGGGTGTCCTCTGGCAGGTGGGGACTGTGTGGGTCGGTTGTCAGGTCATCACATAGGTCAATCTGCAGGCCTTTTCTCATAGCAAAGTTGTGCAGAATACAACATGCACCGATGATCTGACACACGAAGGTAGGGGAATACAATAGGGTCCCCCCGGACTTATCCAGGCAGCGGAAACGGGACTTCAGGAGCCCAAATGTTTGCTCCACCACTGCACGGGTTTTGATGTGTGCTTCATTGTATTTTCTCTCTCCTCTGGTTTGGGGGTTCCGGAAAGGAGTCATTAGATGGGGTCCCAATGCATATGCAGAGTCACCTGTAAGGTAAAAGACAGGAGAATGTTAGTCATGCATGTGCCACTTCTGTTGTGCATCACGGGAGGGGATAGTCATGCCCGACTCCCATGTCTTTTTTTTTTTCTTTTTTTTTTTTCTTTTAAAGTGTATTTTTTGTGCGTGAACTCGAGAGAGAGGAGCCGGACTGCAGGAGTTGGGAGTAGGCAGACCCTCCCCCCGGAGGCAATCGCCATCCTTCTCCATGCCCCTGGTGGCAATGGCGGGTGTGAAGGGGGGCCTCCCACTCACCCCGCCCTACCTGCTCCTCTTGGGAGCCCAACTGGGGCCCAACGGGACCCCAATGGGGCAGAGGGACTCCCCCTATGAGGGAGTGAGGGGGCCTAGCCCACCCAGCCAACCCCGTAGGTCCTTCGCCTCTCTTTATTTTAAGAGACCGCATGGCCAAAGTGCATGTGTTTTAAACCAATTTCGTGTGCGTGCAAGTGTGGTGGTTTTTGTGGGGGGGGGGGGTGGGCGTACTAAGCACAGGCGTACCTTGCATAGCACACCCACCGGGAGCCGGGCTGAGACCACCAAACTCAATTCACATGTAGCCGAGACCGGGATCCGAACCCTTGGCTGCAGAGGTGAATGGCTTGTCAGCACAGTGCCAATCACGTTGAGCCACCACAGCTCCCTTCCGACTCCCATGTCACTCACCAACCAGCCAGCTGTCCCCATACATGTTCTGGTTAAATTCTGCTGGGATGGGGCTCTGATTGTATATGAAGCTGTCATGGCTGGACCCGGGGTGTTTGGCACGGACATGCCATATGAGGCGTTGGGCATCGGCTATCACCTGTACGTTGATGGAATGCCAATGCTTCCGATTGCGGTATATGTGCTCTGTGGCACTGGGTTGTAGAAATCTGTCATTGCCTTCAGCCGCAGCTCCTCAGTGGTGGGTCTGATGAACTGGTTGGACATGCGTCTGAGGATTGCAGGGACAACCTGGTGCACACATCTGCTTATGGAGGACTGTGACATCCCAGCCACCACTCCACTTGTACGCTGGAATGATCCAGTTGCAAGGAAATGAAGTGTTGTCAGGACCTTCACCAGTGGCTGCACTGCTTGTGAGCGGTGTGTCTTGCTGGTGATGTCATCCTGCAGGGTTGTGGTTAGTTCAAGTATTGCATCAGGGCTGAATCTGAAGAGGCGATACACCTCCTCATCACCCATGCCAAAGAGGCTCATACGAGTGCGGTATATCCTCTCACGTGCCCGCCTCCTTCGTTCCGGGGGACCCATCAGTAGTTCGAGGACCACAATTGCTCCTGGCATGTTGGCACACAGAGGTGTTGTCCTTGCAAGTGTGGTTGTTCAGCTAGCTCCTATCGTCGGTAACGCTGCTGTAGCTGCTCTCCTGCTGACCTCTGACCGTCTGGAGTAAAGATAAAGCAGCCTTTTGTAGAAATAACTTTGCGCCGGACGGACGAGATACGCGCGGCGCATGTAGCCAGCGTATGGTGCTTATCCTTTCGCGAATCGGGAAATCTCCCTCATTTGCATATTTGCAGGGGAAATCAATAGGCGCGACTGATGCGCCAAACGAAATTATGCGCTGACGATACTCTGGCGTCGGAACGTTCCGCCGGTCGCAAATGCCGCGTCTTCGGGCGCATCTAGTTTGGTGGGTACGGGCACATAGAAACGACGGCGCATCTTCACAGTTACGCGGCGCATATCGAAATACTCCAGCGCAAGTTTTGCTGAATCTGGCCCATTGTCTTTTTACATAACTAGATAGAGCAGGCAGGCTAGTCAGTTTAGCCTAATTTACAGTGTGTAGAGAATATATATACATCCCTAGGAGTTGTACATATATTTATACACTGTATAGCTTAGCTAGATCAGTTCTT
This sequence comes from Rana kukunoris, assembly GCA_029574335.1. Lineage (NCBI taxonomy): Eukaryota > Metazoa > Chordata > Amphibia > Anura > Ranidae > Rana > Rana kukunoris. Next base: position 170,577,185 of record CM056057.1, read on the forward strand.
CCTAATTTACTGGCAGGCAGGTGATTGTGCTATTTAAAGATGTTATCACAGGTATAGACACCCAGCAGGTACAATATTTAAAGTATTTTTTTATTTTTTATTTAAGCATCAATAAAATCACTGCTCCTGAAGCAGTGATTTTAATGATGCTTAAATAAAAATAAAAATAAAAAATTCCTTTAAATATTGTACCTGCTGGGTGTGTCTATAGTTTTCCTGTGAAAACGTCTTTGAGAACCCGGGTCTTGCCCGAGGGAACATGTATCAATGGAAAAAAAGTTTTAAAAACGGTCGTTTTTTCAGGAGTCCTGCTCCTGAAAAAACTATGAATAAACACAGGCAGAGGAAGTGATGTCACCTCTCCTCTCTGCGGTATTTTCAATCAATCAAGTTGCACAACAGCACACTGATACCAGTACACATAGGCAAACTTAACCCCTTCAGATCACCCCCCCCCCCCAGCCTCCTATCTCAGTGTCACTAATAGCAGAGATCATAAATTTACTGATCACTGGTTTTACTGTCAGTGTAACAGTTAGTGTGACAGGCAGTTAGTGTTAGGTCCAGGGTAGCCCCCCCAATAAAGGTTTAACCCCCTGATCACCGCCCTAGTGATTTTAATGATGCTTAAATAAACAAATAAAAATTCCTTTAAATATTGTAACTGCGGGGTGTCTATAGTTTGCCTGTGAAATCGTCTTTGAGAACCCGGGTCTTGCCCGAGGGAACATGTATCCATGGAAAAAAGTTTTCCTGCCCCTGAAAAAACGATTGTTTTTAAAACTTTGATACATGTTCCCTGGGGCAAGACCCAGGTTCTCAAAGACGTTTTCCAACAATAACTTGAATATTTGGCTTTAAAATAAGCACTTTTGAATTCGAACATTCGAGTCCCATAGACTTCAATGGGGTTCTAAATGTTCGCGCGGTCGGTCTGTTCGAACGTTCTGGTGCGAACCGAACGTGGGGGTGTTCGGCTCATCCCTAACCACAGACAAACACACAGGGATTTCTTCAGAATAACAAAAGGTAGGATTCTGCAAAAAAGTTTGTTAAAATCCTTGCAATGCACATAGATCACCTAGAGGGAAATGCTTTTTTTTCAACAAAAGTGGAATTACTTTAGTAAAGTCGAGGTCCACCCTAAAAAAAACAAAACAAAAGTGTCCTTATTAAAAGTCAGCAGCTACAGTGTTTGTAGCTGCTGACTTTGATTTTTTTTTTTTTTAATGCCGGACCTTCGCTTTAACTGTCTTCAATTATGCATCAAATATGCTTCCACTGTCCACCCTTAGGCTTCATTTCCACTGGTGTTTTTACAGCCATTTTTCTGAGCGTTTTTTACAGCTTAAAAATGCCCGTCCAGCGGTAGCGTTTTTAAACTTTTTGTGCGTTTTTGCAAGTTTTTGAGCGTTTTTTAATGTCTGGCGTTTTTAAAGCTCTATTGCTGGAGCTTCAGAACGCACTGGTCCCGCGTTTTTTTTTTACAGCTTAAAAACGTCTCAGCCATCTACAGCTCAAAAACGTCATGGTGGGCATGAGGCCATAGACTAACATGGAGAGCTATTTTTAAGCTGCAAAAAACGCTCAGAAAAGTGGCTGTAAAAACGCCAGTGGAAATGAGCCCTTATATATAATATCAGTTTTTGTGTAATAGTGAAAAGATAAAAATACTGTTATTATATTCCTTTTCTTTCGAGCAGCCTCTTACTTAGCAAAGTTGTTTTGCCTGAGTTCTCAAGTCTGCTCTCCTAAACTCACAAGAGGCAGAAAACAAGGGGAAGCACATATAAATGCAAATCAGAAGGGAGACACAGCTGTGTGTAAAGTGTATATATAGTGTAAAATAGGGGTGCTGTGATAAAGAAAAAGGTTCCGGTGGCTGAACTAAAATTACATTGGCATGGTCAGAGAAGGCTGCACGCCATAAACCATCATGTCCTAAAGCCCTATTAGAAATGAATTAGGCTAAAGCCTTGCACACACTGCTAGTTTTTTTTTCCATTCAACACAGTGGGCTGACAGCTCAGGTTGGATCCACTGTACTAACAATCCAATGTTGGTACAGTGATCTGCCCTGCTGTATGTTATTGTGTTCCCCCCACCGTCGCCAGAATACTACGATCAGCACTCTGTCATTGGTTGAGATTGATGATTGGGAGCCAGCAGACATTTTTTGGTTATGACCCTTTAACAGAGGCCGGCCAAACAGACAGCTTTTGTCAGACCAGCTGCCGTACACATGGGCCGAATGTGGGCCGGTTTCTATTGAACCGGCTGTTGCTGCCTGACATTCGGCCCGTGTGTACTAGGCTTAACCTTCCAGCAAAGGTCTGTGCATGTTTGCCTTGAAGGCAAATTAAACCAAAAGGTTCTTTCATGGTAGGGATTATGAAAGATAGAAAATCATGAAAAATAGGTTATTCATCAAACTCACTGCTAAATCTGTGAATTGCAAATTTTAATCTGAACCCCAATGAAGTCAAATCTTAAAAATCAATTTTGGAGGGGTGTGGCTTGGAAATGGTGGAGTAAAGAAGCTCATGGCTAGAGCTCCCGACTCCTGATATGATACATTAATACTCCTTCTGGCTTGCAATGACCTAACGGAGAAGGTGGAAGACCAGGGGATCAACTAAAGCTAGCCCAGAGGCATCGGTCAGCCGGTACTTCCAATATCCAGCTCACAAGGCGGCTTCTCTTGCCGCGACACGTGGTGGGAGAAGGCGGAAGACTTATCTTCCACATCCATGGCCGCTTCATGGAGCCATGCTCCAAACTCGCTAGAGGGTATACCTTCTCTTGGCTCCTTCACATAGCAGTCCGAGCGGTTCGAAAGCCTCTGCAGGGTCACTGCAGGCTGACGTGGATATCAGGGCCCTGCTGCGAGCAATACCAACGAAGGCTGACATAGAGGCCCTGGTTCCAGGGAATGGTACAAATGACCCTGACTGTCCCAGAGATGTGATCTGCCTTCTCCACCGCGACTCCCAGAAAGACCAGGTCCTCTGGATGGCCTGGTCCAGAGACCAGATTGAATTTGAATGTGCCCAAATATCCATCTTCCCTGGTCTAGAGTTACACTGCAGAGGTGGGCTATGCTAAAGCCCCTGCTCGAGAAGCTTCGGCGGGCTGCACTGCCTTATCGCTGGGGTTTTCCACTGCAGCTGACAATCTGCAAAGATAGCTCCTCTTTTACCGTGTGTTGTCATGCAGATCTCCCAGACCTATTCACCTTCCTGGATATGGAACCTATCCCCCTATCCCCCTACCTGACTGTCTGCAACCGCTTCCTACCAGAGAGACCCCCTCTGCACCTCAAGCCCACAGACCAGGCTTGCCCCGTCGCTCTTCCAGACGGAGAAGAGGGGACCAGCCACTGGTAGGTGCCCAGGGGCCTAATATGTGATTCTCCAGAGCCGTAACAGTGAGTGTGTGATTCAGGGTTACACACAGCCTGAATTTAAAATTGCCCAGGGGTCCCTGTCACTGTGAGTTCTAGCAGCCTGACTTGAGATGAGAGGGGAATCCCATTGGCTTCCTGGCTGGAGACTTGGGTGATTCTCCCCTAACGTGAGATGCTACCAGTCCCTGTAAGAGAACTGTTAGAATGCGGCCGGCGCCCAAAGGTGCACATGCGCACACTCACGGGCAATGGCAGGTTCCCACACGCACCAATGAGCATGCGCATCACACTGTGTGCACGCGCAGGAGAGTGCCCCTAGCCACAATTAGCGCCAGACAGCCTATTTAAAGGGTGTCCTGACTTCTGGTCTTCATCTGTGTCAAGATTTCCTGAACTCTGTTAAACCTTGCATGATTCCTGTTGCTGAACTTTGGGGTTTCCCACAGCCGGGCAATCCTGGCCTTCCTGGATTTAGGATTACAATAGAATTAATATGATACACAAAGCATTTGTTGTATTTCTACAATCTCTTGCAGACCACATTTGTTAAACCACACCCCTATTTACCTTTTGGAGGAAAAAAGAAACATTAAAAAATGTAAAAGTATATGTAATAATGCTTAAGATTTTTCAGACCTTGTTGGCTAAACCACATCTCCATATATCTTACAAATCCTAAAATTAAAATGGATGAAATATGGTACACACCTAATAAATGCCTGGGAGACACTTACCTTGTACAGCTTTTGAAGACAAAGACCAAAAAAAAAAAAATTTTTCACTGTAAAAAATAAGGAATAATGTACATACAAAGACATTATTGTAACATACAGTTTTGCAGCACAAAAAGTCTTATTTAAGTGTATATACAGTATTTCATGTGGGAAGGAAAAAATATTTTCTTTACCCTAAAACCAGTATTTAAGCACTTTGGGTTGGGTGCATTTTGAACAGCATGGACAACAAATCATTTTTTTTATTAAAAGGTTAACTTGTATATTTATTGCACAAGTTCATCTTTACTTACTTTTCCCAAAAGCCTCCCTATGCATTACAATCTCTTAATACATAAACATTCCGTGCTCCATTTTGTAAATAAATTCTTACTTTTCCAGCTGCTCATATAATTGTCCTCCCTTCTCCATACTGCAGATATCACAGGACATACCTAATGTTTGATGCGTGATGCCAGAAACTCAAGAATGAGCACTTTGCTTTGTTCATCACCCCTGCATGTACAATGTACTCTCTCATAGCTGAGAGTTACACTGTCAGGTCTTGTCATCTTGTCATGGCTCACCTTTCTTGACACATCTTCGAGTACTGATAACATGGTACATTCGTCCTGAATAAAGAGCTATGGTCATGGTGCAACCTAGATCCCCAGAGACAGTCCTTGATTTGTATTCACATAAATACTCTTTGATCACCTATTGCTGAAAATGCAGTGGCTGCAGCATGGCCAAGGTTAGGATCCAGCCCTTTGGCATATTGCATAGCAGATGGTTGTCAGGCAGCTAGGATTGCTGCTGAATTTTAGCGAGGCAAATGCTTGCTGGGTATAAATGCCCAGTGTGTTCACACTCTTCTAGCCTGCTGCAAGTGATCGTGGAAGCCAGGGTATATTACTATGTTTTACTGCACCACCAGGTTGAGAATGTGCCAGACAAGGCACGTGTGAATTTTCCCTGGTAAAGGGTGGAGAGCAGGTTTGTGCAGTTGTGTAACATGTGATATTTTCTGGCTGAATGCCCCTGAAGACCTGACACATCTTGCCAGCTGCAAAAAGATGTGGCAGCGTTTTGCCTAGGCAGTAGACATGCGCATTCGTTTTCGTCCGAATGCATTTTCGTCCGAATTTCAGGTATTCGTTAAAACGATAACGAAAGCACAGAAAACGAAAACCGAAAGATCCGACATTAAACAAATGCTTTACTTTTGTTTTAGTTGAGGTCGAATGTGCCTAATCTTAACTCTATTAGTCCAATATTATTCTACATAAAGAGAAAAGTTTAGAAATTATAGAGACATGAAGAAGATTCGACATAGAGAGAAAAGAATTGACATAGAGAGAAAAGATTCTACATAGAGAGAAAAGATTTGACATAGAGAGAAAAAGATTCGACATAGAGAGACATGAAGATTCGACATGGAGAGAAAAGTTTCGACATAGAGAGACAGTTTCGTTGCTCCGTCAAATCTTCTTTTTTTTCTTTTTTTTTAAGATTCTGTCTAATCTTTTTTTTTTCTTAGAACATTCGACAGTCACCATAAGCCTTCAATGACAGATTTGACCTTAATTAATTTGTATTTTTCGGAATAATGCATTTTTTTTTACGAAAAACAAAATAAATAAAAACAAATTTCTGGAGTGACTAAATAAATGTATTTTTCGGACGAAAACGAAATTATGAAACAAAATATTTCAGTGTGCACATGTCTACTAGGCAGTAGTGACTGCTCTAATGAATCAAAGGGTGAGAACTATAAGAAAGAGAGGTAGAGGTGACTGAGCTGTAACCATTACCAAGTTGCACAACGCAGAACTAGTTTCAAAAGTCTACCCCAGCCTACATCTTTCCAGACTGCTACCAAATATACCCAGTGTCCCATAAAGAAACTGTAAACTCCCTGCTCATTGTTTACTGGACCATGTGTCTGTGGTCATGTGGACCCTGCTATTGATCTCATGCTTCAGCAAGCCAGAGACATTGCATTCCACATGCTGGTGAAGGGCAGGGATGGCATTCTAGGCAAAAAAAAATTGCAGCTAGGTACCTGCCACTGTAGTGCAGCACAAGCAATCAAGGTGCAGAAGAATGAAGACCCCATTGGCTACAAAAGGAGTAGCATGAAAGGCAGTAATTTTGAAAATGTGACATTGTTATACTGGGCACTGTCTAGGTCAAAGATGTAGCTGAAGATGGTGGGGTTGGGTTAAGAGACTTACTGTGAGGTTGAAGCCTAAACGGGACCTTCTCTGTATGGCCCCATGCTGATCCTCTTTTTCACTTGATGTTGCCTAAGGTAGGCCTCTCAAACCTCCTGTCAGACTTCAGACATGAAAATATAATGAAATATTAAATGCTTTTAGCTATCATAAGTGCTTATCTTTACTTGTAAGTAATCGTGATTCATTCTAATATTATCAATATGTCCACATACATTGGAATCTATCAGGCTGTGTACTCACCGAAGACGAGATGCCGAGGGTGGCCCACCGTTGCGACCCGGCGCCGACCGTCCCCTGGAGTTGGGACAGGGGAGGTGAGCCCCGGGAGGCACCAGCGCCAGTGAGGTCCGGGTTGGTAGCCGGGATCCTGGTGCAGACTGGAACTGAAGCTCCTCCTGATGGTGGTGAGCAGAGCAGGCAGCGGAGGAGCCACAAGACAGGTGCAAGGCAGGTAGCAGAAGCTGTACTGAAGAACTGTGGAGCAGGTAACTGGAGGGGTACCGGGCAGGTGCAAGTGGATCAGACTGAGAACAGGTCCAGAGAGCTAGCCGAGGTTCAGGGGTTGGAGAGGTCAACAAGTCCAGAGTCAAGCCAGAAGTCAGGGATTATAGAAGACAGCGTATCCAGGAACAAGAGCCAAGGTCAACTTCAGGGCGAGAGGAGAGTCGTACGGAAGGACAACTTCCTGGCGAGAGGAGAGTCGTATGGAAATCCGGGTCAAAGGTTCAGGTAATCGGCAGAGAGTCCAAGCACAAGCTGAAGACAAACCAGCAACCTGCCATAAGACAGGGGCTGGTTTAAATAGCCTGGTCAGGCCTCTGATTGGTTCCCGGAAGGTGCGCGCCCGTGCGCGCGCCCACGTGCACGCTGCGTCGCCAGACCGCGCATGCGCGCGCCTTTCCCGCACGGGTACACGCCGGAGCGCCGCTCTATTGCGCATGTGCGAAGATCGGAAGACAGGCCTGGATCCCTGACAGTGCCCCCCCCCAAGGGGCGGACTCCGGACGCCCAAACTGTCCATCAGCTCCGGATGTTCCTGGTGAAAGGCACGGATTAGGCGTGGGGCATGTAGATTCTTAGAAGGTTCCCAGGAATTGTCCTCTGGTGGGTACCCCTTCCATTTGACCAGGTACTCGAGTTGCCTACCCCTCTTCCTACAACTCACGATGGCCTCCACTTCGAATTCAAGTTCACCCTCAATCTCCACTGGTGGAGGTGGGGGTTCCCCTCTTCCGCCAAAAGGGTCTGGCACAACGGGTTTAAGGAGGGAGGAGTGAAAAACAGGGTGGATCCTGTAAGAGTCCGGTAGGGCAAGTTCAAAGGCCACGGCATTGATTTTCCGTCTGATCTTGAAGGGACCAATGAACCTCGGGCCAAGTTTCCGAGAAGGCACAGGTAATTTTAGGTTAGTGGCGGAAAGCCAGACTTCCTCCCCGATTTTAAAGGCTGGGCACTCTTTTCTTCCTCTATCATAACATTTTTTATAATCCTCTTGGGCCTGTCGCATCATCTCCTGAAGCTTTAGAAAATTTGACTGGACGGCTGTTAGATGTTTCTGAACAGCTGGGACAGGTATTTCTGGTAGATCATCCGGGAGGAAGGATGGGTGAAACCCAAAGTTGGACCAGAAGGGGGTCTGATTGGTGGTGGAATGTACCGAGTTGTTGTAGGAGAACTCTGCGGATGGTAGCAGGGACGACCAATCGTCTTGAGAGGAGGAACAAAAGCATCGCAGGTATTGCTCCAAAGTTTGGTTCGTTCTCTCTGTTTGGCCGTTGCTCTGGGGGTGATAGGCCGAGGAGAGGCAGCTCTTGATTTCCAAGGCCTTACAAAGTTCTTTCCAGAATCTGGATGTAAATTGGCTGCCCCTGTCAGAGACGATACTTCTGGGAACCCCATGGAGCCTAACAACTTCCTTGAAAAAAGTCCTGGCTGTTTCTGCCGCAGAGGGAGTTCCTACCATGGGCACAAAATGGGACATTTTAGAGAGTCGGTCCACCGCGACCAGGATTGAAGTAAAGCCTCCAGATGGAGGTAAGTCCACAATGAAGTCCATGGAAATTTCTGCCCATGGACGTTCCGGAATAGGTAAGGGCTTGAGCAATCCCCAGGATTTAGTATTGGGACCCTTGTTTCGTTGGCAACGAATGCATGAAGCAACATAGATTTTACAGTCCTGTCTCCACCTGGGCCACCAGAAAGACCGAGAAATCAGTTCACCCGTTTTCCGTGCCCCAAAATGTCCTGCTAACTTGTGGTCATGGAAGGTACTCAAGATCAATCGTCTGGCTTCCGTTGGTACAAAAATTTTCCCCCTTGACCATAGTAAGTCGTCGTGTTTATCCAGTGCCTCGATTTCCGGATCGGAACACTGTCTGGAAGCCGTTTTGAGAGAGTTTAACAAGTCCACTTGGGAAAGTAAAAGAAAATTCCGAGGTGACAGGATGGTACTGGGTTCTGCAGTGCAAGGGGTTTCGAGGAACATCCTGGAAAGGGCATCCGCTTTTCCATTATTTGAGCCGGGTCGATAAGAAATATGGAAATTGAACCTTGAAAAGAAAAGCGCCCACCGAGCTTGCCTGGGTCTTAAGCGTTTTGCTGAACGTAAGTATTCGAGATTCTTGTGATCTGTGAAGATCATGATGGGATGAGCCGCCCCCTCCAGTAGGTATCTCCATTCTTCTAGGGCCACCTTAATGGCAAGCAGCTCTCTGTCCCCTACATCGTAGTTTCTCTCGGGGGCAGTTAGCTTCCGAGAGGCGTAGGCCACAGGATGTAGCAGAGCCTTCACCCCTTGTCTCTGTGATAGGATGGCTCCGGTGGCCGTCTCAGAAGCGTCTACCTCCAGGGTAAAGGGTAGAGTTGGATCCGGATGTCGTAGGACCGGAGCAGAGGAAAAGGCGGATTTAAGCTTTTCAAAGGCTTCCTGAGCTTCTGGTGACCAGTGGAAGCGACCGCATTGTCGGGTAAGTTTAGTAATGGGTGCCACGATGGAGGAGAATCCAACGATAAATCGTCTATAGAAATTGGCAAAACCAACAAACCGCTGCACCGCCTTCTTGTCGACCGGAGCTGGCCACGCTTGGATGGCCTCTACTTTTTGCGGGTCCATGGCGACCCCACTGGTGGAGATAATAAATCCTAGAAATTGTACTGAGGCCTTCTCAAATTCACATTTTTCTGCTTTCAGGTAAAGTTTATGCTTTCTTAGTATGGCAAGAACCACTTTGACATGGCACCGGTGTAATTCAAGGGAGGCTGAAAAGATGAGAATATCATCCAAGTAGACCACCAAAAAATCATCTAGATATTCGCGAAAGATGTCATTGACAAGATGTTGGAAGGTGGCTGGGGCATTGCAAAGCCCAAAGGGCATCACCAAGTACTCGAAATGTCCAAATCGAGACCTAAAGGCCGTTTTCCATTCGTCTCCGGACCTGATCCGAATGAGGTTATAGGCGCCCCTCAAATCTAGCTTGGAAAAAACTTGAGCGGACCGGAAGCGCTGAAAAAGTTCTGGAATCAGAGGCAGCGGGTACCTGTTTTTGACGGTAATTTTGTTGAGTTCACGGTAGTCAATGCAAGGCCTCAACGAGCCGTCTTTCTTCTCCACAAAGAAAATACCTGCCCCGGCTGGAGAGGAAGACCGGCGGATGAAGTTTTTTTTTAAATTTTCATCAATGTAGGCCTTGAGGGCCTTTAATTCGGTCTCGGATAATGGGAATATATGCCCGAAAGGGACCTCGGATCCAGGTAGTAAGTCAATAGGGCAATCGTATGGCCGATGAGGTGGGAGAGAGTCAGCTTGCTGTTTATCAAATACATCCCTAAATTCAAGATAGACGGAGGGGACGTGCAGAAGGTTTTCTGGTGGGGTTGTGATAGCGGAACAGACGGTGACTGAAGGTGGAAAGCAACTCTGGGTGCAGTATGAAGATGTGAAACTGACTTCTTTCTTTAGCCAATCAATGCAGGGTTGATGCGCCTGTAACCAAGGGAGGCCCAAGATGATGGGGAATAGAGGAGACGGAATAAGATCCAGACATAGGAACTCTCGGTGGCCTGAGTCCGTGGTGGCACAGATGGGTTGAGTCTCGTGAGTAATAAGTCCGGATCGGGGCAGCGAGCCGTCGGCCAGGTGGATCTGTAACTGATGATCTTTAATGCGAAGTGGCACATGAAGTTTCTGAGCCAAGGTGGAATCTAGGAAGCAGCTGCATGCCCCTGAATCAACAATGGCTGGGAGCCGGGTTGCCCCTGCTGGTAGCTGTAGAGAAAAAAAAAGCACAACATGAGTCTGAGGGAAGTTAGCAACATGAAGATTGTAGGCAGGTGGAGGCTTCGACTTACTAGGTCTTATGGGGCAACCGCGGAGGAAGTGGCCAGCCGCTCCGCAGTACAGGCATAGATTGGCTTGGCGCCTACGCTGTCTTTCCTCGGAGGTGAGAGGCGCCCGGACAAGTCCAAGCTGCATCGGCTCAGGGTCAGGAAACGTGGAGACTGGAGAAGCCGCTGGAGGCGGAAGAGCTGGAGAGGGCCTTGGGGGTGTCCAGGTGGGACGTGCGTTTTGAAAGCACTCAGAGCGCCGTTCTCGTAGGCGCCGGTCTAACTGGGTAGCAGCTTGGATCAGATCTTCCAGCGTGGCCGGGGTTTCAGTCCTTGCCAGCTCATCCTTGAGGCTTTCAGCGAGCCCCAGGCGGAACTGGTACTTCAGGGCGGCTTCATTCCAGCCCGTGTCGGCCGACCATTTACGGAACTCGGCCGTGTAGTCCTCCACGGGTCTTCTTCCTTGAGCCAGGTTATGGAGAACGGCTTCAGCCGTGGCTGTGCGCTGTGGGTCGTCGTATAATTTAGCCATGTGCTCAAAGAGGGAATCAATTGAGTCCAGGATGGGGCTCCTTTGCTCCATCAAACTGTGCGCCCAGGCTTGCGGCTCTTCGGCCAAAAGGGAGATCACAAACCCTACTTTTACGGGTTCAGAACAAAAAGTTCTAGGTTGAAGAGCCAAATACAAGGAGCAGGCGTTCTGGAAGGCCCGATATCTTCTTCGGTCGCCCGCAAATCGCTCCGGGATGGGGACCCGGGGTTCGGGTTGAGTCATAACCACAGTCGGAGCGGGAGAGGCTTGAGACGTAGCGACCCCAGGGGATGGAGCCACGGATGAAGGTACGGCCCCAGGCAGGTTGCCTAATTGTTGGATGCGACCATCAATTTGCACGTATCCTTCCTGAAGCTTTTGGACAGCCTCGGTGAGGGCGGAGACCTGCTGGCACAGGGTCTCGAAGGGAGAGCGCACCCTGTCGGCTTCGGACATCTGGCTGGTTTGTACTATCAGGCTGTGTACTCACCGAAGCCGAGATGCCGAGGGTGGCCCACCGTTGTGACCCGGCGCCGAGCGTCCCCTGGAGTTGGGACAGGGGAGGTGAGCCCCGGGAGGCACCAGCGCCAGTGAGGTCCGGGTTGGTAGCCGGGATCCTGGTGCAGACTGGAACTGAAGCTCCTCCTGATGGTGGTGAGCAGAGCAGGCAGCGGAGGAGCCACAAGACAGGTGCAAGGCAGGTAGCAGAAGCTGTACTGAAGAACTGTGGAGCAGGTAACTGGAGGGGTACCGGGCAGGTGCAAGTGGATCAGACTGAGAACAGGTCCAGAGAGCTAGCCGAGGTTCAGGGGTTGGAGAGGTCAACAAGTCCAGAGTCAAGCCAGAAGTCAGGGATTATAGAAGACAGCGTATCCAGGAACAAGAGCCAAGGTCAACTTCAGGGCGAGAGGAGAGTCGTACGGAAGGACAACTTCCTGGCGAGAGGAGAGTCGTATGGAAATCCGGGTCAGAGGTTCAGGTAATCGGCAGAGAGTCCAAGCACAAGCTGAAGACAAACCAGCAACCTGCCATAAGACAGGGGCTGGTTTAAATAGCCTGGTCAGGCCTCTGATTGGTTCCCGGAAGGTGCGCGCCCGTGCGCGCGCCCATGTGCACGCTGCGTTGCCAGACCGCGCATGCGCGCGTGTGCGCGCCTTTCCCGCACGGGTACACGCCGGAGCGCCGCTCTATTGCGCATGTGCGAAGATCGGAAGACAGGCCTGGATCCCTGACAGAATCTAATTAGTACCCTCAAAAGAGTCGCTTGCTGGCAGGTGCAGCTGTACTTCCCACTGTAGGTGGTGCTCAACCAATGCAGCAATGCAGAAGGAGAAGGAAGTCGTGAGGAACTCAGTTCCTCTATGATATTCTGTGGTCACTAAGAGAACAGCTGTCCGATTGGATGCTGGTGCCCCTCGTGACCTCCACAGCCATCATGGATAAGGGCAGAGCCTATTTAAGGCCCTGGTCCCCTTATTTGGCATGTTTTGGGATTGGTTAGTGTTCCCCATCAGTCAGGGACAGCACTTAATGCCAAGAAGAGGTTCCAGAGGAGTAGGAAAAGGGCAGGAACAACACCCTCTCCATCTTGGAAGTCTGCCAGTTGGGTAGGACCGGCCATGCCACATTCCCCCTACTTATTGCAAATACTTATGACATTGTTCCAAGATACAGAACTGCTGCTACTGACTCTGTAAGTGGCTCGGGATGGTTGTGCTCCCCAGCGGACCCAATTGTAATTTGCTGAAATATTTCACAATCTAAAGTCTACTTCGTTTGGCCTCTGTGTGGTCTCTGCCACTGCCACACCATATTGCACCCTGCTCACACGCTTGATGTATCAGTTTCTTAGTTTTTGTGCCACGACTCTGCGAACAGCTTCATTCTCTGTGACATACCTGGCTGGATTGAGGTTATAGTTGCAGATACATGTGTGTGTATAATTATACCCAAATACAGGTTTACAAATGCACAAAAAAATTGTAGCAGGGTACTGCCTTTTTGGCTGGAAAAGTGGGTTGGTTGCTCTAGAGCCGACTCTCCTTATTTGCCCTCCCTACCAGGTGTGCGGCTGGAGTAACTGTGCTGTGAACAGTGGCAGGGTGGGAAGAACTTCTTCTACCTGTGATTATTGTGATTTTCTCCCTCCTGCCAAAACTGCAGAGGGACAAAGTGTGCAGATGTGGCTGTGTGGATGTGAAATCCCCCTATGCTTGCTCCTCAGCCCCATCTCTCTCCTGGCTGGGGCAGATATCCAATTAGCAACAAGGGACAGAACTTGGACTCGCCACAAAAGACACTGGGACCTATAGTCCAAAAAGGGGTGGTGTACAAGGGGGCTGATGGAGCTGTGGTCATTAATACACAAGATTCCCCATGGCAAGAGGGTAGGACAGGACTTTCCTGGGCAATTCACCAGAAGTCTGGAAGTCCACAACAGAGAGTCAGAGAGTGAGGACCTGTGTATACACACTAGAGTACTGAGAGACTGAGCCTCTGACATTCTTTGCTGTGCTTAGAACCGGAGAGTAAATAGCTGTGACCTGAGTGTGGTGGGACTGAGCCATTGCCAGGATAAGCTCTGTGACTGAGTCTGGTGAGAGGGCCTTGTGGCCATAACCTGTTTGATTCTAGTAAAGACTGAACACATAGGGATTAGACACTTGACTGGCAGCCTTTACCACTGGTTGCAGAATTTACTGGGACTGTGTTTATGTGCATCACCGTAAAGATTGGTCCCCAACATTAGCCGGCTGAAGATCTACTGCAGAGGACTGTCTCTTTAGATAAGCCATCCCAAAAGGACTTTGTTAATCGCCTATATAGAAAGAGGTATTTCTGCTGCAGCTCTGGGTTTAAGTCTAGTAACCCCTCGAGTACACTCTATTGGTATTGTATACTGGTAGCAGGAAAGTTTTTTATACTGTTTACTGTTGATGTGGTTTGTGCTATTGTTTAATGCTGATTTGCAGTTTACCATGTATAGATTGCTATACTGCTAAGGTCATTATTCTAAGCTACTACAACATAGTAACTATTTTGTCTAGAAAAATGTGTTTAACTTACATTTTACCCGCTCCTATATGTACATAGGGCCACCTACTGTAATTCATTACAATACAATGCACTTCTTTATTACTAACCAGAGTGGTGTCTACTGGTATTGAATTTTATTTGTATGCAGAATATTTATATTTATGCTCTTAACATTATTGCAGTATCTATTTGCTTAACCTGGTGTGTCGAGGAAAAGAGCAGAGAAACCAATCTACCAAGCAGCTTCCTTGGGATAGTGATACAAAATAATTACCCCAAACCATTTAACTATAAGCACAGTGTTTTGTTATATATGAATATGAAATCAAACTGTGAAATGGTAAATTAACCAGAAAAAGATGTTCAACTTCGTTATGCACTCCTGTGACCTGTTTTCAGCCAGTCCAGTTAGGATCCATCCAGATACCCACTGGGAAAATGAGCCACATGCTGCAGCCCCCTGCACAGCCCAGCGCTCCAGTATGCTCCAGAGTGCTGGAGGGGCAGAGCAGAGAACCAGTAAAATTAAAGACGACTGAGCAATCAGTGGTTTTTAATCACTCAGTTGTTGGTAGAGCCAGTAATATTTTTTTATTATTTCCAAACTTCTATTGTAATCACTTAACAACCGGCCCATAGCTGAATAACCGCTACAAGGTGGTTCGATAACTCTGGGAGGACATACATTGACATCCTAACAGAATCCCTCCCCTGTGGCGCGCATACAGGAGGATCCGTGACCGCCATGTTCATAGACATCACATATCACAGTAAATGGCGGCTGACATGGGCCGTTTACCACGTGATCGCTCTTTCAAATGACAGAGAGATCACATGTAAACAAACCAGCGTGATGTCCGGTTCAGCGCTGTGGGCTGGATGTGTAGTATCCACAGTGCTGCTCAGTGACAACTGCAGCCTCTGCCATCCCTCCACCATACTCTGCATCCTGCCATCTCTCCACCATAATCTGCATCCTGCCATCCCTCCACCATACTCTACCTACTGCCATAAATCGGCCGACCTGCCATCCCTCCAACATACTCTGCCATCATGCCATCCCTCCACCATACTCTGCCATCCTGCCATCCCTTTGCATCCTGCCATTCCTCCTCCTTACTCTGTATCCTGTCATACCTTCACCATACTCTGCATCCTGCCATCCCTCCACCATACTCTGTCATACTGCCATCCCTCCACCATACTCTGCATCCTGCCATCCCTCTGCCACCCCTCTACCATACTCTGCCATGCTCAGCCATCCATCCCACCCACCCCCAGCCATTCTCAACCATACCCAGCCATACTCTGCGATACCCAGCGATACTCGTGATACCCAGTCATTCTCAGCCATACTCAGTGATACCCAGCCGTACCCGGCCATACTCAGGAATACCCAGCCATACTCAGCCATACTCAGCCGTACCCGGCCGTACTCGGCCGTACTCAGCCATACTCAGCTGTACTCAGCCATACTTGTGTGTCCCTAGCGTGTCAAGATCCAACGGGGTAAAAATGACCGCACCAGCCAAGCAGACACTGGCTGGAAAAAGCGCCCAGAGGCGATTCAGTTCGCATGCGTTGCGCTATACAAGTCATTCATTCATTCATACCCAGCCATACTCAGCTGTACCCAGCTGTTCTCAGCCATACTCGGGGTGTCATTTTTGCTATGTACATGCTATGTGTTAGGAATATTGTATGAATGGACAACTGCGTTTTCATTTTATTTCCACATATTCCAAAAACGTTCAGAAAAAAATTACATGTTCAAAAGACTTATTATGCCTCATAGATTATACGTTGGGGTGTTTTCTTTCCAAAATGGGGTCATTTTTGGGGCGTTTCTATTGTCCTGGTGCAGGACCTTCAAAACTGTAATAGGTAGTCAGGAATTTGGATGTGTAATTTATGCTTCTGAACACCTGAAGGTGCTCTCTGCATGTTGAGCCTCTGTTTGTGGCTACGCTGTGTAAAAGTCCGACACGTGTGGTATAGCCATACTCGGAAGTAATAACAGAATGTGTATGGGGTGTAATTTGTGGTATGTACAGTATATGCTGTGTGTAAGAAATAACCTGCTAATATGACAGATTTGTGAAAAAAAAAAAACAGGATTTTGCAACTTCAAAAAACTCACCATGCCTCTTACTAAATACCTTGGAATGTCTACGTTCCAAAAAGGGGTCATTTGGTGGGTATTTGTACTTTCCTGGCATGTTAGGGTCTCATGAAAGCACTTTAGGTGTGATAAATGTTCAGACATTTGGCACCATAGCTTGTGGACTCTATAACTTTCACAAAGACCAAATAATATACACCGATTCGGGTTATTTTTTCCCAAAGATATGTAGCAGTAAAAATTTTGGCCAAAATGTATGGCCAAAATGACTAATTTGCTAAATTGTATAACAGAAACAAAGAAAAATGCATAAATAACACCAAAAGAAAGCTCTATTTGTGGGAATAACTGACAAAAATGCCATATGGATACAGTGTTGCATGACCGAGTAATTGTCATTCAAATTGTGAGAGCACCGAAAGCTGAAAATGTATCTGGTTAGGAAGGGGGTTCAAGCGCCCAGTGGTCAAGTGGTTAAACTA
The DNA here is from genome assembly GCA_029574335.1 of Rana kukunoris. NCBI lineage: Eukaryota > Metazoa > Chordata > Amphibia > Anura > Ranidae > Rana > Rana kukunoris. Next base: position 170,594,042 of record CM056057.1, read on the forward strand.
TATTGGTTCACAGTTGGGAGGTTTACAACAGCATTATAAATAAAGAAAATCTGCAGCAATCAAACAGTATTAAATAGTGATAATGCAAGAGCTTAACACTTTACTTATCAGACAGAAAATGGTAAATGTCCAAGGGTGAACCTCTTTCCTACACCTGGTAACCCTAACTAGTGTAAGGACCTTTAGGTGGTCTCTATATCAACAGTCAGTAATCAACAATGCACCTACTATGAACGTTCTGCTGGCCAGTTAGTTGGGGCCCAAGACTTTGCGTTGGTGCACTTAAGGTACTGTATCTTTGTAACGCCACTGGCGTTACTTTTTAGTAGAACGGGCGCAGCTGCTTCTTTCCTAGCAGCTGCGCTCCATTCTGTTTACTGGCCGCGTCACTTCCTGTGCGCCGCCGCTGCGCTCCACGCTGGAACACGGAAGTGAGCCTCACCTGCGCTCCAGCGCGGCCTATTTAAATCCCCAGCTCTGACAGTATGGTGTTCCTCTATTTTGTTAGGACGCCTACTGTCATCTGGGATGCCCCATCTTCCCTACTGCTTGCCAGCACAGACCTGGACCAAGAGGATCCCACAGCCTGGATCACCAGCTTCTGCAGTCTGGATTGGATGAGCCGCACCACATCCCAGCTCAGCTTCCACAGTACCGCAAGTACCCTGTCTAAAGCTAATGTATTGCTGTTACACTGATGTCTGCTGTCTTACTCTGCTATGTCATGTGCTGTGCTGGAATTACAAAGTATTAGTGGTGGTCTCTCATGCCTATCCAGGTTCACATTACTACCGTTGCACTCTGCTGATGTACCAAGTATTATAAGTACTCTCTCATGCCTGTCCAGGTTCTCTCTACTACCGTTGCACTCTAAAGGTATTTGTGTGGAAAATCTCGCGCCAATGTGGGGGAGGGGTGAGAAAATTAAAATAGAAAAGCTGCTCCCTGGATAAATCAATGGGTTGAATTATAACAATTGTGTGCGTGGAATAGGGGCGCTAAAAAGAAAATTGAATAAATAGGTGAATAAATACAAACAAAACCAGCAGCAAGCACAATACAACTATTTGCTCCTATTGGCTGAACAATGTTCAGCCAATAGGAGCAAATAGTTGTATTGTGCTTGCTGCTGGTTTTGTTTGCTGCGGAAGTAATTGTACAACATGGCCAGTGAAGGTGGTGTTGTTACCCAAGCTCTATTGACCTTAGTTTAGGTCGATTTTGAGCACGGAGCACTTTAATATTATTTATGGTCACTATACATCTCACTGTATATTGTATATTGTTCAACAATATTTTATTTATATGTAATTGCACACTATTTCACTGCAGGTGTTGTCATTACCATTGACTTTATATGTAAATTGCACATTTTTTTAAATAATTTGCATTAAGGATTTATGTTTATATTGGGATAGGTTGTATTTATTCACCTATTTATTCAATTTTCTTTTTAGCGCCCCTATTCCACGCACACTACCGTTGCACTCTGCTGATGTACCAAGTTTTATAAGTATTCCCTCACGCCTGCCCGGGTGGCCCCAGTAACCATAGCATTGTGCTCAATCTTACCAAGTATTACTGGAACTCTCTCACATGCTTACCAAATGTTACTGGAAGCCCTTCTATCCTGAACAGTTCTACGCTGTTATCAGTGTTGCCATAACCTCTCAAACCTGTGCAGATCTACTCTACGAATGTTACCATAACCTCTCAAACCTGTGCAGCCATAACCTCTCAAGCCTTTGCAGCTCTAACCAGTTACCAGTGTTGCCATTACCTCTCAAGCCTCTGAGCTGCCTCAGTGATGCCGTAACCTCTCATGCCTACTTGTAATGCTGTGTACCATTCAGTCTGCATCTCAGCAAGATACTATCCCTTTTAGGACCCCTATGAACTGTCGTATTCGAACCTAGCAATGAGCAGGTCCCCCTGTTCCTGCTTCGCTTGGTCCCATCTCGCCCCTACTCCTAGTCTTTAGATAGGTCTACCTTGTTGGTGCCTATGAACGAATATGCACCACCTGCTTATCTGAGGCTGTGATGTCAGAACACAAACTCCCTGCATAAAAGAGAGTGAAACCTGGGTTCAAACCTGAAAAGCCTCTGCAGTTACGATCCACACACTTAACCCCTAACCCCGAGTTGTTGTATGCAGTGGGAAATTGTTCTAGCCAGCAAATCTGCCTCTCTGTTTGCAGGTGCAGTGTACGGTTGGGCAGTGACTGCTCATCAGTCCTGGGTACACAGTGGCAAAAGAGCTTCACTCTTCCTTTCCCTGGTGAGATCTTCAACATAAGTCTCCTTGATGCATAGCAGTCCAACAGTCATGGGTAGTATCCCTTGGCTCCCAGGTAAAGATGTCATGGTCTCTGCTCGCACTACAGACAAGCGGTTATGGTGTGTATCAGCATGGTCTCCTCCAGAAAGATTTTCCTTCTTCAAGCTGGGAAGATCACGGTTTCCACTCCCCTTTACTGTCTCTAAAGTGGGAGTTGCACTTTTTCAGCCAATCTATAGTACTGCTCAGTTTCTCCTCCAAACTAAACTTCCCACAACCCACCACAATCTTTTTCAGAGTCTCTTATAATCTATGTGTCCCTGGATGCCCTCTAGTTGATTGAGGCAAGATTGCACTGGCTGTTACAGTTCCACAGTTAAAATCTCTGCTAGGACTGCTAGGACTGCACACAAAGAGAGGTGGAAGCAGATAAAAAGGGATGCAACTTCCTCTTTTCTGCCAGTAAAGTACCAGACTACACAAATTAATCACCAGTAATAATGAAAAACGCTAGTTCACCTTTTATAGCTCTTACTCACAGCTTACCTAGGTTTCTATGTATAGATAATTTGCATTGCACACATGGTAGCGATTTTAAATTTAAAATAAATAATAGCAGTTAATTTCAAGCGATGTTTGTTTATTAACATTAACATAATGTCCTTGTTGGCTTTGGTTGTTAACTTTAACTTAAACTAATCATAGCACCATACCCTCCGTAGGGACCCTGTCATGAGCTGAAGTGTCACTATTCCAAATTTAGTGGGCAGCTAGGCTGTAGCCAGCCTGAGCTTTGATTGTTATCGTTTTCTGCAAATATTGAGTGTTCTATAAGCCTGGGGCATTATTTACATCTGCCTGCTCCTGAGTAGTGTTCCCCAGTGAATACAGCAAGAATATACAATGAAATGGGTTATGAATATTTATTTCACATTGGACAATCAATAAAAGGATTATAGCCAGTGATGTTGGCTGTGGAAGGAGATACATATTCTGGTGAACCCATCTAGAAGCATCCTTTACTACCAGGCTTTGCCTGTAGTGCTGGAAGTTCTATGAGTGCCACAAAGGCCTCCTTACTGCAGAGGGAGCAGTTTCCAAGCCAGGTCCCCAGGATTGGAAATGAGTCTATGCTAGAGTCTGGAATACAGGAAGGTGGCTACTAATGGGCCCACTGTTTGCTCATTTCATTGGCAGCCGTGGCTTGAAGGCAAACTATTGAAGATTGCATGTGTTGACTCGAGGCACACTACTGGCTAGTTAAAGGGGCTGATGCTATATGAGCACTGAGCAGAGGGAATTCTAGTCACTGTTCAGGGTATCCTGTGAACCCTATTCTTGTACACTGAAAACTGCAACTAAAGATTGTCAGAGAGGAAGTTAGTCATGTGGTCACCACTAGTTCGTTAGTAAGTCCTTTGGGTAAGCTATGGACCAGGTCACAGATAGAAATGCTGGTAGGCTGTGAAACAAACCAACAGTTTCTTAGGTGGTAAGCACTACACCCCTAATTTATTGTATGGTAACAAAAAAAAATACAAGGTAAATCCCATCACATAAGGAGCGCCACGAGTTGCCGAAAGAAGCCGAACGGAATTCTTGCCAATGTATAAATATCTCCCAATAAAATTAATAAGTAAATAGATTTAATAATTTACAATTATAATTGTACAACTTCATACAAAACTGAAATTGCTGGTGAATAATATATCATACAAATTGTCAAAGACAGTTTTATACGACAAAAAAACAATTTTCCTTAATATTTGTCAAATACCCAAGGGTAGCCCCAATGACTATGTTAAAAAGGATGTGGTAACCGCGCCGTTAATTCAAAAACACAATATCTCTTGTCACTCGGGAAAAACAATTTTCAGAATTCCTCCGGCCGGAAGGAATGCAAAATATGTCTTGCGGAGCCAACAGATAGATATTATCAGTTTGAAGGAAATAGACATTTAACAGGGCTACCAGACTGAATTGGGAGACAAATATTTTCCCTGGGACCACAACAGCCAAATTAGATGTAATACAGACTGATCTTAATTTCACCCACACGCAACTTCAACACACAAAATCAATAACGTGGGATAAGTTTGGGAATAAAATGTTATTAATATGTATATGGTCAGTATCATACCCCTGTTTAAAGGAAAGGATTCGTCCTAACAATAATGTCCAGCGAGATGGGTAGTGGTCGCTTATTACCAGAGCTTTTTTTCTCAGAAAATAGGTGCAGGAACTCAACCACGACCCTGTTTAGATTTCACAAACAGTAGAAGGGTCTTAAAAGGGGAATTAAATACCAGGATTGCATTACATACAGAGTGCAGAGTTCAGGTGGTTACACACAGCGTGCAGAGCTGTCGTGTGTAAACACAGAAACCAGACTTCTGTGTTTACAAGTGATTGTGGTGAGCAGGCACCAAAGGGTCTGAGCCAGAGGTGGTGGAACTGAGTTCCCCCAAGTTCCCCCTGAAAAAAAAGCCCTGCTTATTACCAAATTTGTATTTGTCCAGCGATTGTAGGTCAGTGTGTGGGTCTGTGGTCCTCTCCCTCAAACATGTCATGTCTCCTTTTTTATGGTGCAAAAACTTGGATAGTTACCTCCTTCACTTTATGTTGACCCTCTTGTGATTGGTTGGTTGCAAATATAGGAGGTAACTGCCCTGATTGTCACCCTGCCCATATGTGATCATGGCTAAAGTGTATCAGAATACGATGTATAGTGTTATTAAGAAATGTTTCATGGTAATATAATATGATAATCGTTTCCCTTTTTGTCCTGTCATTTGCTGTCCACATCTTGTGTACTTTACTGGCTAAAGAAATCTCTACCTTACCCAATATTTTGAAATTGACAGAGTTTCATGGAATCAAACAACATCACCCTTTAACCATAACAGTTTGGTGCAAAATCCTTATCAAATATGTGGATGACTATGGTACACATTGATTCTTACAAAATGCGTAGCAACATTGTAATTTAACATATTACATATCCATATCTATATAGATACATGTATTTGTACATTTTACTCTTGTTTCTGTTTTTAATTATGCCATTGTCAGACTTGTACGTACCAGACTGAAGAGCCCAATGGAGCAGAGGAAGGTCTCCCTTACGTGTCCGACTTGCGGCCCCTGGTAGTATAAACAGCGGGTAGTTGCAGGAAAAGGGGCTCTGGATCCAGGTGCAGAGGAGAAGGTGTCCGGCTGGACAGACAACAGGAACACAGGCAGATGATGCTGAGCAGGAGTAGAGCAGGATGGTCGGGTAACAGGCAGGGTTGGCAACAGGCAGGCAGTGAAGTACAGAGGAGCAGGCAGGTTCAAAGTCAAGGCAAGCCGAGGTCAGGTGCAGGCAAAAGGCAAGGATAATCCAAAAGGCAGGCCGGGTAATCAGGAGACAAGTGTTGACACAGGTAACAAAAGCAAGGTCCTTCCTGAAGAGACAATCTCACCCTTTTAAACAATGGGGTTGTTTACCCTGCCTTTTCTTTAACACTGGCCTTTCTATCTGGATCTCAAAACACAAATTTGACAATTATCAGCCAAATTGGCACCATTGTTCAGATTACTCTGTTTCAATATCAGGTTTGTCTCTTGACCTCCACTCTCCTTTAGATAATTCAATCAACCTTTTCTTGTGGGCCCTTTTAGGACGACTCCTTGGCTGAATGTTTCACAATTTATGAACATTTTTATGTATCCCAGCCATGACACTGGTATGTGCTAGACAGGACCCCATTCTGTTACTGGGCATGAAGTAACAGCGATATGCCGACTGGTGGAGTGGGCATAGTCTCCGCATGTCCCCCCCTGATGCAACATATACACCTGTAATACACTTGTAATAGTGTGTGTAAGACAAAGGAACAACATCTTCAGGAGGAACTCTGCATACAACACTACACACAAGTGGCTCATCCCTGAGTTGAGGGACTGCCTTAATGTTTGATGTTCACAGGACTGTGGTCCCCACCTGGTCACAGGCATTGGTGAGTACGCTTTCAGGCAAGGTGACACCAAACTTGATGCCCAACAAGTTCATTGGAAAAATAGAGGAAGTATCAACAGGTAATACGACTATGTAACATGGAGAACCTCTGTGTTAATATTTGTGAAGTCCAGAGATACTCATTTAAGAGGTACTGGGAGTGCGAAGTGCAATGGCTAAAACACTGTATTCAGCCCTCAAAATTTCCACTCACCTACTAGCATTTGGTGAGTGGATTTAAGCTGGGGGGCGAGTGATGACAGGGCTACATGACCAATCTCCCTCCAATCTGTGCCTACACTTAGAGCCCTGATGCAATTGGTGGCCCGAAGAGGAAAGGTGCATGCTCGGGAAAAGTAGTCTGGTGAGCTGCGCACAGGCAGAGCAGTATACAGGTGCTCTCCTTACAATCCTCATTAAGCCATGGGACCTAACAGTATGACCTCTCTGAGCCTTCCCCCTCCCCCCGGGCCCCGACCAATGTAGCTGGAGAGCAGAAAGTAATGAGTGAGGTGGAGGATTGCGAAAATTACCACTCTGGTGCAGTGCTCACTCAAAGTTGCCCTGACATGAGAGCGCAGTTTGTGCAGTTTTCTTCTCTTGTGCTCGTGAGAGAGAGAGAGAATGTTCCAGTGCCCTGTCCCTCTGGTCTGCCCCCAGTGCCCTGTCCCATTTTGTTAAAGTTGTTGTTGGTAATATTAAATTTTGTAACTTGATTCTGCTTAAAACATTGTCATTTCATGAGATAATTTATGAGGGCGTGTTTACAGGTGCAATTAGGGCAGTGTATGAATTAGGTGGGGCAACTGGTGGCGAGTAACTCTTGAGGCCTGGCTAGTAGCTCAGGACTTGAAATTTTGAGCCCTGCTGTATTCATAGAGTAGTGATAACCTTAGATCATTCCAAGTATGAAAAAATTATTAGTGGTGTACCCCAAAGTTCAGTGTTGGGACGCTTAGGCGGCGTACACACGACCGAGGTTCTCGCTGGAAACCAGCGAGAACCTCGCTGGAAGCTGCATTCCAGCGAGGACCTCGGCCGTGTGTACGCTCCAGGCTCGCCCCGGCCGTCGGGAATCCCGTCGAGCGAAAAGAGAGCAGGCTCTCTTTTTGCTTGACGGCCCGCCTGGATGAATGGCTGGTTGCCATTCCCGACGGGCGGGTCGCCGATTTCGACGGCCGGCAGAGAACCTCGACGGGCAGAACGATGTGTTCTGCCCGTCGAGGTTCTCTGTCGTGTGTACACGGCCTTACATTTTAAATATGTAGCAAATAAAATAAATAGAGCTTTATTTTGGTGGTATTTGATCATCTATGCGGTTTAAATTTTTTGAGTTATAAACAAAAAAAGAGTGACAATAAAAACAAACAAACAATATGTTGTACTTTTTGCTATAATAAATAGCCCCAATTTTTAGGCTGATATGTATTCTTCTACATATGGTAATAACAATTGCAAAAAGCGCATATTGAAAGGTTTGCGCAAAAGTTATAGGGTCAGATTCAGATACAATTACATTGGCGCAGAGTATCAGAGATACACTACGCCGACGTATTTTACCAGGCTCTACGCCGAATTCTGGTAGATTTTGTCCCTTACGGTACGGCGGCATAGTGTATTTCTCGCCGCGTAATCAAAATATACGATTAGGGGGCGTGAAGCATTTAAATTAGGCGCGTCCCCGCGGCGATCGAACTGCGCATGCTCCGTTCAGAAATTTCCCGCCGTGCATTGCGCGAAATAACGTTGTTACGTCATTTTTTGTTTGAGTAGCGTCGTTTACGGACATTCCTATTCCCGGACGACTTACGTGAAAAATAAAAAAAGACGTCGGAAAACGTTGAAATTCGACGCGGGAACGGCGACCATACTTAACATGGGCTGTCTAATATTAGACCAGCAAAAAGCTGGTATAACTTTACGCGGCAAAAAGATGACTAAAGATGCTGTAAGAGATTGTGATTGACGTTCGTAACTTCGTGGATCGTCGGGAAAAGCTCATTTGCATACCCCGATGCGCAAAATGACGGGAACTCCACCCAGCGGCCGCAAATTTATTGCAGCGTAGATCCGAAGGCGTACGAACACGTAAGCCAGTCGGATTGAAGCCCGCAGCCGTATTTTCATGGTTTGAGGTTTCAGAGTAGTGAAAAAACTTGCGTAATTTGAAAGTACTCCAGTCTAACGCGAGATAGACAGGAGTAAGGGCTCTGTGAATCTGGCCCTTAGTGTCTATAAAATAGGGGATAGATTTATGGCATTTTTATTATTATTAATATTATTTTTTTTACTAGTAATGGCGGCGATCTGCGATTTTTATCAGGACCACGACATTATGGCGGCCATATCGGACACTTTTGACACATTTTTGGGGCCATTGGCATTTATACAGCGGTCAGTGCTATAAAAATGCACTGATTGCTGTGTAAATGTCACTGGCAGGGAAGGGGTTAACTCTAGGGGGTGATCAAGAGTTTAACTGTGTTCGCTATGTGTGTGTTCTAACTGTGGGGGGACTGACTATAGGAGATGACAGATTGTGGTTCCCAGCTCGTAGAAACTCACAATCTCTCTCTCCTCACAGAACTGTGATGTGTGTGTTTACACACACGTCCTTGTTCTGCCTCTTGTGCCCACGATCGCACGTGGCCAGCGGTCATGGCGACCACCGGCCACGAGCATCAGAACCCCGGCTGTGCAGTGGGTTCTTTCCCGCTTAAAAGAGCCATACAATGGTTAATGTTGATAAATGTAAAGTTATGCACTTGGGACATAAGTAGGAGTAGAACCTGGGAAAGCAATGGTCAGGAGAAGGATCTGGGTGTTCTGGTATATCATAGACTTAATAATAGCATGCAATGTCAAGCAAGCAAACAATGTTCTTGCATTTAAAGTGAATCTTCACCCGCAGGGGAGACCTTCCTCATTTTCACCCCCTTTGGAAAAAAGACACAAATCCATCAAGTCCAACCTATGTGTGTGATTTTATGTCAGTATTACATTTTATATCCCTGTATGTTGTGGTCTTTCAGGTGCTTATCTAAAGTTTTTTATTAATTGTCGATGCTTTAAAGAAGTGGACTCCAGAGAGGGAGACATCACCTTGATTAATAATACTGGAGAGAGTGCAGAGGAGGGCAACCAAACCGATAGGAGCCATGGAGAAGCTCAGCTATGAGGATAGATTAGCTGAACTGAATTTATTCTCTTTTGAAAAGAGGAAATTAAGGTCAATATGATCACCATGGGATGTTTTTTCTGAATGGACTCTCCCAAAAGATAGAAAAAAGAAACCCTAAGAGGGCCACAGGATAGAACATGCCCTGTGTAGCACCGACAAACCGGAAGCAGAAATTGCCTAAGCAATGAGCAAATATGGCTGCCTTACATTTACCATTACACATTATACACTGACACAGCATTTTAAATCCTTTCCTTCTGTAGGTTTAGATTTCCCATCACTATGCCCTGAGATGCTAGTTCCCACCAGTCTAATCATGGTTCTCAATCATGTAGGCACCAGTGGCGGCTGGTGCTCAAAATATTTGGAGGGGGCGCAAACGAAAAAAAAAAAATATTGCAGCCTCACTGTGCCCATCACATGCAGCCACTGTGCCATGCCACCAAAAGCAGCCAATGTGCCATCAATTGTCACCACTGTGCCATGCCATCAAACACAGAAACTGTGCCATCAATTGTCACCAATGTGCCATGCCACCAAATGCAGCCACTGTACCATCAATTGTCACCACTGTGCCATGCCATCAAACGCCACCACTGTGCCATCAATTGTCACCAATGTGCCATGCCATCAAACGCAGCTACTGTGCCCATCAATTGTCACCAATGTGCCATGCCATCATATGCAGTCACTGTGCCATCAATTGTCACCACTGTGCCATGCCATCAAACGCCACCACTGTGCCATCAATTGTCACCAATGTGCCATGCTATCAAACGCAGCTACTGTGCCCATCAATTGTCACCAATGTGCCATGCCATCATATGCAGTCACTGTGCCATCAATTGTCACCACTGTGCCATGCCATCATATGCAGTCACTGTGCCATCAATTGTCACCACTGTGCCATGCCATCATATGCAGTCACTGTGCCATCAATTGCCACCACTGTGCCATGCCATCATACTTACCTGGCAGGGGAGACACCATGATCATGAAGGTGGTTCTCCTAGGGCGAGGCTCGGCCATTGCACTCTGGCTGGGCTGATCGAGGTGTCTTCCCTGCCACTGCTCGGCCTTTTGGCTAAGATCAGGTGTGGTATCCGTTCTCGTCAGTTGCTAGAGGAGCGCTGAAGCACCTCCTATATGTGGAGGGTGGATGCAATCTAATAGCGTCATTGCACCTGGAAGGGTGGTTTCAGAAGGGACTACGCCGTGCTGCCCGACAGATACTGGGGGCCGGCCAATGGTTGCGTCTGAGCCACCTGGAAGGGTGCTTCTGGTGAGGATGGGTGGCTGTGCCTGGTCTGGTCTTTTTGCCGGGTTCTAGTCTGGCCTTCTGGCTGGCTAGTGCAAGTGCCGTCTCTGTCAGAGATCTGGTAGGAGGAGCTGGAACTGCCCTGATGGAAAGACGGGGTAGGGCCATGCAAATCCTGCTGGGTTGACAGGGAGTCTGGAAGGGTTAGTATTGGTGGAGGCTGCTAGATGAGGGCAGCTTCTTCCCAAAAAAACCTGGAAGGGCTCTCTTTCTGGCAGGGGTGGAGGGCTGCACTGGCCGGTCGGGGGGTTAGATTTGGAACGGAAAAGCCTATGGTGCATGTGCCCCTGGAGTGGCAGTCCAGGGGTGTCTGAGAATCACTGTGAGTGAGGGTCACTTTTATTTAACGACACCACGGTCACTGCACCAGCTACACGCTTTTTTAGCACCTGCCTCCTGGGCCGGGCCTTTTGGCCAGGACCGGAGGAATTTTTTTATTCCTGGCCGGAGGGCCTGGTCATTGTTGAACACAATGACCACTTCTTTCACTCTCCTCTCCACTATCCCTTTCCCCCACTTTATTTAATTTATTTCCTATGTTTGTCACGTTTTTGTCTTTTTTTGTTTGTGCACGTTTTGTACACAGTGTGATTAGTAGGGTGCCGGTCCTCGGGCCAGCCCTGAACGTCTTGGGAGTGGGTGGACATGGCCTTCTGGCTTAGTTCGCCTGCTCTCATGGGGTCTCCCTTCGGGGGAGTCCCACCTAGTACTTGGAGGGTTCTGTTTCGGCAGTCCCTCCAAGGAAGTTGGGTCCGTGTCGGCTTCGGTTGCTCGGACCACAGTAACTCAGTCCCCGTCTGGAGCCTAACGCCCCGAGGGATCAGGGTTTGGGTCCCTTCTGCACAGGAGGACCACTTGACGTTGCACCCGTCTGCACGTTTTTGTGAACACTCTTTATGTGTGTGCACATTTTTTCTGCACCGGGTGGAGTTTTTTGAGTGTGTTTCACACGCCATAGGCTTTTCAAAAAAAAATAAAAAATAGCTTAAAAATACATATGAGCACAATGTAAAAATGCATGATACTATGAAAATAGTATTAACAGGTTTTTGTTTCTGAGTTCTCCCGTAACCCAGTTTCCTGTCACATCATGGCAGCATACACCTTTGGGTTGTGGCTCCGCCCACAAGACCTGATAGGACCGTTTAACTATTAACCTCCCTGGCGGTGTTCCCGAGTCTGACTCGGGGTAAGATTTCTGTGCTACGATCGGTAACCCCGAGTCAGACACTTACCTTCTCCGTGGATCCAGTGATGCATCCGCACTGTGTGAGCGAGCGGGTGCTCGCTCGATTCACACAGCGTCCCCGTGTGCCGCCGAGCTCCGTTCCCGACGCACGGGGACGGAGAACGGCGCCAAATTCAAAAATGTAAACAAACACATTACATACAGTACACTGTAATCTTATAGATTACAGTACTGTATGTAAAACATACACACCCCCCATGTCCCTAGTGGTCTGCCCTGTGCATGTCCTTTTATATAATAAAAACTGTTCTTTCTCCCTGCAAACTGTAGATTGCCCATAGCAACCAAAAGTGTCCCTTTATGGCAAAAATTGTTTTAGAGCAGCCACAGGGTGGCAGTTGCCTATATCATCAGGCAAGGAGGCACCAGAAGTCATTCCATGATGCAAGAAGTCCGCCCAGTTCTCGAATGGGCGCAGATGAATCTGTCAGGGTTAAGGGTGATGTATGTTCCAGGAATACAGAATCAGCTGGCCGACACGCTAAGCAAAAGCTTAATTTCCAACAACGAATGGGCTCTCCCTCATAACCCAAACCTGGGGAATGCCAGATATAGACTTGGCAGCGACACAAGACAACGCAAAGTGCCGGAGGTACCTGACAAGAACCCCTTGCCCATTAGCGGAGGGGATGCATTGCCTACAGCACGACTGGAACTTCCAACTGGGTTGCATCTTTCCCCTGACACCTCTCATACCAAGATTTCTTCTGAGGGTCAAGAGGTCAAAGTCTACAATCATAGCAGTCCTTCCCTTTTGGCCGAGGCGACCATGGTTTACCACTCTCCTTCAGCTGAATACAACAAAACCATTACCACTTCCACCAGCAGCGGATCTACTCTCCCAGGGGCAACTTTTTCATCCATTCCCAGAAAGGATGCATCTGACAGCCTGGAGATTGAAAGAGCTAGGTTCTTAGACTAGGGTTTCTCCCAAAAAGTAGTAGAGACGCTTCTTCAAGCTACAAGATACACCACCAACAGTACCTACAAGAGGATCTGGGAGAAGTTTCTCTCAGTCGCACAACAACAAGCCTGGAACCCATCATCTCCAATAGTTGCTCAAATTCTTGAGTTTCTCCAATTAGGCTTAGAGAAAGGCCATGGGTCAAGTACCTCGAAAGTCCACGTATCAGCCTTATCTGCCATGACAGGAGTCAAATGGGTGCAAGAGCCTCTAGCCATTCAGTTCCAGAGGGCCTGCCTAAAAATAAGGCCCCCCAGAAAGCCTTCCTTCCCGACCTGGGATCTTTCGATTGTACTGGAAGTTCTAGCACATGAACCATTCTTTCCATTGGAAAACATCTCCTTGTGGGACTTAACACTAAAAGTCACCTTCTTAATCGCTATAACATCAGCCTAGAGCGTCTCAGAGATGCCGGCTTTATTGGCGAAGGAACCATACTTAATCCTTTATCCAGACAAAGTAGTCTTAAGACTATTGGATCGGTTTATCCCGAAGGTTTCATCCTTCCACTTTAATCAGGAGATTAACCTTCCTGCTCTCTACACAGGAAAAGGGGATCCACACCTGCTGGATGTAATAACTAACATCCTAGCCTACCTCTCGGCAACCAACGATCTTAGGAAGTCGAAAAACCTCCTAGTCATCCCACACGACTTTAGAAGAGGGCAAGCAGCAACCTCTCGCACCATTGCAGCTTGGCTGGTGAAACCTATCTAAAAAGGCTTTTTCACATTATTCACGCTTGAAGGCACATTCCACAAGAGCAATGGCGACCTCCTGGGCGGCCTACTGCAGAGTGTCCTTGGAAACTATTTGTCGAGCAGCGACTTGGTCCTCCAGGAACACCTTTATTTCTCATTACAAGGTGGACTCTGCCAGATTGTTCATGGCAGAGTTTGGAGGAGCAATTATTCAGTACAACACCTCTATTCCTTGTAAATAAAAGTTTGTCTTTATGCTCAGACCCACCCAGTTTGCGAGTTATATACCCAAATGTGTATGCTGCCATGATGCGACAGGAAAACTGAAAATTGTATATTCACCTTTCCGTAATTTTCCTTTCCTGTCGCATCTTCATGGCAGCATACAGATGCCCACCCGTCTGAGGTGAGGTATATATTTACTGAGAATAAATGGGCGGGGGTGAATATATAATTTTCCGTTTTTATTACCTGATGATCAGGGGCAGGCTGACAACTCATGGGGCCCCCGGGCAAGAGGAGATTATGGGGCCCCTGGGCAATAGGAAATTATGGGGCCCCTGGGCAATAGGAGATTATGGGGCCCCCGGGCAATAGGATATTATAGGGCCCCCAGGCAATAGGATATTATGGGGTCCCCAGGCAATAGGATATTATGGGCCCCCCAGCAATAGATTATGAGGCCACATAGTATACATACACACAGAATACACATACACACACTGAAAAGCTACTGGAGAGGCGGGGTAGCTATAATATTGGGATTTTTAGACCAAAAGGATGTCGCTAAGGAACAATTCAGGGACAGATGTAAAAAAAAACACAACATTTTTACATACTCTCCCTGGTTTTACTGAGGCTGGCAACCCTGATGGCGCCCCCTAGTGGCATGGGGCCCTCAGGCAGTGCCCGAGTGACCAAATGGTCAGTCCACCCCTGCTGATGATTTTACCAGTAGGTCTGATGAATGTCCACTTCCTGTAACAGGCCAAGATGTCCAGCAAAAGTCACAAATACAGGGCTTGGAAAAAACCCTATATCATGGACAGGGTTGCTTACAATTGTTACCCTTTAATAATAATTGAAGCTGAATTCTGGTAAATTGCATTGCATATTTAAATTAGTCTATTAGCACAATGTGTGTATGCATATCACATCTGTGATGTGCTTCTGGGGAAGCTGAAAATCACTGCAGTAGTCAGTGCCACCAATCTTCTGGGTCCTGCTTAGGTTCTGCATGAATGGCTTTCTGGCACCCAGAATACTGGATGTCACTCGCTTGCCACTGCTGCCATTCATAAAATGTATTTTTTTTTAAAACTTTTTTTTTTTTTTTTCGATAATTACGAGGTGTTCGCTGACTGGATGAGATGAAGATTGCAACATTTTCTCTCCATTTTGTAAAATCAAAAAACACATTGCTATGAATGATGACAGTGCTGAATGAGTGACCCCCAGGGCAGGACTAAGGTTGGTGGGGGCCCCTGGGCTTGAGTGTTGATTGAAGGGGCCCCCTGGAGCCGAGAGGCGGGGGGGGGCGATCTAAGTTGTTGAGCGAGGGGGCCGCGGCACAATCGCAGTAGCTGAGTGGGGGGGGGGAGGGGGTGGCTGATCGTGGTTGTTTAGCAGGGGGGTTCTACCGCTGGACAGACTTCTTACCTCTTCATCCACAACTGCATAGCTTATTCTGCTTCCTCCTCCCGTGCTGCAGGGCTCTTCTTGCTTCCTCCTCCGGGGGCCCCCTATTGGACAGGGCCCCCTATTGGGCGGGGCCATGGGCTTCAGCCCAGTCAAGCCCAATGATAAGTCCGGCCTTGGTGACCCCTATTGTTGAGTGTGCAGAGGGGAAGTTGCCTGAACAGGAGATGGATAATCATGGCTATCACTGTAGTAGTGCTGACTACTACAGGAATTTACAGCGTCCCAAAGAACCCATCACGGAAATAGATATGCATACCTTTTTTTGCAAAGCTGGATCAATTACAGTAGATATTTACTGTATATACAATGCAAATAACTCACCCGCAGAATCAGTTTCTTGTAGACTTGTATTTTCCAGTTATACATAAAATCATATTGCATTAGTCTGCAAGGCTCCAAAATGTTGTGACTTTTATGTTTTAATAAAAAGACTAAAGATTAGAGATCCAAAGTGTGCTGTCAACTTTGAGAAGAACTGTGTTGTATATTACAACTAACTAGAGCCTTCATTTATTTTTTAACCTGCAGAAAGTATGTACTAATATGTGAATGCATTGATCGGCACAATTGCCAGATGGTATAAAAGCAGAGCTTTTTTTCTCGGAAAATTGGTGCAGGAACCCAACCACGATCCCATTCAGATTTCACAAACAGTAGAAGGGTTTTAAAGGGTGCAGAGTTCAGGGGGTTACACACAGAGTGCAGAGCTATCACTTGTAAACACAAAAACCAGACTTCTGTGTTTAAAATTGATTGTGGTAAGCAGGCACCAAAGGGTCTGAGCCAGAGGTGGTGGAACTGAGTTCCCCCTGAAAAAAAGCCCTGTATAAAAGATAAGACCAATGTGCCTGGACAACGATCTAGTCAGTGGTGTTATATACTAGTGAAGAAAAAAGGGGCGCTATCTACTAGTATATTGAACATATGGTGTGCAACATAAAAGTGAGCAATAAAATATGGAACAATAGAGAATAGTGACACAACAATATGAGCAAATAAATAACATACAAGTGAATACTATATAACGTGCAAATAATTTAAGTAATATTAGACAGTGGATGTCTATGCAAAGTCCATCAAATGGTAAGATGTGCATTGATGTGCTGAAAAGCAATGATAATCTTATAAAGTGCTTTGTGTAGGATCATCCAAATATAGTAGTCCACCTTCACCAAAGTGCCACCGCAAGTGAGGATAGATGGCTCCTTACCCGATGTAGTTGACCTATTAATTAAAATAAGGTCAAAAAGAGCTCGAGTATCAGCTGCTGTCCACGGGGGACTCGATACCAGACCCAGTTGATGCGATTTCATATAATGAAAGAAATAGTGGTGTTATATATAATATAATATATTTAGCAGCTTTACCAGCATCACACACTTTTGATCATTTTGAGAAGTGTTAAACTGTCAATAGTTAAAGTAAATTTATGAAAGAGAAAACATTTCTGTTGCCACCTAGTGGAGATAGTAAACCTAGTAAAAAATAAAATAAAATGTGTAATGACTTTTTTAAAGTGCTTCATTTCGCACTAAAATCTTAATTTTGCAAACAGAGGTTATAGTTAGAAACCTGGGCATCAATTAACCACAATACAGTTTAATCTTTTTGGTTCATTAAATATGTTTCTGGCCATAGCATTGATTCAGATATTGATGTTTGTAATGTAAGGGTGAAAACATGTACGTTCCGGACGAGGTTTGATTTTAAAAGCTCAGTCAGAATACATTAATTAATTCAAGAGTTCCAAGACGTGGTCAATAGATTTATACACTGACATTTAATCTGTATTGGTAAAAAAAATGAGTATGAGTATTTTATGTAAAGGTGAATGCAGAGCAGAATAGAAGAAAATGTATAATAATAAATTCTATGTTTTTAAATGTATTTTTATTCCAAGACCAGTCAGTCTAATGGAAATAGACTCTTGATTGTTTCTAAAATCATGCATGCATCAGGACACCCGCACTATTGAAAAACGTTAAATTGGTAATGAACCCAAAACCAAAAATGTAATATATTGCAGCTTACCAATGATTGGATGCTGCTCTGTAAGGGGCAGTGTTGCTCATCTTACTTTAAAAAAGTAATTAGTTACAGTTACAAATTACTTCTCTGAAAAAGTAATTGCGTTAGTGACTCAGTTACTACATTGAAAAAGTAATTAGTTACTCAGCAAAGTAACTGAATTTTTTTTTAATATTCTACAATGCTTTGTTGAGAAGCAGGTGACGGGCGCTTGCCAGGGAGCAGTGAATTAATACTCCAAGACAAAAGAATGCCAGATCCTTGAGAGAAGAATACCGGAAACAAATGGTGATCTCGTGTATATCCCAGCCTAGGTGCATCCGTCCCACCATGTATGTGTAGCTAATAGGACGTAAAACCCCTTATCCATCTGCTATATATTACATCCAAAGTATGAGCTGGAATTAAAATGTAGGTTTATAATATACATTCCCTTGATGTTTACAGAGTTTGTAATTTAAAATCTTATATTAGGCTTTATTAGAATTTTCTATAGTTTATTGTTTATTATTTTATTTATCTTATATAAGCTTTATTAGATGCAAGGGATCTGGAATGGGGATGTCAGATTTTTCTTTGTTGTCTGATGAAGAGATGAAATCACTGACCAAAAATATCCTGCTGATCATTGGTCTGTATAGGTGTCCTGCACTTACCATGTTGACCACTAGATGTCGCTGTGTACACTGTGTTGTATAGGGAACGTTTGTTCTGTGGAACATTTTGTTCTGGCCATGTGTTCCCCGGATCATTGATCAGGTTGCGCACACAGTGTGTGTGATCGATGTGAGTTGTTCCCCGGTTATGGGTTAGTGTGAAGCGGGTGGGGCTCATTGTATCCAGGGCTCCTTGTGATTGGGAGTTTTCAGACCGCTGTGACAGGCCACCACAGCGGTCACATGATTCTAAAGTGGAGTTCCACCCATATTTATGTTCACAGCGCCGGCAGAAGCAATTACTCTGCTGCCATCTAGTGGCGGTAGATGTAATTGCGGTAATGCCGCCCAAGTAATGGGAACTGCGTTACCGTAAGGGGAAGAGTAATCAGGTAGATTACTCGTTACCCTCAAAAGGGGCTGCGTTAGGTAACTGCGTTTATTGTAACTCCGTTACTTACAACACTGGTAAGGGGTACATTTGGCAGGCTCAGGCTCAAGACCTGCAGCAGTTGACCACTTGTCCCTTCTCTACTGGCATACATAGCATAGCTGAATTGCTAATTATTTATTACAGGTGTAGCGCTACCCCCTCAGGAGCCACTGGTTAGATGTGGGATCGACATAAGTTAAGTTACCTTTGATGTGCCTAGGAAAATTGATGGTAGCAACTTGTGAGAGCAAGTAACGGAATGTCCAAGCCAATGGTTGACGTTTTCTAAGTGGTTTATTTTCGGTCCAACATCGACCAACAGTCAACTTGAGGTAGACAGGATAGGTTGGTGAAGAAAATAACTTTGCAGAGTCAGGCTATGGATAACGAACAGAAGCAGTCCTGCTTCCAGAGTATATTCTTTTCTCCCGTCGGAGTGGGTGCAGTGCACCTGGACAGGCCTCTCCCACTGGCCTGGCAGCCAGAGTGTCACTGAGAATGCTGAGAAGGAACAAGTATCTGCCCCTGACTTGGCTCTAGTAAATTAGTAAAGTCCTCTGCCACAGGTCCGATACTTGAGAGCAATAGAGCATATCCTTTTAGTCAAGTCCTTTTGAAGCATGGGGACCTAGCAAGTCACTTGGGCCCCTCGACAACTCAGTTGCTCTGAGCCATGAGGGCCCAGAGTAGGGAACTCTGTGTACCACAGGCCCTGGCCAGGTAGGCCATAGTGGTGGTGCCCGTGACGTGCGCACACCCTGAAGGTGGGTGCCGCACCTGGAACCAGGAACCCGCAAAGAACCCTGAAAACTGGCGTCTGCCTCAGATATACCCTCCCCCACGAGGGAAACACTTCTCCAATTGGCTGCTGGGGAAAAGTGGCTCTGCCTGAACCCCTTTGGCGCCACCTGCCGCCCAGAGATGGAATTCCGTTCCTGGAGCACAGAATGACCCACAGGATAATTCAGGGCTGACAGCAGCCTAATTTAGCACAAATCAACCTGGGTGAGAGCAAATAAGTCTCTCACCCCACTAAATTTACAAATAGCGTCCATTCTGAAAGTAAGGGGGCGCTACACAGGTATTTATATAACACTGGTTAACGCATCACTTTACAATCACATCAGTCCCTATCCTCAAGGAGCTACCACTCAGACTAGGGCCTATTTGGATAGGAGCTATTTAAACTACTAGCTTGTCTTTGGAGTGTGGGAGTAGACCAGTGTACACCAGTGGCGGTGCATCCATAGTGGGCGCAGAAGCTCCGCCTCCTCTCTCCTGCACTCATCAATCAACAATACATAGATTCATGCATTGTATAAATCTATATAGTCGCTGCTGCCGCCCACTATTCAGGTGTCCGGACCGATGTTGAGCGCCGGCTATCTGAATTACAGTGGGTGTGTTTTGGAAGTGCTTGATTAGAGCCAGAGGCTCTAATAGGCTTCCTGATTAGAGCCTGAGGGAATTTTGCTGATGAGTGGTAGACACTGGCGTAGCGGGGGGGGGACAGGGGGGGCTGTCGCACTGGGCGAAAAATGGGGGGGGGGCGAATCCATCCACCGGCTCCGCGGAGCGCTCCGGAGCCTCGGCCTAGGAAAGTCCCCGGCTTCGGCCTAGCTCCGGAGCGGCGGCCATCTTGGTACCCCCGGCGGCGTCCCTCCTCTCTGTTCACACCCACAGAGGAGGAGGAGCCCGCGCTTGAGGGAAACAACACACACCGCTGTATGAGGTCTGAGGTCTGCACTACTGGGGGTTATTGTCAGAGGTCTGCACTACTGGGGGTTACTGTCTGAGGTCTGCACTATTATGGGGGTTACTGTCTGAGGTCTGCACTATTATGGGGGTTACTGTCTGAGGTCTGCACTATTATGGGGGTTACTGTCTGAGGTCTGCACTATTATAGGGGTTACTGTCTGAGGTCTGCACTATTATAGGGGTTACTGTCTGAGGTCTGCACTATTATAGGGGTTACTGTCTGAGGTCTGCACTATTATGGGGGTTACTGTCTGAGGTCTGCACTATTATGGGGGTTACTGTCTGAGGTCTGCACTATTATGGGGGGTTACTGTCTGAGGTCTGCACTACTGGGGGTTACTGTCTGAGGTCTGCACTACTGGGGGTTACTGTCTGAGGTCTGCACTATTATAGGGGTTACTGTCTGAGGTCTGCACTACTGGGGGTTACTGTCTGAGGTCTGCACTACTGGGGGTTATTGTCTGAGGTCTGCACTATTATGGGGGTTACTGTCTGAGGTCTGCACTATTATGGGGGGTTACTGTCTGAGGTCTGCACTACTGGGAGTTACTGTCTGAGGTCTGCACTATTATAGGGGTTACTGTCTGAGGTCTGCACTACTGGGGGTTATTGTCTGAGGTCTGCACTATTATGGGGGTTACTGTCTGAGGTCTGCACTATTATGGGGGGTTACTGTCTGAGGTCTGCACTACTGGGGGTTACTGTCTGAGGTCTGCACTATTATGGGGGTTACTGTCTGAGGTCTGCACTACTGGGGGTTACTGTCTGAGGTCTGCACTATGGTGGGGGTTACTGTCTGAGGTCTGTTAAATAGGGGGTCTGTGATTGTGGGGGGTCTATCTGTGATTGGGGGATCCATCTGTGATTGGGGGGGGATCAGTCTGTGATGAGAGGTCTGTGATTGTGGGGGGGTCAGTCTGTGATGGGGGATCTGTGATTGTGGGGGGGTCAGTCTGTGATGGGGGATCTGTGATTGTGGGGGGGGGGTTCAGTCTATGATGGGGGATCTGTGGTTGTGGGGGGGGGGTCAGTCTGTTAATCCCTTACAGTAAGGGGTTAAATGATTAATCCTGCAATAATTTACCCCTTACATGCTGAAAGCCCTGAGAGGGATACATTACAGATCCTTATAACCAGAGTGGATGATTATACAAGGGGGGGGGGGGGGGGGGGGCGAAAAAAAATTCTGCCCCGGGCGCCCATAACTCTGGTTACGCCACTGGTGGTAGACAAGGGAGTGCAGCGGAGAACGGTGGATGAGGGGTGTCGAGATAATTGGTGGGCAGGTGGTGCAAAAGGGCAAAAGAGGTAAAACAAAAAAAAGCTGCAGGGGAAAGAGGATCACTAGTAAGTAGTGGATTGTAATTTTAGGGGGATTTCTTTTGAAAGGAGGATTTTACTGATTGGAAAGTGGAGGGTACCATTTGAGGGGCTTTACTGGGGGATTTTTAACTAAATGCCATTACTCTGTGCTATATAAAGTACTTTTAACCTTTGCATGCTGGTAGTGCAGGAGTTCCGACCATGTAACATACAGTACAGCATACACAGCACAGCAGGCAGAATTATGTAACATTTTGTGCACATTAACATAGAAATATGTAAAGTGATAGTAAAAAAAGACAAAGTAGTCTATCAAGTCTGCTTGTTATTTTTGTTTTGATTTTATTTTTATTTATACGTGGTTTATACAGCGTATCTCCAGATACGCCAACGTAAGTACAAATCTGGGCCGTCGTATCTATGTGCCGACCCACAAAGCAAGATACGTCGAAAAATAGGCTTCAGCCGCCCAACGTAACTTTCCTACGCCGGCGTATAGTGGGCGCATATTTATGCTGGACGCATCAAATACGGCTATTCACGAACCTACTTGCGCCCGGCGCATAATATACGCGGTTTGCGTAAGTCATACGTCGGGCGTGAAGTTATTCCCCATATTGGAGGCGCAACTCATGCAAAGGTATGGACCAGACGAGGGACCGAATGCCATCGAATTTTACATAGTTTACGTCGTATGTGAATAGGGCTGGGCGTAGGTTACATTTACGTCGTAGGCAGTGTTTCGACGCATCTTAGGCAGTTGTTTCGACGTGATTGTGAGCATGCGCACTGGGATGCGTCCAAGGCACGACGCATGCGCAGTTCGTTTTAAGTACTTGTCTGACGCTCGGCCCAACATTTGCATGGGGTCACGCTTCATTACCATGTATCACGCCCACTTCCAGCCCACTTCCACCTACTTTGACTTAGGCCGGCTTACGCCTACGAATTTACGTTACGCCGGGGCAACATTGGGAGCATTTGCTTTGTGAATTCCATGCTTCCCTCTCCGCTCTGCGCCGGCATAGCATAAAAGACATACACTACGGAGGCATATATATATGCGCCGATGTATGTTAATCCGGGCCATTGTGTGTTCATTCTAAGCACTCCTAGTCACTCCTCCTAGTCAGTCCCCCCCCCCCCCCAGAATACTTTTTTCCCTCACTGTAGCTACTAGGATTGCTTTTTACATGAGAGATGATCGTTGGCTCTAAAGAATTATACTAGGATGATACCTTCAGCTGCAATCATCATCCCGGTATAACTACTTGAAGTCCAGTGACGTACCAGGTATGTGACTGGTCAGCAAGTGGGTATACTCTGTGATGTATACCATCCACACCTTAATGTTACATACTTATGGCTGCTACTCTCTGTAAACTGGACTGGAAATGACTGCACTCTGTACATTATAAATTCCTAACCCATGCACTCTATTTGCCAATAGTAATTATATACTTCTAACCAAAGTGTTATTTTTTTCAGTAGTTGCTGGTTGCTAATTATTCCCTATTTGAATCAAGTTTTCTTTAAGGTAGGTCCAGACAAAGTGTTAACTCATGATCTATATTCTGTGAGCAGAAACGAATTTGCAAATAAACCATTAAAAATAATAAAATATTACGCTGACGTTTAGATGTGTCTGTAAATCTCTTGATTATTACACAGTAAAGTTTCCTTATCACCAGATCAAGTATTTTTTATAAGGTTGCTTTTATTTAAAAAAAAAACATAACAGATACATACAGGGTGTATATCCTTTTTTTTTTTAATTGTTGCCTTTTCCTTTATTTGAACGATCTGCAAAAATAACAGGAATCTAACAATTAGGCTTCATTTCCACTGGCGTTTTTACAGCCACTTTTCTGAGCGTTTTTTGCAGCTTAAAAATGCCTGTCCATGTTAGTCTGTGGCCTCATGACCACCATGACGTTTTTGAGCTATAGATGGCTGAGATGTTTTTAAGCTGCAAAAAAACGCGGGACCAGTGCGTTCTGAAGCTCCAGCAATAGAGCTGTAAAAACGCCAGACATTAAAAAACGCTCAAAACGCGCAAAAACGCTCAAAAACGCTGCCGCTGCGTTTTTAAAGCTCAAGGTCAAAAAAAAAAAATTTTTTTCTAAAATAAACATGGACAAGCGTTTTTAAGCTGTAAAAAACGCTCAGAAAAGTGGCTGTAAAAATGCCAGTGGAAATGAAGCCTTATAGTATGGAAGTGTCATATCCTAATATCTTTCAGCTGTTCTCATAGCCTTCACGTTTCATACAAGAGTTTTTGCTTGTAGCATCTGTATTGTTATTCTATGGCCTT
Source organism: Rana kukunoris (assembly GCA_029574335.1). Taxonomy (NCBI): domain Eukaryota; kingdom Metazoa; phylum Chordata; class Amphibia; order Anura; family Ranidae; genus Rana; species Rana kukunoris. The sequence continues at coordinate 170,617,948 of CM056057.1, forward strand.
GCGGTGACCTTCGGCTGCTACCGCAGGTATGGTTCAGGTCCTAAGCTTCCATGCTAGATCCCGTTTAATTCATACTCCTTTAAGCTCGTGCCACTATTAGTGCAGTGTGACTACATCGTCACAGCACGCTACTTGCTTTTAGGTGCCCATGTGTCCATAGGCCCCAGGTCTTTCAACAATTCTAGGTCTGCTACTATCAAACCACACCACTCTTAAACCATTTTTCTATTATATGGTAAATGCTATATGCACAGTATTTGGATCTGCCCCAGGAACCCCCCTCCCATCCTGGTAATCGCTGGGCTTACTTTGAAAAGGTCACAGGCAGGGCCGGACTTACCATTGGGCTTGACTGGGCTCAAGCCCATGGGCCCCGCCCAATAGGGGGCCCCGGATGGCAACACTCTAAAAAAAGGGCCCCGGTAGGCAACCCCCTATTTTTATGTTGTTTATATAAATATATATATATATATATATATATATATATATATACTGTATATATATATATATATATATTATTATTAAAGGGCCCAGAGGTCTCCAGGGCCCCCGGATGGCAACCTCCCTTTTTATGTATTGTTTTTATAAATGTTTATTTTTTTTATTTTTTTTTTTTATTAAAGGGCCCAGAGGTTTCTTTTTATTAAAGGGCCCAGAGGTTTCTTTATATTAAAGGGCCCAGAGATCCCCCGCTTTTTATATATATATATATATATATATATATATATATATATATATATATTATTTTTTATTTATTCTTTTATTTGTAAAGACCCCCCCTGCTTCTCAATTTGCGGCAGCCCCACCCCGCTTCTCAATTTCAGGTGGCAGCACCCCCAGTTCTCTGCTCCAGGGGGCCTACAAAGCTGTGTAAGGGGCCCAAAATTCCCGATAGCGGCCCTGCGCATACCTCCCAACACGCACGGATTCTGCGGGACTTTCCCGCACAGACCACTTCTTCCCGCAGTTCCACGAAAGGGTTAATTTTCCCGCACTGCAATAGGAGGCAGCACGGAAGCAGGAGGAACCGGAGCGGTGTGTGGAGGACTGTGGCTGCTGAAGGGAAGAAAGCCGACAGCCGGGCTAATGACAGTCTGTGGCCCCGGCTGTTGGCACAGGTGAGAGGCACTCCCCCCCCGCTCGACAAATGCAAAACCCCCCCCAGGAGGAACTGGAGCGGTGTGGGGATGTCTGCTGAAGGGAAGAGAGCCTACACATTCTGTGCACTGCACAGATGAGAGTCACCCCCTCACTCAGCAACTTTAATGGGCCCCCCGCTCAACAACTTAAATTGGCCCCCCCCCGCTCAACAACTTTAATGCACACCGCCCCGCTCAACAAATAAAATGCGCACCAACCCCCCCCCCCCCCCACTGAACAACTATGATCTCCAGGGGGCCCCTTCAACACTCAAGCCCAGGGGCCCCCACCACCCGAAGTCCCGCCCTGGTCACAGGTATGCACAGTGTTAATAATACATTTTACATCAATAGAATTAAATTGTAGAAATAGGAAGGACAGCAAAGTGAGGAAAATGTAAATCTGAAACTCTTCCTGGAAATGAGGGACAGGTGACACAAGTGCTTATTGATCTTATTTAGTTTGTATAGGGTATCTGGATAACACAGATCCTGATTTACTAAATTAGTAGAGCATGGTCACATTCAAAGTGAATTTTTTACTTTGCTTCACCTCATTCACTAAGATACCTAGATATTCACTTTGCTACTAATTCACTTTGCAAAAAATACCAAAACATATACAATTAAATACAAAAAATGTGCTCATAACCAATTTAATTCATATATAATCTTTTCACTTATATTCACAAAGCATGAATAGGTTTATATTATACCCAATTTAATGATTAGTCAGCACCGCTTCACCTCATTCACTAAGCCAAGTGAAATTCTCTTTGAAAAGAGAAAGCTCACTTGGCTTACTGAATGAGATAAAGCCTTATGGACTTCAAATCATCCAATCAAGCAAAGATCCTGGATTTTCACCTCATTTACTAATGTAAGTAGCAGTTCCCTTTTCAAATTGTAGAGGCTATGCAGGGCTGGCCCTACCATGGGTCCCGGTGGGACCATGGGACCCAGGCAGCCATTTAAGTGGGGTGGAAAACTGGCGGACTGCCCGAGAACCCGAGGCTCCCTCCCTGCAGCGTGCCATGTCATGCTGCCAGCACATTGGGGGCTGCCTCACGATGCCATTCCAGTGGCATCGCTGGGGTGGGCTGTGGGCTGCACCCAGAAGACACCCGCCAGATAGCAGCACCGCTAACACTGCCTGCTGCCCTACACTGATCTGCGGAGTGGACTGAAATTGCCTCCCTCCTCCTCTCTGCTTACATCCACACAGGAGGAGGAGGAGGAGTCAGGGAGACACACTGATGAGTATATATGTCTGTGCTGTTCTGAGTTCTGTATACTGTACTATATGTAGATGGACATGTGCAGGGGTGGGAGCTATGGGAGGGGAGAGGGGTGTCTATACTGATGGAGGGGATCTGCACTGAGGGGGGTCTATACTAATGGGAGGGAGGTCTATAATGATGGGGTCTGCATTGCATGTCATTATTAAGGTTATGGTCTACCCAGATCCTTCTCTACTACGGATCCCCTCCAGTTGTACTCCCGCTAGTATGTATGATGCATGCATATTCTTAGCCCCCAAGTGCATAACTTTACATTTATCAACATAAACCTCATCTGCCACATAGTTGCCCAATAAGACAGAGCATTGAGGTTGGCTTGTAAATTGGAGACATCCTGTAAGGACGTTATTCCACTGCATAGCTTGGTGTCATCTGCAAAGACAGAAATGTTACTTTTGATCTCAGACCCAATATCATTTATAAAGATATAAAAAGGTAAGGGTCCCAACACTGAACCTTGGGATACTCAGGCCATTCAGAGTATGAATCATTAACCTCTACTCTTTCAGCCAGTTTTGTATCCATTTACAAACTGATATTTCCAATCCTGTAGACTTTACCTTACATGAGCCGTGCGGAATTGAATGCTTTTGCAAAATCCAGGTATACCACGTCCACAGCCACCCCTCTGTCCAAGGTTTTAATTACCTCTTCATAAAAATAAATCAGGTTTGTCTGACAACTTCTGTCTGTTGCTTAAATAGATTTTTTCCAGCAACAACTCATCTATGTGGTCTTTTATTAATCTCTCCAGTATCTTCCCAGCTATAGAAGTTAAACTAACAGGTCTATAGTTACTTGGTAAAGACTTTGTTCCCTTTTTAAATATAGACACTAGTGTTCCTTCATTTTTATATTTTTTAAAAGCCCTTTTCTTATTGTTTATATATTTTTTTTTACTTTGGCCGTGAGCCACATAGGTTTTATTTTTTGCCTTTTAAAGGTATTGCCCATGGGAATATACTTTGCAGTAACCAAGCCTAGTGTGACAGCAGGATGCTTCACTTCGACCGGACCAGCCCCTTAAAGCGGAGTTCCACAGAACAGTGGAACTTCTGCTTTTTGGAACCCTCCCCCCTCCAGTGTCACATTTGACATCTTTCAGGGGGGAGGGGGTACAGGTATTTTCACCACTTTCGGGTATTGACTCCTGCAGGAGTCACGCCCCTTTGCGTCACCCCCTCGCTGTTTTCTGGTAAACACAGTGTACCCATGAGAGAGCGGGGACCAGTGACGGCATGCCGTGCACTCGCGCATGTGCAGTAGGGAACCGGGCAGTGAATCCGCAAGGCTTCGCTCCCTGATTCCCTCACGAGCAAGGCGGGCGCGCTGGACAGGTAAGTGTTAATTTTTTAAGAGTCAGCAGCTGCAATATTTGTATCTGCTTTTTTTCAAAAAAAAATCGGGGTGTCCTTCGCTTTAACTTAGTAGGAAACACTTTAATTAGTTATTTGTTCTTAAAAGTTTAACTGCTGCGTGAAAGATGGTGCCTCAGTTTTAGAGGAATTCATTTTATATACTGACATTTTCAGTTGTTCTAAAATTTGGTTAAGTTTGGGCAAAGAGATGTATGGATTATTTAATAATAGTGGTGAAAAAGGGTACCTGGTGGGTAGCAATACGGATGCGTAAGACCCCCAACATTGCTAAAGAGAGTTTCACCCACGCTGTGGGAATATAAATACAGAAGAACCTTTTAGGAATACCTTTAAATATATACAGTATATACTGTATATAAGAAGACCAGTATGGTGGCCTGAGTTTTTGGGAGGAGCCCGGAGGGTATTTAAGCAGCCCACTCACACATGCTCTTTGTCGTTTCAGTGTGCAGTACTACACATCACTGGGCCGACTCTTCCCAGCTCACCTCATGTCCGTGAGTCTGCGCATTCAGTCGCATTCAACATCGCAAGTGCATTGCGGCTTCTCCGTTCATGGTCTTCGACGGCGGTTCCCGCTTACTGTCGCAGGTTGTATTCAAACCTTTTGTATCATGTGCAATCTTGAAATTCGTTATGCTTCCTATCCTGCATTTCTTTTGTAAAAATCTGCCTCTGAGTTATTGTTGCTCATGTTCTAACATCTTAGTTACAAGCTTGGTACATTTGGAACTTCCTGCTGCCAAACAAACTATTTATTTGTATATTAAGTGTCCATGCTTGCTGTCTCATTCATTTGGAGATTAGCATATATTCTTTGTATGGGTTCTTTGGCAGATTGAGGTGGTAATTGAACTCACCTGCTGCCTTGTCTGCACTTGATTAGCCTGGGGGGATGGGTGGCTGGTAGGTGTTCGGTTTCACAGCAAGGAGTAGCATACACTTTACAACCAATTCACAGCAGATTTGTTCAACACTCCTTACTTCCGATTCGTATCGGATTTGTTTCATGCATTTTACAACCGTTTTTGTATCAGTCATTTCTCTTGATAACCGTTTTGTATCAGATACATTGCATACTTTCCACCATTGCCATTCTATGTTTCCCCCATGCCGTGCGTTTTAGTTTCTGCAGCGGAACTTACGAATTGTTTGTACACGGTTCTTCTCTCACATTTATTTACCAAAGTTATTGCCTGTGCGTCATGCATGGTGCCACACCACACCACGCCACACTCTTCGGATGTGTTGCACATCCACTCCAGTCCAAGCAAACCCAGTTGCATGTCCACTGTCCCAGGTAGGATTCGTTAGCTTGTTTGTAATGTCAAAATTCGTGGCCACTCATGGTGTCACCCGCATCATATGTTCGGTTCCCACAGTGGAGCTTATAAAATATTTGTACGCACTTCTCGTGTTCTATTTTCTACACCAAACCTTGTTGTTTTGCCCCATGCATGGCATCTTGCTACACCTTTCCTACATGTTTCACTCCAGCCACAGTCCCCTGCAAACTCACTCGCATGACCCACTGTCGCAAGTAAAATTTGTTATTACATTCTTTATGTCCTATCAATTTGCTACCATTCGTTGTCTCCCATATCGTTCATTAGTGGCCCCTATGCCCTATGGAACCTACGATTCAAACAGGCGTTGTCCTTCTACCTTATACTGCTTGCTTAAGGTACAAACAAACCAGGTGTTTCTATCCTTTCTCAGTAACCCGATTCTTATTGATTGAGACCTTGTAACCATGCAAATCATCTGAGCAGCCTGAAACCCTTGTTAAGACCCTTGCAACACATGACTTTTACAAAACGCAAAATAAAATAAAAAATATATATAAAAACGCAAAAAAAAAAACTTTCCCACCACGCAATCTCAGCCCCTCGGCAACCTGACACCTGTTGAGACCATTGCAACCATGCAAAATCGTCTCAGCAGCCTGACACCCTTGTTGAGACCCTTGCAAACGCAATATCGTCTCAGCAGCCCCAAACTCATTGAGATCCTTGCAACCATGCAAAATCATCCCAGCAGCCTGACACCCTTGTTAAGACCCTTGCAACACATGACCTTTACAAAACGCAAAAAAAAAAAACTTTCCCACCACGCAATCTCAGCCCCTCGGCAACCTGACACCTGTTGAGACCATTGCAACCATGCAAAATCGTCTCAGCAGCCTGACACCCTTGTTGAGACCCTTGCAAACGCAATATCGTCTCAGCAGCCCCAAACTCATTGAGACCGCTGCAACTACGCAAAATCATCTCAGCAGCCTGACACCCTTGTTGAGACTCTTGCAAATGCAATATCTTCTCAGCAGCCCTCACACTCATTGAGATCCTTGCAACCACGCGTATTTCGTCTCAGCAGCCTGACACCCTTAAGACCCTTGCAACACATGACCCTTACAAAACGCAAAAAAATAATATATATATATTAGGGTTGTCCCGATACCACTTTTTTAGGACCGAGTACAAGTACCGATACTTTTTTTCATGTACTTGCCGATACCGAATACCGATACTTTTTTTTAAATGTCATGTGACAGTTTTCAAACCACAATACAGACTAAGGATATTTTCTTTAGAATTATGAAGAACTCTAACTCAAGACATTATAAAAGAATAAAAATGAGTAAAAATGAATAAAAATGTTTTATTTTCTTGTCACGCAGTAGTAAAAAACTCAAAGAATTTTCACAGAACATGTTGATAAATACAAAAAAGTATTCTATTTAGGTATCGGGAGCATTTGCGCGAGTACAAGTAGTCCCGCAAATACTCGGTATCGGTCCCGATACCGATACTAGTATCGGTATCTGGACAACACTAATATATATATATATATATATACAAAAAACGCAAAAAGAAAAAATAAATATAAAAGTGCAGAAAAAAAATTGCCACCTCACAATCTCGGCCCAGAAACCTGACACCTGTTGAGACCATTGCAACCATGAATGAATGAATGAATGAAAAACTTATATAGCGCAGCACATGCAAAGTAAATCACCTCTGGGCGCTTGTTGTTCCTGTCTCCTTTGAGATCAAAAGAGATGAGTCTTAATCTTTCTCCTGAAGACTAAGTAGTTCTCCTCCAGCCGAATGCTGGCTGGTAAGGCGTTCCATAGTCTGGGACCTTGGACAGCGAATCTCCTGTCTCCTTTGGACTTGTATCTGGCTTTCGGTATCTGAAGCCGATTTTGATTGGTGGATCGTAGAATACGATTGGGATTGTGAACTTTAAATTTTTCGCATAGATAATGGGGAGCATTCCCATGGATACATCTATGCGTTAGACAGAGAGCTTTAAAGGTGATTCTGTCTTTAACTGGTAGCCAGTGAAGGGATCTCAGTGAAGGTGAGATTGATTCCCAGGGTTTTTTCCCAGTCACAAGTCTGGCGGCCGTATTTTGAACGACTTGAAGACGAGCGATTTGGTACTTGGGGAGTCCGAGGTAAAGGGCATTTGCATAGTCCAGTCTGGAGTTTACAATCGCTCCCACCACGACCGTTATGTCTTTCTTGGGAAAAAAAGGCGTGAGTCTGCGTAGTAGGCGCAGCAGATGAGATCCGCTGACTACTGACCCTATTTGTGCGTTCATTGTCATGTCGGAGTCAAAGATGACCCCAAGACTTTTGACTTTGGCGCTAGGGGTGATGATTTTGGCGCTAGGTTGTTGCCGATTGATTCCTACGCTTGGCGTGAAACAGAAGAAGTTCTGTTTTGGCTCCGTTGAGTTTGAGATAACTCTTTGTCATCCAGTCCTCTATCAAAGAGAGACAAGTCTCTAGATTGAGGTGGTGATCCCTTTTATTGCAAATGCGGAAGTACAGTTGCGTGTCGTCTGCATATGAATGATAAAGCAGTTTTTGGCTGCTGATGATTTCGAAAAGAGGTCGCACATAGATGTTCAATAACATTGGCGATAGGGGAGATCCTTGAGGTACCCCGCACGATAATGTGCGTTGTTCAGAAGTGAAGGGTCCTAGCTTCACTATTTGCGATCGGTTTTCCAAAAAAGAGGAGAACCAAGATAGATCGCTTTCTGCGACTTTGGCTATTTTGGCCAGTCAAGTCAATAACAGCTTGTGATCTACTGTATCAAAGGCTGCGCTTAGGTCCAGCAGAACCAGAAGAGAAGATTCTCCTTCGTCTGCGGCCTCGAGAACGTCGTCCCATATCTTCAGCAATGCTGTTTCCGTCCCGTGTCCGGGACGGAATCCTGATTGAAATGGGTCGAGTAAGTTGTGGGTATCTAGATGCTGTTGCAGCTGCCGTACCTCTGCTTTCTCCATTACCTTGGAGAGAACATTTAGGCCTGTTATGGGGCGCCAGTTGAGTGGATCCTTAGGATCCAGGGTGGCTTTCTTCAAGATGGGATGAATGAAGCCCTCCTTCAGCTGGGAGGGCATTATGCCCTCCCTGAAGGATTGGTTGATAAGCTGCGTGACCGGAGGTGCCAGGATGTCGGCGCATTCCTTCAGCAGTTTTGTGGGGATAATATTTGGCGCAGTGCTGTTGCGCAGAGCGCCGATGATATTTTTTGTGGTCTGAATGGAGATGGGTTTCAGCGTGAACTCACCCAACTGTGGTGAATTACTGCCGGTGCTGTGTAAATAACTACGGGGGGGGGCTGGGAGAGCAATTGTTTTGCTGAATGCTTTGCCGGATTGCCTCAATTTTGTTAATGAAGCAATCCGATAACTCATCGCAAAATTCTTGTGTATCCAAGTTGGGGGCTTCAAGACATCCTGGATTCATGGTCTGAGTGACCAGCTTGAAGAGTTTGCGGGGGCGGTTTAGGGCACCGTTGATAGCCTCAGAAAAATAGTTTTTCTTGGCTTTGAAGATTTGCTTGTAGTATTTTCTGGTTATTGCCTTGTAGATCGAGAGGTTCTCATCTAAAGAGCTTCTTTTCCAGGCTGCTTCTGCCCTTCTGCGCTCTTGCTTCAGTAACGCCAGCTGGTTGTTGAACCAGCCGGAGTTATTTTTCCTGATCTGGGTCTTTCGTTTCGGCGCTATCAAGTCAGCTGACTGCAATAGTGCTGTGTTTATGGCCTCCAGTGTTTCTTCCGCTGTTTGGTGCGGCTGAATTGTGTTTATTTTTTCCCCTAACGTGGTTTTGAAGAGTTCCGAGTGGAGCTTCTTCTGACATCTGGTCCAGTGTGTTGTCACTGGATTTGATGTTTTTGTTAAAGGGGGGAATTCGGAAATAATGAATTTAATTGCATGGTGATCTGTCCATGGCAATGGTTCATTTTCCAAGATTTTTATTTCCAGGTCTTGTCTGAAAATAATATTGAGCGTATGACCTGAAGCATGTGTGGGCCCACATACTAGTTGCTGAAGCCCTAATCCTTCCAGGTGGTCGATGCAGGCGTCGGCAATGGGGTCTTGCGGGGAGTTGGCCCAGAGGTTGAAGTCCCCGAGCAGCAAAAGGTGTTTGCTGTTCAGGGTATAAGTGGAGACAAAGTCCGTCAACGATGGGAGCAGCTGCGACTTGGGGCCAGGTGGCCTATAGCAGAGTAGACTCCGGACGGTCTCCTGGCCGTTTACTTGCAGTTGAAGAGTAAGGGTTTCCATGAATGGAAGAGGGTTTTGGAGGCTTGGTTTTGTGATCGCAAGATGCGTCTTATGGATCACCGCCAGTCCCCCTGCTCTTTGCCCTATTCTGTTTTCCATTATAATACGGTAGTTTTCTGGCACCAATTCTCCTAGAATGGTGTTACAGTCGGCTGCGAGCCTGCTCTCTGTAATAAAGAGGCAGTCTAAGTCATGTTGCAATAAGAAATCATGGATTTCTAATCGGTGTTTTACTGCCGATCTAGTGTTGATCAAAGCACATGATATGTGCTTAGGCTGGGGTAAATGGCTGCGATTTCTGGCAGTCGATTGTCGATCGATCCTCAAAAGTCGCAGATTTCTTAGGGCTTTTTTGGTGGCGGCCGGCAGAATTGCGGCAAATCGACCCAGATCCCAAATGTTCTCCGCCGAGTATTGCCGATTAACCATGGCCGCCGTGGAACCAAGGGGCGGGGGGGGTGGATTCACAAGGATTACTGAATCCTCTGATCCTGGCTTGGTCCAGAGGAAGGCAAAAAAAACCTGACCACGCTGCGCCAATATGCTGTGGTAGGTAAAAAAATTCCTTCCTGACCCCTAAAGAGGCGATCGGGTTAAGCCCTGGATCAAGTTATAATGAATTTGAGAGGGATAGGGCAGGGTGGAGCAAGATGGCCGCCGACCTGGCAGCAGGATCCAGGCTGGGGGGTACCAGGCTGAGTGGCGCCTGGGGGGCTAAGAGAGATGATCGGAGGGCAAGGGGGCTCTACTGGGGTAGGGGGGGGCTTTGTGGCCCGATTAATGAAGTAGTGCCGACTGTTGGGGGGTGGAGAGCGGCGCGCCGCTAGGCCGCGGATGAAGCCATGGCCTTTCCTGAGTCGCGGCTGCCGCGAATCTCCACCGATCGGCGCGGAGGAAAGAAAACAACGCGCCTGAGGATAGCGGTTGTGGGGATGGCTGGCGGAAAGGACGCCCGAGCGGGGGTAGGGGTATGGGGGTGAGGAGAGGGGAAAAGCCGTGGGTATTGGGGGAAGCTACTGTGGCTTGTCCTGAGAAGGACGGCCGCCTGCAGCTCCCAAGGAGTGGCTTACCAGGTCAGGTGCACCGGGGGAAAGCCGTGGAAGTCCTGGAGGGGGGAGAGGAGCTTGTCCGAGTGGCCAGTGGCAAGTGGATAGATGACAGGGAGGTGGAATGCCTGCCTGTCTGTGAGGCCTGGAACCGCACAGTGGGAGGACCCTGCACTATCCCTGAGAGAGTGACTCGTTTGAGAGCGTCCTGCTCTCTCGGTGTCTGACTGCACACTGACTGTTCTGATTCCCTGACAGGATCAAAGGAACAGGACTTAATGAAATGGTCAGTTACCGCCCCTTTTTAGAGGGTTTTTCCTCTAAAAAGGGGTGGCAAAATTATCTCAGCAGCCTGACACCCTTGTTGAGACGCTTGCAAACGCAATACCGTCTCAGCAGCCCCACACTCATCGAGACCCTTGCGACCATGCAAAATCATCTTAGCAGCCCGACACCCTTGTTAAGTCCCTTGCAACACATGACCCTTACAAAAAATATATATATATAAAAAAAAACGCAAAAAAAAAGAAAAAAAAATTGCCAACACGCAATCTCGGCCCAGGAACCTGACACCTGTTGAGACCATTGCAACCACACAAAATCGTCTCAGCAGCCTGACACCCTTGTTGAGACCCTTGCTGACGCAATGCCATCTCAGCAGCCCCACACTCATTGAGACCCTTGCAACCTTCCACTCGATAAAGACCTTTGTGACCACGCAGTCTCCCCCCAGCAACCTGGCATTCATTGAAAACCTTGCAGCCAGGCAAATTGTCTTGGGCCTCATGTACACTGCTGTTGGTAAACGGACGTTTAGGAACAGTTGGGTGTTTTTTCAGCCGCTCCCAGTCTCTCCTGTGTTATCTTATGAGTACATCTACACAGGATCATTATAGTCGTTTCTAGGCAGTTGAGTTAGAAACCTTCCTGAGAAAAAAAAAATAAAAAAAATGGGTTCAGTCGGATATTCAAAGGCATTCGAAACACCAATGCCTGTAACGGCTTGTAAACACAGCCAGACGTGGTAACTAATGTTTACCAGCATTTCATTCACAGTCATTTTCATTAAAAAAAAAAAGGAATATTGTCTCAGCAACTTGACACTTATTTGAGACCCTTGCAAATGTAATATCATCTCAGCTACCTCACACTCGTCTAGACCTTTACAACCACACAATCTCGTCTCAGCAACCTTACACCCGTTCAGACCTTTGCAACCATACAAAGTCATCTTAGCAAACTGACACTCATTTGACACCATTGCAAACACAATATCGTCTCAGCAACCTGACACCCGTTCAGACCTTTGCAGCCATACATAGTCATCTCAGCAGCCCGACACTCACTTGAGACCATTGCAAACGCAACATCGTCTCAGCAACCCCTCACTTGTTGAGACCCGTGCAACCACACAAGGCCATCTCAAAACAACCTCTTAATCATCGAGACCTTTGCAACCGTGCAATATCGTCTCAGCAAACCAGACTGAGACCCTTGCTACCATGCAATGCCATCTCAAAACAAACCTCATAATCATCGAGACCTTTGCAACCACGCAACATCGTCTCAGCAAACCAGACTAACACCCTTGCAACCACGCAATGCCGTCTCAAAACAAACCTTCATACTCGAGGCCCCTGCAACCACACAATATCATCCCAGCAACCTGACATTCATTGACACCCTTGCAACCACATAATATTGTCTGCAGTAGTATAAAACACTTTGCAGCGCGCACCACATGCAAACCCGAATACAAACTAAACTTGCAAACACACCTCAGTGACAAACAATCAGCCACACAAACACACAGTGGCACCTAGTTGGCCATTCATCTTTACTGGAAAGCGGGCCACTCATCTTTTCCCTGTATTTTTTCCTGCAGTTAGTTCAGGATTCCATCCAGCACCAGCGAGTGCACGTTGGTCTGCGAGTGCACGTTTGTCTGCGAGTGCACGTTGGTCAGCGAGTGCACGTTGGTCAGCGAGTGCACGTTGGTCAGCGAGTGCACGTTGGTCAGCGAGTGCACGTATATCGTCTTGTTGAGCACCTGTGTATTGTCTTGATTTTCTCACACCAATGCAAGATCCAGTCCAAGTTCTCAAACTAGACCAAGCATCAGTAGCAGACTTAGCTATGTGGGACAACTTCCCCACCTGATAGAATAGCATTTCAATCTTCATCCCGGCAGTGTCAGCAGAGCCACCACAGGCTTTTGCGTGCATTTTTCGTCTGCCACCGGTTCTCCAAACCTTGGCCCCCAGAAATTATTTTAAATTTCTGCTTCACCCAGTCTTCATCACGCCTCTTGCTGTACCCCATTGTGGCAGCTGCCCAGGTCTGGGGCCACACTTGAACTGGACAGACAGTGTTCTTCACCACAGGCCACAGCCGACTTCATCAATTAAGGTAGATCAAGCCTCTCCCCATCACATCCTTCCTGCGCAGGCTCGTGCAGCTGTCACTCCGTCACCAGTTTAATATCTTCTGTAGACATATTCCAGGCAAATGCAAAATCACAGCTGATGCTCTGTCCCATTCCAACCTTACTTTGTTTTTCCAGCAAGAGCCTGGAGCCGACCCAATAACCATCCCTGTCCCACCCTGGTCATTGCTGACGATGGACTGAAGTAGCATCTCACCAACTCAACCCAGCTTATTAACCACTCCTTGGCACGCAACACACTGAAGGCCTATCGCACTGCTTGGAACACTAACCACACATTTTTGGCCACTTGCCTCGGAGCAGCAATAGGCAACGTTAGACACGTCCTAGCCTTCATATCGTATTGCCACACGCAGCTGACCCTTTCTCACAATACTATCACGCCATATCTAGATGGCGTCCAGCATTTCCTGTCCCTGCAGGACCCCAGTAAACTGTCAGTATTCTCGAGCCCATGCAGTCAAGTCCCTCCTACAGTGCATACAGAATCACCAACCTGTAGTCAGTGGCAAGCGCCTACCTTTCAAGAGTGCCCTCTTGAGGGACATGTCTGAAATCCTTACTCGTTCCCCATTTAGGACCTTGCCCAGCATAGTCACCCAAGCAGCCATCTACCAAGCCTTCTACGATTCCCTACGACCTAGTGAATTTACAGTCAGTGGCTCCGGCAGTCAGACACTGCTCCGACGCCACCCGACTCGCTTTCGAACCCCTACACTCTCAGTCTGCAAACGCAACAAACCAGCCCCGGTGATTGACATCAAGCTGTTTCAGACTAACAATGCCTGATGCCCAGTGACGGTGCTCGACCGACTACTGTTCCATCTACCCAGCCAATCTGATGGTAGCTTGTTGCTACCCTTTCTAAACCAGCTCCCTGAGTGGCAGCCAGTTTGTCAAGCATGTCAGAATCCTAAGCAACTTGGGCTTCAAACCCCAGTCAGTTCTGTGGACATTCTTTCCGAATTAGAGCAGCCTCAACTGCCTCCCAACAGGGAGTACCAGACTACATAATCAAGATACCAGGCTAATGGGAAGTCTCCTTGTTTTGCCACATACATCCCAAATCCTCAAGGAGAAATGGCACAAGCCTTTACCAAGCTGGCTCAATAAATACAAGAAATCAATATAAGCTATTTCCCTATCTGAGTCTTTTGCCCCCTTTTCTTGGCATACTGACCAGACCACCAAGGCACACTTCAGGTCTATTTATGTTGTAAGTCTTGTCGCGTGTTTATGTGATCCACATCACTCTCAGTCAGAGGGCCACGACCATAAATAAGAAGGCCAGTATGGTGGCCTGAGTTTATGGGAGGAGCCCGGAGGGTATTTACGCCGCCCACTCACACATGCTCTTTGTCGGTTCAGTGTGCAGTACTACACGTCACTGGGCCGACTCTTCCCAGCTCACCTCATGTCCGTGAGTCTGCGCATTCAGTCGCATTCGACACCCTCCCGCCCTTTCCTTTTTCAGGGCACTTCTCAGCATATCCTTCTTCAATTAACTACCCATTACTTACTTTGGGTATGCCCCCTTTTCTTGGCATACTGACCAGACCACCAAGGCACACTTCAGGTCTATTTATGTTGTAAGTCTTGTCACATGTTTATGTGATCCACATCACTCTGGATCACCTGGATTCTTTCCTAAATACACATAATATAACTGAGTACTAAGTTCTGTAGGTAAAGTTGATCCGGGGTAAATCTGATTGCCTCTCGGGGGATCAGGAAGGAATTTTTTCCCCTCCGGTAGCAAATTGGATCATGCTCTGCTGTTTTTTTTTGCCTTCCTCTGGATCAACTGTGGGTATGGAGTTGGGTGTATGGGATGTACTGTGTTTTATTTTGTTTGTTAATTTTTTTTATTTTTTTTATGGTTGAACTGGATGGACTTGTGTCTTTTTTCAACCTGACTAACTATGTAACTATGTAACTCTCAGTCAGAGGGCCACGACCAAAAATATATATATATATTGTACAAAAGCAAATACAGGTGGCCAAAGAAATATATCAACAGCTTTCTTAACATATAATCTAACCAGTAAATCCTGCGTACAGGTTCTTTGTGGTTTATCAACCAAATTGATTGACTTGTGTTGTCTCAGGCTTATATGGAGTGTGCAAACCCACTTAGTTTGCATTTGATTTACACATGATGCTAGTGGATTGGATAGCTGTATATAAAACCAAGAGAAAAATCATTTCATTGCCTCAGGCAGGTCTTGGGGAAAGCCCACACAAACAAGCCATGTATAATATTGTTTGCTAGATTAAATAACAATTTTAATAATTAATGGTTAATTCTATTGGGAATATTGTGCTCATGTTCCATGAACATTTTTCCACCTTATAAACATTCCTGTCCATCGTGATTATTTTACCCTTCTATTATGTGTCCTTTTAATGTAATGTCAATAACACTGATTTGGCTTTAAATAAACAATATTGGATATATTCTTTATGATATAAGATACATAATATATGTAGCACTACCCCCGAAAAAGCTGCTGGTTTGTTTTGGGTGGCACATTTACCTTGTTGCCCTTCCGAATTCCTAGGGGTGTATGGTGCTGTGCTCTTTATTACCCAGCCGGGTAAAAGCAATGAACTGGTGATGAAAGGATAGAGTTGAAGGAAGAAAGGAGAACAGCAGATTCAGGTGTAGTATTTGGAACAGTCCTGCTCCCATACGTAACACTTTCTGTACCACTCCTACCTGAGTGGGCTTAGCGTACCCGGACAGGCCTCTCTCACTGACCTGGCAGCCGGAGTATCACTTGAACCTTTTTAGGATAAAGCCTCTGTCACAGACCCTCCTGAGGTGAACTTGGACTTGAGGAAAAGTCTCTGCCACAGACCCTCCTGAAATGGACTTCAGGGAGACACCTCTGCTACAGGCCCTCTCTGATTGCAAATACAGAGATAATCCTCCTTGGTAGAATTACGCCTGGATCTCCTTCTTAACGTTGTCCAGGTACCGACTGACAGGTGATCAATGATTGTAAGTAAACCTCTCAGTGTAAAGATCAAGGTAAATCGAAGAATTAATATAGTACCATCATTCTAAATATCATTTTGGTTAGGGAACAGAATTTGTTGGGACCCCAGAGGCCCAAGCTAATGCCTGACAAGTATGTGGGGGCAGGGGGACTATAACGGTACTGGATGTAGAGAGTAAAGAAATATAGGGTAATAGAAGTATGAAATTGAATACATTTATTGAAAATTACATAAAATGGACAAGAGATACACATAATTAATAAAAAAACATTAACCGTATTCTAAAATAATCAGACAATTAATATGACCAGCCAGTTCATCACTCAGATGGTACGAGATCCTCAAACAGAGAGTGAGGTGTAGGGGGTTGTATAAGTCAAGATCTCATCTCAACTAGTTTCGCTACTGTGGTAGCTTCATCAGGAGATTTTTCTCTGTGCAACACATCCGCTGGAGAAACGAGGTCCGACGTGGAGGGGTGTCTCACACGGGGAGGGGGCAGATGGAGTTATGCCCAGCTGCAAAGGGGAGCCTGTGTGCAACTGTACAAATATATTGGAAAAATATTGGCCCTGGGATCTATCATGTACTTGGCAGCAATTTAGGAAGAAAAAGCCACATATATAGCCGAGTATAGCCTGTTAGGCCGCATCAGTGAACAGAAGGGTAATCTGGGTAAGAAACCACTTGTCGTTTTGTCAGTCCGCAAGTATCTCCCAGGGCCAGGTGTGATAATTTCCTCTTAATTTAAATCCGTATCACTTAAATAAAAAATTCCTCCCCTAATATTCTCGCCTTCTTTTTCTTGATGCCCCCACATTTTCCTCTTGTCCGTTTCCTCTTTGCCATCTTTGGGGTCTGTATGTCGGTTCTCTAATCTCTTCCCATTCGGGTTCCCAGTCGTTCATTTGCCGCCCAGTGTTTCTGGATGCTCTTGGATTCCACCACTGTTGCCCCCCTTGCTGTCCGGGGTTCCCTTGATATTGATTCTAGACATGTGCATTCATTTTCGTTAGAATGCATTTTCGTCCGAAAATCTGTTTTTTTCGTTATCGTTTTAAAAAAAGATAACGAAAGCGCAAGAAACGAAAACCGAAAGATCCGACATAAAAAATGCTTTATTTTCGTTTTCGTTGCGGTAAAAATTCGATATAGAGAGATTCGACATTATAGGGAAAAGATTCGACATTATAGGGAAAAGATTTGACATTATAGAGAAAAGAATCGACACTATAGAAATAATAGATTCGACATTACAGAGAATAGATTTCGATTTATGAGAAAATAGATTCGACATTATTACTAGTCATACAACATTAGAATTCTTGTAGGCGGAATATTCGAACAGAAATGTACGATTCGACGTAAAGATTCGACGTTCCGTCGAATATTCTTTTGACCATTCGACAGAAACCAAGTATTATTGGATTTTCGGACGAAAGCTATTCCCCAACGAAAAACGAAATAAATCAAAACAATTTTCGGAAGTAACTAAATAAATTTATTTTCCAAACGAAAACGAAAAAACTAAACAAAATATTCCAGTCTGCACATGTCTAATTGATTCTGGGGTGGGTATCTGAATGGTCTGTTCCATCTTTGTGGCTGGAAAGATCCATTCCTTACTGCTGGTGGTCGGCCCCTGTAACCCCTTGGAAAAAAATCTTGAACTGGGGTTCTCCATGTGGTGTTTCCTGTGGGAATTGTGATGGTGAGAATCTGTTTTAATGTCTGGGTATTCTTGGCATTACAGGGGTATTAGCTTGCTGTATCCTATTGTCATTTTGTCCCAGTTGTCTGTAGGTACGCCGTGTTAGGCTCCTTTCTTCTCTCCTCTGCAAGGGCACAGGTGCTTCTACCTGTACATTCCTTACTGGTCTGTTAGTTCCTGTTCTTATAGTATTGTAGATAGAGGCTCTGTTCTTATAGGTTGCCAGTTAGTTCCTTCTCTGTCTGGCGAAATATCCCTTGAATCTTCAGTCATGGAAATATTTTGATCAGTTTCGTTATATGTTTCATCCGTCTGCCATTTATAGACCTGCTGATTCTTGTAGTCCAACACATCTCTTTTGAATTTCTTTTGTTTCTTCTGTTGAATTTCTTTGTCATATAACAGCTTCTTGTAGAATTTCTTATTTTTCCTTAAATTCTTTTGTTTCAATGAACAGTAGGAGCTAGCCTCTTAAATGGGGAATTTCAGCTTCTATGGATTTCAATTTGTGCTGTCTCCATACTACAATTTTGTGTAATAAATCATTTTCACTTTGGTTAAAACAACTATACCAGTCATCCATTATAGATTTATCATTGACCACGTCATCTTAGTCTCCTTGGAGTGATTTTTTCTGTGATGTACATTTCTAGTGCTGCGATGTCCCACCATACCCTGAGCTGTTTTTCCATACAATGTCTAAGCTGCTTAAAAAGACTGTCTCTATCTTGGTTAACCACTTGCCCACCGAGCCTGTTTTTCAGATTCGGTGTTTACGAGACTAAAACTGTTTTTTTTACTAGAAAATTACTTAAACCCCCCAAACATTATATATATATATTTTCTAACACCCTAGAGAATAAAATGGCAGTCATTGCAATACTTTTTGTCACACCATATTTGCGCAGCGGTCTTACAAGCGCACTTTTTTTGAAAAAAAATCACCTTTTTGAATAAAAAAATAAGACAACAATAAATTTGGCCCAATTTTTTTATATATTATGAAATATAATGTTACGCTAAGTAAAATGATACCCAACATGTCACGCTTAAAAATTGCGCCCGCTCGTGGCATGGCGTCAAACTTTTACCCTTAAAAATCTCGATAGGCGACGTTTAAAAAACTCTACAGGTTGCATTTTTTGAGATACAGAGGAGGTCTATGGCTATAACGATCGCGGCGATACCTCACTTGTGTGGTTTGAACACCGTTTTCATATGCGGGCGCTACTCGCGTATGCGTTCGCTTCTGTGTGCGAGCTCGTCGGGATGGGGCGTTTTAGATTTTTTTTTTTCTTTTCTTATTTATTTTAAAATTAGTTTATAATTTTATACACCGAAATAAATAAAAATAAATAAATTATCACTTTTATTCCTATTACAAGGAATGTAAACATCCCTTGTAATAGAAAAAAGCATGACAGGTCTCCTCTTAAATATGAGATCTGGGGTCAAAAAGACCTCAGATCTCATATTTAGGCTTAAATGCAAAAAAAGAAATCAAATGTCAGAAAAAAAATGTTTCTTTAAGACGCTGGGCGGGACTGACGTTTTGACGTCATTTCTGCCCAGCAGAGCTATGGGGGATGGGTGGGGGCGATTTTTCCCTCACTCGTATCCCAGCAGAGGAGCCGAACAGACCCGATCGCCTCCGCCGCTACCGACGGCTCCGGTAAGCGGCGGAGAGTGCGGGAGAGCGGCGGGAGGGGGGGGCCTCTCCCGCTACCGATAACAGTGATCTCGCGGTGAATCCGCCGCGGAGACTGCCGTTATCGTGTACAGGATCGCCCACAGAAGAGATGGATATCTCGGTTGTGGCAGCAGATGCTGCCGTTACCGAGATATCTATCTTTAAAAACATAATGTCTTTTTACTATGACGCCGTGGGCAAGTGGTTAATTACTACTTGCTCTTGGTTAAATAGTTCTATCAGGTAAGTTTCTGTTTATTAATTATTTTTTTGTAGCTGCTGACTTTTACTAAACCTAAAAAAAGACTGGAACTCCCCTTTATTAAACAGCATAATTCTGATTGGTTTCCTTTTTTAAAGTTTTATGTAAATAGATTTGCTGAAAGCCTCCTAAAAGTCACAGTCAGCACTCCTATTAATATCTGTGCTTAACATCAAGAAATTGCATCTGAATGTTTTTTAAAGGCTTTAAGAAAGTTGCTTAAACTTTGCTAAAAGCTTTGTATGAAGGCCTCTTGAGCCCCTTAGGGGAAGAGAGCCTTGACTGATGGGGGCATGGCCAGGTACTGGACAAGGTGGTGGTCACTTAAGGATTGATTAATTTTGGGGGATTTTACCTGAGCTCAGGTAAAAGGGTTGCTCCAAGGGAATTCTGGGTCTTTTCAGAAACGTGCTTGGAAGAGCTGCCCACCCTCCCGCCACTTTTTTCTATGGTATGTCACAGCTTGCTGTGTTTTTCTTGACCTTGCCAGCATAAAATGGCTGTAATGGGCCTTGCCCTTGATGGAAACCAGGAGTAGGTGACCTGTCCAGCACTTATGGTAAGGACAGTCCCCTCCCCCTTTTGGAATTGTATGCTCACATTACAACTGTGACTGCCACTGATTGAATTGATGAATTTTTTTCACATGTTATGTTTGCTTTTAATAAAGCTGTGGCCTTGCCCTTTCCAACCTAATAGTTGTAAGCGTGTTTATTTAATAGGGTGAAGGTGCAAGGGGGAGGGTTTATGTACATCTATGTTACAGTTAAGGGTACCTGGGCTCATTGCGCCTCAGCAGTCAAGTGGTTTGTCAATGCTAGCTGTACATACTGCACTTGTACAAGGTCTCAAAGCCACTTTCTAGAACAGCCATTCAGATTTTTAACTGGAGACAGACAATATGACAACCTTTCTTCTATGATTTTTTATTTGATTTACTAGATGTACTGTACTGGATATGGGGAAATGTAATCTTGTAAAAGTTTATTATGCCCTCTGGACTTTGACAGTGGTATCAAGGCTCTAAAATTCTTGAGTCTGCACACTTGATGTATTAACTAGTATTATCTACCTTGTTGGATTCTTTTGTATGTAATCTAATAATATGGAGGATACAGCAGTAGGAATGACAGAGGGCAGAAGCATATCATGATCTTCTGTATCAGAGGTAGCTACATGAAACACCGTTTGATTGTCCTTCAGTGGGTGTTTACCTTTAAAAGGGTAATGCAGAGAAAGCATACCCAACTGTATGCACCCATTCTACACTATATAGGATTTTGAAAGCCATTTACACAATATGCAGATTGATACCCTCCAATACACCTGATGGAAGAGAAATGGTGCTTGTAATGGTGTGGCAATGGTCATGCTGAGAGTAAACCGCTTTCTGTAGATGTTTATTCCTTGATAGCTAAAATGTGATGGGGATAATCTGTGGGTCCTGAAAGACATAGAAAAGGCAAACACCCATGGTGTTAACTCTGCACCAGAGCCACACTGTGTAGCTTTGGTGAAAAGCTCACACATTTGATTAGTGATGAGCGAATATGTCTGGGTTCTGTTCTTGTGGTGTCAACTAAACCCATTAAAAGTCTGAAAATTGCATATCTCAATTCGAATATTACTGCAGTTTATTAGGGTGAATCTTTGGAAATCAGTTTTGACCATGTTTAAAAGCTAATAGGCATAGTAATGTCAGACCAAGGGGGAGCTGGACGCTAGCATAGGATACATTCCCGATGCTAAAATACCATACAGCAAAAAGAGAGTCTTCCTTTTAATGCAACAGTCAGGATGACATTGAAAGAACACCAATCCTTTCAGTTACATGCTCGAGCGATGCTTTTAAGCTGAATGTGGTTTTATGAAAATGTAACAAGAGCATCAGCAACCCCATATCACATATGTGTAATACATATTTTTACTCTTACTTGGCGTAAATACAACAGAAGAAGCACTACTGTCAGCTTCATTATAACTTGGGAAAAAAAGATTTTTGTACATAGTTTTGGACATTTTTATGCCTACCATGTAGACTTTCTGGCCTTGTACACGCAAGCGTTTTCCTCGACAGAATCCATCAAGAAACTTGGTGGCAGAGCTTTTTTGCCAAGGAAAACGGTCGTGTGTATGTTTTTCTTTGAGAAAACTGTTGAGGAACTCAATGAGAAAAGAAGAGTACAAGTTCTCTTTTTCCTCGTCTGGAGTCTCAATTTCCTCATCGGGCTGGTTTTCGACGAGAAACACGTCTGTGTGTATGCTTAGAAACACGGGCATGCTCAGAATAAAGTATGAGACGGGAGCGCACCTTCGGTAAAAGTAGCGTTCGTAATGGAGATAGCACATTTGTCACGCTGTAACAGACTGAAAAGTGCAAAATCATCTCTTACCAAACTTTTACTTAACAAGCAGTAACATGAGATTAGCAAAAGCAGCCCCAAGGGTTGTGCCAGTGGAATCAAATTTCCCCTGCTGTCGTACGTGTTGAAGTCACCGCGTTTGAGAACGACGAGATTTTGCCTTGTGTGTACGCAAAGACAGCTTGTCAAGTTTCTCGACAAGCCTAACAAGGAACTCGACGAGGAAAACGATATGTCTAAAACAACGAGTTCCTCGGTCGTGTGTACGAGGCCTCAGTCTGGGCAGAGCTCTTCCCCTTTTATTATAAGCACTGGGAGAGAAGCAGAGCTCAGTAGAAAGTGCTGGAAACATATTAACTGTTTTCCTCTGGCTGGGGCAGCAGCTGTCTCAATAACCATAATTTCAACCTGCTTACAAGTAGTATATTTAGCAGACAAAATAGAAGCAAATAAGAGGAGCTTATTTTTAGGGTTTGCATACACTTTAAATAGTGGCCATTTAGGAAGAGTACTTCCTCTTTAAGAAATTAGGTGAAATCACTATTTAAGATTTGGATGTAAGAAATGAAGCACACAATTACTACAAATAGTTTCCTTTTTGGGTGATATGGTAACCCATAACAGTCAATTCACTTCAATCTGAAATCGCTTCTGTGGCAAATTCAGTGCATTCATCTCAATTATGTGACTAAGCAGTCTCCCCCAGCATGGAATCCCAGCCTCTGCTTTCTGTCTCTTCACAACATGGGGACAATACCTAGACATACGCTTTATGAAATATTAACACGGGTCTGCATATGTTAGCTATAAGACGTTGCTGGAAGCTTGAAAGCAGATTCATTCATTGCAGTCACACTCACTAGATTCTTTAAAGAGACTTGAAAGTGTCATACTGTAGGACAAATCTAATTTTATTAGACAAATATTGTTGTGCAGTGATAGCAGCTGCTAACAAAAATTACATATGCCGTTTTGCTGCGTCTGATCTTTTCTTATGGGCTTTGTGCATAATTATTTTGTAGCTTCATGCTTTATTTATAGAAGTGGGTTGTTGTAATAAACACAACAATGAATCTAAATTTCGCTGTATTTTCCCATTTGTGTTGGGTGGAATAAATTGAATGTAGATATGAAAACAATGAGTCTGATCTATAAAAATCCAGGAAGGTATCTGTGTGGACCATATCATTCTTTTAATTTTTTAGCTTTGTTACAGTGAACATGAAGCTTGCCATAGGTCTCTACCGAAGAAAGTGTAGACCCGGTTAAAGGTTTGGCATGGAAGTTATCCAATAGCCTGAGGTAGCACTTGAAATTTATTGTTTTAATTTTTTATTTTTTTTATATAAGAAAGAAATTTAGACAGGGCATCAGTAGAAACCTCATCAGACTATCAGCATAGGGGAAACATTGGTGAATGGACAAGTTCCTGTTTTCTTTTGCAGACAAATTGTTATACAATAAAATCCTGTACACAGCTGTAAAATCCAGGATTTTATTTATTATATGACAAGGAGGCTTACCACACTATTCTTTTAGTGTTTAAGCCAAAAAAATAAGGTATTTATTTTTTTTGCTTGACATGCGTTAGTGGATCAGCGATATAAGCTTTTGTGAAATAATAAATGTTAGATTTTACAGCTGTGTGCAGTGTCTTTGTAAAACACTTGGCCAGTCTTGGTCGTGATCTCCAAACTGTGGCCCTGGGCCATATTTAACCATTTGCTTGCCTTTATCAGGCCCTCGGGGCACTATTTCATCCACTGATACCAACAGCGGGGCGTAATTTCCTTCACTGCCACCAGAAATGTGGCACAATTTCTCCCAAGGGCACCAAAGATGGGGCCCACTGGCACCAATGATGTTCCCACTGAAACAAATGATGGAGCATTTTTTTCCACCACTGACATTGGAACCTTTTCTACTCCCATTGGCCACAGTCCAGCCCCCTTTGTGTAGAAAATGTGGAGAATTTTGGCTGCACACGGTCAAGTTTTGTCTCAGATTTGACATGATATGCTGCGTACACCCTGTTCGGCATGAAAAAAAACAACCTTTTTAAAAATGTAATTTAAAATGATCGTGTGTGGGCATCACATCGTTTTTCATCTTCTGAAAAACGACCAAAAAAAATTTGAGCATGCTGCATTTTTTTACGTTTTTTAAAAAATTTATTTTTTTGGGGTTGTAAAAAATGATCGTGTGTGGGCTAAAACGACGTTAAAAACCCACGCATGCTCAGAAGCAAGTTATGAGACGGGAGCTTGAATGGAACTTCTCCTTTAGAGTGCCGTTGTAGGTGTTGTACGTCACTGCGCTTTGCTCATCATTTTTGGTGTGTGGGCAACATCGTTTTTAATGATGAAGTTGGAAAAATGTTGTTTTTTCTACATGCTGAAAAACATTTTTTTTTCATGCCGAAAAGTGATCGTGTGTACGCACCATTAGCCAACTTGCCCCTCAGCACTGAAACACTTCCTTGTAGCAGCACCACTAATATATGTATGTTTCAAAAAGAAAGTTTACATTGACAATCAAACAATAATCCACTTCCCCTCAGCGCTCAGGAATGGTCTAATATTCAAATGAAATAAAATAGTCCATTACACAAATAGCTGCTACTATAAAAACAATTGTCATATAAATAAGGTGTTTAATGTTCAAGGAAAATGAACACCAGCAACGCTATATACCATATTTATTGGCGTATAACATGCACAGGCGTATAACACGCACCCTAACATTAAGAGGAAGGTTTCAGGGGAAAAAAAATCCACAGCCCCCTGCGTATAACACACAGAAGCAGTTTACCCTCTATTTTCAGAGTAAAAAAGTGAGCGCCAATAAATACAATGGGCCAGATTCAGGTACATCTGTGCATTATTGGACCGGCGTAGCGCACCGGCTTTACGTTAGACTTGCGCAATGTAGCCACGCAATCACCCTATTCTCGTCGCTTTTACGCAGAAAATAGCGCCTGCACAACGTTATTTCTGAGGCGCAAGGCGGAGTAATACAAATTGGGAAGGACGTGGGCGTATTACATTGAAATGAGCCGTGACCCCATGCAAATGAAGGGCCGGCCGGCTCGCGCATGCGCGCTTGAAGCAGACCATGTCAGCACCTCTCTGCGCATACTCACAACTCGGGAACGGCGCAATCAGTGAAATTGGAAGTGGACTATGGCAAAATCATGAACTACGCAAACAGCATAAATAGACACACACAAACGCACTTCCATTGCAAAAGTACATCCCATTTGTATCCCTCCCTATACAGCAAGGTGCTTTTGTTCCTTAGTTAGTTGCGTTGTGATTGGTATTTGTCAGATTTGTGTACTGTGTGATCTTGTGTTTGTTAGTAGATATTTGAAAGTGTTTTTTGCTAAGTGTTTGTGAGATATTTTGTTTGATATTTTTCTGTTTGTTTGTTTTCTTGCTTGATTGGTCGTGCTTGTTTTTGTGAGTGATTTTTCTTGACTAGGAGTGTTTTTTTTTCAGTATGACTGAGAGGAAGAGAAAATTAATTTTTTCTTTGAGGGAGAAACAAATTCTTGCCCGGGCCATTTCCGATTATGGGCGTTTCCTCCATGGCCCGGACAGTGCCAACACCACCCCGGCAAGGAGGAGGGAGATTTTGGACATGATCACTGACCAGGTGAATTCAGCGGGGGAGGAGGAGACACGGAACCGGTCTGGGATTGAGAAAAAGATTAATGACCTCCGGCGTCTGGTCAAAAAGAAGCTGGCCAGAATGCTTGCCCATGCCAGGGGCACAGGAGGGGGCCCACCATGCCCTGTTAGGCTGACAGCGGAGGAGCGTGCGGTGGCCCAGACCTTTCATAGGCAAGAAGTGGAGGGCCTGCCCGGCTATGACTCAAGTCATGAAGGCGTGATGCCAGGTAAGGTTATTTTGTCCTATCAGGTGTGTAGCATGTGTGGGGGAGGGGGTGAAAGGAAATATGTGGCAAGTGTGTGGATCCTCCAACCTGTGAATGTTTTGTGTCATCCACAGATGTGCAGGAGGGTGCTGGGCCATCTGGCCTGACCGCACCATCCCCAGGACAGCAGCCTAATGAGGCCCCCCCGACAAGCCCGGAGTCCGCGGAGGAGGTTGAAGAAGAGGAGGAGGTTGAAGAGGAGGTGGAGTCCATGTCAGGCACTGGCCTATTGTTGTTGGAGGACCGTTCCCCTCTGGCTGGCAGCAGCCAGCCCTCCCTAAGGGGGAGCCCCCCCCTCCTTCCCCAACATGGCTCCCCTACCAAGGGCCTCCCCTTCTCCCTGGCCACAAGCATCAGCTGGAGGCAGGAAGGCGACCCAGAAGACCAGGGGGGTGGACGACCTCCTGCCCGCCACTCTGAGAAGGGACCAGTTCCTCCAGACCATCTGGGACAGGTCAGCCAGACATTGGTGCGGATGGAGGAGAGCCTGTCCTCCATCAAGGATACGCTTGGGAACCTGGACTGCCACTCCCGGGCTTTCACAAACTGCCTTAACGACCTGCAGACTATATCAGCAGGCTTTGGGCAGGATGTGAGGGCCCTTACCCAGGCTATCCAGGCCAACACGGCAACACTTGGTGCTGCCCTGAACAGAATAGCCGTGGCCTTGGAGGGCAGGCCGCCAGGTGGGCAGAGACCAGGGGCTGCTCCTCCTTCCCCGGTTTACCCCCTCCCCCATGAGTCTCCCCAGAGGAGCCGTGGCCGTGGCCGGGGGCGCCCCAGGCGTGGCTCACGTCAAGGGCACTAATTTGTTTTTCCCCCTTTTTTTTTCCTGGAAATTTTTTGATTTTGCTGGTCATTTTTTTTTTGGGTTGTGAATGCTGTTTGAATGTGGGGGTGACATTCCTGCCGGAAAAGGGGTGTCACCCTCAATTTGGGTGGAGAAGGGTTCCCCAGGACCAGGGAGAAGTGATCCCCAGGTCCGTGTGAATGGTGTATGAATGTACAGTGACATAATTGGAGCCTTGGCGTGGCGTTGCTGCTCACAAGTCCTGCATGGTGGACTGGTGCCAATCCAATTTGATGAGGATGTGGGGTGTGTGTGCTAGGGACCACAGTGGTGAGCATGCATGCATTCTCATTGTGCCATGATTAATGTGTGTGTTTAACGTGCAAAGATGCCCAATGTGAGCTGTCTCCTGGCTGCTCTTCCCTCAGAAGACGAGGTATCCTCGGTTAGGGGGGGATTGTCTGGTTCAGGGGTGAGGTCATTGCGTAGGTCAATCTGCAGGCCCTTTCTCACTACGAAGTTGTGCAGCAGGCAACAGGCACCGATAATATGGCACACAAAGTTTGGGGAATACAAGAGGGTACCCCCAGACTTATCCAGGCATCGGAAACGTGACTTCAGGAGGCCAAAGGTGCGCTCCACCACTGCATGTGTTTGGGCGTGGGCTTGATTGTATCTTTCTTCTCCTGGGGTTTGGGGGTTCCGGAAAGGAGTCATGAGATGGGGTCCCAGTGGATATGCAGAGTCACCTGTAAGGGAAAAGACAGGAGGATGTTAGTCATGCATGTGCCCCTTGTGATGTGTGCAGCATGGGGGGGTACAGTCATGCCTGCCACCCATGTCACTCACCAACCAGCCAGGTGTCCCCATACACGTTCTGATCGAATTCCATTCGGATGGGGCTCTGATTGTATATGTAGCTGTCATGGCTGGACCCTGGGTGTTTGGCACGGACGTGCCATATGAGGCCTTGAGCATCGACTATCACCTGTACGTTGATGGAATGCCAATGCTTCCGATTGCGGTATATGTGCTCTGTCTCCTGGGGGGACTGGAGTGCCACATGTGTGCAATCAATGGCCCCCACGGTGCGTGGGAATCTGGCAATTCTGTAGAAATCTGTCATTGCCTTCAGCCGCAGGTCCTCAGTGGTGGGTTTGATGATTTGGTTGGCCATGCGTCTGAGGATTGCAGGGACAACCTGGTGCACACATCTGCTCATGGAGGATTGTGACATCCCAGCCACCACTCCCCTTGTACGCTGAAAAGAGCCACTGGCAAGGAAATGGAGTGTTGCCATGACCTTGACCAGTGGCTGCACTGCATGTGAGCGGTGTGTTCGGCTGGTGATGTCCTCCTGCAAGGTTGTGGTTAATTCCAGGATGGCATGAGGGGTGAATCTGAAGATGCAATACACCTCAGAATCACTCATGCCAAAGAGGTCTATGCGTGTGCGGTATATCCTCTCCCGTGCCATCCTCCGTGCTCTCCTCCTTCTTTGCTCATCTAAAGTCAGTAGTATAGCTATGCGCGACGATGCCCCTGGCATGTTGGCATACAGATTGTTGTGCAACACGTGTGACTGCTGAGCTCCTCACTAACAGTTTTGCTTTATCTAACATGTAGACGTTTTTTCTCTTTTTAGACCAGCTTTTATATGGTCTAATTTTAGACAGGACATTTTGCTGTTGCGCACACTGCGTAGCCTGCGCTGCCCCAACGTTGTTTTGTGGATCCCCGTAAGTCCCTCATTAGCATATTTGACTAGCAAATCAATGGTCTGTCTAGCGTGGAACTCTGAACGTGGGCTTGATCCTTTTTTTTCTGATTGTTTTTATGGTTATCACAGGGAATGTAAATATCCCCTGTGATAGCAATAGGCAGTGACAGGTCCTCTTTACTGAGAGATCTGGGGTCTGTTAGACCCCAGATCTCTCCTCTGCCCTTAAAAGCTTTAGATCAAACCAAGATCGGTATGATCCAATGATTTTTTTTCAAACCATTAGTGGATTGTTTACAACCAGCGAAACTGGAAGTTACAAAATACTTGTTGCTTCTGTTTTCTGAAACCATAAAGACAATCTTGACCGTTCCGGTCTCCGATCAACTCTAAAGTCAACTGGCGGAGCTGGGAAAGCCTGAAATGGCCACGGAAAGCGATGAGAGGGGGTCCCTTCCTGTCGCTTGTAAAAGCAATTCAGTGGCTAATTAGTAACTAGGATTGGTTTTACAAAAACAACCGACCGCTGGCTGAAAATAATCATACTGGGAGCTGCAGCTGCTGGCAATTATTCTAGTATAACCACTTCCATACCAGGCACTTACGCACCTTCCCGCCAAGCCAATTTTCAGCTTTCAGCACTGTCGCACTTTGAATGACAATTGCGCGGTCATGCTACACTGTACCCAAACAAAATTGGCGTCCTTTTTCCCCCACAAATAGAGCTTTCTTTTGGTGGTATTTGATCACCTCTGCGGTTTTTATTTTTTGCGCAACAGCTAATAAAAGACTACAAATTTTGAAAAAAAATACATTTTTTTTTTTTTTTTGTTAACTTTTTCGTAAAGAAGTACGTTTTCTCTTTCAATTACGGGCACTTATATGGCGGCACTGATGAGGTGGCACTGATGGACACCAATGACGTGGCACTGATGGGCACTGATAGGTGGCGCTGGTATGCGGCACTGATGGGCACTCATAGGTGGCACTGATGGGCACTCATAGGTGGTACTGATGGGCACTCATAGGCGGCACTGATGGGCACTCATGGGCAGCACTGGGCACTCATAGGCGGCACAGATGGGCACTCATGGGTGGCACTTATGGCTGGCACTGATGGTGGTCCAGTGTGGGCTTCCCTGGTGGTCCAGTGTGGGCATTCGAGGGGGGGCTGCGCTGATAAACAATCAGTGCAAACCCCCCCCTGTCTGGAGAGCCGCTGATAGGCTCTCCTGTACTCGCGTCTGTCAGACGCGAGTGAGGAAGAGCCATCGACGGCTCTTCCTGTTTACATCGTGATCAGCCGTGATTGGACACGGCTGATCACGTGGTAGCGAGCCTCCGCCGGAGACTCGTTACCGAGATCGAAGATGCAGGGTGTCAGACTGACACCCCGCATCACCGATCGCCGCGCTGGGCTCCCTCACGGGCGCGCGCAGCATGAAATCCTGCAGGAGGTCAATTGACGTCCAGTCAAGATTTCAGAACCACTTCCCGGACGTCAATCTCCTATTGATTGGGTGGGAAGTGGATACCCACTCAAAATCAGGAGAAGTCGCCTGGCGGCAACTATGTGGTCTAAAGCCTTTCTGACAATCAATTCAAATTAACTCAAGAATATTCTCACATTACATATTTGCTGATTAATTTTATAGATCAAGCTGGGACAGCAATACCATGTGTATTTCATGTGCAGTCTTAATTCTTTTTATGAGTTTGATTGAAATTGGTAAGTGCAACATTAAGAACAAGGACAGACAGAATGCTGGGCAATTTCTATCTGTTGTTTAAAGCAGGCCTAGATCCAAATGAAAAATAAGCATGCTAAAACTATTTGATAAGAGTCTTTTTTTAAGTGCAATGGATCTGATTGGGGTGTTATTGATGTATATGAGCCAAACCTTATGTAAAAGAAAAAATCAAATCCACAGCCAAATGTGCATCACTGGAGTAAGCTGTCACTAAGGAGGTCCATAAAAGAAAACTACAGTTCTAAAACACCCATAGTTAAAACATGTCATTTAAAGCAGTGGTCATCAACACTGTCCTCAGGGCCCACTAACAGGCCAGGTGTGCAAGATAACTGAAATACATCACAGGGGATATCATTTGCTTCTCAGTGATTGCAGTATTCTAGTCTGCATCTCCCAAGGTAATACATAAAATCTGACCTGTTATGCCGCGTACACACGATTGGTTCGTCTGATGAAAACGGTCTGATGGACCGTTTTCATCAGAAGAACCGATCGTGTGTGGGCCCCATCGTTTTTTTTATCCATCGGTTAAAAAACATAAAACTTGTTTTAAAATTATCTGATGGTTAAAAAAGCGATAGAAAAAAAGATCGTCTGTGGGGAAATCCATTGGTTAAAAGTCAACGCATGCTCGGAAGCATTGAACTTAATTTTTCTCAGCACGTCGGTGTGTTTTACGTCACCATGTTCTGACACGATCGTTTTGTTAACTGATGGTGTGTAGGCAAGACTGATGAAAGTCAGCTTCATATCTGATGAAAAAATCCATCAGACCGTTTTCATCAGATGAACGGATCGTGTGTACAGGGCATTAGTGGGCCCTGAGGACAGGGTTGATGACCACTGATTTAAAAGATTTTTCTACTTTCTGTATGGTCCTTATGGTATTTTCAAAAAATGAAATAAAAAATCCATTGGTACATCTTCGCTATGGCAGTGCTCACAGTACTCAGCTTCACATGCATTTTTGACAATAGTGTGCCTAAAAAAATATTCAACATTCATTCAATTTACCTAGAAAGGTTTGCTCGTCCCTAATTTAAGACATACCCACTGATTCTTATTTTCTCCAGAACTCCTCATTAAATGTTTCTATCCCTATTGGAAACATTTCAGATCCCATCCTGTAAAGCTTTTTGGCTTTTTAAGCAGGTCAGAATTTTGTGACCATTTAGGATGTAAGCACGCACCTCAAAGATATTCACCAAAGCATAGTTCAGTCCATTTCAGTCTGAGCTTTCCTATGAATTACTGTCTAGCTCCAGCAGCATCCAATCATGTGCATGCAAACATGTTTTTTTTTTTTTTTCTGTGAATAGGTAGTTTTTGCAAAGTGAGACTTAACCACCACATTCACTGAGCTCTGAGGGAAATTTCATTGCAAAGTAAATTAACCCTATTATGTGCTTGTTGGAACTTCCCTGGCTTAACTTTACTGGCGGTATGATTATATCTGATTTTTGAATGTTAAAGCAGTACATTGTTTTGCATGGATATTTGGTGTTTTATATTGTAGGCCGGTAATCCTTAGGAATAACTCATTTAAATCTGTCCAAACAAGACATCCCGGGTATGATAAAGTTTAAAACACAAAATCATGAATTATGATATAATAAATAACTATAAACAATTATAAAAACAAATAATATAATAATAATACATGTTATTTAATAATGTAATCAAATCAAAAACCCTGAAATGTGGTCAGTTGCAGCAGTGGCATTGTTAGTGGGTTGCGGGGGGTGCAGGCCGCACCAGGATGACACCTGCCCTCTGGCCTATGCGGTGTTAGCGCTGCTCTGGCTGTCCACAGGTGTCACCCTGGGTGACACCTGTGGACAGCCAGAGCAGCGCCAACACTGCATAGGCGCATATCCCTACACTGACATGCTCTAACCAAAGCTCTGACCGAATCAAAGCCACCTCCCCCTGTTTACATCTACACAGGAGAGAGTCCGAGGAGGGACACACCGCTGTGTATGTGCCGTGCTGTCTGAGGTCTGTACACTCTATTGTAATGTTGAAGGACCTGTGCACTTGGGAGGGGGGTCTACTAGCACAGGTACTGTGGGGATGTCTGCAATGAGGGGGTCTGCACTGGGGAAGGGGATGTCTGCACTATGAGGGGGTCTGCACTGGGGAAGGGGGGTGTCTGCACTAAGGGGGTCTGCACTGGGGAAGGGGGGTGTCTTCACTAAGAGGGGGTCTGCACTGGGGAAGGGTGGTGTCTGCACTAAGGGGGGTCTGCACTGGGGAAGGGGATCAGCACTGGGGAAGGGGGTGTCTGCACTGGGGAAGGGAGGTGTCTGCACTAAGAGGGGGTCTGCACTGGGGAAGGGGGGTGTCTTCACTGAGGGAGGTCTGCACTGGGGAAGGCGGTGTCTGCACTGAGGGGGGAGGGGTCTATAGTGATGGAGGGGGGTGTATACTGATAAAAGGGGGTCTGCACTAAGGGGTGTCTGTACTGATGGAGGGGGAGTCTATACTGAGGGAGGGGGGTCTGTACTTAGTGGGGGGGCCTATACTGGAAGAGGGAGGGCTGTACTGGGGGGAGTCGCAGAATCATTGCAAAGTCCCACCTCCTGGGCCTCCTATAATAGACAGGACGGTGGACCAATGCCAGCGTAGGAGATGAGACCTTTCTATTACAGAGGCCGCTGAATAAAACAGGAGATTGTCACTGTATGTAATCTGATGGCGCTCGTCTTGCCCCCTCCCTGTCCCCTCTAAGGCTGCATTCACACCTAGGCATTTTAACGCCTGAAGCGCGATGCTACAATACGCCGGAGGGATGAAATAACATTGTCTATGGTGACTGTTCACATCTTAACGCCGAACGCCCAAACGCCGGTCGCGTGAAGCTCAAACAAGTCCCGGACCTTTTTTTGTCGCGCGTATCGGGCGGTTTGGCCGTATTTGAGCATTTCCATTTCCCATAGAAAGTAATGGAAACGCTCGATTCAAGTGACTTGCGCGACAACGAGCGTTTGCTACGGGCGTTTTGTCGCTCTAATCAATAGAACTTTCACCCAGGCAGAAGAATATAAAAATCTACCAACATAGCAACAAGTGATGAAAAGATGATAATTTTTCCTATTGGCTAAAATAAAAAACGTCGAAGTACAAAACGTCGGACGACGCTGTATGCAAACGCGCAAATAAGCTTGAATACGTGCGACAAAACGTCGGCAAAAAACGACCGAAAAAAGGACCGAACGACCGATGCTCAGGTGTGAATGCAGCCTAAGGCTGTCCAAATTGTGCGATTGGCTTATAACATGCATGCACTA
This sequence comes from Rana kukunoris, assembly GCA_029574335.1. NCBI lineage: Eukaryota > Metazoa > Chordata > Amphibia > Anura > Ranidae > Rana > Rana kukunoris. The sequence goes on from CM056057.1 coordinate 170,651,374, forward strand.
TTTGCACCTGATTTTCAGGGTGAAAAAGTGTGTGTTATATGCCGATAAATATTATGTGTTTAGCACTTATTTTTAATTTGCCACCGGACTCCGCCCCCCATGCAGATAATGAAGCTCACAACAGTAATACATTGGGCGGAGGATGGACACAGCGGATGGACATAACAGGATCCTGGGGACCCCACTGCTGTATTGCTAAGCACTTGTTTGTATTCTACTTAAATGTAAGTGCAACTTTTTATTAAAATTTGATATATCTGTAATACAGAATCACGCTATGTGCACTTTTATTTTTTCCTTTGGCTATCATTACCACATATGGTAATCACTTCACTCGAGTTTTTTTCACCTGCAACCAATCAAATGGTTCCCGTGGATTCATCACTTCACCTATGACGATATCCTAGGAGTTCTTAAACACACTTGGATCGAGGATATTGGTTGAAGCTTTGTAGATCTGATGAGTATATGCTTATTCAGATCCCCATCTTCTGGTAAGCCTTTAAAGGTTTCATTTCATTGGTGGCGGATCCTCTTATACTTACCACATTATCCATTGAGTCACTATCTGTGGTGAATAAAAAAAAAAAAAACAAGACAAGGTGTTGGGCCCCATACTACCTGAAAAAGCTAAAAAAAAATTTCAAAGGAGTACCATCTCTTAGGCCTCGTCCGATGGACCGTTTCAGCAGACATCTCCGCTCGTGTGTATGGGCTAGCGGACAGATTTCTCCACCCGACAGATTTCAAAGCATGCTTTGAAATCTATCCGGTGGGAATCTGTCCGCCCGACATGTCTGCTGGTTAGTACACTTACCAGCAGACATGTCGTCCCCCACCGCCGCCGCGCCGCCGTCGAATGGATTCGGCGCATGCGCGGAAGTGTTTAACTTCCTGGTGCGGGGACGTGGTGGCGTCAACGTCACCGCCGCGTCACCGCTACGTCACCGCGCCGTCCGGCGGCGGGAAATTTGATCCGATGGTGTGTACACGCCATCGGATCAAACTCCCGATCGGACGTATCCGATGGAAATGGTCCGCGGACCGTTTTCATCGGATATGTCCGATCGTGTGTACGAAGCCTAAGACATAGTGTGGCCCCCAATATTGTCGATCCTCCCGTTCGGCCGTTATTTTTCCAGGGTATGAAGGGATATTATCCATGTAAAAAGTGTAATGTTTGTGCTGTGAATTCTAGTGGAAGAACTAAGACTATGGAATTCCAATTACGTACTACTGGGAAAACGTATCCGATTAAAAGTTTTTGTACATGTGCCACCACACATATTGTTTATCTAATCACCTGCCCGTGCGGGAAACAATATGTGGGCCGTACTATCAGATCTTTTTCTGTACGAGTTGGTGAGCATGTGAGCAAAATTCTCGGTGGTGGCACGAAGCATACTGTGCCTCGACATTACAGAGAATGTCATGCTCGCAATCCAATAGGTACACAGTTTCTTGTCATTGACAAGTATGTACCACCCTGGAGGGGCGGGGCTAAGACTAGAGGTGTATCAAGGTTAGAAACCTATTGGATTTATGAACTTCAGACTTATGTACCCTATGGGTTGAATGTTGAATGGGACATTAATGCCTTTATTAATGTATCCTAGTTTTCCCATAAATACACCATATCCAATTATGGCTCCTCTATCTCAGCTTTTTTTTCTTAGGTAATTTTTTATAATTTTTTATTATTCTATAATTTTATTTAAGTTACTGAATATCATTCATTTTAAGTATTTTGATATGCTTAACTTTATTTAAAATCATTTTTGAGTATTAGTTCATTTTAAACTGATCTACTACTAACTGTATAAGATGGTTTATTTTTAATTGATAAACCCTCCTTTGATGCTATCATTAACTGTTTATCCATGTTTATGATGGCTTATTTTTAATTTATTTAGAAAAAAAAACCTTGATGCTATTAACCAGTGTGACATCCGACCATCTTTACTCTAGGTTTGATGACACTAACCTAGTTCAGTTCAGTTTACTTCTGATTTTTGATCCATTTCGGGTTTATGTGTCAGCAGTGGCCCAATCACTACATCCGTATGTAGGGTCATGTTTTTTTGGCTACTGTGGACGTTATGCGCCATCCTTTTGGCCACCCTAGAGTGCATGACGCCATATCCGGATCGCATTGCGGGCGGTGCGTTCCAGGCTCTTAGTTTGTGTGGAACGCATGACGTCATATCCTGGTTGTATCCACAAGATGGAGCATTTCCGCCGCTATCACAGACGTTGTACACGTCGCATTCTAGATGTTACACACGTCACGTCCAAGCCTCAAGAATTATTATGAGGCGTGGAGCGCATTGGGCGGATATGTCTTAGGCGGTACGTTCCGACCAATTTTTTCAGAACGAGGCTTGGAACTCCCGCCCATTCACATGCTAGCCGCGGACCGGAAGTAACCACTGAAAATGTTCTTCTGATACACTGGAGCCATAATTAAGGTATGGGGGTATTTCTTATATAAAGAGGGTCTTCCAGCAGTGTGTCAGTGCCCCAGATGACGTTCTAAGGGAACGAAACGCGTCGGGAGACCCCACTGACCTCACTGCTGTATTGCTAAGCGCTTGTTTGTATTCTACTTAAATGTAAGTGCAACTTTTTATTAAAATTTGATATATCGAATACGGTTTAGAAATGTCCCTGCACAAAATGGCAATGGCGTGCACGTAAGGACGTGACGCTTCTGTAGGTGGGAGGAGCCACGGGAACGCCGCGTCGAGGGAGGGCCGGGCTGAGGGGCCGAGGGAAGCCGCGAGCAATGCCTATAGTGCGTGCTGGAAGGAAACCTCCCCGCCCGGAGCCCCCGAGTAGCCCAGCTGTGTGCCGACATCAGCTAGCAGCCCGTCCCGCTGGATACTCGGCGTGCTGAGTTACATGCCGAGACACACGCCGCGGTAATGGACGCTGGCGTCCCCCCCCCCCTCTCACCCCCATACCTCCGGGGAACGTGGACCAGGGAACTCCCCAGAAGACACTGGCTCCTCTCGGAGACGGGTAGAAAAAAAAAAACACCTCAGCAAACCAATGCGAACCAACGCTGCTGGCTACAGGGAGAACCGAACAGGATCGCTCCTTAACCCCTTCCTCCTCCTCATCGCATTCGCCTCAATAAGGTAAAAAGGCTGAAGACATCATAGAAAAGGTGAAAAGGTAAGCCTCCCTGGGATCATTCCCAGAGAGTAATCAACATGGACTACTAAAAGAGCTGAATTATACAGAAGGTACGTTTCCCTTTTCTGAGTTCTATCTAACGTGTCTTTACCTGTGTCTACAAAATGTGTCTACAAAATGTGTGAAATAAAAAAAGTGGAGACTTAAGAAATGAAAAAACGTTTCCACAGAAACATCTGCTATCACTGCTTGCCTGATATTTCATTGAGGAATAAATTATCACCTGCAAGAATTGTGTGTTGGGTGGTCTTAAAGGGGTAGTAAAATTAGTCTGCTCACTCCGATCTATACATCCCCCTCTTTTGCCCCTCTTCCTTTTTTATTTATATGCTTTTTTTTCTTGTTATTTTGGCCTCTCTTGGTTCAGCTGTGATATAAAAGGTCATGAAAGAGGGGAAAGAGGGGAAAATTTGTAATGATCACTGCATTAACAACATCTACCTCGCCTATCGGCTATATAGGGAAAGTAATAGGACTGGGGGGAGGGGAGGTCGGGAGAGACGTGTTGTGGGAGCTGCTTGGAAAGGTCTAGGGACTGCCTAAACAACAAACGAATAAGGGGGAGAGAGAGGTGAGGACCCAAAACTACTAAGGGGTAACAAGAAGTGCCCCCCAGACCCATCCCTACCCAGATTGTGCACTTGGGACGAGTAGAGGGATCCGCCATCTGAAGATTTACGGAGGACCTATAGTGAATAAAGCGCAAAAAGGAGCTAAAAGATCACCTGAAGCTCTTTAGGACTGAGTGGCAGGACATAGGAGGGAAAGACCCAAGAGAGCAAACTGGAGAAGAGAATTCGAAGAAGTGCATTTACTATGCAAAGGATGACGAGTAGATCTACAAGGGGAGGCCCCCCAAAAACACCCCCAAGTGTGGCAAATAACTCATTGACAACAAGTTCTATCAGACAGTATATGACAAAAGAGGACAGTCCACGAACCCAAGATATACAAAAACAACAACAACAACATCAAATAAATAAAGATAAAAAGACAGACAACAAGAACCCCCAAAATAAGATGTCGAAGGACAAACCTATAGATCCAAGAGGAGAAGGACTATCAGGTAAAGATGCAGAGCAAAGGTGGACAGAGGAGCAGAGGCTAGAAGAACCAGGGCCATCTAAGAGAGAAATGGCAGAAATGTTGCAGAGCCTGGAAAACACCATCAAGGGAGAAATACAATCACTACGGGCTGATCTTGGGCATCTGTTATCTAGAATAGAGGCAGTTGAAGAAAAAACGGAAAAACAAGAACAAGATTCAACACACCTACATGATCAAATAGAGCAGATAAAATTACAGCAGAGGCAGATTCTGTACAAATTGGAAGATCAAGAAAATAGGAATCGCAGGAAAAATTTAAGAATTAAACTTTTACCGGAGGAGCAAGGGGAGGAGTTAAGGAAGAAGATGCAGGAAATATTCAATCCATTATTGGAAAAATCCCTAGAGGATCCAATTGGGATAGAAAGAGTACACCGCATTGGAAATCCCAGAAGAACGGACACCGAGAGGCCAAGAGACATTATAGTCCGATTTAGGGGGTTTAAAGAAAAGGATAAGATCTGGAGAAATTTAAAAGGAAAACCACCACTGGTGTTCAGAGGAGCAGAATTACAGGTCTTCTCAGACCTGGCGCCAGAGACATTGGCAAGACGTCGACTTTTAAAACCTCTGCTGAATCAATTGACAACTCAGAAAATAAAATATAATTGGGGTTTCCCAGCCTGTCTAGTAGGAATCAAAGAAGGAAAATCCGCGATTCTGAGATTCCCGGAGGACCTTAAAATGTTCTGCACCAGATTGGACATTCAGATCCCAGACCTTCCGGGCTGGGAGTAGGGAGGGGGAGGTAGAGAGGGGGAGGGGCAAGGGGAAGCACCAACTGGAGGCGACAACTGGCTTTCCCCCCTACCCCGAGAACACGGGGAGGGGGGAGACAAATCCCAAGGCCCCACCTAGAGAAAACTGAGCCACACTCAATTTGGAGTTGGCCCAGAGGCCGTTAGAAGGCCAACGAGGGGAGGGGAGGGGGGGGAGGGAGGGAGGAAGGGGGGGACGGGAGGGCGGGGAGGGGATGGGGGAGGGTAGGGTGGAGGGAGGGAAGGGGAGGGGATTCGAGGGAGGGAGGAGAGGGAGGGAGGGTAGAGGTAGTATCTCGCCAAATGTGCCAAGGGGTAAGAACAGCCCAAGAAGGATAGAAGTGTCCCCTGAGAAAAGAGAAAGGGAAAGGGGTAACTGGAAGAGATGCCGATAATTAAAATTCTATCATATAATGTGAAAGGTTTGAACAGTCCAACAAAAAGACACAAGGTCCTAAAGGAATTGAAAAGCCTTAGAACAAATGTGGCCTTCCTGCAAGAAACACACCTCTCAACAGAATCCAATATTAAGTTATTTTCAACAGAATTCCCTGTCTGGTTTTACGGAGACACCATCTCCAAACGGGCAAGGGGGGTAGCAATAGGCCTAGCTAAAGGAGTTCGGTTCACATTAGCAGACAGGCTGACAGATCCAGAGGGGAGATTTCTCTTCCTTAAAGGGGAACTAGAAAGGATTGACTGTACATTGGTGAATATCTACGCCCCTAACACACAGCAGATAAACTATCTTGGGGACGTATTAGTGAAATTGAATGACTTCAAACGAGGGAAGGTCATTATGGCAGGAGATTTAAACTTCTGCCTTAACCCAAGGATAGATAAGACCACGCCACAAGGAGATAACAAGACGCTTTTAAAAAAAATAAAAAATAGCCTGTTTAGAAGCCAATTGGTAGATGTTTGGAGAGTCCTAAACCCGGAACAGCGGGATTATACGTTTTATTCCCCGGTGCATGGAAGCTATTCCCGTATTGACCACATTTTTGTGGATCATAGTTGCTTGGAAATGGTCGAGGGGGCGGAGATAGGGGTCATGACACTCTCAGACCATGCCCCAATTAGTGTATCCCTAAAAATACGAGGAAACCAGAAAATATTCCAAAATTGGAGGCTCAACGAGGAATTAATGATGGACGAGAATAGCTTAGAGAGGATTAAAAAGGAGCTAGAGGAATATTTTAAGATCAATGATACAAATGAAATATCGGGAGCAACTCTTTGGGACGCTCACAAAACGGTAATAAGAGGGATCCTGATATCAGAAGGGACAAGGAAAAAAAAAGAAAAAAGCTGTAAACGAGAAAAAATAATAGAAGAGATATTAAAGTTGGAGCAAAAACATAAAAAAGCGGTAAAACAACGAGAAGTATATCAGGCCCTTGTGAATAAAAGAAATGAACTAAAAGAGCTAACAGACCAAGAAACAAAAAGGGAATTTAACTTAATAGCAAAATAAAGATATATGTGGGGGAATAAAACAAATAAACACTTGGCCAGGATGGTCCGGAAAAAAAAAAAAAGAAATTATATAGAAAAAATTAAAAACGAGAAAGGGGAGATAGTGCACACAACAACAGAAATAGCAGAAACGTTTAGAGCGTACTACGAGAAGTTGTACGCAGTGGAACAGAGAAATTGGAAGCAGGGAGAGAAAGAGAATAAAATAATAGACTTTTTAAAAGGAGCGTGGATCCCAAAATGTAGTCAAGAGGATAGATCAAAGATGGACAGGCCTATCACAGAAAACGAAATCAGGACGGCCCTAGCAGATTCAGCGCTAGGAAAGAGCCCAGGACCGGACGGTTTCACTGTTCTATACTACAAAAAATGCAAGGAGATACTTATCCCCAGACTCTGCCAGTACTTCAATGGGTTAGGGAAAGACTTCCCGTTAAGTGGAGAAGCAGCAGAGGCGACTATAACACTCATTCCCAAGGAAGGAAATGATGGTAAAACTTGTGCAGGGTATAGACCGATATCCTTGCTGAATATAGACACAAAACTCTTCGCAAATATACTAGCTGGGAGAGTGAAACAGGAGATGACAAAACTCGTCCATCCTGACCAGACAGGTTTTATCCAGGGGAGAGAGGGAAGAGACAATGAGGTAAGGGCTCTCCTTGTCCTTAAAAAAATGAAAGAACGTGGCCTCCCCAGTCTACTCCTGTCGATAGATGCCGAAAAAGCATTCGACAGTGTAGACTGGGGACTCATGTTAAATACACTAGAAGAAATGGGCTTTGGTCAGACAATAATGGGGAGGATTAGAACTTTATACCAAGCCCCGATAGCAAGGATAAAAATAAATGGAAGTCTCTCTCAAAGGTTTGAAATGAAAAACGGAACAAGACAGGGATGCCCCCTGTCTCCCATGCTGTTTGTGCTATCAATTGAACCTCTGCTGGCCAGGATACGTAGGTGCACAGAAATTGAAGGAGTGAGAATAAAAGAGGAGGAACATAAACTTTCGGCCTTTGCGGACGATGTCCTCTTCTATTTAGTCAATCCAAAGAAATCAATCCCCAAATTACTGGATATATGTAGCCAATACGGAGAAATATCAAATTTTAAATTAAATGACCAAAACAGAAGTCCTGAACGTAAACACGTCTAGATCCGAAGAACAAGAACTTAGAATCAAGTATCAATTCCCATGGGTAGAAAAACTTAAGTACCTAGGGGTTAAGTTAACGAACTCAATTAAAAAAATCTACGAGATAAACTATATCCCCCTCCTGGACGAAATAAAAGCAGAAATAACAAGGGTAAAGAACAGGCCATTATCATGGATCGGCAGAATTAATTTCTGTAAAATGGTCCTTACGCCAAAAATCCTATACAAATTCCAGATGCTCCCTATCATACTACCAAGCGCATGGCTACAAACTATGAAAAATATGATCATGAAATACATCTGGAGGAATAAAAAGCATAGAATATCGCTCCAGGTCCTAAAACAACCAAAAGAGAAGGGGGGGCTGGCTGTCCCCGACATCAAAAAGTACTATGACGCGGTAGTATTATCGAGAGTGGTGGAATGGGCCAGAGGAAATAGAGAAAAACGGTGGATCAGTATTGAAAATGCACTATCAGAGGTGGAATTAGGAAAAATAATATGGAATCCCCCTCAAATAAGGTGTTTGGGTGAAAATACACATGAGATCACTAAGAACGCACTTAAGATTTGGGACACTGTATATAAAAGAATTGATAAAGAATACAACTCACCTTTTATTGCTTTAAAAGATAATGATTATTTTGAACCAGGTAAAGTTTCAGTAGGAGGAAACTGGATTAAAAAGGGCACAGCACAAGTAAGAGAAGTTATAAAGGATGGTCACTTACTCTCACTGCATGAAATAGAAAAAAATATTTCTTTTTTGAAGATAAATGACTGGAGGTACCAACAGCTCAGACACTTTATATTAAAACTGCCACAACCCTTAAGGACAGGAGAACAGCTAACAGATCTGGAAAAGTTATGTTCTCCAGAAAATACCAAAGGAACGATCTCAAAGCTATATAAAATTCTCCTAAAGGTGGAAGAGCTGGAGGTACCCCCGTATATTAAAAAATGGGAGAGGGAATTAGGGTCACATAGGGACATGGGCACAATAAAGAAAATACTGAAATTGACACACGCCTCGGCAACCGACATCAGGACGGCAGAAATTAACTTTAAGTGCCTTTCCGGGTGGTACATCACCCCTGACAAATTAAGCAAATACAAAGAAGGGCAATCAGCAGAGTGCTGGAGGGGATGCGGATCCATAGGTTCAATGGCCCACTTATGGTGGGAATGCCCCAAAATAAGAAAATACTGGGAGACGATCATAGGCTTCATAGAGGAAATCATAGAGATAAAAATTAAGATGGACCCATGGACAGTTCTCTTCCATGGAGGGGAAGAAGGTATAAAAAGGTATAAAAACTCCTTAGTCCCGCACCTACTTAATGCGGCCAAAAGGCTTATCCCCTGTAAATGGCAAGAGAATGAAGCCCCCCAGATATGGGAATGGATTGATATGGTGGAAGGGACGTACATTATGGAAGATGTAAAAAATAGTATGGAGGACAGTGAAATGAACCAAAACCAGAAATGGGACAAATGGAGGAGTTTTAAGAGATCCTGGAGTTATGCTGAAAACCTCAGGGACGAAACATAAGGAAAAGTAGGAAAGACAGGAGAAAGGGCACACGGGGGAAAAAATTTGGCGAGATCAAGGGGATGGGGAGGGGAAGGAAAAAAAAAAAAAAAAAAATCTTCACCTTTTTTTTTTTCACTGATGATGCGAAACCTAAAGAGAGACGCTCAAGACAGCTTCAAAGGAATAAAATGAGTGTCCTTCGTAAAATGCAAAACATACGAAAACTCTATGAGTCTGAGTCTGAAGTGAATAAAAAAAAAAAAAAAAAAAATTTGATATATCTGTAATACAGAATCACGCTATGTGCACTTTTATTTTTTCCTTTGGCTATCATTACCACATATGGTAATCACTTCACTCAAGTTTTTTTCACCTGCAACCAATCAAATGGTTCCCGTGGATTCATCACTTCACCTATGACGATATCCTAGGAGTTCTTAAACACACTTGGATCGAGGATATTGGTTGAAGCTTTGTAGATCTGATGAGTATATGCTTATTCAGATCCCCATCTTCTGGTAAGCCTTTAAAGGTTTCATTTCATTGGTGGCGGATCATCTTATACTTACCACATTATCCATTGAGTCACTATCTGTGGTGAATAGAAGTTTCCGGATTGTTATTTTGAACTTTCTTTTTACACATTATGGACATTTTTTGTTAAAAGAGCTACATAATCAGTAGTCTTTGTCTAATTTTAGCGCTACACTTTTTCTTTGTTTTCCAAGGTAAGTAACCTGTACCAGGATACTGCAATGCAATCCCGAGTGTAGCTCGGGGTTACTGCTTTTGGTAATGAAAATTAACCCTGAGTCACACTCGGGAATACCTATTTGACCAACCATTGCAAGGCCTGTTCTGAGTGGCACATGTCCTGTTAAACCGCTGTATGGTCTTGGCCATCGTGCTGCAGCTCAGTTTCAGGGTCTTGGAAATCTACTTATATCATAGGCCACCCTTATGTAGAGCAACAATTAATTTTTTTTTGATCCTCAGAGAGTTATTTGCCATGAGGTGCCATGTTGAACTTCCAGTGACCAGCATGAGAGAGTGAAGCCGTACACACGACCGGTTTTCTCAGCAGAATCCATCAAGAAACTTGATGTAAGACGTATTCTGCCGAAAAAACGGTCGTGTGTACACTTTTCGCCAAGAAAACCGCAGAGAAACTCGTCGAGCCAAAAAGAGAGCAGGTTCTCTATTTTCTCGACGGGAGTCGAATTTGGCTCGTCGAGTTTCTCGTCGGGCTGGTTTCCGTTGAGAAACTCGAGCATTTGTATGCTAAGAAACCCGCTCACCTTCTGTAAAAGTAGCGTTTGTAATGAAAATAGCACATTTGTCACGCTGTAACAGACTGAAAAGTGAAAATGTCTCTTACCAAACTTTTCAGTAACATGAGATTAGCAAAAGCAGCCCCAACGGTTGTGCCAATGGAATCAAATTTGCCCTGTTGTTGTATGTGTTGAAGTCACCACGTTTGAGAACGAGGAGATTTGGGGCCAGATTCTCAGCGGCGTTACGAAGGAGTATCTCAGATACCCCGTCGTATCGCTGTTTTTTTTGTCTCGTATCTATGCGCGTGATGCTTAGCATCACTTTTGCATAGATACGCTTCTACATCCGACAAGTGTAAAACCATTACACTTGCGGATAGTAGTTGTAATGACAACTCCGGCCACTAGGTGGCCTTTACGTTGTTTTCTCATTTGCAAATGCAAATGAGGTAGTACGCCGATTCCCGGTCGCTTTTACGCCGCCCCGTCGTCGCGTACGTCGTTTTCGTCCGCGTAAGGTTACCCCAGCTTCTATGTGGAGTAACCTTACGAAGTACCGTCGGGTGCCGTCGGATGCCATGTTAAGTATGGCGTCGGGTCAGCGTTGGCTTTTTCCGTCGCTTACGTCGTTTTACTAACTCGTTCGCGAATGGGGAGTTGCGTAAATGACGCTCACGTCGTTTTGACGTCGGTTTCAACAACGCTTTCCGACGTGAGCTGGAGCATGCGCACTGGGCTTTTTCCCCGGCCGGCGCATGCGCAGTTCGTTCGACGCGGGGGCGCGCTTAATTTAAATACAAGCCGCCCAATTTGAATTGCGCGGGTTTACGCTGGGCGATTTACACGACGCAGGCGAAAACTACGGAGCAAGTGCTTTGAGATTAAAGCACTTGCTCTAGTACGGCGTAGTGTAACTGGCTTACGCTATGCCGCTGGAATTCTATGAGAATCAGGCCCTTGGTCTTTAATGTGTTTACGCAAAGCAAGCTTGTCAAGTTTCTAACAAGGAACTCGATGAGGAAAACGATGTGTTTCGCCCATCGAGTTTCTCGGTCGTGTGTACGCCTGAGAGCGATATCAAATTTAACACACCTGCTCCCCATTCACACCTGAGACCTTGTAACACTAACTAGTCACATGACATTGGGGCAGAAAAATTGATAATTGGGCCCAATTTGGACATTTTCACTTAGGGGTGTATCTACTTTTGTTGCCAGCGGTTTCAAATATTAATGGCTGTGTGTTGAGTTATTTTAAAAGCACAACAAATTTACACTGTTATACAAGCTGTACACTCACTACTTTACATTGTAGCAAAGTGTAATTTCTTCAGTATTGTCACATGAAAAGATAGAATAAAATATTTACAAAAATGTGAGGGGTGTACTCACTTTTGTGAGATACTGTATATGCATATATGTATAGAGCTTTTATGCTGGATGCCTGCTTCATAGCGTGCTCCCAGCATAGAGACAAAGCTGTCACCAAGAGCTCCAAGTCTCATACTAAGGATCAGAAGTCAGGGAAACGACTCAGAATCATGATAACTGTGATTGGATATCGCAGTGATCAATCAGTAAAAACCCGCCCCTGAATCTGAATGAAGAAAAAAGTGCAATGTATCCTTTTTTCCTCGCGAGAGGAAGAATATAAAAAATAAGTATGTGAGTAAAATAATGATGATAATCATAAAATAACCAGATCAGGGCTTGATCTAGGTTAGTGTCAGGGTCAAAGATTAGAGTCTGAGTCAGTATTAGACATGTGCGTTCCCATTCATAACGAATGGATTTTCATACAAATTTGTAAATATTCGTACATTCGGATCAATTCGAACACCCGAAAAGCTGAAAGAACCAAAATACGAAAATTACAGAATTACCAATAGGCAAAATAACGAACAAGCGAAAATACGAACGTATGATTGGACAATCTTAGTAAAATACGAAACACCGAAAAAGCAAAAGAACGAAAATGACATCTATAACGAACGATTTGCATTATGTATTTTAAATCCTTTGTCTGTTCGTATTTTCATTCGTATGTTCGTATTTTCATTTGTGTGTTTTGTAAATTTGTTTCTTTGTCTGTTCGTAAATTTGTGTACTTCTATCTTTCTTTCGAATGGGCACTGGGCAGTGTAGTTAGTGAGTGATGTATCTTACAAACTTTTCCGTGGATTTTTGTCTGAAGGGAGTTTGCCAGACTTTTGAAAGGTTTGTCCAATAGAGAGTACACACGGTCTGATTTTTTGGAAAACGCTCATCTTGAAGTTTGTTGGCAAAAAGTCAGACCGTGTGTACGGGGCTTAAGAGAAAGTATATCTTAATATGGATTAGCCGCATGTTGCTATGTATTTACGAAAGTACAAAATTACGATTCCATTAAACGAAAATTATTATCTAACAAAATTACGAACTTCGAATCAACGAAAATAAAGTAGACAGAATTACGAATCAATCAGTATAAACGAAAATAAAACTGTTACGAAAATACGAACGGGTCCGAATAGGAAAACTTGAGTCTTACGAAATTACGAATCTACGGAACGAGACGAAACAAAACAAAAAAATATCATTTTTTTTGTTGTGCACATGTCTAGTCAGTATGTTTGTTTTAGGAAGCGTCAGTGTTAATTGTACCAGCACATGCCGAAGTTGCAAATCTAAATTGTTGCATTAAGATATGATTTAGCTATAGATGGTAAGGGGTTAAAGTACATTTTTGGAGTTCGTGGATTTCTGGCTCAGGTTGTATATTGGTTAAAAGATTCACATTTGCATACCTAAGGCCTCTCACACACGAGCGGACAGATTTGTTCAAATCTGTCCGTCCGACAGATTTGAACAAATCTGTCTGCTGGGATTTTGGTTTGCTCGCGTGTACACACGAGCAAACCAAAATCCCCGCCAGCAGACGGCGCGCTGACGTGTCGGTGACGTGGCGGTGACGTTGACGCCGCCACGTCACCGCACCAGGAAGTAAAACACTTCCGCGCATGCGCCGAATCCATTCGGCGGCGGTGCGGGACGACATGTCTGCTGGTAAGTGTACTAACCAGCAGACATGTCGGGCGGACAGATTCCCACCCGATAGATTTCAAAGCATGCTTTGAAATCTGTCGGGTGGACAAATCTGTCTGCTCGGCCGTACACACCATCGAATCTGTCTGCTGAAACGGTCCAGCGGACCGCTTCCAGCGGACAGATTTGATCGTGTGTACGAGGCCTAAGACTTTTGAATTAAAAGGGGAAATTTAACAATCACTCTTCAAATGGTCTAGTAAGCACACCAAATACAATTATCATTCTTTATACACACATTGGGGTTTATTTACTAAAGGCAAATCCACTTTGTGGTAGAAGTGCACTTGCTGTATATCTGAGGGGGACATGAAAGGAAAATAAAAAAAAATGCATTTTTGCTTGTACATGATTGGATTATAAAATAAGCAGAGCTTCCCCTCATTTCAGATCTTCCCCTTTAGATCTAAAGGGACTTGTAGTGCAAAGTGGATTTCGTAAATCAACCCCATTGTGTCGCATACTTGCAGCGAGTGCATATACCTTTAACAAGTAAAAACCATGTGAGAATCTCTTAACTAAAGGGGTTACTTATCTTTCAAAATATTAGACTAAGGTCCACTTCACATGGTGTTTGGTAATGATTTTAACTTACAAGGAATACAAATCATTTGGACATAATGGGCCAGATTCAGGTAGAGTTAGGCTGGAGTATCAGTGATACTCCAGCCTAACTCTCACTTTGAGCCGGCGTTTCTGTTTTCTGTAAGCAGAAAACAAGAAACGCCGGGTTGGTGTTCCTATACGAGCGGGGTAATTGTATTTCGCCGTCGTATCGGAACTGCAAATTTAAAAATGGCGCTCGGGGCGTTCCTGCTGATTAACGCCGAGAATATGTTAATCAGCGAGAATTGGCAATTCATGATCGTATTCGGGCCCGACGCAGTGACTTTTCGACGTTTCCGTAAGAGATAAGCGGCGTAAAGAAAAACCAGCCCCCTAGTGGAGTATCCTATGTTAAGTATAGCCGTCGTCATCGCGTTGAATTTAAAAATGTTCGCGTCGTTTGCGTAAAACGTCCGTGAATGGGGATTGACGTCATTGACGTTCACTGACAGAATTTGGAGCATGCGCACTGACAGTCGACGCATGCGCAGTACGTTCGCCACGGGATCGTGCCTAGTTTAATTAATACACGCCCCCTACCCACCCAATTTGAATTCCGCCGGCTTATTTTCGCTACGCCGCCGCAACTTTAGGAGCAAGTGCTTTGTGAATACAGTACTTGCTCCTAAAGTTTCGGCGGAGTAACGTAAAAGAGAAACGTTACTCCAAAATAAAGATTCGCCCATCTACCTGAATCTGGCCCATTGTATATGACTAATTGGTTAGGAGAAAGCAAAAGCAGAGATGGATCTCCTGCCCACACTAGGCCTGCCTGTAACCCTGACACCAACCTTAATCCTTTGAACAATATTGGTTGTATCAGCACAGAGTGGTCCTGTGGATACTTCTAAAATAAACAGCGCCACATCAGAAAATACATTAAAAATATGCACATTTGAAAAGTCAGTACAAAGAAGTTATACAATTCATACTGTCCAAAGCCACTGGAAAACTGTGTGAAAACTTGGAGATGAAGAACAGTCATTCCATGATCATATTTGAATCCAGAAATAAGGCTAAGTAGCAGATTAAGATGAATATCATGTCCTAGGCTCTACATGTTGCGCGCTTTGCGCTTCTTCAGAATGAAGAAACAAACAATAAAATCAGATAAACTAAACATAAGACAAAATATAACATATTATCATGTTAGTGGCCCTCTGTTTCTGAATGTCCCCCACAACCGAGGGGCCAACCGATGACAACACAAGGGGGAAAGAAGGCCAAAAATATCAGTCAACTATGGGGGCACATATAACATAATGTTTCCCCTTCCCTCCTTCTCTTACTGTCTCCGTCCCCATTCCGCACCCTTCCCCTCCTCTTCTCCCCCCCTCTTTTTTTCTCTCTACCCCCATTTTTTCTCTATATTTTTCTCTGCATAATTAATTCTCCTGTTCTTTTTTCTCTTTCCAACACATCTTCAATGCTTGCTAACCATGGTTGTATTACCTATATTCCTGGTTATGACAAGCTAGCTATTACTATTATCATTATGTTATATACGCCCCCACAGTTGACTGGTATTTTTGGCCTTCTTTCCCCCTTGTGTTGTCATCGGTTGGCCCCTCAGTTGTGGGGGACATTCAGAAACAGAGCTCCACTAACATGATAATATGTTATATTTTGTTGTATGTTTAGTTTATCTGATTTTATTGTTTGTTTCTCTATTTAGTTCGTTTTTTTTTTTTTGATGCTCCTGAAGAAGCGCAAGGCGTGCAACATGTAGAGCCTAGGACATGATATTCACCCTAATCTGCTACTTAGCCTTATTTCTGGATTCAAATATGAGCATGGAATGACTGTTCTTCATCTCCAAGTTTTCACACAGTTTTCCAGTGGCTTTGGACAGTATGAGTTGTATAACTTCTTTGTACAGATATTTTTTTAATGTATTTTCTATATGTATAATAAACTTTTTTTTTTTAATGAATTTACTACCTACAGTGTTGTGCCTAAAAAGTCCAAGACTTCTATTCCATTGTTCTTGTTCCAACCGTAATCCTTTGTTCACATACGCCCCTCTCCTTTGACAAGATCTATGTGGAAGGCCAACCTTCCTGCGCCAAAAGATACTAGCAACAAGGTCCCGGTGCCAGAATCTCCTCCTTTACTTTAGAGAGTGTTAAAGATTAATTCCTGTCATATAAAGAAACACAAAATAATTCAGGTATATATTAATTAAAAAATAAATGTAATTTTTAAATGCAACTAATGTAACCAACAGAATTTGACTTTGTTTTTAGGTCAAATAGAGAGAGTTTTTGAGTCGTATTTGTTTTTTATCATTCCTATGTGCATTAGTTAATCACAAGCATAATGCTTAATTTCGGGCTTGAAAACTTTGGGCCAGATTCACAGAGCCCTTACTCCGGTCTATCTCGCGTTAGACCGGAGTACTTTCAAATTACGCGCGTCGTTTCATTAGTCTGAATCCTCAAACCATGAAACGACGGCTTTGGGCTTCAATCCGACTGGGTTACGCGTTCGTACGCCTTCGGATCTACGCTGCAATAAATTTGCAGCCGCTGGGTGGAGTTCCCGTCATTTTCCACGTCGGGGTATGCAAATTAGCTTTTTCCGACGATCCACAAAGTTACGAGCGTCATTCGCAATCTCTTACGACATCTGTAGTCATCTTTTTGCCGCGTAAAGTTATTCCAGCTTTTATCTGGTCTAGTATTAGACAGCCCATATTAAGTATGGCTGTCGTTCCCACGTCGAATTTCAATTTATTTTTTTATTTTTTACGTAAGTCGTCCGGGAATAGGAATGTACGTAAACGACGCTACTCAAACAAAAAATGACGTAACAACGTTATTTCGCGCAATGCAAGGCGGAACATTTCTGAACGGAGCAGGCACATTTTGATCGCCACGGGGACGCGCCTAATTTAAATGCTTCACGCCCCCTAATCGCGTATTTCGATTCCGCCGCGAGAAATACACTACGCCGCCTTACGGGCCAAAATCTACATGAATTTGTCGTAGAGCCAGGTAAAATACGGCGGCGTAGTGTATCTCTGATACTCTGCGCCAATGTAATTGTACCTGAATCTGGCCCTTTATTTTTAATATAGTCCTTAACCACTTGAAGACTAGGCTTTTTATGGCACTTTTGTTTACAAGTTTAAATCAGTATTTTTTGCTCGAAAATTACTTATGACCCAAAAACATTATGGGGCAGATTCTCGTAGATGGGCGCATCTATGAGCAGGGCCTATTTAAGGTACACCGCCGCAACTTAGAGACGCAAGTGCCGTATTCTCAAAGCACTTGCGTCCAGAGTTGCGGCGGCGTGGCCTAAATGGCCCGGCGTAAGCCCGGGTAATTCAAATGTGGATGAGGTATCCCAGTGCGCATGCTCCAAATTTCGCCGCAAATACATTGGTTTCAACGTGAACGTAACTTACGCAAAGCCCTATTCGTGAACGAGTTACGCAAATGATGTAAACGACGGAAAAAAACAACGCTGTCCCGACGTCCATACTTAACACTTACGCAAACGATGTAAACTATGACGAGTGGGCGCAAATACGTTCGGGAATAGGCAGATGTAGCTCATTTGCATATTCAATGTGGAAATCTACGGTAACGCCACCTAACGGCCAGCGTAAATATGCAACTTAGATATGACCGTGTAAGTGACTTACGCCAGTCAGATCTAAGGCAAATCTATGCGTAACTGATTCTAAGAATCAGGCGCATAGATCCGACGCCGCAAAAACAGAGATACGACGGCGTATCTGGAGATACGCCGTCGTATCTCCTTTGAGAATCTGGCCCTACATGTTTATTTTTAGCAGAGACCTTAAGGCAGTGGTTCTCAACCTGGGGTCGGGACCCCCTCGGGGGTCAAATGACGATTTGCCAGGGGTCACGAATCCTGGGCTGTTCCTGAAGCCCACCACTCTCCTAGTCTTTTTACAGCAGCCCAGCAGGGCTGTCCCTGGAGCCTGTGGCCGCCCACTCAGCCTCTTCACAGCCACCCACTCAGCCTCTCCACAGCCACCCACTCAGTTCATGGCATGGCTGGGGGGCAGAGACTAGAGGTCAGCTGACTGGTAAAGAATGAAGTGGGAGTGACTGGAGGAGACCCTATCTTCACGGCACCTCCTTCACGGCACTAGAAGGTTGAGAACCACTGCCTTAAGGAATAAAAATTGTGATCATTGCATTTTTTTATTAGTATTTGTGCAGAGGTTTTGAAAAATATTTTTTTTCGGGGAAGAAAATACTCTTGAATGAAACCAAAAACAAAAAAAAACATATCCCCCAATTTTTGTAAAATGTGAAAGATGATGTAACACCGAGTAAATAGATACCTAACATGTCATGCTTTAAAATTGTGCACGCTCGTGGAATGGCAACAAACTACAGTACATAAAAATCTCCATAGGCGAAGCTTTGGGGTCAAAAAAGACCCCAAATCTCTCCTTTACCTTTAAAAGCAAAAGATACCCCACAAAAAAGTTTACTTCCACCTTGAACAGTGATGTCATGAGGTCACTCCAGTCTTCCAAGGCCATAGAGGCTATCAAAGATGATCTACTCTCTGATTGCCTCTGGGATCAGATGGCTGCACCATCGGATTGTTTCTAGAATGAGCCAGCGGAAAGGGTAAGCCAGAGAAATCATCCCCTCCCACTGCTTCTGAAAGCATTCCAGTGGCCCATGACCTGTTTTGAGTGCTTACATGAGAAAGCCAGCTGCCAGTTGTAAAAAACAATACCGGGGCTATGGCTGACAGCTTCAGCCATAACCCTGCAACGTATGTATATTGTATTGTGGTCTTGTAGTGGTTAATAGTCACTAAGCATATAAATCCAATTTGCGTGCCCCAAATGATTTCCTTGTAAAAGTAGAGCTGACTTCACAACTACATAGCCTGTAAGAGAGCAGAGTGGTGGGAGGGACAATGCTGTATCCTGGCCTAGGCCAAAAAGGCCCAGGCCTAGGGCAGCACTTTGCAGGGGGGCAGCACGGACAGTGTCCCCACCGGCTTGAGTTCCTATAAATGCACCCCTATAAATCGGCTGCACTGCTTCCAGTATGTGGGCGGTTGGCATTCTGTCGCTTCTCATTTTTTACCATCCCTGTCCCATTGCAGAGATTTCTCTTCACTTCCTGTTCCATCGCCCAACAGGTAGTGAGAGGAAATCTATGCAAATTAAGGGAATACATTGCCCCCCCCCCCCCCAGGCCATCAGAACTAGTGTCCCCACTTGAAAATTTCAGGGTGAGTCTTAACCCGCAAGGGGTGTAGCCTTGACAGGAAGGGGTGGGTCATATTTAAATTAGTGGGGGGAACGAGTTTAGTCAGGCCTAGGGCAGCACAAAACCTAAATACACCCCTGGGGAGGGAACCAGAATGCCTGAAGAAAACTACATAAGGGGGCGTATACAACACCAGTCAGTCTGCACAATGAGAGACAGCAACAGTGACTGGTCTCCTGCACAAAGGTAAAGTTTCACACTGGATCACTGCACAGAATTGGACAAAATGCACAAAGCACACCATCATTCAAAAAGAAAACACATGATTAATGTATTTAAAAATATTTCCCTATCCCAGGGTTCAGGTTTAAATGAGATGCATTACTTTTTGTCACTTGACTACGGAGAAAGAAATCTACTTAATCATTTTCTAAATCAGTTTAGCACAAAAATGGGAGCTGCGACTTTTTAGTTTACTGTAAAATCTAAAATTGTCCATGTGACTTTACCCTAAGCCAGCATCATTAAAAACCACATACAGTGCTTAGTAAATAAGACAAATAGTTATATCATTAAAATCACATTGTTATTTGCAATGCCAAAGGCATAGCTGCAAAAAGTATTTTATTTTCAGGAACACCCCCTGGTCTTTAAAGATTTGTTTTGGATTATTTTCTGCATGTTGGATGCACAATTATTTACTACCACTTTTCTGTGATCTCTTTTATGTTACGATGTAATCAAATCAGTGCTTTCAAAGAGCATTTTGTAAACTCATTTAGGAGACTTAAAGTGGAGTTCCACCCATTTTTTTTTGTTCGTCTGTGCTGCATGCCCTAATCTCATATTGTTTAGGATGGACAATTTTTATTTATTTTGTTGCTTGTAAATACCTTTATTTTGTAGTCCTTCATTACTTCCTCCACCTTATTAGCCTAGGCTATTAAATCACGAGGCTATTTGCAAGGGTTTCTGGGATAGGCATCATGGTTCCCAGTAGTCCTTGCAAACCTGACTGAAACCTATTACATTGCTTGTGCAGCACTGAGCATGTGCGAGATATGCAAAGCTGAAATCCAGGAAGTCATACAGTCTGGCTTCATGATGCCCACACTTAAGATGGCCACGGTCTAAATGCTGTAACAACCTAACAAAACGGACCTTAGTTTACAGACTAACTTTACTAGAATACATTAATCTTGTGTATTACAGGGGTATTTATATTTTAAAAGTGAAATTGTGGGTGGAACTCCCCTTTAATGTAATGAGGATATAGAGTTACGGTATGTGGAAAGTACAGCATTTCAGTGCTTGATGGAACATGTCTCACTATTAAAATGTCTATATACTGTGTGTATATATGTATATATATATATATACATATATATATAGTCGTGGCTCTCTGACCGAGAGAGATGTGGATCACATAAACACACAACAAGACTTACAACATAAATAGACCTGAAGTGTGCCTTGGTGGTCTGGTCGGTATGCCAAAAAGAAGGGGGCATACCCAAGGTAAGTAATGGGTAGTTATTTGAAGAAGGAATTGCTTAGAAGTGCCCTGAAAAAGGGAAGGGCGGGAGGGTATCGAATGTGCAAACTCACGAACATAAGGTGAGTTGGGAAGAGTTGGTATGTGTAGTACCGCACACTGAACCGACAAAGAGCATGTGTGAGTGGGCTGCTTAAATACCCTCCGGCTCCTCCTATAAACTCAGGCCATACTCGTACTCGTCTTCATATATATATATATATATATATATATATATATACATATATACACAGTATCACACAAAAGTGAGTGCACCCCTCACATTTTTGTAAATATTTTATATTATTATCTCTTTTCACGTGACAACACTGAAGAAATTACACTTTGCTACAATGTAAAGTAGTGAGTGCATGAATTGGGTATATGAGATTTTACGATATTTTTTATTTTATTTATTTATTTATGGTTGGACTGGATGGACTTTTCTTTTTTCAACCTGACTAACTATGTAACTATGTGTACAGCTTGTATAACAGTGTAAATTTGCTGTCCCCTTAAAATAACTCAACACACAGCCATTCATGTCTAAACCGCTGGCAACAAAAGCGAGTACACCCCTAAGTGAAAATGTCCAAATTTGGCCCGATTAGCCATTTTCCCTCACCGTTGTCATGTGACTCATTAGTGTTACAATGTATCAGGTGTAAATGGGGATCAGGTGTGTTAAATTTGGTGTTATCACTCTCACTCTCTCATACTAGTCACTGGAAGTTTAACATGGCACCTCATGGCAAAGAACTCTCTGAGAATCTGAAAAAAAATACCGTTGCTTTACATATAGATGGCCTAGGCTATAAGAAGATTGCCAAGACCCTGAAACTGAGCTAGGTATGAACATAAAATATATTCTCCTGTGCTCGTTCCGAGGGCCTTAGTAAGGGTGGTAGTATTTCTTGATAGTGTATATATAAAGTGATCATGCATGCCCCGCTGCCTATGCCAACTAGGGGACGTCCGATATGCTATGTAATGAAGGAAAAGGAATGCGGTGGACAAAAGAATGGATCGTTTAAAAAAAGGAGTTTATTACAAACAAAATGGGTATATACAATGAAATACTACACATTCGTACATGTGAAAAAAAAGCAATGTTAAACACTTGGTAGATAGATATAAGGTGATATCCACACAAGGGATACCTAAATAATAGGCTCATTATTCGCCTAAAGCCTATTATTCGAGTATCCCTTATGTGGATATCACATTTTATCTATCTGTCAAGTGATTAAAGGGGTTATAAAGATTCGTTTTGTATTCTAAATAGGTTACTATAAGCTAGTGCATTGTTGGTTCACTTACCTTTTCCTTTAATTTCCCTTCTAAAAATTTTTTTTTCTTTGTTTCCTTTGTCTGAATTTCTCACTTTCTGTTCCTCCTCAGTAAGGTGTTCAGTAAGCTGTTCTAATGACTTTCCACCGCTCGGATAATGGTGGAAAGCTTACTGAGGAGAAACAGGAAGTGAGAAATTCATAAAAAGAAAAAAAAAAACATTTGACGGCGGCACGATAGCTCTGTTGTTCTGAGAGGACGTCATATGATGTCCTCGTCTTGCAGAGCCACTAGGGGGCCCGCCGCGTTACTGGGAACCCGATGTGCATGCCCGGCAGCCGCAATGGCCGCCGGGCACCCGCGATTGCCCAGTAACTGAGCAGGACCGTGGATCTCTGTGTGTAAACACAGAGATCCACGTCCTGTCAGGGAGAAGAGACCGATGCTGTGTCCCTTGTACATAGAAACATAGATCGGTCACCTCCCGCAGTCAGTCCCCTTCCCCCACAGTTAGAATCACTAGTAAGGAACACATTTAACCCCTTCCTCGCTCCCTAGTGTTAACCCCGTCCCTGCCAGTCACATTTATACAGTAATCAGTGCATATTTATAGCACTGATCGCTGTATACATGTGAATGGTCCCAAAAATGTGTCAAAAGTCTCCGATGTGTCCACCATTATGTTGCAGTCCCAATAAAAATCGCAGATCGTCGCCATTACTAGTAAAAATAAATAAAAAAAATCATAATTATGTCCCCTATTTTGTTTTGCGCAAACCACTACACTTATTGCGATTTTTTTTTTTTTACCAAAAATATGTATAAGAATACGTATCGGCCTAAACTGAGAAAAAAATATAAAAAATAAATAATAATTGGGATATTTATTATAGCTAAAAGTAAAAAAATATTGGGCCAGATTCACGTACATGGGCGAATTTTTTGACTGGCGTAGCGCACCTCCTTTACGTTAGACTGCCGCAATGTAGCGGCGCAATCACCGTATTCGCGTTTGATTTGCGCAGATATTAGCGCCTGTGCAACGTAATTTCAGAGGCGTAAGACGGAGTAATTCAAATTGGGAAGGACGTGGGCGTGTTACATTGAAATGAGCCGTGACCCCATGCAAATGAAGGGCCGGCCGACTCACGCATGCGCACATGAAGCAGACCATGGTCAGCACCTCTGTGCGCATGCTCACAACTCGGGAACGGCGCAATCAGTGAAATTGGAAGTGGACCCGGGCAACTTACTGAACTACGCAGAGAGCTTAAATAGACAGACACAAACGCACTTCCTTTGCAAAAGTACATCCCTTTGTATCCCTTCCTATACAGCAAGGTGCTTTTGTTCTGTTGTTTATTAGCGTTTGTTTGTTTGTGACGTGACGTGTCTTTGAGATATTTGGGGACTGTTTTGCAGAGTGATTTTTGTCTTTTATGTGTTTTCTTTGTTGTTTTTTTTTTTTAAATTTGATTTTTGCTGGGCATTTTTTATTTTTGCTGGTCAATTTTGTTTTTTTTGGGGTTCTGTTTGTGAATGATTTTGGAAAGTGGGGGTGACATTCCTGCCGGAAAAGGGGTGTCACCCTCATTTGTGGTGGAGAAGTGATCCCCAGGTCCGTGTGAATGGTGTACAGTGACATAATTGAAGCCGTGGCATGGTGTTGCTGCTCACAAGTCCTGCATGGTGGGCTTGTGCCAATCCAATGTGATGAGGATGTGATGTGTCTGTGCTAGGGACCACAGTGGTGTGCATGCATGCATTCTCATTGTGCCATGATTAATGTGTGTGTTTAACGTGCAAAGATGCCTAATGTGAGCTGTCTCCTGGCTGCTCTTCCCTCAGAAGACGGGGTATCCTCGGTTAGGGGGGGATTGTCTGGTTCAGGGGTCAGGTCATCACGTATGTCAATCTGCAGGCCCTTTCTTACTGCGAAGTTGTGCAGCATGCAACATGCACCAATGATCTGGCATACAAAGTTTGGGGAATATAACAGGGTACCATTGGGGGGTTCCGTATAGGAGTCATGAGATGGGGTCCCAGTGCATATGCAGAGTCACCCTGAAGGGATAAGACAGGAGGATGTTAGTAGTGCATGTGCCCCTTGTGATGTGTGCATCATGGGGGGGGGGGGACAGTCATGCCTGCCACCCATGTCACTCACCAACCAGCCAGCTGTCCCCATACATGTTCTGTTCGAAATCTGTGGGGATGGGGCTAGGATTGTATATGTAGCTGTCATGGGTGTCATGGGTGGTGTCATGTGTTGGGCTGGTGTTGGGCTCCTGCAGGGTTGTGGTTAATTCCAGGATGGCATGAGGGGTAAATCTGAAGATGCGAGACACCTCAGAATCACTCATGCCAAAGATGTCTATGCGTGTGTGATATATCAAGTGAAGAGTGAAGGGCTTGTATCACATTAGATTATTATATCCATTAAGGTTTTAAAGGGCTATTGAAAGATAGTGAGACTGTGTTTGTAATTTGTATGTATGTTATGTATTGATGTATATATGTATGTATTTTTTTTGTAAAAATGTTTATAAAAGCAAAGACATTTTTTTTGAAAAAAAAAAAAAAAAAAACCTCTTCCGTGCCCTCCTCCTTCTTTGCTCATCTAAAGTCAGTAGTATAGCTATGAGCATGGATGCCACTGGCATGTTGGCATACAGTTTGTTGGGCAGCAAGTGTGACTGCTCAGCTCCTCACTAACAGTGTTGCTTTAGCTGACACGTAGGCGGATTGTCTAATTGTATACCACCTTTTATATGGTCTAATTTTAGACAGAACGTGCAGCTGTTGCGCACAGCGCGTAGCCTGCGCTGCACCAACATTCTTTTGTGGATCTCGTAACTCCCTAATTTGCATATTTGAATAGCAAATCAATGGTGTGTCTAGCACCGGTCAAAAAAAAGTAGATTTCTTGCGCATCTCGTTTTGGGGATGTGGCGCATCGAAACGCATGCGCACATTTAGACTTACGCCGCGCATCTCCTGTAACGCCGGCGTAATCGCTCTGTGAATCTGGCCCATTGTTTTTATTTCAAAATTGTTGCTCTTTTTTTGTTTATAGCACAATACAAAAAAAAACGCAGAGGTGATCAAATACCACCAAAAGAAAGCTCTATTTGTGGGGAAAAAAGGACGTCAACCTTTACAACCCCTTTAACTTGTATATACCCATTTTGTTTAGAATAAACTCCTTTTGTTTTAGTAAACTCATACATTAGGTCTTCATTTTCCTTCTTTACATAACTAAGCTGCAGCACGGCCATACAGAGGTTTAACAGGACAGGTTCCACTCAGAACAGGCCTCACCATGGTAAACCAAAGAGGTTGAGGTTGAGTGCACATGATTATCCAGAGTTTATTTGGGGGAAATGGACATATGAGTGCTGCCAGCATTGCTGCAGAAGTTGAAGGGGTCAGCCTGTCAGTGCTCAGACCATACACCACACACTGCATTTTATTGGTCTGCATGGCTGTCATCTCAGAAGGAAACCTCTTGATGATGCACAAGAAAGCCTGCAAACAGTTGGCTGAAGACAAGCAGACTAAGGACATGGATTGTGTGCGTGGGATAGGGGCGCTAAAAGAAAATTGAATAAAATAGGTGAATAGATACAACCTATCCCAATATAAACATAAATCCTATTGCAAACTATTTAAAAAAATGTACAATTACATATAAAATCAATGGTAATGACAACACCTGCAGTGAAATAGTGTGCAATTACATATAAATAAAGTAATGTTAAACAATATACAATATACAGTGAACCGTATAGTGACCATAAATAATATTAAAGTGCTCCGTGCTCAAATATCCTTGTGATAGGTTCCACCTTCACCAATGGGACACCTCAAGTGGGGATGGATGGCACCTTACCAGATGATGTTGACCTAAATTAAGGTCAATAGAGCTTGGGTAACAACACCTTTCCCATGGGGATTCCAATGTAGTTGACAGGTACTTGCAGATATCATAAAGAAAAAGGAAGAACAGCTCCCATAGTGTAAAACTATTTATTAAGATGTAAAATTTGCAAATACACAGTGCCAAGTGGCCTCTTACTTGAATAAGTGCCCGTGTCCCAGCACTGAGGCTGTGAGCTTGTATGGTATGGAGAGAGAAGCGAAAAAAACGGCGTGCGTTCCACTGCAGTGCACGAGGAAACCAGATAACCGGATGTGAATAATCAATGCGTGCCCAGGTACCGCCTCGACGTACGTTTCGATATGATGGTCATCAGGAAGCGTACCTGGCGCACGCTAAGGGCTATTGATATAGGCCTGTCAATCACCAGATGGGAGGGGCAATACGATACTACAACAGCCTCTGTTCCGGTTGTGGCAGCCATACAATAAACAATCGTGACACAGAAATCAAAAAGCGCGATCGCAACCATTTACAGTATGCAATCGTGACAGCAAGTTCGAAATACAAAAACATACTCAAGTAGCAAACATATCCCCAAATATTGTATAACAGTCCGTAGATACAGATGAGTAATGTCAGTCTCCAAACCGCAGTTTGAATAAAAAACAAATGTGCATATACATGTAAATGAAAATGCATGAATATTAACTGGGTAGTAACATCCTCTAATCTAAATAGAGACAAACCCTTGCACATATGCTACTAATAAGTCGTTGGCATATCACACTAGATTTGAATTTATTAACCTTTTTTCCTTGCCTTTTTGTTTTTTTACACGATCTGCATCGGGTACAATAATGGAAACTAGACCCATCAAGAAAGGTAAGGGGTTTTGCCGGAGGATCTGGGACATTAGCTGCCACCATATTTCTCAGCCCTGGTGCTCGCCGGTATATAAAGGTAGGACATGTGGGTAGAATTTTGGCCAAATCACTATCTTTGAGTAGGATTGGCCAGTACTCTTTAATTATTTTTTCTATATTCCTATATTGCCTATGGTATCCAGACAAAAAAGGCACATCTTCTTTTCTATGGTGGCAGCTAATGTCCCAGATCCTCCGGCAAAACCCCTTACCTTTCTTGATGGGTCTAGTTTCCATTATTGTACCCGATGCAGATCGTGTAAAAAAACAAAAAGGCAAGGAAAAAAGGTTAATAAATTCAAATCTAGTGTAACCAACCAGGAATACACCATCAAACCATTGATCACGTGCCATTCCAAGTTTGTTACCTATGTACTGGTATGTCCCTGTAACCTTCAATATGTTGGCCGCACTACCCGAGAACTCAAAATTAGAATTAACGAACATGTGGCCAACATCATAAAAGGTTATTCTGATCATAGTGTGTCCAAACATTTTGATCTCTATCATAACAGGGATCCTAGCTTACTCACTTTTTATGGGATAGATAGAATCACCAATCATTGGCGTGGAACCGACATGATTAAGGCAGTATCCCAGAATGAGACCCAGTGGATCCATCACCTCAGGACGATGAGGCCACAGGGCCTCAACATTGAGCTGGACCTCAATTGTTTTTTGACCGATGAATAAAGAGGGTCATTTTAATATAATATAAATGTTTAGGTCCAACATTGTCCATTTAAATCTAACATTTAAATTTCATTTATATTTTTTATTTTTATTTTTAAAAAATACATATTTTAATAATATTTCAAATATTTTACATATTTTAAATTTAGTTGGTTTTAAGTAATATAGTAATTGATATGCCAACGACTTATTAGTAGCATATGTGCAAGGGTTTGTCTCTATTTAGATTAGAGAATGTTACTACCCAGTTAATATTCATGCATTTTCATTTACATGTATATGCACATTTGTTTTTTATTCAAACTGCGGTTTGGAGACTGACATTACTCATCTGTATCTACGGACTGTTATACAATATTTGGGGATATGTTTGCTACTTGAGTATGTTTTTGTATTTCGAACTTGCTGTCACGATTGCATACTGTAAATGGTTGCGATCGCGCTTTTTGATTTCTGTGTCACGATTGTTTATTGTATGGCTGCCACAACCGGAACAGAGGCTGTTGTAGTATCGTATTGCCCCTCCCATCTGGTGATTGACAGGCCTATATCAATAGCCCTTAGCGTGCGCCAGGTATGCTTCCTGATGACCATCATATCGAAACGTACGTCGAGGCGGTACCTGGGCACGCATTGATTATTCACATCCGGTTATCTGGTTTCCTCGTGCACTGCAGTGGAACGCACGCCGGTTTTCGCTTCTCTCTCCATACCATACAAGCTCACAGCCTCAGTGCCGGGACACGGGCACTTATTCAAGTAAGAGGCCACTTGGCACTGTGTATTTGCAAATTTTACATCTTAATAAATAGTTTTACACTATGGGAGCTGTTCTTCCTTTTTCTTTATGATATCTGCAAGTACCTCTCAACTACATTGGAATCCCCATGGGAAAGGTGTTGTTACCCAAGCTCTATTGACCTTAATTTAGGTCAACATCATCTGGTAAGGTGCCATCCATCCCCACTTGAGGTGTCCCATTGGTGAAGGTGGAACCTATCACAAGGATATTTGAGCACGGAGCACTTTAATATTATTTATGGTCACTATACGGTTCACTGTATATTGTATATTGTTTAACATTACTTTATTTATATGTAATTGCACACTATTTCACTGCAGGTGTTGTCATTACCATTGATTTTATATGTAATTGTACATTTTTTTAAATAGTTTGCAATAGGATTTATGTTTATATTGGGATAGGTTGTATCTATTCACCTATTTTATTCAATTTTCTTTTAGCGCCCCTATCCCACGCACACAATTGTTATAATTCAACCCATTGATTTATCTAGGGAGCAGCTTTTCTATTTTTAATTTTCTCACCCCTCCCCCTCATTGGCGCGAGATTCTCCACACAATACCTTTAAGGACATGGATTACTGGAACAATGTCCTGTGGTCTGATGAGACCAAGATAAACATATTTAGTTCAGATGTTGTCAAGCGTGTGTGGTGACAACCAGGTGAGGAATACAAAGACAAGTGTGTCTTGCATACAGTCAAGCATGGTGGTGGGACTGTCATGGTCTGGGGCTGCATGAGTGCTGCCGACACTGGGGAGCTACAGTTCATTAAGGGAACCATTAATGTCACAATGTTCACTTTCTAAAGAATATAGTATGTAAATGTAATATGTAAAATATGTAAAACTTATGTAGATAGATTTGTGAATCATCTCAGGCTGTTCACTTCACTGTGTATAGGAGAGGTTTTACATTCACTTTAACAATAATCCTTAGTGAAACCCGGAACCCTTACGTTCTTAGGGCTTTATGAACTGAAGACTTGGGAAAAAATAAAATGGCTAAAAAAAAAGAAGTTAACTAGGTAAATAAGAATTTAGGATGAGATTTTTTTCTTGGAACATAACATCATTTATCATTTTTCTTTTGATGAAACCTGATAAATGCATTGTGCATGCCGATAACTCGGCATGCTGTACCCTGTTCAACTAGTGCTGTGTTACACCATGAAAATGAGAAAATTGGTCCCTTAGGCCAGAGATAGCTATGTCAAAATCTGTTGTTTATATTTTATTGAGTGCCTGGCTTCTAGATATTTTGTAATTTAATACAACTAAATGTCAGTGGAAACTTCTCCCAACCAAAGCATGATGTTCAATGACAGAAAATCATTCAGACCAAGACAGGAGAAGCCTTGTTATTGTGCTTCTCCAATGTAAAATGTACAGTGATCTACCAGCTGTTTAAAACTAAATACACAGATTTTTCATGGAACTGAGAGACTTGATAGGAAACAGGTTCAGTGTGTCTGAGGCTAGTAGGTCAAAGCAGAGTCACATTTTGACCCCTTTAATTCCTCCAAGTCTAATCTCACAATGGGATATTTAAAGAACATAACATATTTACAATTTACAATTGTTAAGGCTGAACTTCAGACAGATTATAAAAAAACAACAACTTCATAATCTCTTATATGGGTTCATTAAAAAAAAAAAAAATTTTTAAGAACTAGCCTACATACATAAATATGTATTTATATCTGCCTCCTGTAATCCATGTACAGTACCATTATGAATGGGAGAAGAAGGGTCAGCAACACGGCGACAATCAACAATGTCAGTCTGGATTATCCTGTGAAAATAGAAAGGGAGAGCAAAAAGCATGAACTCATCTTTGTGCTGCCTTTGCCTTGGCTATATATGAGGTGGCTGCACATTATGAACTATTCATGCTGAAGCTGCTGGCGATTCAATATAAGGGTGCTATGAGGAGAATTGGTGCTAGATAATAAGAGATGCTGTAAATAAGAAGGTTGTTGTGTCATATGTTGTACTGACAATGTTAGATATCTTTTGATGGTGTTAGTTAATATATAGCGAATTGATTTTGCAGCAAAATATTGTTTGCTGGGTGATATTGCAGTTTATGTTCTTGCTGAGTGATATATTGCGCTGTAGTATAGTGAGATTTATTGTTGATGTAATTTGCCCTTACAGTGCAAGATCGTATTTTATATATAGATTGCTATAAAGGAATGGTACAATGTAACATGCTGTTGCTGAGTCACATAACTTTCTGTTGCAATATGATGTGGAATATTAAAATGGTATTATCTATTCAGTTTGATTGTATAAAATAGATTAGTTATTTTAACTCCATTTGTTTTTTGTTTTTTAATCTTAATTTTCTTCACAATTTTAGGTTTGGAGTACTAAAATGAGCATGCAACTATTAGAATTATGAAAACCATATTTCTAAATAATATATATTCCGACACACCGACACACACGGTCCAAATGTCGGCTTTTTTTCTTTTTTGACCGGCAAATGTCTCCCGACATTCAGCCTGTGTGTACCTGGCTTAAGAGAGAGATAGCCAGGGGTCTAAAACTTTATTTTTATCATCTGATAAATTATTATCCTGTTCCCCCTCCCCCAAAAGGTGCCAATTGTAGCACCAGAGGAGGGGAGAAATCAGATGAGCGGGAAGCACTTTTGGGTGGAACTCCACTTTAATTAAAGTGGTTGTAAAGGTACAATTTTTTCCCCTAAATAGCTTTCTTTACCTTAGTGCAGTCCTCCTTCACTTACCTCATCCTTCTATTTTGCTTTTAAATGTCCTTATTTCTTCTGAGAAATCCTCACTTCCTGTTCTTTTGTCTGTAACTCCACACAGTAATGCAAGGCTTTCTCCCTGGTGTGGAGTGTCATGCTCGCCCCCTCCCTTGGACTACGGAGAGTCAGGACGCCCACTAACACAGCTCCTTTCTCTATCTGCAACATGGAGAGCATCCTTACTCTCATGTAGTCCACGGGAGGGGCAAGCACGGCACACCACACCAGGGAGAAAGGCTTGCATTACTGTGTGGAGTTACAGACAGACGAACAGGAAGTGAGGATTTCTCAGGAGAAATAAGGACATTTAAAAGCAAAATGGAAGGATGATGTAAGTGAAGGAGGACTGCTTTTTAGGGATTTTTTTTTACCTTTACAACCCCTTTAATCTCTACAGTGCTCTTCCACCATGTAAAGTGCTTAACACCCCTCCCTTGCAGAAATGTACCAGGTTGTTTTGACCCCTTCATTTTATTAGATAAGCAGGTCAGCAGCACTTTATACACTGTGAGAACTAACATCAAAGGTAAAGCTTTTAAGGACACTCGCTTTTCTTTTTTTTAAGGGCTTTTCTTGCCCATTTTTATTTAAAAGAAAACTCCAGAAAAAAATCAAAACATGAGTTTCCATTTAGGCCCGGATTCACGTAAGCTTTACGCCGGCGTATCTAGAGATACACCGTCGTAAGTACAAATGTGCGCCGCCGTATCCCTGCGCCGATTCCCCAAGCTAGATACGCCTGAAAAATAGGCTTCAGTCCACCGACGTAACTTGCCTACGCCGGCGTATCTGTGGTGCATAGTTACGCTGGACGCCCCATTGCAAATATGCAAATGAGGGAGATACGTCGATTCACGAAGATAGATGCTCCAGGCGGAAAAGATACGCGGTTTGCGTAAGGCTTACATCCGGCGTAAAGTTATTCCCTATATAGGTGGCGCAACCCATTCAAAGGTATGGACCAGGGAACAGCCGTTGTATGTTACGTCGTTTTCGGAATACTACGTGAATAGGGCTGTGCGTAGGTTACGTTCACGTCGTAGGCAGTGTATTGACGTATCTTAGGCAGCTATTTCGACGTGACTGTGAGCATGCACACTGGGATGCGTCCAAGATACGACGCATGCGCAGTTCGTTTTTTGAAGCTCAGCCCATCATTTGCATGGGGTCACGCTTCATTTTAATATATTACGCCCACTTCCAGCACACTTCCACCTACTTTGACTTATCTCGGCTTACACCGACAACTATACGCTACGCCGGTGCAACGTTTAGTGCATATTCTTTGTGAATACCATGCTTGCCTCTCAACATTGTGTCGGCGTAGCGTAAAGAAGTTATGTTACGACCGAAGAAAGATTCGCCGATGGCTGTGAATCCGGCCCGCTCTGGCCTCCCACTTCAGGTCGACGTATCTCGAAAAACGCCGTGTAAGTACAAATATGCGCCACCATATCTATGCGCCGTACCCTTAAACATAGATACGCCTAAAAACTGACTTCCTCCGACGTAGCTGCCTACACCAGCGTATAGTGGGCACATAGTTACGCTGGACGCATTTGGTACTCCCATTGATTTTCGATGCAAATGAGGGAGATACGCCGATTCACAAACGTACTTGCGCCCGGCGCATGTTTTAAGATGTTTGCGTAAGGTTTACGTCCGGCGTAAAGTTATTCCCCATATTGGAGGCACAACTCATGCAAAGGTATGGACCAGGGAACGGACGCCGTCTAATTTTATGTCGTTTGCGTAGTACGTGAATAGGGCTGGGCGTAGGTTATGTTCATGTTGTAGGCAGTGATTCCACGTATCTCAGCCAGTTGTTTCGACGTGATTGTGAGCATGCGCACTGGATGCGTCCAAGGTACGACGCATGCGCAGTTCATTTTAAGTACTTTTCTGAATCTCAGCACATCATTTGCATGGGGTCACACTTCATTTAAATGTATCACGCCCACTTCCAACCCACTTCCACTTATGCTGACTTACACCTAGGAATATACGATACGCCGGCGCAGAGTTGGGAGCATTTGTTTTGTGAATTCCATGCTTGCCTCTCTGCGTTGCGTCGGCGTAGCGTAAAAGAAATACGCTACGGCGGCATAAAAATGCGCCGATGTATGTGAATCCGGGCCATAGTGTGGAATCAACCATTTGTGACCTATTAGTTAGAGATGGATTTTACCTGGTTTCTAAACCATGAAATAAGAGTAAAAACCTTAAAAGAAAGAATAGCACTAAATAGTGTTTCTACTGTAATGCCGCGTACACTCGACCATTTTTCATGACAAGAAAAATTGCATTTTTTAAATTGGTCGTGAAAAACGGTTGTGTGTATGCTCCAGAGCATTTTTCTCAATTCGAATTTAGAACCTGCTCTATTTTTTCTCATTGTTTTTCACGTTCTTTTTCATGTTGCGAAGAACGGTTGTGTGTACGCTTTTACGAGGGGGAAAAAAACATGCTTGCTCAGAAGCAAGTTATGAGACGGGGAAATTAGCAAAAGCAGTCCAAAGGGTGGCGCCATTCGAATGGAACTTCCACTTTATAGTGCTGTCGTACATGTTATACATGTTGTCGTATGTGTTGTACGTCACCGCGCTTTGCTCCAGCATTTTTTTTTTCCACCAACGTCTGTATGCAAGGCAGGCTTGAGAGGAATCAAGACAAATAACTGTCGTTTGTACGTGGCATAACTGTATGAAGGAGTCATTATGTCTCTGCTGGTATACATCTGAAAGGGTTACAATATCATCAGATTTCTATAGGGCAATGTCTGAATTGCACTTAATTGTTGCGATATAGGACTGACCCATAAGGATAGACTTTCTGGGAGATCCTAAACTAAAGGTAGATACCCACACTGACTTGGTCAGTTTCAGGATGGACAAAGGACTTTTGCAAGGGAATAATTTGGAGGCCTCCAAAAAAATCAACATTTATATCCGCTTAACGACCGCCGCATGTAAATATACGTCCACAGAATGGCACGTACAGGCAGATGGACGTGCTGGCACGTCCCTGCCTTCCCGCGGGTCGGGAGTCCGATCGGCACCCCCTTCACTACATGCAGCGGTCGGTAAGCCTCTGGGAGCAATCCGGGATGAGGGGGCGGCTGTTCGTTTCTGTCTGCCCCCCAGCGAATCGGCTTCCCCCCCCCCTCTGCCCGTCCTCTGCCTGTGTAATGTAAACACTGGCAGAGGAAGTGATGTCAGCTCTCCTCTCGGCAGTATTTTCAATCCGGCGAGAGGAGAGAAGACACCACAAGTAAGTTGCACAACAGCACACTGACACCAGTACACATAGGCACATTAACCCCTTCACATCACCCCCCAGCCCCCTATCACAGTGTCACTAATAGCAGTGATCATATATTTACTGATCACTTGCATTTAGTGTCAGTGTGACAGTTAGTGTGACAGGCAGTTAGTGTTAGGTCCAGGGTAGCCCCCTACCCCCCCCCCAATAAAGGTTTAACCCCTTGATCACAGCCCTAGTTACCCTTTCACCCCCTATTGCCAGCCTCACTAAGCGATCGGTTTTCTGATCGCTGTATTAGTGTCACTGTTGCGGCTAGGTAGCTAGTTTTTTTTTTATATTGTGATTTTTATTTACTAAAGACATGTGGCTGAATACATTTTGGCCTAAATGTTTGACTAAAATTTAGTTTATTCGATTTTTCCTATAACAAAAAGTAGAAAATATTTTTTTTTCCTAAATTTTCAGTCTTTTTCCGTTTATATTGCAAAAAATAAAAATCGCAGAGACAATCAAATACCATCAAAAGAAAGCTCTATTTTTGGGAAGAAAAGGACGCAAATTTTGTTCGGGAGCCACGTAGCACGACCGCGCAATTGTCTGTTAAAGCGACGCAGTGCCGAATTGTAAAAACACCTTTGGGCATTTAGCAGAATATTGGTCCAGGGCTTAAAGCGGAGGTTCACCCAGAAATCAAGGGCCAGATTTGCGTACATTGGCACATATATTGACTGGAGTAGCGCACCTCCTTTATGTTAGACTGGCGCAATGTAGAGGCGCAAGTACCGTATCCTTGTAGTATTTGCGCACAAATTTGCGCTGGTGCAACGTAATTTCCGAGGCGTAAGGCGGTGTAATTCAAATTGGGAAGGACATGGGCGTGTTCCATTTAAATGAGCCGTGACCCCATGCAAATGAAGGGCCGGCCGGATTGCGCATGCGCACATGAAGCAGACCATGGTCAGCACCTCTCTGCGCATGCTTACAACTCAGCACGGCGCAATCAGTGAGATTGGAACTAGGCCCGGTCAACTTAGTGAGCTACGCAGAGAGCTTAAATAGACAGAGACAAACGCCTTTCCTTTGCAAAAGTACATCCATTTGTATCCCTTCCTATACAGCAAGGTGCTTTTGTTCTGTTGTTTGTTAGCGTTTGTTGGTTTGTGACATATCTTTAAGATATTTGGTGACTGTTTTGGTTGGGGTTTTGAGAGTGATTTTTGTATTTTCTGTGTTTTCTTTGCTGTGTTTTTTTTTTATTATTATTTACATTTTTGCTGGGCATTTTTTTTTTGCTGGGCATTTAAAAAAAATATTTTTTTTCTGTTTGTGAATGATTTTGGAATGTGGGGGTGACATTCCTGTCGGAAAAGGGTTGTCACCCTCTTTTGTGGTGGAGAAGGGTTCCCCAGGACCAGAGAGAAGTGATCTTCAGGTCCGTGTGTATGGTGTATGAATATACAGTGACATAATTGGAGCTGTGGCGTTGCTGCTCACAAGTCCTGCATGGTGGGCTTGTGCTAATCCAATGTGATGAGGATGTGGTGTGTCTGTGCTAGGGACCACAGTGGTGTGCATGCATGCATTCTCATTGTGCCATGATTAATGTGTGTGTTTAACGTGCAAAGATGCCTAATGTGAGCTGTCTCCTGGCTGCTCTTCCCTCAAAAGACGGGGGACCCTCGGTTAGGGGGGGGATTGTCTGGTTGGGGGGTCAGGTCATCACGTATGTCAATCTGCAGGCCCTTTCTCACTGCAAAGTTGTGCAGTATGCAACATGCACCGATGATCTGGCATACAACGTTTGGGGAATACAACAGGGTACCATTGGGGGGTTCCAGATAGGAGTCATGAGATGGGGTCCCAGTGCATATGCAGAGTCACCTTGAACGGAAAAGACAGGAGGATGTTAGTCATGCATGTACCCCTTGTGATGTGTGCATCATGGGGGGGGAACAGTCATGCCTGCCACCCATGTCACTCACCAACCAGCCAGCTGTCCCCATACATGTTCTGTTCGAATTCTGTTGGGATGGGGCTATGATTGTATATGTAGCTGTCATGGGTGTCATGGGTGGTGTCATGTGTTGGGCTGGTGATGTCCTCCTGTAGGGTTGTGGTTAATTCAATGAAGGCATGAGGGGTGAATCTGAAGATGCGAGACACCTCAGAATAACTCATGCCAAAGATGTCTATGCGTGTGCGATATATCCTCTCCTGTGCCCTCCTCCGTGCCCTCCTCTGTGCCTGCAAGTGTGGCTGCTCAGCTCGTCCCTAACGGTGTTGCTTTAGCTGCCATGTAGACGGATTGTCTAATTTTAAGGTTGCTTTTATATTGCCTAATTTTAGACAGGACGTGCAGCTGATGCGCACAGCGCGTAGCCTGCGCTGCACAAACTTACTTTTGTGGATCGCCGTATCTCCCTCATTTGCATATTTGCCTAGCAAATCAATGGTGTGTCTAGCGCATTTTTTGCGCGCACGATGCGCCAGTCTATCGAAATTATGTCGGTCGAAAAAGTATAGATTTATGGCGTATATCGTTTTAGGGATACGACGCATAGATACGCAGGCGCATATTTCCAATTGCGCAGGCGCATCTCCTGATACTCCGGCGTAAGTGCTTTGTGAATCTGGCCCCAAGTTTTTGACATTTGCTTCAGCATACTGCTAACATCTGCAGTATGCTGTTTTTTTTTTTTTTACTTATCGTTTTATGACCCGTTTTATGACCCGTTGTAATCTGCCTCCGAGCGGGGAATACTGCGGGCAATGGGCGTTGCTAAACGAAGAGGAGTTGATTGACGAAGTGACGATTGACGAAGTGACGCTCGGGTGTTTACGGCGCCTGCGCCTGCCGTGTAGAGCTGACTGCGCCGGCAACACCCGAGCGTCACTTCGGGTATTTTCGGAAGGCGTGACGCGCCTTCCGCAGCCGTCAATCAACTCCTCTTCGTTTAGGAACGCCTATACCCGGAAGTAATCCCCCGCTCGGAGCCGGATTACAACGAATCATAAAAAGATAAGTAGCAAAAAAAAAAAAACAGCATACTGCAGATGTTAGCAGTATGCTGGAGCAAATGAGGTAATGACAGAAAGTAATTTTTTGGGTGAACCCCCGCTTTAAGTGGATATTGTCTTCAAAACATGTTCTAAGTGCGCCATTGAGTTATGGGGAACATCATGTTTTAGTTGTCCTGTCAAGTAATAAAACATACCTGGTAGGGTCATTCCATTTTTGGCCTTTGTAGCGTGACCAGTTCTATAAAAAAGGATTTTAGTACTGTCAAAGACATATGAGATGTAAATGCATTTCTGCAAAAGGATAGTTTTGATTAAATAATTCTGCCTACAAGGGAGCTGTGGTGGCTCAACGTGATTGGCACTGCGCGGACAAGCCATTCACCTCTGCAGCCAAGGGTTCGGATCCCGGTCTCGGCTACATGTGAATTGAGTTTGGTGGTCTCAGCCCGGCTCCCGGTGGGTGTGCTATGCAAGGTACGCCTGTGCTTAGTACGCCCACCCCCCCCCCCCCACAAAAACCACCACACTTGCACGCACACAAAATTGGTTTAAAACACATGCACTTTGGCCATGCGGTCTCTTAAAATAAAGAGAGGCGAAGGACCTACGGGGCTGGCTGGGTGGGCTAGGCCCCCTCACTCCCTCATAGGGGGAGTCCTTCTGCCCCATTGGGGTCCCGTTGGGCCCCAGTTGGGCTCCCAAGAGGAGCAGGTAGGGCGGGGTGAGTGGGAGGCCCCCCTTCACACCCGCCATTGCCACCAGGGGCATGGAGAAGGATGGCGATTGCCTCCGGGGGGAGGGTCTGCCTACTCCCAACTCCTGCAGTCCAGCTCCTCTCTCTCGAGTTCACGCACAAAAATACACTTTAAAAAATAAATAAATAAATAAATAATTCTGCCTACAACAGAAAGAGATAAGTAAGACCTCACTTGCTAATTACCTTTAATAGTTTGCATTATTGGATCAATGTCCTCAGAGATAGTCTGTTAGGGGTGTTTTGTGATTGAAATGCTTAGATATTTGAAGCTGGGCAATATTGATAGAGAGGACTGAGATAGTATCGAAGTCATGAATTTGGAAGCTAGTGACATCAGTACAGACTTTTGCCTGTTAAATTTGAGGCTCAAGTGTTCATCACATTCTTCAATATTTTAAATGGCCAGGAAGGGCTTACATCATAAAGAAAAAATGTTAGGTCATCGTCATATAAGGCCTCTCTGTTGTCTATCTGAGACTAATGCTTGTAAAATGCTCCTTTTGTCATTTGTTACTCGCAAGCGTCTCTAAGAAAAGAGAAGACAAGTATGCAACCTTGCCTCAGGCCCTTTAGGAGGTAAAAGGATGGATAAATGAATCCATTGCAGTACTGCAGTACCTCCGAATTAAGGGCTTTCCTGTTTTCAGTGGGTTTTGTAAAGTCTCCCTTAGATACAAACATGCCCCTCACTACTGGCGTAGCGGGGGGCCGTCGCACCGGGCGCAAAATTGGGGGGGGGGCGAAATCCCGGCGTCCGTGTCACTTTTTTAAAATCAATGAAAAGTCATACTGTGTCACTGTAATCCGAGCGAGTACGGCCACCATTTTGCGGCAGATGGCGCCCTGTTATTGGGCGTATGTGGTCATGTGCTGGCGGATCTGGCCAATCCATGAACGTGGGCGGGTGCATGCGTAAAGGCTGCCCCTGGAGGAGTCCCGCCCGCGCTTCTGTATCCGGATTCCGCCGCCAGGCATCTTCTCCTGAGAATCTCCTACACCCTGACAGGCTCAGCTCACGGCGCTGCCCATTGGCCGCCGCCAATAGTCCCCCCACACCATTGGGCAGCTCGCCTCCATTGTCCTGACCAGCGGCCGACGCCCATTGGGCGACGTTGGCGTGATGTCCGGCAAGAGCAAAACAGCGTGCAAATACGAACTGTCTGCCGTCGGTGGCCAATCAGCGTGCAGCTCCCAGAAATGGGGACGGAGGAAGCAGCTGCAGGCTAAGAGTTGTTAAGCGATCCGCAGACGGAGTGCAGGCAGAGAGGCAGCTATAGAGTCCGGGGCCCCTTCTGTGTGCAATCCAGGGGCCCCCTCCGTCACTGTGACAGGTCATGGCTTCCAGGCTGTCCCAGTCGCACCTAAAGCTGGAGGCAGAGATAGAGCGCTGCAGGGCAGAGTGTCAGTGGGAGAAGATCCTGAGCCTGAGCAAGCAGCTGGCCCCCAGGTGCCCCGACAGTACCAGTAGGTGACCGTCCTCCCTCCAATCCCTGCACTGATCACACCAAATCAGTATCAGGCAGCTAAGGGCTGGGCTCAAGAGGTGAGCTGCACACCCAGGCAGGTGACTTGGCACTGATAACACAGCACTGTGTACTGATCTGGAGGGCAGGAAGTGGCAGGGTGAGGGGCCCGGGGCCCTGAGATCACAGGACTTCCTGAAAATGATTTGTGGCGGTTATCTGGGTGCACTGAGGCTTCACATGGATTTCCTGCAGTAATAACTTCTGACACCTGACCCTTCATATGTGTACATGTTATAGGGGAACCCGGGGGGGATATGTGACACACAGAGGAGCCGGGAACATGCATACAACGGTCTTGATAAAATTAGCTTCACATCAGAGTCCCCCTCATCACATCAAAGTCCCGTCCCCCTTTACATCAGAGGTCCCACTATCACATCAGAGGTCCCCCTATCACATCAGAGGTCCCCCTTCACATCAGAGGTCCCCCTTCACATCAGAGGTCCCCCTTTCACATCAGAGGTCCCACTATCACATCAGAGGTCCCCCTTTCACATCAGAGGTCCCACTATCACATCAGAGGTCCCACTATCACATCAGAGGTCCCCCTATCACATCAGAGGTCCCCCTATCACATCAGAGGTCCCACTATCACATCAGAGGTCCCACTATCACATCAGAGGTCCCACTATCACATCAGAGCCCTCCACACAACCCGGCTATTTACACCTTGTACCCACCGCTCTCCGCACTATAGCCGGCCTCTCATGAACGCGCACAATGGTCAGCCTAGGCGCGCGGGGGGGGGGGGGCAAAAAATTATTTCTGCCCCGGGCGCCCATAACTCTGGTTACGCCACTGCCCCTCACCATGTATTGTTTGCATGCAAGATAGTGGACTAATGTAAAATAGCCAAAAAACTACAGTACAATTTTTATTTTTAATACACCAATACTTCTCTGAGTGAATTAGCTACAGTATATGTATGCTGTCAAGGTTGTGTGTATCTCTCCAAGCATTGTGGGTGTGTAGTGAATAGCATAACATGTGACTGGATTTTCAGGTGCTTTATTGCCAATGTAAATATTCTTAAGTAAATCAATTGTTAAGCACGTCTGAAAGTGCTAATTGTCTGGCAGACATGATAATCCTCTGATATTTTGATATCCTCTGATACTGAAGCAAAGCAATTGATAATGAAAATGCCAGACAACTAGCATTTCCAGATAGAAGTTAACGAAAGCAGTCTATCAGCAAAAGTGTCCTTTAGGCCTACAAACAATTAATTAGAGGTTAGCGGGCTGCTTTCAAACTGATCTGCAGGTCGCAGAGCAGTGCAACTGTGGTTTACCTTTACAGAGCCATAGACGTCTGTTATTACCTGCGAGTTTGGCAAGCTTTCTGAAAGTGCACCAAACCTGCAGAATATGATAGAAGTCTATTGCAAAGTGCAGGAAAGCCAAAGGTACACTGCATTGCACCAGCGGTGCAGGTAAACTGCAGCGCATCTGTGTGAAAGCAGCCTTTCACAGGTCAGTCTGACCCAATTGGACTCTCCATTCCCCTCTAAGGAGAGGCAGATGTAAACCGACTTGTGTCCTACCTCCAATCCAGTCTGAGTATAGTGGGCTGTGTCCGTGTCTGCTCTGCATATACAGAGCAGACATGGACCTGCCACCCGCCAACTCTGCTCATTATGGCCCGCGAGCGGTTACCAAGACGCTTAAGTGGCCCTCGCTCTTCAAAAGGTAGAACTTCTCGGTAGGTCCTGTTGGTGTTAAAGGTGCAGGTACGTCTGATTTGGAGATTAATCCATAAAAAGACAACAAAAAATAGTAAACAAAATTAGACCAACTTGATGGGGGCTCGTTAGAGTAGAATTATATATAAATCGATAGAATAAGCAATAGTCAATAAAGTGACCTCTTGCTGAGTGTGTATATACATGTAATACACCTCAGTACATACCTAATAAACAGTGAGAAGCAAGATGAACAGGTTGGCCCAATAACTTGTAAATAAAGTAAAGTGTGTAAAGATGGTAGACAAACCAAATGTACATAAGAGGGATTAACATCCCATACGATTTAGATAGTATTTCTAAAATTGATGTCGGCCAAAGAGCACCTTGCTAGTTGTGTAATAGATGATATCTGGGAAAAGACCAAACAAAAAGACAGAGGCAAAGGGTTAAACTCGAGCCTAATGCCGGGGTAAAATCGCGCCATCCCAAAAACGACATCAGAGAACTGTAAAGAGATAACAATGTTACCGCTTGATGCCTGAGTATCTGATCTGGGGAGATATTGTCCGTCCCGTTGGGCTGCACATCCCCATATTTAAATATGTCTCCAGTCACGTGTGCAGTCGGGACTTCCGCATCACGTGACTCGGCCAGTGATCCGGCGGACCAATCAAAGCGTCTCACCACGGTAACGGCATCGTATGACGTCACGCCGCATTGGGTGAGCGTAGGAGAGGCCATCGGGAGAGGGAGGGAGGGTGGAGATCCCAACCGGCCAATAAGGACCAGCGGGGCGTGCCAATGAGGCACGTCCATTGTCAGATGGTGAGAGGAGGCTGGCTCTAAGGGAGGGACAGGATCGTCCGTAGCTCTACTCCCAGCCGCAGAGTGGGAAGACAGTCACACTCTGCGGCTACCTGGCCGCACATAACCAGCTATGGGACACAAAGATGCACGCTAATCCAAAGATGGCCAGTGGGGCCAAGTCACACTCGCATGCACAAAATAAAAATAATGAATTACAAAGAAATAAATAGATAAAAAGTACATAAGTTGCACAAATAAATTCATAATCCAGTTAGTAGTATAATTACTTGTAACCAAACAAGAACGTGATGTTTTATGCATATTCGTAATGTAAGCAAACAAAAGGAAGGGGGGGAGGAGAGGAAAAGTAACAAAAGAGGAAGGAAGCAAAGGCTCTAAAGTCATCAACTCAAATAGTAACAAAAGAGAATACTTGAACTTAGTGACTTTATGAAAGAGATCAGAACCCCATCAAATGACCATTTCTCTAAAGGAACGATTTATAGGTTTGTAACTCATTGATTCCTGGTGGTTGTGTGGAATTAAGTCTTTCAATCCATTTAGACCTATGATTATTGGCCGGTTGGGATCTCCACCCTCCCTCTCTCTCCCGATGGCCTCTCCTACGCTCACCCATTGCGGCGTGGCGTCATACGACGCCGTTGCCGTGGTGAGACGCTTTGATTGGTCCGCCGGGTGACACGTACCTGGGGGATGAGCCTGACGAGCAGAGGGAGACCTCTCGTACCGTCCTGGTTCCGGGATCACTGGGGGTGAGACAGTGACCGTAGGAGCACAGTGGGGTATGAGTGCCTGCAGAGTCTCTGAGATTGGAGATGAAGGAGAATGAGAAAGGCTGGAGCGCTGTAGGTGCGGGTCAGCTGGATGCAGGTCAGCGGATGCAGGTCAGGAGATGCAGGTCAGCGGATGCCGATTAACTGGTTAGCAGAATGCTGGTCAGCAAGATGCAGGTGAGCGGATGCAGGTAAGTGGACGCAGGTCTGCGGATGCAGGTCAGCGGACGCAGGTCACCAGATGCAGGTGCGCCTGAGAGCAACATGCACATGCAAATACAGGCGACAGCAGGAGAGTCAGACAGGCCAGGTCATACACGGAGGATCAGTACAGGCAAAAAGCAGCAGGCAAAGAATGGTCAGATTTCAGGCTGGATTCGGCAACAGAGGATCAGGCAGACAGGTAAACAAAGCAGGTCAGGACTGGAGATGTCAGCAGAGTCAGAAAGCCAGGTCAGAATGATGCAGGTTCAGGTCTCTGGATGAGATTCAGATCAGACAGCAAGATCACAGTGCTGCTGAGGGGTTTAAATAAGGCAGCCTGTTGCCAATCATTGGAATCAGTCTGCACTGTTAACCCTTAGGTGACAGATCCCTGACATTGCCCCCCCTTATAGGCAACCTCTGGGTGCCCAAAAGAGATATTTTTTGAGGGTGGCTTCGGAAGAAGGCCTGGATCAGCTCTTGGGCATGCACATTTTGCTTGGGTTCCCAGGAGTTCTCCTCTGGTCCATACCCCCTCCACTTGACCAAGTATTGTAGTTGGTTACCTCTTTTCCTGCAGTCTACAATAGCCTCCACCTCATATTCCTCATCTCCATCAACCATCACGGGTTCAGGTGGCCCCGGTCCTCTGTCTGGGAAGGGATCAGGTACTGTGGGTTTCAGCAGGGACATGTGGAACACTGGGTGGATCTTAAGTGAATCAGGTAAGATAAGTTCATAAGACACTTCATTTAGTTTCTTGACTGAAAAAGGGCCAATAAACTTTGGGGCCGATTTCTTCGAGGGACAAGCCATTCTAAGATTGGTAGTAGACAACCACACTTGGTCACCTGGTTGGAGACACAATTCGCCTCTTCTCTTTCGGTCATATATTCTCTTATTAGTTGCCTGTGCCTTGACCATAGTCTCTTGTAACAATTTGTTGTTGCGACCCAGGAAGTCAACAGTATTCTGTACTGCTGGAACCGGAGATTCAGGGATAATGTTAGGTAAGAAGACAGGATGGAACCCATAATTTGCAAAAAATGGAGACTGACCCGTAACTGAGTGACTGGCATTATTGAAGGCGAAATCTACCAACGGTAATAGTGCTACCCAATCATCCTGAATAAATGTGGTAAAGCATCGTATATATTGCTCAATAGGGATGAGCCTAACA
Organism: Rana kukunoris; assembly: GCA_029574335.1. NCBI lineage: Eukaryota > Metazoa > Chordata > Amphibia > Anura > Ranidae > Rana > Rana kukunoris. Next base: position 170,695,928 of record CM056057.1, read on the forward strand.
CCCCCGGGTTCGGTTCACACCAGAACAGACCGCGGGTTCGCACAAATATTTCGAACCCCATTGAAGTCTATGGGACCCGAACGTTCGAATTCAAAAACGGTCGTTTTAAAGACCAAATTCAATTAAATGTTGGAAAACGTCGTTCAGAACCTGAGTCTTGCCCCAGGGAACATGTATCAATGGAAAAAATTATTTTAAAAACGGCCGTTTTTTCCGGAGCAGCCATTTTAATGATGCTTAAAGTGAAAAAAAAAAAATCCTTTAAATATCACACCTGCTGGGTGTCTATAGTAGTGGCATGTGTTTAGAAATGTCCCTGCACAACATGAGAGGACTATAAAAAAAAGTAATTAATGCTACTTGCGCACGTTCTGTGTGGCAACAATATGTCTAATATTTTAGCGGTGGTGGGGGGCCATTATTATTTTGTGAAAGAAAAATTTTAGAAAAAAGGGCACCCCTCAAACATACTGTAATTGGAGCGCAACAAGGAGCCAAGTGCAAATTATTGCATCAAAAATTGTTATTAGGCGCCCCTGTTAAACAGGGGCTGAAAAATTGTGCCTTGGGCACAACACAAAAATTGCAACCCCTCCCAGTAACTCCAATTGGAGCGCAACAAGGAGCCACGTGCAAATTATTGCATCAAAAATTGTTATTAGGCGCCCCTGTTAAACAGGGGCTGAAAAAGTGTGCCTTGTGCACAACACAACAATTGCAACCCCTCCCAATAACTCCAATTGGAGCGCAACAAGGTGGTATATAGCAGCACACGTACAGTGGCACTAACTGCGCTCAGGTGGTATATAGGAGCACACGTACAGTGGCACTATCTGCGCTCAGGTGGTATATAGGAGCACACGTACAGTGGCACTAACTGCGCTCAGGTGGTATATAGGAGCACACGTACAGTGGCACTAACTGTGCTCAGGTGGTATATAGCAGCACACGTACAGTGGCACTAACTGCGCTCAGGTGGTATATAGGAGCACACGTACAGTGGCACTAACTGCGCTCAGGTGGTATATAGCAGAACACGTACAGTGGCACTAACTGCGCTCAGGTGGTATATAGGAGCACACGTACAGTGGCACTAACTGCGCTCAGGTGGTATATAGGAGCACACGTACAGTGGCACTATCTGCGCTCAGGTGGTATATAGGAGCACACGTACAGTGGCACTAACTGCGCTCAGGTGATATATACCAGCACACGTACAGTGGCACTAACTGCGCTCAGGTGGTATATAGCAGCACACGTACAGTGGCACTAACTGCGCTCAGGTGGTATATACCAGCACACGTACAGTGGCACTATCTGCGCTCAGGTGGTATATAGGAGCACACGTACAGTGGCACTAACTGCGCTCAGGTGGTATATAGGAGCACACGTACAGTGGCACTAACTGCGCTCAGGTGGTATATAGCAGCACACGTACAGTGGCACTAACTGCGCTCAGGTGGTATATAGCAGCATACGTACAGTGGCACTAACTGCGCTCAGGTGGTATATAGGAGCACACGTACAGTGGCACTAACTGCGCTCAGGTGGTATATAGGAGCACACGTACAGTGGCACTATCTGCGCTCAGGTGGTATATAGGAGCACACGTACAGTGGCACTAACTGTGCTCAGGTGGTATATAGCAGCACACGTACAGTGGCACTTACTGCGCTCAGGTGGTATATAGCAGCACACGTACAGTGGCACTATCTGCGCTCAGGTGGTATATTGGAGCACACGTACAGTGGCACTAACTGCGCTCAGGTGGTATATAGCAGCACACGTACAGTGGCACTAACTGCGCTCAGGTGGTATATAGGAGCACACGTACAGTGGCACTAACTGCGCTCAGGTGGTATATAGCAGCACACGTACAGTGGCACTATCTGCACTCAGGTGGTATATAGGAGCACACGTACAGTGGCACTAACTGCGCTCAGGTGGTATATATGAGCACACGTACAGTGGCACTATCTGCGCTCAGGTGGTATATAGGAGCACACGTACAGTGGCACTAACTGCGCTCAGGTGGTATATACCAGCACACGTACAGTGGCACTATCTGTGCTCAGATGGTATATAGGAGCACACGTACAGTGGCACTATCTGCGCTCAGGTGGTATATAGGAGCACACGTACAGTGGCACTAACTGTGCTCAGGTGGTATATAGGAGCACAGGTACAGCGGCACTATCTGCGCTCAGGTGGTATATAGGAGCACACGTACAGTGGCACTAACTGCGCTCAGGTGATATATACCAGCACACGTACAGTGGCACTATCTGCGCTCAGGTGGTATATAGGAGCACACGTACAGTGGCACTAACTGTGCTCAGGTGGTATATAGCAGCACACGTACAGTGGCACTAACTGCGCTCAGGTGGTATATAGGAGCACATGTACAGTGGCACTAACTGCGCTCAGGTGGTATATAGGAGCACACGTACAGTGGCACTATCTGCGCTCAGGTGGTATATAGGAGCACACGTACAGTGGAATTAACTGCGCTCAGGTGGTATATAGGAGCACACGTACAGTGGCACTATCTGCGCTCAGGTGGTATATAGGAGCACACGTACAGTGGCACTAACTGCGCTCAGGTGGTATATACCAGCACACGTACAGTGGCACTATCTGCGCTCAGGTGGTATATAGGAGCACACGTACAGTGGCACTAACTGCGCTCAGGTGGTATATACCAGCACACGTACAGTGGCACTATCTGTGCTCAGGTGGTATATAGGAGCACACGTACAGTGGCACTATCTGCGCTCAGGTGGTATATAGGAGCACACGTACAGTGGCACTAACTGTGCTCAGGTGGTATATAGCAGCACACGTACAGTGGCACTAACTGCACTCAGGTGGTATATAGGAGCACAGGTACAGTGGCACTATCTGCGCTCAGGTGGTATATAGGAGCACACGTACAGTGGCACTAACTGCGCTCAGGTGGTATATACCAGCACACGTACAGTGGCACTATCTGCGCTCAGGTGGTATATAGGAGCACACATACAGTGGCACTATCTGCGCTCAGGTGGTATATAGGAGCACACGTACAGTGGCACTAACTGTGCTCAGGTGGTATATAGCAGCACACGTACAGTGGCACTAACTGCGCTCAGGTGGTATATAGGAGCACACGTACAGTGGCACTAAATGCGCTCAGGTGGTATATAGGAGCACACGTACAGTGGCACTATCTGGGCTCAGGTGGTATATAGGAGCATACGTACAGTGGGACTAACTGCGCTCAGGTGGTATATAGCAGCACACGTACAGTGGCACTAACTGCGCTCAGGTGGTATATAGGAGCACACGTACAGTGGCACTAACTGCGCTCAGGTGGTATATAGCAGCACACGTACAGTGGCACTATCTGCGCTCAGGTGGTATATAGCAGCACACGTACAGTGGCACTATCTGCGCTCAGGTGGTATATACCAGCACACGTACAGTGGCACTAACTGCGCTCAGGTGGTATATACCAGCACATGTACAGTGGCACTCACTGCGCTCAGGTGGTATATAGGAGCACACGTGCGGTCACACCAAATGCGTTAAGGTGGTATTGAACAGCACACGCACAGAGCGACTGTGTTTCTGTGCAATTCAATAGCCCACTTGCATTAACAGCAACTGCTTTTCTGTGCAAATAAATAGCACACTTGCAGTAACAGTTAATGCGTCTATGTGCAATTGACTAGCACACGTTGACTAACACGGAGTACTATGTTTAAGGTAAACCCTAAAGCACAATCTCCTGCCTGACAGATACTGATAGCAGATCTAGCTAAGCTATACAGTTTATAAATATATTGACAACTCCTAGGGATGTCAATATATTCTCTACAAACTGTAAATGTAACTATACTAACTAGTAGCCTCCCTGATCTATCTATCTATCTGAAAAGACACTGTGTCTCTCAATATCTATCTATCTATCTATCTATCTATCTATCTATCTATCTATCTATCTATCTATCTATCTATCTATCTATCTATCTCTCTCTCTCTTTCTCTCTCTCTCTCTCTGTCTGTCTGTCTGACTGCAAAGCAAGCAAGCCGGAACACACTACACGAGGCCGCCCGGGAGGCAGCCTTTTATAGTGTGGGGCGTGTGCTACAGCCCTGAGCCCTAATTGGCCAAAGCACCCAGGCTTTGGCCAATTAGGTCTCTTCGTTTTTTGGGCGCTGTGATTGGCCAAGCATGCGGGGGTCATGGGGCATGCTTGGCCAATCATCAGCGCGCAACGCCGCAGTGAATTATGGGTCATTCGAATTTGGCGCGAACGACCCGATTTGTTTTCGACGAACGATCGAACGGCCGATGTTCGATGCGAACATGTGTTCGCATCGAACGCGAAGCTCATCCCTATTGCTCAAGAGTCTGGTTCGTCCTTTCGGTTTGTCCATTTGTCTGAGGATGGAAGGCAGAGGACATAGATAGTTCAATTTTCAGGGCCTGGCATAGTGCCTTCCAAAAGCGAGAGGTGAACTGGACCCCTCTGTCAGACACAATGTTGGTTGGAATTCCGTGTAGCCCTACAATCTCCCGGATGAACACCTGGGCTGTTTCCATGGCAGAAGGCGTCTTTTTTCAGTGAAGTGGGCCATCTTGGAGAGGCGGTCGACCACTACAAAGATGGCTGTATGTCCTTCGGATGGGGGTAACTCGACTATAAAGTCCATGGCTATCATACTCCAGGGACGGTCAGGGCCTGGCAACGGTCTTGGAAGACCCCAGGACTTGGTCCTAGCAGATTTGCTTTGGTTACAAACAACACATGACTGCACATATTCTTTGCAATCCTTCTCAAGCCTGGGCCACCAGAACATGCGCTGAATCAGGTCAAGGGTCTTGTGGACCCCAAAATGGCCAGCCAAGGGATGATCGTGACACAGGCTCAGAACTTGGTCTGGAAACTTGCTGGTACAAAGATTTTACTGTCTTTCCAAAGTAACCCATCCCTGGGTATCAAAGACACTCCTGGTGGACTGGGCATTCCTGCTGAAACTTGCTTTAAGCTGGACATCAGATCTGTCTGGACCAGCAAAAAGTTGCCTTCGGATAGAATAGTATCGGGAACTGAGGCATCATTTGGATCATCGAACATGCATGAGAGAGTGTCTGGCTTGATGTTTCTTGATCCTGGCCGATAGGTGATGTGAAATGAAAATCTGGAAAAGAATAGCGCCCACCGTGCTTGACGCGGCTTCAGGCGCTTGGCAGTTCTCAAATACTCCAGATTTTTGTGATCTGTATAAATAAGTATGGGATGTGCTGCGCCCTCTAAGAGATACCGCCACTCTTCTAGTGCGGCCTTAATGGCCAAAAGTTCACGATCCCCCACATCGTAATTTATTTCGGCTGGGGAGAGTTTACGGGAGAAAAAAGCTATGGGATGCATGAGATCTTTGAGGCCTTGACGCTGGGAGATAACTGCCCCTACTGCTGTTTCCGAAGCATCTACCTCGAGTAGGTAAGGTAGTGCGGGATCTGGGTGGCTCAGGATGGGAGCAGAGGTAAAAAGTTCCTTCAGTGTAGAAAAGGCAGCCTGGGCCTCGGAGTTCCAGTGGAAACGGATGTTCTGCTTTGTTAGCTGAGTAATGGGGGAAACGATTACAGAGAATCCTTTTATAAATCTCCTGTAAAAATTGGCAAAGCCAACAAAACGCTGCACCCCTTTCTTGTCTGTGGGTGCAGGCCAATCCAGAACAGCTGTTACCTTTTGTGGGTCCATCTTGAACCCCTCTGTGGAAATAACCAAGCCCAAGAACTGAATACTCTGCCGCTCTAATTCACACTTGTTATGGTTTGGCATATAACCCATGCTGACGAAGACGGCAGAGTACCATCTTAATGTGTTTCCGGTGTTGATCCAAGGATGTGGAAAAAATCAGGATATCATCAAGGTAAACGATTACAAAGATATCTAGCCAGTCTCTGAAGATATCGTTTACGAAGTGCTGAAAGGTTGCAGGGGCATTGCACAGGCCGAAGGGCATCACCAAATACTCATAGTGGCCGAACCTGGTACGGAAGGCCGTTTTCCATTCGTCCCCTGCACGGATACGAACTAAATTATAAGCCCCTCGAAGATCAAGTTTAGTAAATACAGAGGTAGTTCTCAGTCTCTGAAACAGCTCGGGCACCAGGGGTAAAGGGTACCGGTTCTTAACTTTCACTTTATTTAGTTCCCGGTAATCCACACAAGGACGCAAGGAGTGGTCTTTTTTCTCCCCAAAAAAGATTCCGGCCCCTGCTGGAGAGGTGGATGGCCGGATGAATCCCCTCTTAGGCCCCATACACACGATCGGATATATCCGATGAAAACGGTCCGCGGACCATTTCCATCGGATATGTCCGATCGGGAGTTTGATCCGATGGCGTGTACACACCATCGGATCAAATTCCCCGCCGCCGGACGGCGCGGTGACGTAGTGGTGACGCGGCGGTGACGTTGACGCCGCCGCGTCACCGCCACGTCACCGCACCAGGAAGTAAAACACTTCCGCGCATGCGCCGAATCCATTCGGCAGCGGCGCGGCGGTGGTGGGAGCCGACATGTCTGCTGGTAAGTGTACTAACCAGCAGACATGTCGGGCGGACAGATTCCCACCGGATAGATTTCAAAGCTTGCTTTGAAATCTGTCGGGTGGAGAAATCTGTCCGCTAGCCCATACACACGAGCGGAGATGTCTGCTGAAACGGTCCATCGGACCGTTTTCAGCGGACATATCCCCTCGTGTGTACGCGGCCTTAAGGTTCTCATCTACATATTCCTTTAAAACCTCTAGTTCCTGTTCAGACAGGGGGAAGATCCGCCCAAAGGGGATCTCGGCTCCAGGCAATAGCTCAATTGGGCAATCGTATGAACGGTGGGGAGGAAGAGTCTCAGCCCCCCGTTTGCTGAACACATCTAAAAACTTGTGATATGGCTTGGGTACTTGTGAGAGTAACTCATAAGATTAATAAGATTCCAGGCATAACAGAGGGCCGAAACCTTAGGGAGTGAGGGCAAGCAATGTTCTTGACAGTAAGAAGACTGGAACTTTATTTCTCCGGTGACCCAGTTAACTTGCGGATTGTGGGCCTGGAGCCATGGTAGGCCGAGGATGACCGGGAACAGGGGAGATGCAATTGCATTGAGTTTCAGAAGTTCCTTATGACCCGCGGCCGTGACTACGGGTAAAAATGGAGTCTCCTGGGTGACCAGGCCAGATTTAATACAGGAACCATCTGCCAGAAAGATGGAGAGTCCTTGTGCCCTGTTCTGGAGTGGAATGCACTGTTGGTTGGCAAAGTTCAAATTAATAAAGCAACTACATGCTCCAGAGTCTATAATTGCAGTAGCAGGCACAGTCCTTCCTGGGAGCTGGAAAGAGATGCAAAGAGCCAGGTGAGTAGTATTGGCAGAGGGTGATGGTTGACTGGTAGGCGAGATGGACAAACATCTTTGAGTTTTTACTGGACATGAATGTACATAGTGGCCAGCCCCCCCACAGTACAAGCAGAGATTAAGCAGTTTCCGGCATGAACGTTCCTCAGCAGATAACGAGGGTCTTATTAAACCGACTTGCACTGGTTCAGGAGAGGTTGGCACAGATCTAGCTGAGACAGGTCTGTTGGCAGCAGGATGTGTGGTCATGGCCATGGGTAACATCCAGGTGGGACAAGTCTGTTGATTTATTTTTTCTGCACTGCGTTCCCGAAGGCGCCGGTCTATCTGGATAACCAATGCCATTAGGTTCTCCAAAGAGTCTGGTATGCCAACTCGGGCCAGTTCATCCTTTAATCTTTCAGACAGGAACTGGTGCCGTAAAGCTGCATGATTCCATTGGGTATCTGCACTCCAACGCCTAAAGTTCATTATATAGTCCTCGACCGCTCTGCGGCCTTGCTGGAGCGCATGAAGAGCAGCTTCGGCTGTGGAAATCCGTTGGGGGTCCTCATAAAGGAGCGACATGGCCTTGAAAAAGGACGATAAGGAGTCCAGTGAAACATGACGTTCTTCAAGCAAATTATGTGCCCAGGACTGAGGTTCCCCGAGCAGTAGTGAAATGACAAACCCCACTTTAGTAGTTTCCTGGGAGAACGTTAGGGGTTGCAGGGAGAAGTACAACTCGCATAGCGAAATGCCCGAAACTTACTTTGGTCCCCGGAGAACCTCTCTGGGATGGGGACCTTTGGCTCTGGAGGCAGCATTGTTATAGAGGGTGCAGAAGTGGCTTCTGTAGGTATTCGGTTAGTAGGTGGATCCGTGGTGATAGCTTGGTGTTGCATTTGTCCCTCTAAGCGTGCATGGTCATCCTGGAGAGACTTCACCTCCAGCGAGAGATCAGAGAGGAGTTGGCAGATCTCGGTGCAAGAGGTCCCTCTTGCAGGCTCAGGCATGGCTGTCTGATACTGACACGTACCTGGGGGATGAGCCTGACGAGCAGAGGGAGACCTCTAGTACCGTCCTGGTTCCGGGATCACTGGGGGTGAGACAGTGACCGTAGGAGCACAGTGGGGTATGAGTGCCTGCAGAGTCTCTGAGATTGGAGATGAAGGAGAATGAGAAAGGCTGGAGCGCTGTAGGTGCGGGTCAGCTGGATGCAGATCATCGGATGCAGGTCAGCGGATGCAGGTCAGGAGATGCAGGTCAGCGGATGCCGATTAACTGGTTAGCAGGATGCTGGTCAGCAAGATGCAGGTGAGCGGATGCAGGTAAGCGGACGCAGGTCACCGGATGCAGGTGTGCCTGAGAGCAACATGCACATGCAAATACAGGCAACAGCAGGAGAGTCAGACAGGCCAGGTCATACACGGAGGATCAGTACAGGCAAAAAGCAGCAGGCAAAGAATGGTCAGATTTCAGGCTGGATTCGGCAACAGAGGATCAGGCAGACAGGTAAACAAAGCAGGTCAGGACTGGAGATGTCAGCAGAGTCAGAAAGCCAGGTCAGAATGATGCAGGTTCAGGTCTCTGGATGAGATTCAGATCAGACAGCAAGATCAAAGTGCTGCTGAGGGGTTTAAATAAGGCAGCCTGTTGCCAATCATTGGAATCAGTCTGCACTGTTAACCCTTAGGCGGCATACACACGAGGGGATATGTCCGCTGAAAACGGTCGTGTGTATGGGCTAGCGGACAGATTTCTCCACCCGACCCGCTTGCTTTGAAATCTATCCGGTGGAATCTGTCCGCCCGACATGTCTGCTGGTTAGTACACTTACCAGCAGACATGTCGGCCCCCACCGCCGCCGCGCCGCTGCCGAATGGATTCGGCGCATGCGCGGAAGTGTTTTACTTCCTGGTGCGGTGACGTGGCGGTGACGCGGCGGCGTCAACGTCACCGCCGCGTCACCGCGCCGTCCGGCGGCGGGGAATTTGATCCGATGGTGTGTACACGCCATCGGATCAAACTCCCGATCGGACATATCCGATGGAAATGGTCCGCGGACCGTTTTCATCGGATATGTCCGATCGTGTGTACGCCGCCTTAGGTGACAGATCCCTGACACCGGGACACTGGCCGAGTCACGTGATGCGGAAGTCCCGACCGCACACATGACTGGAGACATATTTAAATATGGGGATGTGCAGGCCAACGGGACAGACAATATCTCCCCAGATCAGATACTCAGGCCTCAAGCGGTACCCTCGGTAGGTAACATTGTTATCTCTTTACAGTTCTCTGATGTCATTTTTGGGATGGTGCGATTTTGCCCCGCCATTAGGCTCGAGTTTAACCCTTTGCCTCTGTCTTTTTGTTTGGTCTTTTCCCAGATATCATCTATTACACAACTAGCAAGGTGCTCTTTGGCCCACATCAATCTTAGAAATACTATCTAAATCGTATGGGATGTTAATCCCTCATATGTACATTTGGTTTGTCTACCATCTTTACACACTAAGTTATTATTGGGGTCTCAGTGCACATCTTTCCTCCCTGTAAACTGCCCTCTATGAATACTGGGGTTAGCTTCAACATTTGAATTAGGTATTCAAGTAACCCATAAATCTGTATGCACTATTTTATTATTATTCTCCTTACCATATCACTTTCTTCCTGTTATGTCCCAACATTTCCCTCTTATGGGACCCACAGCACGCTGTCCTCCCTTGTGGTGGCATTGGTGGTTTTGGTCATACTCGCATACTATATGATATGGTGCTCTACTGCACATGTGATATATGTTCTGTTTAATATCTATGATGTATAGGTATATATCAATATACATGTATAAATCAATAACAGTCTGTTCTTCTTTTAGAAATATTATTAGCTCCCGAAGAAGCAGTCTCCGCGAAACATGTCAAGCTTGTTTGTGATCCATTATGAATGAATGAATGAAGAACTTGTATAGCGCAGCACATGCAAAGTAAATCGCCTCTGGGCGCTTGTTGGTCCTGTCTCCTTTGAGATCAAAAGAGATGAGTCTTAATCTTTCTCCTGAAGACTAAGTAGTTCTCCTCCAGTCGAATACTGGCTGGTAAGGCGTTCCATAGTCTGGGACCTTGGACAGCGAATCTCCTGTCTCCTTTGGACTTGTATCTGGCTTTCGGTATCTGAAGCCGATTTTGATTGGTGGATCGTAGAATACGATTGGGATTGTAATTTTTAAATTTTTCGCATAGATAGTGGGGAGCATTCCCATGGATACATCTATGTGTTAGACAGAGTGCTTTAAAGGTGATTCTGTCTTTGACTGGTAGCCAGTGAAGGGATCTCAGTGAAGGTGAGATTGATTCCGAGGGTTTTTTCCCAGTCACAAGTCTGGCGGCCGTATTTTGAACGACTTGAAGACGAGCGATTTGGTACTTGGGGAGTCCGAGGTAAAGGGCATTTGCATAGTCCAATCTGGAGTTTACAATCGCTCCCACCACGACCACTATGTCATTCTTGGGAATAAAAGGCGTGAGTCTGCGTAGTAGGCGCAGCAGATAGTGAGATCCGCTGACTACTGCCCCTATTTGTGCGTTCATTGTCATGTCGGAGTCAAAGATGACCCCAAGACTTTTGACTTTGGCGCTAGGGGTGATGACTTTGCCCAGAATGGGCGGGGGGATCCAGGTTGTTGTCGATTGATTCCTACGCTTGGCGTGAAACAGAAGAAGTTCTGTTTTCGCTCCGTTGAGTTTGAGATAACTCTTTGTCATCCAGTCCTCTATCAAAGAGAGGCATGTCTCTAGGTTGAGGTGGTGATTCTTTTTATTGCAAATGCGGAAGTACAGTTGCGTGTCGTCTGCGTAAGAGTGATATAGCAGTTTTTGGCTGCTGATGATTTCAAAAAGAGGACGCAGATAGATGTTGAATAACATCGGCGACAGGGGAGATCCTTGAGGGACCCCGCACGATAATGTGCGTTGTTCCGAAGTGAACGGTCCTAGCTTCACTATTTGCAATCGGTTTTCCAAGAAAGAGGAGAACCAAGATAGATCGCTTTCTGCGACTTTGGCTATTTTAGCCAGCCGAGTCAATAACAGCTTGTGATCAACTGTATCAAAGGCTGCGCTTAGGTCCAGCAGAACCAGAAGAGAAGACTCTCCTTCGTCTGCGGCCTCGAGAACGTCGTCCCATATCTTAAGCAATGCTGTTTCCGTCCCGTGTCCGGGACGGAATCCTGATTGCAATGGGTCGAGTAAGTTGTTGCAGCTGCTGTACCACTGCTTTCTCCATTACCTTGGAGAGAACATTTAGGCCTGTTATGGGGCGCCAGTTGAGTGGATCCTTAGGATCCAGGGTGGCTTTCTTCAAGATGGGTTGAATGAAGCCCTCCTTCAGCTGGGAGGGCATTTTGCCCTCCCTGAAGGATTTGTTAATAAGCTGCGTGACAGGAGGTGCCAGGATGTCGGCACATTCCTTCAGCAGTTTGGTGGGGATAATATCATTTGGTGCAGTGCTGTTGCGCAGAGTGCCGATGATATTTTTAGTGGTCTGAATGGAGATGGGTTCCAGCGTGAACTCACCAAACTGTGGTGAATTGCTGCCGGTGCTGTGTAAATGACTACGGGGGGGCTGGGAGAGCAATTGTTTTGCTGAATGCTTTGCCGGATTGCCATAATTTTGTTAATGAAGCAATCCGATAACTCATCGCAAAATTCTTGTGTGTCCGAGTTGGGGGCTTCAAGACATTCTGGATTCATGGTCTGAGTGACCAGCTTGAAGAGTTCGCGGGGGCGATTTAGGGCACCGTTGATAGCCTCAGAAAAATAGTTTTTCTTGGCTTCGAAGATTTGCTTGTAGTATTTCCTGGTTATTGCCTTGTAGATCGAGAGGTTCTCATCTGAAGAGTTTATTTTCCAGGCTGCTTCTGCCCTTCTGCGCTCTTGCTTCAGTAACGCCAGCTGGTTGTTGAACCAGCCGGAGTTATTTTTCCTGATCTGGGTCTTTCGTTTCGGCGCTATCAAGTCAGCTGACTGCAATAGTGCTATGTTTATGGCCTCCAGTGTTTCTGCCGCTGTTTGGTGTGGCTGAATTGTGATTAATTTTTCCCCTAACGTGGCTTTGAAGAGTTCCGAATGGAGCTTCTTCCGACATCTGGTCCAGTGTGTTGTCACTGGATTTGATGTTTTTGTTAAGGGGGGGGGAATTCGGAAATAATGAATTTAATTGCATGGTGATCTGTCCATGGCAAAGGTTCATTTTTCAAGATTTTTATTTCCAGATCTTGTCTGAAAATAAGATCGAGCATATGACCTGAAGCATGTGTGGGCCCACATACTAGTTGCTGAAGCCCTAATCCTTCCAGGTGGTCGATGCAGGCGTCGGCAATGGGGTCTTGCGGGGAGTTGGCCCAGAGGTTGAAGTCCCCGAGCAGCAAAAGGTGTTTGCTATTCAGGGTATAGGTGGAGACAAAGTCCGTCAAAGATGTGAGCAGCTGCGACTTGGGGCCAGGTGGCCTATAGCAGAGTAGAATCCGGACGGTCTCCTGGCCGTTTACTTGCAGTTGAAGAGTAAGGGTTTCCATGAATGGAAGAGGGTTTTGGAGGCTTGGTTTTGTGATCGCAAGACGCGTCTTATGGATCACCGCCAGTCCTCCTCCTCTTTGCCCTATTCTGTTTTCCGTAATAATACGGTAGTTTTCTGGCACCAATTCTCCTAGAATGGTGTTACAGTCGGCTGTGAGCCAGCTCTCTGTAATGAAGAGGCAGTCTAGGTCGTGTTGTAGAATGAAATCATGGATTTCAAGTCGGTGTTTTACTGCCGATCTTGTGTTGATCAAAGCACATGAAATGCGCTTAGGTTGGGGTAAACGCCTAAAAATTTTGATAGTCGATCGTCGATCGATCCTCAAAAGGTGCTCAATTCTTAGGGTCTTTTTGGTGATGGCTGGCAGTATTGCGGCGAAACGCCTCAAATTCCAAATGGTTTCTGCGGAGTACCGCAGATTAACCATGGTCGCCATTCACCGGGGGAAAAGTCGTACCTTTTGGTGGCGATGAAGAGAGGATTCAGTGAATCCTCCCGGCTTGGTCCAGAGGAAGGCAAAAACCCCTAACCATGCTATGCCAATTTGCATTTGGTAGGGGAAAAAATTCCTTCCTGATCCCTGAAAGGCGATCGGGCGAACCCCTGGATCAAGTACTATTTAGTTGTGTAAAGGGGGGTGGGGGGGGGAAGCTGACACTGCTGCTGGGTGTACCAAGATGGCCGCCGACCAGGAGCAGGACATGGGACCCAGGCTAGTGTGTAGCCAGCTGGGTGGATTGGTGAGCCAGGGGGGGGGACTGGTTGTTGAGGCCAGGGGTGGATGAGTACCTACAGGGGCTGGGGGTGAGCTCCTGGGGGCTACTGCAGGTGATTTGGCCGAGAGTGCGGCGCGCCGCTAGGCCGCGGATGAAGCCGCGGCCTTTCCTAAGATGCGGCGGCCGCGAATCAGTGGTGGCTGGCGCGGTTCAGGGGAGAAAACGGGGGAATCGCGGGGAGGCGCCGGGGGAAGGTTGCACTGGCAGGTGGGTGGTAATGTGGGGTAAGGAGAGGGAAAGAGGCCCCAGCGTTCAGACGATTCGGTGGCTTATCCTGATAAGGACGGCCGCCAATCGGTTCCAGGGGAGGTGATGGAAAGTAGGGCTTACCTGGGGAGGATGTCTGGAGAAGAAGGAGAGAGCTGCGAAAAAAATCCTGCCTGCCTAGCTGATGCTGTCCCTGGGGAGAGCCGACTCGTTTGAGAGCGTCCTGCTCTCACTATCCCTAAGGAGCAGACTAAGGTGAGAGCGTCTGCTGCAAGTCTGCTGCACACCCTGCTGACACACCTACTGGTGTGTCAACATATATACCAGTCATCATATCTCTTCTGAGATCCTATTGATGCCTCTTTTAGACCATTATTGGTTTAATTCGATTTTGTACTGTTAATACAGTTTACTGTGTTAATTTTCCTTTTGTTTTTATGTGTGTTTTATATACATTTATTGTAATTTTGATGCAATAACCCCTGTGGGAAATTGCATCAATAAACGTATTTTAAACTTTATAATTGGTGCCTATAAAGTCAATTTTTCTGTTCCTCTCCAACAATTACTTTGTCAATATATTTAGGAAGTGGCACTGCACTATCACAAGACACCCACAGTTCCATCCTGTGTGTGGTGTACTATCTCTTTTTCTCAAGGGTTACGACATAAGCTTTGAACTTCTGACGGAGCACTGTTTAATCCATCATCTGAAAATGGAAAGAGTATGGCACAACTGCAAACCTATCAAGACATGGCCATCCACCTAAACTGACAGGCTGGGCAAGGAGAGAATTAATCAGAGAAGCAGTCAAGAGACCCATGGTTTCTTGTCTCTGGAGCTGCAGAGATCCACAACTCAGGTGAGAGAATCTGTCCACAGGACAACTATTAGTTGTGCACTCCACAAATCTGGCCTTTATGGAAGAGTGGCAAGAAGAAAGCCATTGTTCAAAAAAAGGCATAAAAAGTCCCGTTTGAAGTTTGCGAGAAGCCATGTGGGGTACACAGAAAACATGTGGAAGAAGGTGCTCTGATCAAGTGAGACCAAAATGTAGCTTTTTGGCCTAAAAGCAAAATGCTATGTGTGGTGGAAAACTAAAATTGTACATCACCGGTTTGCTGTGTGTTCAACACCATCCCCACCATGAAACATGGTGGTGGCAGCATCATGTTGCGGGAATGCTTTTCTTCAGCTGGAACAGGGAAGCTTGTCAGAGTTGATAAGAAGATGGATGGAGTCAAATACAGAATAATGCAATCTTGGAAAAAAAACTGTTATGCCCTGTACACACGAGCGGAAATCCCGTCGGAAAAAAGTTGGATGTTTTTTCTGATGGAATTCCGCTCAAGCCAGCCTTGCATACACACGGTCACACAAAAGTTTGGTGATCTTTTGACTGCCAAGAATGCGGTGACGTAAAAGACTACGATGAGCCGAGAAAATTAAGTTCTATGCTTTTGAGCATGTGTCAATTTGTATCCGAGCATGTGTCGGAACTTTGCACGTCGGAATTTGTACACACGATAGGAAACTCGGATCGGATTTTTTCCTGGCAGGAAAATAGAGAACCTGCTCTCCGTTGGAAAAAGTCTAATGGAGCATACCTGAATTCCCAACCAAAAGCTCTCATTTGACTTTTTCCAGTGGGAAAACCGATCGTGTGTATGGGGCATTAAAATCTGCAAAAGACTTGAGACTGGGGCAGAGGTTCACTTTCCAGCAGGACAACGACCCTAAACATATAGCCAGAGCTAGAATGGAATGGTTCAGATTAAAGCATATTCATGTGTTAGAATGGCCCAGTTAAAGTCCAGACCTAAATCCAATTTAAAGTCTGTGGTAAGACTTGAAAATTGTTGTCCACTGACGCTCTCCATCCAATTTGACAGAACTTGAGCTATTTTGCAAAGAAAAATGGGCAAAAGTTCCATTCTCTAGATGTGCAAAACTGGTAGAGACATCCCCAAAAAGAATTGCAGCTGTAATTGCAGGGAAATGTGGTTCTACAAAGTATTGACTCATGGGTGCTGAATACAACTGCACACCACACTGTTCACATATGTATTTGTAAAAAATATTGAAAACCATTTATCATTTTCCTTCCACTTCACAATTATATGCCACTTTGTGTTGGTCTATCACACAAAATCCCAATAAAATACATTTACGTTGGTTGTAACATTACAAAATGTGGAAAATGTCAAAGGGGTGTGAATACTTTTTCAAGGCACTGTACATCTAATGCTTCCCTAATGAATGCATGGCTGTTATTTGCCCACAAGAAGAATCTAAAACTGCTGTAAATTTGCATTTCAAGACACAGTCTTGGGGTTTAGCTCCTACTTTCCATATGCGCTGTATTTCAAAACTTTGTCTATCACAATAAAAAAAAAAAAGCAAGGTGTTTTAGAATTTGATCAGCAGAGTATAAAGAAACATATGTTATATCTTTCCAGGCCGTTGTATTGCTGTACCTACTCTGATACCAAAGTATTACTCTTGTGAAAATACAAGAAAGATGCTAAGAATCTGGGGGGACAAGCAATACAATTCACGACACATTCAGCTGCACAAAGCAGGGGGTTAAAAACTCTGCTTCGTGGCTCCAGCTGGTTTGTGCTTCAAATCTGCTGCAGTGTGGATGTGATAATGAAATATCTGTTAATGCGAGGGAAAGGCTATATTTGTGTACAATATCTGCCTGCTGGCTGAGAGGTGTCAGGAAGTGTTCTCTCTTTCTTCTATCACTTGTTCTGTTTCTCTGAAATGATGAGCAATTGCTGACAGTTTTTGAATTATTTATTTATTTATTTTGATCCACATTCATGATAAAATGTACTTTTTATTTTTTTTATTTATTTCAATGACAACAATGTATTTGTTCAGGGATGCCTAAATGGCAAATGATAATTTCACACATTTCTAGTTATTTGCGATTTGTTTAAAACGTATAGAATTATAAAGTGCATTACAACCAACAGAATGACACAATGCACTATTTGCATCTAAATTGACTGAACAGCAGAACCAAAATTTAAGTGCAAAATAGAAAAATAGATTTCTGTGAAAAAAGGTATCTATAGACATGAGATGATATATGACAAGGAAATCAAATTTCTATAGACTCCCTGCAGACCATACAGCAATAAGCTGTTGAGAAAATAGTGAATAGTTATTCTGGTTGGAGAACTGAATAACAAACTTTTCACTATAGTGAACTTGTATGCACCGAACCACCATCAGCTGCGCTTTCTGAAGCGTTTGTACTCCAAAATTGCCTCACTCCGCCAGGGCTCCTTGGTGGTATGTGGGGATCACAACTTAACGGTTGATTACGCCTTAGACTCTTCCACCACTGCACGACGTCCCCCACCTCAACTTCAACAACTGCTCCACTCTGAAGGTCTTTTTGATACCTGGAGATGTTTTCATGCCACCGAACGTGATTATACGTTCCATTCATGCAGACATAATTCCTATTCGAGAATAGACTTTATTTTTGTGGATAAGTCATTGCTGCAGGCTGTGTCTTCCTCCGCCATTCATACTATTTCGTGGTCAGACCACGCTCCTGTATCAGTTACGGTGGCGGGGTGACACACTTTCAACCCTGCCAATGTATGGAGAGCCAACTCTCGAATTTTTCAAATGTCTCCCCATGTAGCTACTATTAATGACTGTCTTGAAAAAAATTTTGTTGAAAATAGAGGATCAGTTTTAGATGTTAATACGTTATGGTGTGCCCATAAGGCGTTTATTAGAGGTATCATTCTCCAAATTTGCGCAAGGGAGAAGAGGCAGAGGACACAGAAACTCAATCGTCTATTAGAGAACATAAAAATCTTGGAGTGCCAAAATAAATCGACACCCTCTGCTCTATTAGCTCAGAAGCTTGCTGGGTACCGCTTCGATCTCAGACTGCTCCTTATAGAAAATTATGATAAACATCTTCGAAATTTAAAATTTGCCCACTACTCTTCAGGGAACAGGGCAGGTAAATTTTTGGCCCAAAGGCTTAAAGCAGCTAGAGTCAAAGCAAGTATTCCATATTTGCTCCACCCAGTGGATAATCATAAAATTGTAAACCCCAAAGAGATTGCTGACTCCTTTGCACAGTACTATTCTAGTTTATATAATCTGAACCAGGACTCAAACACCCCCCAGCCCAGTGACAGTACTATTCAGGAATTTTTACTTAAAGTTAATCTTCCTTCTCTCTCCCAATCTCAATTAGATATGTTGAATGCTCCTATTTCTGAGTCTGAGATCGAACAGGTCATTAAGCAACTCCCACTAGGCAAATCTCCTGGGCCTGATGGCCTCCCTAATGATTACTATCAGGTATTTCATAAGAATCTGGTCCCGACCCTAAAAGAGGTATTCTTGGGAGCTGTGTCGTCTGCCTCGTTTCCCTCTGAGATGTTAAAAGCATATGTGGTCACCATTCCCAAACCGGGTAAAGAACCTGTCGCTCCGGCTAACTTCCGACCAATTTCATTACTCAATACTGATGTTAAATTATATGCAAAGCTTTTGGCCCACAGACTACTACCTATTCTCCCGTCCCTTGTAGATCCCGACCAATCAGGCTTCACTACTGGAAGACAGGCGTCAGACGCCACCAGACGAGTTCTGGGGGTGATACAGCATGCTAGATCGTCTCGAACGCCTTCTCTGCTCCTTTCGCTGGACGCGGAGAAGGCGTTCGACAGGGTACATTGGGGTTACATGCGTCAGACCTTAGTGAAGTTTGGATTTGTGGGGCCTGTCCTTTCGGCTATTCTGGCTCTCTACTCCTCCCCGTGCGCCCAGGTGTACACATCTGGTCTGCTGTCGAAAACATTTTCAATCACTAATGGCACCCGCCAAGGCTGCCCCCTTTCCCCATCAATTTTTAACTTGCTTATTGAGCCGTTGGCGGAGAGGATAAGGTCCCACCCGGGTATTGAGGGAATCCATACATCACACAGAACACACTCGGTAAATCTTTTTGCGGATGATATTATTCTCTTCCTGACCTCCCCTGCTACCTCACTACGATACGCCCATGCTGTTTTGTCGGAATTTAGCCTGATTTCCTACTACAAGGTAAATTGCACAAAATCCATTATCCTTGATCTTGGAGTCCCTGTAGCCCTAAGGAATCAACTTCAGGAAACATTTCCTTATTCCTGGAGCGGATCTTCTATTACATATTTAGGCCTAAAACTGACAGCAGACCCTTCACAGTTAATAGAAGCCAACTATACCCCTTTGACTGACAAGATCTCTAGAGAGGCTGCTAGATTAACTAAAGTTGAACTGTCTTGGTCTGGTCGCCTGGCCGCCTTTAAAATGTTGCTCTTACCTCAGATTTTGTATGTTTTTAGAACTCTCCCGATTCCGATCCCGTCCTCCTTCCTAAAAGCTCTCAATACTACACTTTCTAAATTTATTTGGCAGAAAACAAGACCAAGATGCTCTAAGTTTCTCCTGGTCAAACACAAGATGGCTGGGGGCATGGGACTGGTCGATATTGGCGACTATTTTCGTGCCTCAATTCTATCGCAACTTCAGGTCTGGATAGACTCCAATTCTAGTGCTGTATGGAAAGACATTGAGCAAGATCTTTGCCCTGTTCACGATCTTAAAGATTTTCTTCTCGTTGATGTTTGGAAACCGTATGTATTACGGGATCTTCCCTTATCTCTCCGAGCCTCCATTCAGGCTTGGAGAGACTTACGTTCTAGACCTGACACTTCCCACTCCCTTTCAGAGGTCCCTATCCCCATTAAAATCCTCTCTCGGATTATTCCTGATATTTCTCTTCATAGTTGGCAAAATAGAGGTATTCGATTTGTTTGTGATCTATTTTATGAGAATTTGCCCCTATCCTTTGAATCTTTATGTGCTAAATTTACTCTGTCCCCAAGTGACCAATTTAGCTATATCCGAATTGCTCACTTTCTGAAGTCTATAGGGACACACCAGATATTCCTGCCTAAAGAAGCCTGGCACTTCTACAACACTACCCCTGTCCCTCGAAAAGGGATTGCTCTCTTCTATAATTTATTTCAGGATAAACTAAAATTCACAAAATCCCCCCCCTTCAGGAGATGGGAAAGTGATTTGGGTGAAACTTTCTCGGAAACTCAGTGGACTCATGCATTCCGGTCCCTGTTTAAGGCCTCGGGATGTGTGAACCATTGGGAACTGTCTCAAAAGATAAATCTGAGATGGTACCTTACTCCCTATAGGATATCTAAATTTAGTAAAGACAGCTCGTCACTCTGTTGGAGAAACTGTGGCATGATTGGGAATTTATTACATATGTTCTGGGCCTGCAAACACCTCACCAGCTTTTGGAATTCAATCTTTTCATATATTTCAAGAATTACTGGCATCCTTTCGCGACCTAATCCTGCATTAGCGATATTACACTTAGGGATAGAACTCTTCCCTCCCAACTTTAGAACAGTGGTAACCCACATTCTCCTTGCGGCCAGGACATTGATAGCACAACACTGGAAAGCTGATAAGGCACCAAACGTTTCAGAGGTGTTGAAAACTGTCCAGACCAATTATGTTCATGAATCCCTCCTGGCCAGTAGAAAAGGCAACAGAGCTAAATTTGACTCTAACTGGTCTATTTGGAAGCTGTGGTATAAGGACGGGACCTGAGATTCTCTATAGTATAAACCCCTGATTGCTACTTTCAATTTGTACTGTCTAACACTACCAGCACGACTGACGGTTCAGGCCATGGACCCTTCTTCACCTTCCCCTTCCCCTTCCCCTCTTCCTTCTCTTTTACTCTCTCTTTGTTGTTTCCCTGGTTAAGACTATGTGGTAATCCGGCAGCTGTGTTGTAGTTTGCTTACTGCTCAATATATGATTGTGTTTTATTTTTATTTTTTTTATTTTTCTTAAAGTACTGATTACTTTTCTCTACGAAATTTGCCACTTGTACTGTGGCGTTCGCCTACCTGCCTTGACCATGTGTTATTTTCTTGTGAAATCTTTTCAATAAAAACTATTTGGAAAAAAAAAGAAAATAGTGAATAGATACGTTAGACAAGGCTGTCTGATAACTGTTTTTTCACCCTCATAATTCCAAGATAGTGAGGCCTCTGCAAGGGCCTGTCCTGCTCACCTGCACACTGCAGAGGTGAGCAATGCATTCCAGTTTTTGTTATAGCCCACAAAAATAACCAGATTTTGATTTATCATACTTGGGCACAAGCCTTTGTCACATGGACTGCTGGGTTTTGGGGCAGTGCCGGATAGTGCTTTATTTTTTTTGGTGGCCGGTTGATCCGAGCATCCCCCTGTCGCTGGCTCGTCCACCTACAAGCCCCGCACTTTCCTCATCTAGGTAGGCAGCTTTGGCTTCTTCCTGCATCTCCTCGGTGGCTTCCCCTGCATTTAATCCTCTGCAGCGGCTTCCTCCTTGGTGGCCAATACGAACACTTCTCCTCTCAATCAATCGGGTCTTAAGACCCGCTTCCTAATTGGCTGGGAAGAGAATCAGGAAGACAATAACGAATATTTACTATGGTCACCAGCACAACTGGGTCGGTTCAGAGCACAGTGCTCTGCACCTCGAGCCCACCCTTTTTTTAAGCCAAAAAAAATCCCCCATGGAAATCCATGCGTCCGGATACCTGCATGATGTAGATTAGGCAAGGCGCATGGATTAGGGGGGCAGTTCAAGAAAATAAGATCCAGGATACTGCTGGTGTTTCCTTTTAGAAATATTCAAGATCCATATACCCAAGGCGTGGATTGACCCTTGGGGGTCTTCAGTTGAAGTGACCAGGCATTGCACCTAGAGGTGGGGGTCTGTTAAATATTCACTCTACAATCGCTATGTGACACACTTTGGAGTGAATTTTAATGCACAGAAGTAATTGCAGCTTAATCTTTTCTTTTTAATCATATGGACTTTATCAGGAAAAGATCCGATGTTCGAGTCGAACACAAGTTAGATTCGAACTTCGGGTGTTCGGTCGTTTGGCAGATATTGAACATTGTGGGGCGTTCACAGCAAATTTGAGCGCCGCAGAATGCCTCATAATGCACTTCGAGGTCACAGTGTATTAAAGTTTGATGACTGTCCAAAGCATGCACCTTACCTGCATGCTTTGGCCACTCACATGTGTTCTGCTGCGAGAGCCACGATTGGCCAAAGTCCACGCCCCACACTATATAAGACTGCTTACACAGCGGCCGTATGTAGTGTGTTGGAGCAGCAGAGCTAGATTATAGAGATTGTGGGAGATTAGCTTGTGAGGGTCACCTTTTCTGGAAATTAAGGTCAGCGATCAGGCAGTTTCTTTAAAATCGGCCAGGTTGCCAGCTTTATTTAGAAGAGGTTTTCAAAGTCAAAAAAACAAACAAGAACAGTAAAGTTGGCGCTAAACTAAACAGTAGACTCCTCTTTATACAATGTGGGGCTGGTCCTCATCACCCACAAAACATGTGGTAAAGCAAACCTTTTTAAATCCAAACAGAGCTCTTCTCTCTCAGATTCCCTCCTGAGTCTCAAGCCAGAGCACTGCTGTGCTCTGTTCCTTGTCATTTAAAGTCCACCTGAGCGTGGACTCAAGTGGACCACAACACCCGGACCAGAACCCAGCCTGCCACAGAGGCTGGAAAAAACTTGGGCCGCATTCCGGTTCAGTCTCTTACAATAAAACAAATGCAAGGTAAAATATACTGAGTATCCATGACCCCACCTCGCATACCATCACAATATATATATATATATATATATATATATATATATGCATTGGGTAATGTTTTGTTTATTGTGTTTATATTAGGTAGATTCGAGTTCAATTATTACACCATTATTTATAGATTTTATTTTACTGTTAGTGTGAGCTCACTATTGAATGGTTGCAGCTGTTTCTCAAACACACATATTTTTGTCTACATAGTTAGAGCCGGTTGACATTGAGGAGACTCGTCAGGCGACTCGGCCACCTGACAAGTCGCGTCCCATTCTATTCAAAAGAATCGTTCTAATAGGAGCGACTCATACCGCTCCGACTTAGAAAAAGATTCTTGTACGACTTTGGTGGGGGGGACTCGGGGCGACTTGCATTGACTTCTATACAGAAGTCATTTTGCAAGTCGCCTCTGAAGTCGTCTTCAGGACGCCTTGCCGAGTCGCCCCTGAAGTCATGCTGCCCCATTGTGAACCGGCTCTAAGTCTTTTCTTTACATAGCAGCACACAAGTATTTTATACACATTTACTACAAGTGCACTTGGAAGTGCAGTAGCGGTATACCCAAAGGAAATATGCAAAGTAATAAAAAAACAGCATTTTAGCTTGCACATGATTGGATGATAAAATCAGCAGAGCTTCCCCTCATTTCAGATCTACCCCTCAGATTTACAGCGACTGCATTTCCAAGTGTACTTTCAGTTGTAGTTTTTACTCGTAGTGCAAAGTGGATTTAACTTTAGTAAAGAACCCCCATAGTTATAGTTATACAGAGTCAGAAATAATTTTTAGGACATCCTGTACATCATGTAAGCATTTGGTAAAACTAAATACAAATTGGTGTATATTATTTGGTCTTCATGAAAGTTATAGAGTCCAGAAGCTATGGTGCCAATATCTGAAAATGTATCACACCTGAAGTACTGATGGCCTATCTCATTTCTTGAGACCCTAACATGCCAGAAAAGTACAAATACCTCCCAGATGGAAGGAAGACGTTCCAAGGTATTTAGAAAAAGGAACGGTGAGGTTTTTGAAGTTGTCATTTTTTCCCACGATTCTTTGTGAAAATCAAGATTTTTTTTCTTAATTTTTTTTTTTCACCCACAAAATTGTCATATTAGCAGGTTATTTCTCACACACAGCATATGCATTCCACAAATGACACCCCATAATACATTCTGCTATTACTCCCGAGTATGGCCATACCACATGTGTGAGGCTTTTCCACAGCGTGGCCACATACAGAGGCCCAACATGCAGGGAGCACCTTTTGGCGTTCTGGAGCACCCAGGCCAATTCTGACATTTCTCTTCTACATGTAAAAATCATAATTTATTTGCTAGAAAATTACATAGAACCCCAAAATGTTATATATGTTTTTTTTTTTAGCAAAGACCCTAGAGAAAACAATGGTGGTCATTGCAACTTTTTATCTCGCACAGTATTTGTGCAGCAAATTTTCAAACGTGTTTAAAAAAAAAAAAAAAAACAGTTTTGTGCTTTAAAAAAACAAAACAGTAAAGTTAGCTTAATGTTTTTGCATAATGTAAAATATGAAGTTACGCTGAGTAATTAGATACCTAACATGTCAACCTTCAAAATTGCACACGCTCGTAGAATGGCGCCAAACTTTGCTACTTAAAAATTACCATAGGCAATGCTTTAAATATTTTTACTGGTTACATGTTTTTAGTTGGAGAAGAGGTCTAGGGCCAAAATTATTGCTCTAACTCTATCGTTCGCAGCGATACCTCACATGTGTGGTTTTAAATAAAAACTATAAAACGTTCCTGGCTTTGATCGTAGCAGTGAGTCGTTAGAAGCACAGGAGGGGTGTGACGTCCCCTCTCGCCTCCCATAAGAATGATCAAGTGGTGGAAATTCTTATGGTGTAAGGAATTTCCGGCTGAAAAAGCTGATATCTGAATGATGGCTGTAGCTGCATCCATCATTCAGATATCCCGTACAATGTCAAGGACGTCATATGACGGCCGGCAGGTGGGAAGTGGTTAAAACGCCTTTTTTGTTAACACAAAGTTGTCCATTTATACAATATTTCTAACACATAGCTTGTACATACCAAAAATGACACCCCAAAATAGATTCTCCTACTGCTCCTGAATACGGCGATACCACATGTGTGAGACTTCCACAGCCTGGCCACATACAGAGGCCGAGTACAGCTGAATATGTCTGAGCATGGCCGAGCATGGCTGAGCATGGCCGAGCATGGCCGAGCATGGCCGAGCATGGCTGGGTATTGCAGAGTATGGCTGGATATTGCAGAGTATGGCCGGGCATTGCAGAGTATGGCTGGACATCGCAGAGTATGGAGATACCACATGTGTGAGACTTCCGCAGACTGGCCACATACAGAGGCCGAGTACAGCTGAGTATGTCTGAGCATGGCCGAGCATGGCTGAGCATGGCCGAGCATGGCTGGGTATTGCAGAGTATGACTGGATATTGCAGAGTATGGCCGGGCATTGCAGAGTATGGCCGGGCATTGCAGAGTATGGCTGGGCATTGCAGGTTATTGCAGGGCATTGCAGAGTATTGCAGGGATATACACAAAACAAGTTCGCGCTCTTAAATGTCTGTAAAATATATATAAAATATATAAGCCTAATGTTGTTGGGATAAAAGAAAATAATCATATAAATATAGAGAAAAAAGAATCCATTTATTGCAGATCTACTTCTAAAAACAAGGGAGAAAACAGTCCATATAGGATAATATACAGGGCTGTAGAGTAGTAAGCAATGTGCACAAACAGTTCCACCAGCAGACACCAGCAATTCATGGGGTTAAACCTCAACGGTTCCATGCACAGGCCATCATGAGGACAAAAAACACACGCTGACAGTACCTTGATGGTAGATGGTGGTCATTAGGGGTCAGGCATTAATGGCGAGTCAGTTAGGGGTCAGGCATTAATGGCGAGTGGAATGGGGATAGATGAGGGGAGGGTTATGGCAGGTGACAAGAAAGTTCCCATGTTGCAAAAATGGAATAATACATTTAAGTGTTTGTTCACCAATGCCAGAAGTCTGCCAAGCAAAATAGGTGAGTTGGGAGTTCTGGTGCATAAAAAGAGCTATGATGTAATCGGTATTGCTGAAACTTGGCTTCGATCTTTACATGACTGATCGATTAATATTCCTGGCTATGCTCTCTTTCAGAAAGACAGGGTAATAAAGAAAAGGTGGCGGGGTCTGTCTCTATGTGAGAAGTGACCTCAAAGCGAGCGTGAAAAAGGACCTGGTTGATGGAGAGTGTGATGAGGCTGAAGCATTATGGGTGGAACTGCATACAGATGTGCGTAGTTCAAAGTTAATCATTGGAGTTTGTTATAGACCACCCAATGTTAACGAGGAGGTGGAGGCCTGGCTCCTTGCACAGATAGAAAGGGCTGCAAGGGCTGGGACGGTGACAATAATGGGGGATTTTAACTACCCAGAAATTGACTGGAGTAATGGCACTGCTGGGACAGTTAAAGGGCAACAATTTAAAAACCTATTGCAGGACAATTTTATGGTCCAGTTTATTGAGGCCCCAACTAGGAATGATGCTCTGTTGGACCTGGTAATCTCAAAGTATGCAGAGCTTACCAATGTTCAGATAAAAGAACACCTGGGTAGAAGTGACCATAACATGATTTCATTTGATGTTAGCTGTAAGCAAGAAATACATACAGGAAAGATAAAAACACTTAATTTCAAGAGAGCAAATTTTCCAAGGATGAGCACTGCTCTCCAGGACTTAGACTGGGAGAGAATATTGGCACCGATAAACACAGAACAGAAATATGAATTCTTCAAAAAGACTGTTTGTGAACTCACTGTAAAGTATATTCCCATGGGCAATAAGTTTAAAAGGCTAAAAATAAAACCTATAGTATGTGGCTCACGTTCAAAGTTAAAAAGCTATAAACAATAAGAAAAGAGCTTTTAAAAATAATTAAAAATGAAGGAACACTAGTGTTGTTTAAATGTTACAAAGAATATAATAGAATATGTAAAAAGGAAATCAAGGATGCACAAACTCAAAATGAACGACAGATTGCAAAAGATAGTAGGACAAACCACAAAAAATTCTTCAAATATATTAATAGTAAAAAGGTCCCGTCTGAGAATGTAGGCCCCTTACAAAATAATCTAGAGTGGGTGACTGGGAACAAAGAGAAGGTTAATTTATTTAATGCTTTCTACAGCTCTGTGTATACAATGAAGCATGGGAGAGCTCATGTCCATAATGGGGGTGGGAGTGACACAGCCCCAAATTAGATATGTGCGTTCCCGTTCGTAACGAATGGATTTTCATACGAATTTGTTAGTATTCGTACATTCGTATCAATTCGAACATCCGAATAGCTGAAAGACCCAAAATACGAAAATTACGGAATTACGAATAAGCAAAATAACGAACAAACGAAAATACGAAAGTACGAATGGACAATCTTACTAAAATACGAAACACCGAAAAAGCAAAAGAACAAAAATTACATCTATAACGAACGATTTGCATTCCGCATTTTAAATCCTTTGTCTGTTAGTATTTTCATTCGTATGTTCGTATTTTCATTTGTGTGTTTTTTAAATCTGTTTCTTTGTCTGTTCGTAAATTTGTGTACTTGTAAGTTGTAACGTTCTTTCGAATGGGCAGTGTAGTTAGTAAGTGATGTATCTTACTAAATATCTTAGCCAATCAACTTATCTCTTTTGTGCTGAGTCACCTTGTTGGCAAAAAGTCAGACCGTGTGTACGGGGCTTAAGGAAAGCATACCTTAATATGGATTAGCCGCGTGTTGCTATGTATTTACAAAAGTACAAAATTACGAATCCATTAAACAAAAATTATTATCTAACAAAATTACGAATTTCGAATCAACGAACATAAAGTAGACAGAATTACGAATCATTCAGTATAAGCGAAAATAAAACTGTTACGAAAATACGAACGGATCCGAATAGGAAAACTTGCGTCTTACAAAATACGAACGGGTCCGAATAGGAAAACTTGAATCTTACGAAATTACGAATCTTTACGAATCTACGGAACGAGACAAAACGGAACAAAAAAATACGAAAATTTTTGTTGTGCACATGTCTACCCCAAATCCACAATGGCTCAAAAGTGCTATGGTCCAAAAATATTTAGACAGAATAAAGGTGGATAAAGCACCTGGACCAGATGGCATCCACCCACGGATCCTAAAATAATTGAGCACTGTAATTTGTATCAAATTTTTAGGGACTCATTATTGACGGGAATAGTACCATTGGATTGGTGAAGAGCCAATGTGGTGCCCATATTTAAAAAGTGAACAAAGGCCCAGATTCACGTACATCTGCGCATTATTGGACCGGCGTAGCGCACCGCCTTTACGTTACACTTGCGCAATTTTGCCGCGTAATCACCCTATTCTCGTAGCTTTTGCGCAGGAAATTGCACATACGTAACGTTTTTCCAGAGGCGTAAGGAGGAGTAATACAAATTGGGAAGGACGTGGGCGTGTTACATTGAAATGAGCCGTGACCCCATGCAAATGAAGGGCCGGCCGGCTCGCGCATGCGCGCTTGAAGGAGACCATGGTCAGCTCCGCTGTGCGCATGCTCACAACTCGGGAGCGGCGCAATCAGTGAAATTGGAAATGGACTAGGGCAACTTTGTGAACTACGCAGACAGCATAAATAGACAGACACAAATGCACTTCCTTTGCAAAAGTACATCCCTTTGTATCCCTCCCTCTACAGCAAGGTGCTTTTGTTTGTTTGTGACGTGTCTTTGAGATATTTGGGGACTGTTTTGGCAGAGTGATTTTTGTCTTTTATGTGTTTTCTTTGTTGTTATTTTGTTTAAATTAATATTTTTTGCTGGGCATTTTTTTTTTTGCTCGTCATTTATTTAATTTTTTTGGTTCTGTTTGTGTATGATTTTGGAATGTGGGGGTGATATTCCTGCGGGAAAAGGGGTGTCACCCTCATTTATGGTGGAGAAGTGATCCCCAGGTCTGTGTGAATGTGTATATGAATGTACAGTGACATAATTGGAGCCGTGGCATGGCGTTGCAGCTCACAAGTCCTGCATGGTGGACTGGTGCCAATCCAATGTGATGACGATGTGGTGTGTGTGTGCTAGGGACCACAGTGGTGTGCATGCATGCATTCTCATTGTGCCATGATTAATGTGTGTGTTTAACGTGCAAAGATGCATAATGTGAGCTGGCATGAGATGGGGTCATGAGATGGGGTACCAGTGCATATGCAGAGTCACCTTGAAGGGAAAAGACAGGAGGATGTTAGTCATGCATGTGCCACTTGTGAGGTGTGCATCACGGGAGGGGATAGTCATGCCTGCCACCCATGTCACTCACCAACCAGCCAGCTGTCCCCATACATGTTCTGTTCGAAATCTGTGGGGATGGGGCTCTGATTGTATATGTAGCTGTCATGGGTGTCATGGGTGGTGCCATGTGTTGGGCTGCTGATGTCCTCCTGCAAGGTTGTGGTAATTCCAGGATGGCATGAGGGGTGAATCTGAAGATGCGAGACACCTCAGAATCACTCATGCCAAAGATGTCTATGCGTGTGTGATATATCAAGTGAAGAGTGAGGGGCTTGTATCAGATAAGAATATTGTATTAGATTAGATTAAATTGTAAATTTTATATAAGCAAATAAATAAAAAAAAACATCTCCCGTGCCCTCCTTAGTGCCATCCTCCGTGCCCTCCTCCTTCTTTGTTCATCTAAAGTCAGTAGTATAGCTATGTGCGACGATGCCCCTGGCATGTTGGCATACAGATTGTTGAGCAACACGTGTGACTGCTGAACTCCTCACTAACAGTGTTGCTTTATCTGACAAGTAGACTTTTTTTCTTTTTTTAGACCAGCTTTTATCAGCTCTAATTTTAGACAGGACATTTTGCTGTTGCGCACACTGCGTCGCCTGCGCTGCCCCAACGTTGTTTTGTGGATCCCCGTAAGTCCCTCATTAGCATATTTGACTAGCAAATCAATGGTGTGTCTATCGCACTTTTGCGCGGACGGATGCGCCAGTCTAACGAAATTACGCAGGACAAAAAAAAGACGATTTTTTGCGTATCTCGTTCTGGGGATGCCGCGCAACGAAACGCACGCGCACATTTAGACTTATGCACGCGCATCTCCTGTTGCGCAGGCGTAATCGCTCTGTGAATCTGGGCCAAAGTCTTTACCAAGTAACTATAGACCTGTTAGTTTAACTTCTATAGTTGGAAAGATACTGGAACGTTTAATAAAAGACCATATAGATGAGTACTTGCTGGGAAAAAAAACTATTTAAGCAGCAGACAGCATGGATTCAAGAAAGACAGAAGTTGTCGGACAAACCTGATTTCTTTTTACGAAAAGGTAAGTAAAACCTTGGACAGAGGCGTGGCTGGGTATCCCCTCCCCTCAGCCATTCCATCCCCTTTTTTCTTTTTTTCCCCAACCCCCCCCCCCCCTTTTTCTCCCTAAAAAATTCCTTTTTTTTGTGTGTGTGTTCATAATTTAGAAAATGGAAAATGGATAGGGTGATTCCAGATACAGCAAATGAGGGTGGTCCCCCGGCTCGCTGTAATATCAGCATGGCGTCCTCAGGGTTGTATGGAGGTTGCTATGAAGGATGTGATTATTATCTTGTGATTAATGATTAGTGATCATATCTAATATATTATTGTTTATACATGATTGTTATGAGAATCTGGACTCACCCATGGCATTTTGTCATGTTACAACCAAAAACTAAAATGTATTTTATTGGGATTTTATGTGATAGACCAACACGAAGTGGCACATAATTGTGAAGTGGAAGGAAAATTATAAATGGTTTTAATTTTTTTTTTTTACAAATAAATATGTGAAAAGTGTGGCGTGCATTTGTATTCAGCCCCCTTGAGTCAATACTTTGTAGAACCACCTTTCTCTGCAATTACAGCTGAAAGTCTTTTTGGGGATGTCTCTGCCAGCTTTGCACATCTAGAGAGTAACATTTTTGCCCATTCTTCTTTGCAAAATAGCTCAGGCTCTCTCAGATTGGATGCAGTCTTCTGCAGACTCAGGCAAAGTAGTGATCCCTGCTAAGGTCAGATGTACCTGCCCTAGTTCTTCTGTTGTTGAGGTTCAACCTTCTGGTGAACTGGACAGCACTGCATTAAAACTTCGTGACCTGGCGAGTCCCATAAGTGCAGTTCAAGCTGGTGTGGTGGCTAGCACAAGCAGTGTTCCACAGCCACCAAGAGTTCGAACACAGGCCCAAAGTGTCCTACCCACTGCATTTGCCAATCCTGATTGGGTGTCCACCACTTCTGCAGCATCCCTACTTCCCCTATTCACTGGCCAACCTGGAATTCAGGTAGAAATAGCAGATTTTACTTCCCCTGACTCTTATTCACCGTTTTTCATGGAAGATCTCTACAGATCTATTGTGGACCAAAGTAATTTATACGCTGGTCAATTTATTGCCGCAAATCCCCAGCTGACCCTTGCCAAAGAATTTGCCTGGAAACCTATTACAGTTCCCAACTTTCTAGGCCTATCCCTCCCCATTACTAAAAAGTGTGCGTTGAGGTCATATTGGTCCACTGACCCAATTCACCATATGCCCGTGTTCTCTGCTTCCATGACCAGGACAAGGACTTCAAGGACAATGAACTCTGTTGTCCTATGGGTTCCCCTGAAGACAATCGACTCCACAAAAAAATGGCCCCCCGTAAACCACTTTAACCAACAATTCGCAGCCTTGTTTATTCCCAATAACGCTGTCTGCGTTGATGAGTCCCTGATTAAAATTTCTGGTCGCTTGTCTTTCAACTATTATCTCCCCAGCAAGCGTGCCAGATATGGGGGTCAAGTTGTATAAGCTCTGTGACAGGGCAACAGGCTATACATATAGTTTTATGGTTTACGAGGGAAAAGACAGCAGTCAGTGGAGCCATCCAACTGCCCAGACTATATAGGGAACAGTGGTAAGATTGTTTGGGACTTGTACATAGTACAATTATTACACAAGTATGTCACTTTTTTGTTTTTTTGATTGTGGAATTGGTGCATGTGGCACTGTGCGATCTAATCATCGGGGCTTCCCCCAACGGCTTGTAGAGTCCTAACTTAGATAGGGGAGAGAGCCTGCATGAGATGTAATAAATTATTCGCAGGGAAGTGGAAGAACACATGGAATATTTTTGTTCTGTCCTCCATTCACGGAGATACAACAGTCGATTCAGCCAACAAAGTCCACTGTCAGCTGACGTCAGACTTGGCAGAGATCCCTACTATAATGTTGGAATCCACCCAGTCAGGGCCGCTGATAGGCCAGTACAACTGGCCAGCAGGGGGGCCCGGCAACCTCCACAGAGAACTAATTAATGTAAGGAAAAAAAACCTTCACAGCCCTGACTGAACATCGTTATCCAGGACCCCAACCACCCCCCCCCCCCCATTGCTTTTTACATTTCTTATTTTTATTTCAATAGCACACTACCTTCCGTGTTTCGTTCCATAGGTGGCAGCTGGAAGGGACTAATTTTTCTATTTTGGGCGCAGAAGACCATCTCTTCTCTTCCGCGCCCGCTCCTAATGCTGTCTCAAGTCCCGGCCAGCGTGTCCTTCCCCGACGCTGCCCACGCAACTCTCCTAGACCAATCACCCCTTTAATTGTTTAGATTTTTTTTTTAAAGCACTGTAACTATGATGCTAGTAGGCGGTGACAGGGGCAGTGAATATTCTTCTATTTCGGGCGCATAAGAATGTCTCTACTGTGCCCGCTCCTCATGCTGGCTCAAGTGCCTTCCCTTGCGTCGCGGATTGATTTTTCTCCCTCCGTGTGAGAGAAGGAGTGAGGCGAGCGGCAGAAGAAGAAGCAGATGGCACCTGACAGGAATAGCTGTGGACAGTCCAGGCAGCAGCAGGATCAGGGAGGAAGTGACTTCTGGCTAACACAGGTGTGTGTGTGCTTGCTTGGGGGAAGGGGGGGGGGAATCAAGATCTACTACAGGGGTGGCAACAGGGGCGGACTGACCATTGAGTCACTCGGGCACTGCCCGAGGGCCCCATTCCACTAGGGGGCCCCATCAGGGTTGCCAGGGTCAGTAAAACCAGGGACAGTATGTAAATATCTGTGTTTTTTTTTACATCTGTCCCTGATATGTCCGAAACTGACATGCTTTTGATGTGAAAATCCAGAGATTTTAGTTGCCCCACCTCTGCACTGCCTCCTGGCGTGGTGGCTCTCTGTAAGCCTGGGGGCCCCATAATCTTCTAGTGCCCGGGGGCCCAATGAGTTGTCAGTCCGCCCCTGACTAGAAGTATGTAATGTACAATATAGTGTATATAGTGCAGGAGTCTGTAAGTCAGAATGCAGAGGACTGGGGTGTATGGAGTATGTAACGCATGGTAAAATTTGGGAGTACACAACAAAAAGTGTGCAGGAGTGAGGGTAATGTAATACACAGTGTATGGGGCAGGAGAGTACAAAATGTTTCCCTAAAGCAATACTCTTCCCCACTTTACCCTTTCAACAAAAATCTTATGGGGATTTACATTGTTTACGCTAACGTCGAAAACACCGTCATAATTCGGAGCATACGCACTGGGATTTTTCTATGGTCGACGCATGCGCAGTACGTTCGGCACATGGACGCGCCTAAATTAAATAGGAGACGCCCCCTACCTGCCGAATTTGAATTAGGCTGGTCAATTTACGCTACGCCGACACAACTTTACACGCAAGTGCTTTGTGAATACAGCACTTGCGAGTAAAGTTGCGGCGGCGTAACGTAAATGAGATAGGTTACGCCGCCTTAAAGAACCGCTCGCCATCCTGAATCTGACCCTTAGTCTTTACTCAATTAAAGGGTTATTAACCACTTCAGTACCTTGGGTGTTTTTCAGATTTGGTGTTTACAAGACTAAAACAGTTTTTTTTGCTAGAAAATTACTTAAACCCCCCAAACATTATATATATATATTTTTTTGTCTAACACCCTAGTGAATAAAATGGCGATCATTGCAATACTTTTTGTCACACCATATTTGCACAGCAGTCCTACAAGCGCACTTTTTTGGGAAAAAATTCACTTGTTTGAATTAAAAAATAAGACAGCAATAAATTTGGCCCAATTTTTTTATTTATTGTGAAAGATAATGTTACGCTGAGTAAAATGATACCCAACATGTCACGCTTACAAATTGTGCCCGCTCGTGGCATGGCGTCAAACTTTTACCCTTAAAAATCTCGAAAGGCAATGTTTAAAAAATTCTACAGGTTGCATTTTTTGAGATACAGAGAAGGTCTAGGGCTAGAATTATTGCTCTCGCTCCAACGATCGCGGAGAGATCTCACTTGTGTGGTTTGAACATCGTTTTCATATGCAGGCACTACTCACGTATGCGTTCGCTTCTGCGCGCGAGCTCGTCGGGACGGGGCACTTTAAAAAAAAAATGTTTTTCTTATTTATTTTTATATATTTTTTACACTGGAAAAAAAAAATTATCACTTTTATTCCTATTACAAGGAATGTAAACATCCCTTGTAATAGAAAAAAGCATGACAGGTCTTCTTACATATGAGATCTGGGGTCAAAAAGATCTCAGATCTCATATTTAGACTAAAATGCAAAAAAAAAAAAAAATTTGGAAACTGTAATTTTTTTTTTTACATTACAACTCCTTTAACTTTATGCCAACACTTGGCTACACAGGTGCACTTGGGTACACTTCATGCCACTGATAGGTGGCACTGATAGACTGCACTGAGGTGCACTGATAGACAGCACTGATGGGCATCTCTGATGGCACCAGGGAGCGTGCATGAGCGGCATGTTCTGAAGGACGTCATATGATGTCCAGCCAGAACGGGAAAGCCAAGTTTAAAGTATATGTAAATGCTAACAATCAACGTCTCTTTTTGCTCCTTTTTGGCTTGCACAACTGCCCTGGAACTTATTTAAAGAATTTTCAGAAATGTTAAAGCCATGGGGGAAAAATTAACTTTTCCTTGTTTTTTTTCCTGATATTTTTTCCCTGTTTTTTTTCTGAATAGAAATTCTTAGAAAATATTCAGTGTTGAGAAGTTTTACAAATCAAAAGGGAAGGGGAATTGCAGTGTATATAAAAGTATGATGCTTGAAATATAAGTACAGCTTATTCAGTAAATAAACTACTTAATTGCTTTTTTTATGTAGCGGACTGCTCCTGTTGGGCAGGCGCTGCTTTAACCACTTGACCACTGGGCACTTAAACACCCTTAATAACCAGACCAATGTTCTGCTTTCAGTGCTCTCACATTTTGAATGACAATAAGTACACTTGAAGTACACTTACCAGCAGACATACTCTGAGTAGTCAGTCAGTGTCAGTTATTGAGAGAGTAAGGACGCTCTCCAATGAGTCTCTCTCTCAGGGATAGCTCAGCCAGGCAGGGTCCTCCCACTGTGCGGCTCCAGGCCTCGCAGGCAAGCAGGGCTTCCACCTCCCTGTCTCCCTGTCTTGGCTGCCACTACTTACAATTTACCTCTCCCTGGGTACCTCCGGTTCAGTGATCCAGCCCTCCCCTGGATTCTCTTCACTCCAGGTAAGAGCCTCGCTGGGACCACTGACGGCCGTCCTTTTGAGGACAGCCGCCACAAACATCCATGCCCCACGGCTCTCCCCTGCTCCCCTGCTCCTTCTTCCCTTCCACGGTTCCTCCCCCGGGTGCTTTTTCCCGAGAACCGCGCCAGCCTGTGGGGAATCGCGGGCGCCGCAATCTAGGAAAGACCGCGGCTTCACTTGCGGCCTACCGCCGCGCCGATCCCCACACGCTGCTACAGGCCAGAAATCCCCCACCTCACCCCAGAAGCATCTCCACATCACCATCACTGCTCGGGCGTCCTTTGCGCCATGCAGCCTTACTAGCCTTCGATCGTGGCAGCAGCGGCAGCCGCGACTCAGGAAAGGCCGCGGCTTCATCCGCGGCCTAGCGGCGTGCCGCTCCCCACCTCCAACTATTGGTACTTTTCCCCAATCGGGCCAGGAAGCCCCCCCCCACACCCTTGCAGAGTCCCCTCGCCCCCGATCATCCTTCTCAGCCCCCCTGGCGGCACAGACAGTGATCTCCTTAGCCTGGTACCCCCCCAGCCTGGATCCTGCTGTCAGGTTGGTGGCCAGCTTGCTCCATCCAGCCCTATCTCCCCCTGCTCATACTCGTTTATAACTTGATCCAGGGCTAAAACCCGATCGCCTATTTAGGGGTCAGGAAGGAATTTTTTCCCTACCACAGCATATTGGCACAGCGTGGTCAGGGTTTTTTGCCTTCCTCTGGACCAAGCCAGGATCTCAGGATTCGGTTATCCTTGAGAATCCACCCCCCCACTCTTGCCATGGTTAATCGGCAATACTCGGCGGAGAACATTTGGGATCTGGAGCGATTTGCCGCAATTCTGTCGGCCGCTACCAAAAAGACCCTAGGAAATCTGCGACTTTTGAGGATCGAGCGACAATCGACTTCAAAAAATCGCAGGCAGTTACCACAGCCAAAGCACATATCATGTGCTTTGATTAACACTAGATCGGCAGTAAAACACCGATTAGAAATCCACGATTTCTTATTGCAACATGACTTAGACTGCCTCTTTATCACAGAGAGCTGGCTCACAGCCGACTGTAACACCATTCTTGGAGAATTGGTGCCAGAAAACTACCGTATTATAACGGAAAATAGAATAGGGCAAAGAGGAGGAGGATTGGCGGTGATTCATAAGACACGTCTTGCGATCACAAAACCAAGCCTCCAAAACCCTCTTCCATTCATGGAAACCCTTACTCTCCAACTGCAAGTAAACGGCCAGGAGACCGTCCGGATTCTACTCTGCTATAGGCCACCTGGCCCCAAGTCGCAGCTGCTCCCATCCTTGACGGATTTTGTCTCCACCTACACCCTGAATAGCAGACACCTTTTGCTGCTCGGGGACTTCAATCTCTGGGCCAACTCCCCGCAGGACCCCATTGCCGACGCCTGCATCGACCACCTAGAAGGTTTAGGGCTTCAGCAACTAGTATGTGGGCCCACACATGCTTCAGGTCATACGCTCGATCTTATTTTCAGACAAGATCTGGAAATAAAAATCTTGGAAAATGAACCATTGCCATGGACAGATCACCATGCAATTACATTCATTATTTCCGATTTCCCCCCCTTAACAAAAACATCAAATCCAGTGACAACACACTGGACTAGATGTCAGAAGAAGCTCCACTCTGAGCTTTTCAAAGCCACATTAGGGGAAAAAATAAATACAATTCAGCCGCACCAAACAGCGGAAGAAACATTGGTGGCCATAAACACAGCACTATTGCAGTCAGCTGACTTGATAGCGCCTAAACGAAAGACCCAGATCAGGAAAAATAACTCCGGCTAGTTCAACAACCAGCTGGCGTTACTGAAGCAAGAGCGCAGAAGGGCAGAGGCAGCCTGGAAAAGAAACTCTTCAGATGAGAACCTCTCGATCTACAAGGTAATAACTAGAAAATACTACAAACAAATCTTTGAAGCCAAGAAGAATTATTTTTCTGAGGCTATCAACGGTGCCCTAAATCGCCCCCGCGAACTCTTCAAGCTGGTCACCCAGACCATGAATCCAGGATGTCTTGTGGCCCCCAACTTGGATTCACAAGAATTTTGCGATGAGTTAGCGGATTGCTTCATTACCAAAATTGAGGCAATCCGGGAAGGCATTCAGCAAAACAATCGCTCTTCCAGCCCCCCCCCGGAGTCGATTACACTGCACCGGCAGTAAGTCACCACAGTTAGGTGAGTTCACGCTGGAACCCATCTCCATTCAGACCACTAAAAATATCATCGGCACTCTGCGCAACAGCACTGCGCCAAATGATATTATCCCCACCAAACTGCTGAAGGAATGCGCCGACATCTTGGCACCTCCTGTCACGCAGCTTGTCAACCAATCCTTCAAGGAGGGCATAATGCCCTCCCAGTTGAAGGAGGGCTTCATTCAACCCATCCTGAAGAAAGCCACCCTGGATCCTAAGGATCCACTCAACTGGCGCCCCATAACAGGCCTAAATGTTCTCTCCAAGGTAATGGAGAAAGCAGTGGTACAGCAGCTGCAACAGCATCTAGACACCCACAACTTACTCGACCCATTTCAATCAGGATTCCGTCCCGGACACGGGACGGAAACTGCATTGCTTAAGATATGGGACGACGTTCTCGAGGCCGCAGACGAAGGAGAATCTTCTCTTCTGGTTCTGCTGGACCTAAGCGCAGCCTTTGATACAGTAGATCACAAGCTGTTGCTGACTCGGCTGGCTAAAGTAGCTAAAGTCGCAGAACGCGATCTATCCTGGTTCTCCTCTTTTTTGGAAAACAGATCGCAAATAGTGAAGCTAGGACCCTTCACTTCTGAACAACGCACATTATCGTGCGGGGTCCCTCAAGGATCTCCCCTGTCGCCGATGTTATTCAACATCTATGTGCGTCCTCTTTTCGAAATTATCAGCAGCCAAAAACTGCTATATCACTCCTATGCAGATGACACGCAACTGTACTTCCGCATTTGCAATAAAAAGGATCACCACCTCAATCTAGAGACATGCCTCTCTTTGATAGAGGACTGGATGACAAAGAGTTATCTCAAACTCAACGGAGCAAAAACAGAACTTCTTCTGTTTCACGCCAAGCGTAGGAATCTATCGACACCAACTTGGATCCCGCCGCCCATTCTGGGCAAAATTATCACCCCTAGCGCCAAAGTCAAAAGTCTTGGGGTCATCTTTGACTCCGACATGACAATGAACGCACAAATAGGGTCAGTAGTCAGCGGATCTCACCATCTGCTGCGCCTACTACGCAGACTCACGCCTTTTATTCCCAAGAAAGACATAGCGGTCGTGGTGGGAGCGATTGTAAATTCCAGACTGGACTATGCAAATGCCCTTTACCTCGGACTCCCCAAGTACCAGATCGCTCGTCTTCAAGTCGTTCAAAATACGGCCGCCAGACTTGTGACTGGGAAAAAACCCTGGGAATCAATCTCACCTTCACTGAGATCCCTTCACTGGCTTCCAGTTAGAGACAGAATCTCCTTTAAAGCTCTCTGTCTAATGCATAGATGTATCCAGGGGAATGCTCCCCATTATCTATGCGAAAAATTACAAGTTCACAATCCCAATCGTATTCTACGATCCACCAATCAAAATCGGCTTCAGATACCAAAAGCCAGATTCAAGTCCAAAGGAGACAGGAGATTCGCTGTCCAAGGTCCCAGACTATGGAACGCCTTACCAGCCAGCATTCGGCTGGAGGAGAACTATCTGGTCTTCAGGAGAAAGATTAAGACGCATCTCTTTTGATCTCAAAGGAGACAGAAACATCAAGCGCCCAGAGGCAATTTACTTCGCATGTGCTGCGCTATATAAGTTTTCATTCATTCATTCATTCAATAAAACTCAGTCATACAACACTGTAACCAAATGAAATGTTTGCCCTTTTTTTCCCACAAATAGAGCTTTCTTTTGGTGGTATTTGATCACCTCTGCGGTTTTAATATTTTTCGCTATAAATGAAGAACAACGAAAATTTTGTAAAAAAATGAATTTTTCTTCATTTCTATTATAAAATGTTGCAAAAAAGTAATTTTTCTTTATAAATTTGGCCTAAAATGTATACTGCTACATATCTTTGGTAAACAAAAAAAATGGATATTATTTAGTCTGGGTGAAAGTTATAGGGTCTACAAGCTATGGTACCAATTACAGAAAATTGATCAATTTGATTATACCTGATGTACTGACAGCCTCTCTCATTTCTTGAGACCCTAACATGCCAGAAAGTACAAATACCCCCCAAATGACCCATTTTTAGAAAGAAGACATTCCAATGTATTTAGAAAGAGGCATTGTAAGTTTTTTTGAAGTTGTAATTTTTTCCCACAATTTTTGCAAAATCAAGATTTTTTTTTCACAACATTTTCATATTAGCAGGTTATTTCTCACACACAGCATATGCATACCACAAATTAAACCCCAAAACACATTTTGCTATTCCTCGCGAGTATGGCGATACCACATGTGTGAGACTTTTACACAGCGTGGCCACATACAGAGGCCAACATGCAGGGAGCACCATCAGGCGTTCTGGAACACCCAAGCCAATTCTGACATGGCTCTCCTACATGTAAAAATCATAATTTATTTGCCAGAAAATTACATAGAACCCCAAAACATTATATATGCTTTTTTTATCAAAGACCCTAGAGAATACAATGGTGGTCATTGCAACTTTTTATCACGCATGGTATTTGCACAGCAATTTTTCGAACACATTTTTTTTGGAAACAAAACAGTTTTGTGCTTTTTAAAAAAGAAAAACAATAAAGTTAGCCCCATGTTTTTACATAATATGAAAGATGAAGTTACGCCGTGTAAACAGATACCCAACATGTCACCCTTCGACGAGAACTGTTTGCTGGAAGCAGGAGTGTTTCCTAATTGAGTTTATGCACCTGAACCTACCTGTTTACCCTTCCACCCCTCCACCAATTTCTTCTTTTCTAACCAAGTTCTGCAAATAAATATAAGAAAAGGAAGTGTAAAGTGTGGACATTGAACTTTTTCGACTCTCTTCTACTACCTTGGACAGCGAGAAAATAGAGGTAACATGCCGCCCGAAATATTCAGCAGCTCCTCCGGGGGTAGTGCTACATTAAAATTTTATTTTTTATTATAAATGGAATAATAAGGACTGTACGTGTTAAAGGAGTAGTAAAGGAAAACATTTTTTTTAATGAAATGACTGTTTACAGGGTATAGAGACATAATAGTTAACTGATTCCTTTTAAAAATGATTAAAACTAGATAAAAATCAATCATATAATGTGCCTGCAGTTTAGTTTCGTTTTTAGACTAGTTTCAGTTTGTCCTGTGTGTACAGAGACACACAGAACAAAAACAAACAAACACAGGGCAGTGTTTGTTTTTAAAATGAATCTGATTGGTTCTGAGGAGTTTTAGACACAT
Source organism: Rana kukunoris (assembly GCA_029574335.1). Lineage (NCBI taxonomy): Eukaryota > Metazoa > Chordata > Amphibia > Anura > Ranidae > Rana > Rana kukunoris. Next base: position 170,736,637 of record CM056057.1, read on the forward strand.
GGTAATCACATCTTCTTGATCATGGACCACAATGAAAAGCTACCATGAGTTTTTTCATAAGGAGCCAGACAAGCAGGAAGTGAGGAGTTCAGCAAGGGATTACAGCAACTTCTAAGCAAAAACGGACATGGAGGACATGAAAGCAGGACTGCTATAAGGTAAAGCAAGCTATTTAGCATTAAAAAACCTTTACTGATCCTTTAAGAAAATAGCTATATATGAGAACAGGTAAGGTAACCATCCCACTTTCCCTCATAATATTGTAAACGTTTCCTGCCAATATGCATATTCAGTTCATTACAATGCTGATCCAGAAGCATATATTGCTCTTGCAAGAGCTTGATCAATGTTCTCCTGATTTGCAGGTATAATTTTATCTATAAATTAAGGGATTGTGAGGCAGTGGTGTGCAACACTTCCTTACCCAAAGATGGTGCTGGTGAAGAAACCATTTGTGATGATCCAGAAGTAGCAGAAAGAGTGTTTCTGGAATATAAACTCTGTAGGTAAAAGCTACTTGCACTTTCAATTATAGTCCTCATCATTTCATTCCATAAAGTATTTTTTTATGTCTTCAGGGCACATCTGGCATGCAAGGATGTGTTTTTTTCATCCTTGTAGCATCTGGAAAAGAATATCTTTTCTCACAATATTTACAAATTGCAGCTCTGCCTTCAGCATAAATGTCACTGTGAAAAAGTTTCCAAACGGTAGATGTTAGTTTACCATTTTACAGAGAAGAGGAAAAGAAAAAAACTATTTACTGATCAAATTGTTGATAAACATTATGTTGTATTGGTGAAGACTATTGAAAGGATTAATTTAAAGGTTAAAAAGGTATACTAATTTGTCACACAAATGTACCTTCTTACCTTTCAAGGCTTGAGAGGATAGAAACTATAATCTACTATATCCGACAATTACCTAAATGTAGGAGGTACACAATGGAGCCCACTAGCAAACTAAACTGGAGCCTTTCCCCTGCAGTGCCCGCTAGTGACAGATCTCTCTTGCATATTTCTCTTTTTTTGAGAACTGTATTGAGAAGTAAAGTGATACTTTAACTGGAATTCCAGGATTTGCATGTCTTCAGCTGAGAGAACTTGCAATAATTTAAGACATTACATAAAGTCTTGAAAATCTTTCAACAAGGTGTTAATGTTATATACGTAATTTGAATATCATGTCATAGAATGTCAAGAACATATTCCACAATTCTTTTTTTTTTTTTTTTTCAGATTTCCAGGACCCCCCCTTCCTGACCTCCAGGCTGCATACTCGGATAAGGGTCTGGTATAGATTTTGGAGGGACCCCACGCCAATTTTTGTTTTACTTTTTCTATATCTACATTGCCGGTAGCCAGCAATACATTATAGCCACGAGTAAGTTTAAATTACAATTTTTCCTTTAGAAATGTTATTATTGCTGCAGCACTTTTCTACACATGCATTTTTATAGCACTGATCACTGTATAAATGTCACTGGTCCGAAAAAAGGGTCAAAAGTGTGTGATCTGTCGCAGTCCTTCTTAAAATCCCTGATCACTGCCATTACTAGTAAAAAATTTAAAAATAAAATGCCATTAATCTATCCCCTATTTTATAGATGCTATAACTTTTGCACAAACAAATAAATATACACTTAGTTTTACCAAAAATATGTAGTCGAATACATATTGGCCTAAACTAATGAAGGCCTTTTTTTTTTTTACATTTGGGGGGGAGGGTGGGGGATATTTTTTATAGCAAAATATATATATATTTTTTTCAAAATTGTCACAATTTTTTTGTTTATAGCGCACAAAAAAAACCCCACAGAGGTGATCAAATACCAACAAAATAAAGTCAATTCTTTTTGGGTACAGTGTTGCATGACTGTCATTAAGGGGGTAAATCGTTCCTGGGGCTTAAGTGGGTAAAGGAATGTTTCATTTTCATTATAGAAATTGCTAATCTTGACAAAATTGAATGTAAATATGGTGGAATTTAATGTCATTTATTTATATATATTTCCGGAGCGCAGCACCACCTATTGTTTTTTTCTATATTTGTTTTTTGGGGAGCATTTAACCCATACGGTGCCTGCTGCACCCGATATTCACATGTGCAATTATTTAGGTAGCGCGGGAATATCCACTATCACGCTTATTTCCTTTTCATTGTTTCACTTTAACCACTTGCTTACTGGGCACATATACCCCCCTCCTGCCCAGGTGAAATTTCAGCTTCCGGCACTGCGTCGCTTTAACTGACAATTGCACGGTCGTGCGACATGGCTCCCAAACAAAATTGACGGCCTTTTTTCCCCACAAGTAGAGCTTTCTTTTGGTGGTATTTGATCGCCTGTGCGGTTTTTATTTTTTGCGCTATAAACAAAAAAGAGCGACAATTTTGAAAAAAAATACAATATTTTTTATTGTTGCTATAATAAATATCCCAATTTAAAAAAATAAAATAAGATTTTTCTCAGTTTAGGGCTATACATATATTACATATTTTTGGCAAAAAAAATCGCAATAAGCGACTGGTTTGCGCAAAAGTTATAGCGCTTACAAAATAGGGGACAGAATTATTATTAATTTTCTGTTTACTAGAAATGGCGGCGATCTGCGATTTTTATTGGTACTGCGACGTTATGGCAGACACATCGCACACTTTTGACACATTTTTGGCGCCATTCACATTTATACTGCGATCCGTGCTATAAATATGCACTAATTACTGTATAAATGTGACTGGCATTGAAGGGGTTAACACTAGGGGTTGAGGAAGGGGTTAAATGTGTATCCTAGGTGTGTTCTAACTGTGGGGGGAGGGGGGGTGACTGGGGGAGGTGACCGATCTGTGTCCCTATGTACAAGGAACACAGATCGGTCTCCTCCTCTCCAGAGACAGGATGCTGTCTCTGTGTAAAACGGCAATGAGAGGTGATCTGATATGTTTACATATGAGATCATCTCTCATTCGTCGCACAGATCGCATCGCAAACGGCCACTCTGATTGGCCGTTCGCCGCGATCTGTGATTGGCTGTGTCCAAGGGACACGGCCAACACAGGGCTTCCCCACAGCATGCTCTGGAGCGTGCGCTGGGAACGCCCAGAGGGGCGGCCGTCAAAAGACGGCGGGTTGGATATTCAGACCCGCGCTGTAGCTGTCATTCGGCTATAGCGCGGGTCTGAAGTGGTTAAGCATCATTAAATCTCTGCTCCAAAAGATTTTTTTTTATTTTAAAAAAAGCATTGATTCATGGCCCCCAGAGCAGTACGCAGGTCCCCATACACTTTTTATGGCCAATAATTTGCATACAAGTCTTCGATGAGGACTTTTTATGTTGCAGTTTCGAGCCCCATTGACTTCAACAATTCCTGCATATGTCGATGTGACAGGCATGTTTGCCGGCAATAGTGCGCTTACCATTTGCAAATCCACCCAGTTGAAGTCTTAATTGACTTTAATTGGTCGCTAGTAAATGTAGAGTGCCCATACTTGCCAGGAATCTTAGTAAATTACCCCCTTATTGTGTTATCTCAAGGAGTCCAATTACTCCTCTCGTTCTCATCTTGGAATACAGAAAAATTTGACTCTTTGTTGAGATGTGGAAAGTAGGAGGCAGAAAACACAGGCATATGTGCATACAGTGCATTGGAAAAATAAATATAAATATAAATATAAATGTCACTTAAATGGGCATTCTGTATAAATGTCTATAGCCACAGCACACACTGCTTAGTAGATGGTCAGCCAGAAGACAGTAAGGGTATTGTCAGCAGTGTTACCAACTTCCTGAAGTGAAATTTACTGGCAGGTTGACAACATTTACAAACGCCACCAATTTTTTTACTGACAAAAATTATGACATTTACTGACAGAGCCGCATTTTATAGTGCCACTGCAAAAAGTACCTAACATTACAGTTTTCAGTGCTAAACAGTACAACATATTTCTCTATTTACATGAAGGTCAGGTTAATCAAATCCGGCCAGCACAGAGTTCCCCCTTTCATTAGAGTCTGCAGGATTCCCCCTTACAGTGAAAGGGAACTCTTATGTAAAGGGGAAAGCTGCAGATAATGATCTTGATTAGGGAACTCTAATGTAAGGGGGGACTCTGGTGACCAAAGTCCACTGCTTTCCCTTTACATCAGAGTTCCTATTTACATCAGGGTCTGCAGCATTGCCCTTGCACTGTAAGGGGGAATCCTGCAGGTTCTGATGTAAAGGGGAACGCCAGGAACTCTGATGTGGGGGACACTCTGGTCACCAGAGACCGCCATCTGCAGAGTGAATACACTAAGGTAAGGGGGTAATCCAGGGGGTAACGTTTATATCAGTGCCTCCTTACATGATTGTATTCACTCCCCCTTACATCAGTAAACCCCCCTACCCTCAGACAGGCCTGGTGGTGCTGTCACTGACCTATTTTCAGGTGCACTGTGCAGGGCTCAGTCAGACGGCTCCAGCTTGGCGGCTCTGGTTTTATCCTATAGTCATCTCTCCACAGTCCACACACATCTGACTTCTCCCGTAATACCCATCCTGGTCACGCTCTCACTCTTGATTCCTCTCCAAACTCCCCCTCAGAGACTGTAGACATGATTAAAGACAAGAGAAGGTCAGATATTGCAGACATGATAAAAGAGATGGTTAGAGGCTATGGACATGATACAGGTAGTAGACAGAGGCTGCGGACATGACAGATGCTGCGGACATGATAGAGGAGGTGGACAGAGGCTGTGGAAATGATACAGGAGGTAGACTTAGGCTGCAGATATAATACAGGAGTTGGACAGAGGTTGGGGACATGATACAGGAGGTGGACAGAGGTTGGGGACATGATACAGGAGGTGGACCGTGGACAGAGGCTGCGGGCATGATACAGGAGGTAAAAAAAATGTATTATAAAAACTTCCATGCTTAGGTATGAGCTTGGCTGCTGCCTCCTCTAAGGCCGCGTACACACGATCGAACATGTCTACTGAAACTGGTCTGCAGACCAGTTTCAGCGGACATATCCGATCGTGTGTACGGCCTAGTGGACAGGTTTCCAGCGGACAACATTTTTAAAACATGCTTTAAAACTTGTCCGCTGGAAACCTGTCCATCGGACATGTCCGCTGGTTAGTACGCCTAACCAGCGGACCGAAATCCTCCGCATGCGTCGAATAGATTCGTCGCATGCGTGGAAGCATTTTACTTCCTTGTTTGCGGACTTCGCGGCGACAACGTCACCGCCACGTCACTGCGTTCTCTGTCCGCGGGGATTTTGGTTTGATCGTGTGTACACACCATCAGACCAAAAGATCCCTGGAGACATGTCCGATGAAAACAGTTTACTCGATGAAAAGCATACACACAACCGTTTTCCTCGGCAAAAAAGCTCTCCTACCAAGTTTCTTGATGGATTCTGCCGAGGAAAACAGTCGCGTGTACGCGGCCTCACACTCAAAACATGAATCTGCAAACAGCAAGACAAACAATACATAGAACAAGCCTGTATACAAGTGCTAGGAAATGTTCTGATATTTACCAGTGGTGTTATATACCCCTGTAGGGGTTGGATCCTTTCTACTTCATCCCTGTTTAAGACTTAAACTAGTATACACCTATCTCTCATAGACTTGCATTGGGCCATCCTGATTGGTGGAACTATCTTACCACTTTCCTCCCTCCGGTTGTATCTCACCCAGAATTGGACAATTTCTCCCTCCCCTTGATTTAGCATTACCCCCTTCATGACTGCGGCATTTTTTGCTATTCAGTACTGTGCTATTTTAACTGGCAATTGTGCGGTCAGGCAACACTGTATGCAAATTACATTTTTATAATTTCTTTTATATTTTCTTTCACACCAATAGAGCTTTCTTTTGATGCCATTTGATCGGCACTGTTTATTTTTTTATTTTTTTACAATATAAATGAAAAACAATATTTTCTATTTTCTGTTAAAATCAAATGTCTTCATAAATTTCGACCAAAATGTATTCTGCTACGTGTCTTTAGTAGAAAAAAAATAAAATATTGCATAGCATCTGCAAAAGGGCTCTTCATGAGATAAATATGGACATATTGATGAATATTGATTAAATTTTACTAGATAATTATGCATTTTGTATTAATTACATAATCCTTCTTCAGGTACAAGGCCACAGAGATTATGGGGAATAGTCTAATCAGTTCATAACCCATAGTAAAGGAACAAGTCTGCCAGAACAGATGTGAAGACACAGCTGAAGACCTCTCTTAGACCTGGTTCACACTTTTTAACATCTCTTAATGCCGCGTACACACGATCATTTTTCGTTTTTTCCAACTTCATCATTAAAAAGAACGTTGCCCACACACGATCGTTCAAAAAAAATGCTCTAGCAAAGCGCAGTGACGTACAACATGTACAATGGCACTATAAAGGGGAAGTTCCATTCAAACGGCGCCACTCTTTGGGCTGCTTTTGCTGATTCTGTGTTAGTAAAAGACGATTTGCGCTTTTCTGTCTGTTACAAAGTGATGATTGTGCTTACTCCATTATGAAAGGTAGTTTTACCAAAACGAGCACTCCTGTCCCATAACTTGCTTCTCAGCATGCGCAGGTTTTTAACATCGTCCACACATTTTACAACCCGAAAAATTACATTGTTTAAAACTTTGTTAAAAAATGCAGCATGTTTTTTTTTTTAATTATCGTTTGTACAAGGCATAATAACACTTAAAAAATGCTCCTATAGCGTAAGTATGGGCTTTAGGCTCAATTTATTGAGCTTTAGTATGGGCGTTAGACTGGCGTTTTATAAGCTTTATTGACGAGTTAAAAATGCTCCTCAAATGCCCTGTATGCAGTTTTGAAGTGTTTGATAAGCGTTAAGGCGTGTTAAAACTGCTTCTATTCCATTACAGGAAATAAACTAATCTTAACGCCGTGCAACTGCACCGCAACTGCCTGCCAAAGCGTTTATGAAGCATTACCATAGACTTGAATGGGAGGCGTTGAAAGGCTTCAAATGCCTCCTGACTCGACATGATGCTTCAAAGTTTTAATAGTGTGAACAGCACTGTGTGCTGTACATTGTATTTATTAAATAGGCATTTGAAGTGCATTTTTGACACCTCTCAATTCCCTGCTTTTAATGCCAGTGCGAACTCAGCCTTACAAAGATTATTAATTTGCACAGTAAGCAAAAGCACATTGTCTATTTAGTTGATACTACTGCATCTGTTTTTTCAGTCTATTGTTCTCGGTCTTATGTTTTTAGTGAGCTCTGTAATGTAAGTTTCATGCACCCAAAAAATACAAAAAAAAAACAGTCAAATGACAACAGCATACTGATGGATACTGGTATTGTCCTACAAAAGTGTGCCATACTCTTATGTGGCTTACGCCCCCTTCACACATGTGGACCGTATTTCCGCTTTTTCATCCATCCGTTTATGGATAAAAAAGGGACATACATTGATCCCTATGAGATAGCAAGTGTCAGCTGATGAACATCCACTGAAACCCGATCTCATCAGTGTCCTCAATCCTCCGATTCTGCAGACAGAGCAAAATCTGCAGAGCGCATCGGGTGAACACGGACAGACAGTTCGTGTTCATCCAATCCCCCCATAGGGGAAAGCGGAGGTATGACAGGGCGGTCCTTGCACAGTGTCCGGGGACCGCCCTGTCATCCTCCAGATCAGCGGGGATCAGAGGAGCGATCCCTGCTGAGCAAGCAGAGGTTCACGAGGCGGATCATCACGGATCCGTCCCGTGTGAAAGGCCCTTATTAAACATCCAAAAATATACATAATGAATATATTATATCTTTGGAATTAATGATATAGTAAAACAATATTGGCGAGCATTACCATGTCTGCTGAGAATACTTACCCAGGCTTGGTTGGTATAAGCTTAGAGGGCTTACAAGTAAATTATTATTCCCCAATTTGACTATAAGTGGCTAGATCAACTAGGCATTCTCGAAGATCTGTAGGCAACATAAAAACCTCTGAGAACTATTAAATTCTAAATCAACCTGGCCTTAACCTGTTCTAGACATCCTCTGGTTCCTACACTTACCTTTACTGCTGTACCACTGTCCATCAAAGCATTGTTCGCAAAAAGACATGTTACTTCTGAGTATGGGAAGCTGGTGAAATGCAGCACTTTGAGCCTAAAAAGCCTAATGCTTGCTTATTAAAAATGTAATCTAATAGATGCCTCCATCCATGCTAAACAGAAGATCACAATACCCGAACGGCTCCTGTATCTGATTCAATAAAGCCACAATTTTTTTATCAGGCTGCTCCAATAAAAATCAATTGCTTGACTTTTGTCAAATAGACCGAGGATAACCGGGCCAAATTTGTTTAGTGCATGGACAGCTTTAAAACAAGTGGCCACTGGCCAGCACTGCTAAGAGCCTTGAGTCGCATTGTCACCAGGGAAGGTCCTTTCTAAAAGTCTTTATCCATCCTAACATAAGTAGAAACATAGATTTAAGTTAACATTTAAGTGCAGGTTACTTTAGGTTAGTAAATTACAGGGAAATGCCAATGACAACAGATTCATAGTTAAAACTTAAGCATATATGAGGGTATTAAGTTTACAATGGTAGGCTAAAATATGACTTTCCAGCTGTCCTAGTACTGAAAGAATATGTTCCTACATCAGTGTCTCCATTTGGATAACGCAGGTGGGGCATGGGAAAATCATTCCTCTACTACATTGTATAAAAATTGAGCAATAATACAAACAAACCTTAGGCAGAAGGTTCTTGAGGAAGGGGGTTTCTAGTTGGGTTCTTCCTCCTTCTCTCATTTTTCACCAGGGTCTGGCTCTGATGTCCTTCTCATTTTATTCTGGGTACTAAATTCCTGTACGTATTTTAGAACATTAGCTGCTATATGACTTACTGGTAATCACTTAACCTATGTACCGATATCGTTTTCCCCTGAGGAAGCGGAAGTCCGCGAAACATGTAGGGATATGCGATTTTCCTGTCAAGTTCACCACAATCCCGCTTGTTGATGACCATTGGTATTCATGTAATTGATTGAACATCAGATTTTAATTTATATATGTATTTTTTTTTGTATATTTATATGTATTAAATAAAAACCTAATTTTGTATTTTTATAACAAAGACATTGTTCTTTCTCATCATTACCACCATTAGAAACGCACCGCAATTTATCCCCTTTCCCTTTACTATTCCAAAAAACTCTATATCTACTTGGGATTAGGTGCCTTCTTATTTAGGTGATTCTATTAGTGTCGGACTACTAAAAAATAACCTATGTACATGCATGTATTCTTTTTGTACAAAATGGAAATAACAGTGGAGTAAATACCTCTGCTGTATCATTTTTGATGTGATATGGCATACTTAGATATTTGTACCTACTGTATAGTTGTGCTTATATGCTGAAATAGGCTATATTGCAAACGCATTTGTGTTATGTGGTGTCCTTACTCTGTATATTTAAAATGATTGCATTAGCAGGTTGATAAACTGTGGAGTGTTTTAAGCCCCCCAAAGATATGTTGGTTGCAAAATTCATAGTGGTGTGCAGACTTTTATTGCTAATTACACAAATATACCTTAACCAGGAAGGCCTCCTTAAAATGTCTATGGATATACAGTATATATTGAATTTGGTTCACTGGTCAGAACTAAAACCTACGCCCCTTTACTAAATCATCCCTTAAGCATATTGTCCAGCCAATTCAGAAATCAGCACCTTATTTGTCAAGCTGTCACCTCTTTTCATTTTTGGTGACAGCTACTTTAAAGTTTACTTGTGCATAAGGGTTGATTGTGTGTATTGTGCTTGTCTGATATGGATAATAATTTGAGATAATGCGCTCAAAAAGAGAATAGAATGGAACTCTGATTGTCATCTCGAATGTTTGCAGAAGGATCTGCTCTTTCTATCCATCTATGAGATGCTAAAGTAAATAAATCGGTTATTGAAGCGTCCCTGCAGGCTTTATTCAAGCAATTGCAGGTGGAACAGGCAGGTAACATCACCAAAGGGAATTGATGTCAAATCCACAACTTATATTTCCAAATTATGTCAGCAATCTGTTGGCAAAATAAAGAGATTTCATGTGTATATTTAGTAAACCAACATGACAATGTCATATACAGTTGGAGCTAATTAAGCAAGCAATACCTCCCTATATACAAGCCTTAAGGCTGCATTACTCCATGATATCTCAGTAGCCAGGGTGGATTTGCACATTTGAATGATGCCCTCTCTTTCCCCACTTTTAAGAGAAATTTACGTCAAAACGTCATGTCAGTGTAGCATTGTGTTTTCCTAGTTAGTGTTTGATTGTTCTCTGCTTCTCTTGACAGGATGGGAGACAAGCAAATTCCCTTTCTAGTGCACTTTCCCCAATAGCATCACAATGATAACTGGGACTATCTAAAAAGAAATAATGTTAGATGTTAATAATTTGATTCTGCAATGCCAACTGCTATCTACGGATGAAAAAGTCACTTAATGAAGAAATTGTGGGGTGCTGGCTGGAGATGTGTTAGTTTGAATATAGTGATTGTTAATTTAATGAGAAAGTTTAACTGAAAAATTTAACTGACTGTCACAGTAGACATAAAAGTGGTTTGGAGAACTTGCTTACAGTTTAATATTATGTTAATTGTATTTCCAGTAAAAGTATTTGTTTTTTCTTCAATATTCCCTCGTTTTGCAGACACTCTATACTTTACTGTAACTTACTTTACTTGAGATTCATAAGGGACTATGTAGAAAACAGGTAAGCACTATTAAGTGCTTTGAATAGGATGCCCCTTTATTGAGGGACCCCTCTTACTATACCAGTACAATTCTGACAGGTACATATTCACACACTTACTAGCCTTTCAATTATGGGATACCAGTTTGCCTGCATTTTTTAAAGTGAAAATAGAATAAAAAACAAACAAATAAAAGGGGTTACTGCAAGAAAACAGAATCAGCATTGTGGATAGGAAATGTGTAATATACAAAAGTTTTAGATTTATAATGATTTACAAATTATGAAGAGTAACATTTTGAATTTTGGATGATTTTTTTGTGCATCAAATCGAGTGATCTGGAAAATTGTTTTCTCAAAGTATATAATGATTGTATGTATGTATATATGAAATTGTTGGGTGAATATTATTCCAACCTTCAACGTAAGTTCCTTTGTGAATTACACATGACTCCCCTCTTGAACTTCTGTTTTACTGAAGTAGGTCAATGACCTCTTGAATCTTTTGATCAAGAGGCTTTGTGCGAGCGTGTGTGTATATATAGATATACTAACATACACATAGTATGGAAACTGAAGGAGCCAGCTCTGAGAAAGAGGCACTCTGATTGCTAAGAACATGACCAGTGTACTCAAGATATCTCCAACTTTTCCTTACCACCCTTGCATCCCTCAAACTCCCCACACCCATTCCCATAACCCCCATCCAATGATACAACACACATGAGTTTGGAGTATAAATGGCCATTATACAAGTGAAAAATTCAGCGCTGGGAAGTAAACAAATACAAACAAATTGAAAATATAAATATGCAAGCCAGCACTGAGGATAAATTCATAGAAAATTCCCAAAGCATAAATTAAAATAAAAAAGTGCAGCGCAAAAATTAATACAATTTAAATACAAAATAATGACATATGAGTATAGACCAGTGAAATAAATGTCCACGTGTCCGCAAAATATCCTTTAAGTGAAGAATAAATCACACAAACAAATCCAGCAGGAGTGAAGGTGAAAAGGAGACACCAAGAGGAAATCCACCACCGCAAGCAAGATGGACTCTCACCTCATTGCTTCGACCCATAGGAGTCACAAAGCATATCTGCAGATAATCTCAGTCAGATCCGATCTCCAAGACAAATCACCATCCCATATCAGATAACAGCGGACCACCATATAAAGAAACACAGAAATATCTAGTGCTCTCTGTATAGACTAGTTTATTGTTAAACAAGCATAAAAAGCGGGTACTCACATTTAAAAGCACTCGTGAGCCAAGTGCAAGCTGAAACAGTACAAAGTAATACACAGCGGCGATGTTTGGGGTGACGTCCTGCGTAGCTCCTCCGACCATTTATTTCACTGGTCTATACTCATATGCTGTGTATTACTTTGTACTGTTTCAGCTTGCACTTGGCTCACGAGTGCTTTTAAATGTGAGTACCCGCTTTTTATGCTTGTTTAACAATAAACTGGTCTATACAGAGAGCACTAGAGAGCACTAGATATTTCTGTGTTTCTTTATATGGTGGTCCGCTGTTATCTGATATGGGATGGTGATTTGTCTTGGAGATCGGATCTGACTGAGATTATCTGCAGATATGCTTTGTGACTCCTTTGGGTCGAAGCAATGAGGTGAGAGTCCATCTTGCTTGCGGTGGTGGATTTCCTCTTGGTGTCTCTATTTCACCTTCACTCCTGCTGGATTTGTTTGTGTGATTTATTCTTCACTTAAAGGATATTTTGCGGACATGTGGACATTTATTTCACTGGTCTATACTCATATGTCATTATTTTGTATTTAAATTTTATTAATTTCTGCGCTGCACTTTTTTATTTTAATGTATAAATGGTCATAGCAGCCTTTTTATTACCAAAAATATTAAATAATTTCCAAATAACATTTGTAACGACAACTTTTAAACACACAGCCTGTTGGTCTTTGACGGCACCCCAAACTTAACACTTTTCACTACCTTTTTACCATACCAGGCCTCCAGCCGTATCACTAGTTCAGAGACAACCCCTTTCCCGCAGTGAAACCATTACCGTATTCCAACATACCATTCCACTGGAATACCCCAGAGGGGCCCATAACACAGATGAGCCCCCCACCACTTCCACCACATCTGTTTTCTGCCTCTGTTAAAAGACCAAAAGACACCGCCGTTACACAGCTGCTATGACGACCCGAGTCCAGGATCCTGGAATAAAAGAAACGAACAACACACAAAGACAAACAACAGAGAGGGTGGGTGGGAAACCGTTTCATCCTGTCTACCACACCAAATGCTCCAGCAAGTCCCCGCCTACCCACATTTATACCGCTCCTCTCCTTTCCAACACTTTTCTTCCTGAAACATTCCCTTCAAACCTCTTCCACCTTAACCCTTTGTTGGCTCCCTTTCCACCTTGTTATGCAAAATCAAAAGTGCTCATTTTGGTTTCCGGGGACAGTCCCCGGATTGAGGACACTGTCCCCGGACCAAGCCTGTCCCCGGTTTTGTCCCTGGTTTGGATTTGAACAGGAGCTGGGGCAATTTCAAAGACAGTCAGTGCAGAATTAAAAATTAATTACACACCCCCACTCCGCTGCTCCTACTAGCTTTAGGGGGTGTATTTTTTCCATTATCTGTGCCCCTTTCTGATGATCATGTGCTGGTTGGAGCGGAGGGACTACTTTTTCAGTTTCGGACGCATGCCCATTCAGCTCCGCTCGCATGTTCTCCTGCCTTGGCTCAAATCCCGGCCAGCCACCTGCCTGCTTATTTCCTTGCCTTCCCCGGTAGACTGATCTTCCTACACTCCCTACCCAGTAATAGCCATGGCCCAGAGAGAGACTTGAGACGCTGTGAGGCAGGTGGCGGCGGCGACAGGCAGAGAGGGGCAGAATATCTCAGCTGACGATGTCCAGCAGCAGGAACAGAGGGGAAGGGGATCTGATCGTGGGGCTGCCAGTGCATTCAAGGCTTCAACACATGTGTGCTTTGGGGGTGTCTGTGAATAGACTACATTGCACTTTGTCTGTCTCTCTGGCATAATGGATGGTATCATAACCAGAGGCGGCTCTAGGCTTTGTGAGGCCTTAAGCAAAACTTAGACATGAGGCCCCACTCACGCCCATAATAGAAAAATAATTCAAGCAAGAAAAATGGCTGCAGAAAATGCACGGATCTAGCACATAGGTGATCAGCACCACTTCTAGGGCACCCTCCTCACCCATCAGACATATTCAGCCAATGCAAGAGGGGGGAGGTGAGAAAAAGAGAGGGGTGATAAAGAGATCAGATGGAGCCGACATCAGTATTGATTACAGGCAAATTAGACGGCCGTGAGGCCCCTGTGAGTGCAAAGCCTTAGGCGACCGCCTAATTTGCCTAATTAGAGAGACGTCTCTGATCATAACTCACAGGCAGCAGGCACTTATTTGTCATAAGTTAACTAAATCAGCACCCCGCAGCCATGTTAAGTGACACACTGTGACAGACCAAGTTGGAGCCATGATAGAGTGCCTGCTACCTGTGAGTTATCATAATGCTGATGATGTTAACCAGTTACCGACCGCCTCATAGCAGATTTACTGCTACAGGGCGGTTGCGTTGCGTAGGATCACTTATATACGTTATCCTGCATTTCTAGGTATCGGAGCCAGTCAGTGGGTCCAGCAGACTCGATGACCATCAATACCGCTGATTGTTATGTACACAGGCAGAACGGTGGTCTGCCTATGTAAACAAGGCAATTTGCCGTTCTGCCAGTATAGAAGACATTGATCCTGTGTTCCTGCAAAGCAATTATCTATGCCTTCCCTTTGTAAAAGCACCTCCCCCACAGTGAGAAAACACTTGTTAGGCACACATTTAATGTTAAGTGTGAAAAATCTATGCTACCCCCATATGTATAAAAAGTGCATGTAGTGCAACAAATGCGTGAGTGCAAGGAGATGGTGAAAACTGCAATAGAGCAAAAAACAAGTGAATTCTTAACAATAGTACTAATTGATATTAAAGTGACAGTACTTCAACTATAAAGATAACTGGAATATTCAGTAATAAAAGTATGCAAAAAAGTAAAAATAGATGCGCAACCTAAAATATTGCAAAACAGGGGGCGGAGCTTGCCGAGGACCGCGATGGCCGCATAATCATGGAGCTCCGTGCATAGCAGGGACCAAGCGGCACAAACCAGCCCAGGCAGCGGTGATACAGGACCACAGACCAGCCGTCTATCTCTCGCGGACATCACCCGACATGACGGGCAAAAGAACAGGCGCCCAGCGGCCGCAAAAACTCTCCTGGGAGCAGAAGCAAGATGGCGCCAAGTCTCCCGGGCCATCTGCAGCTAGCACTCCTCAATTGCCTCATCTTAAGGACAAACCACCTAAAAGGTCATTACCCTCAACTGGGAAGCCTTCATCTGCACCCTCCTCAGCCTCTGGAAGTCCGGAGAAGTCGAGACCGAAGCTGCATGGCATGGATCCTGCCCAGGAGGTGAGTGCAGGCCTGGACTCAGGGGATGACACAATAGAGCTCCCTGATTCCATTGATCGTTTCCCTACTAGTAACCAGCCTGTTATGGATACTATACTCAAAGACATGTTGGTTTCCCTTAGAAGTTCACTACGAAGTGACATGATGGCCTGTGTCCGCAAGTTTAGCAGTGATTTGCAGTCAGTGACAGCTAGAGTGGAACACGTGGAGGTCAAAATGGGGGAATATGCGGCTACTATCAACAGCCTTGTAGATGCTCACAATGCTAGGGATGAGGAAATGGAAATTGTTAAAGCCAAAATCGCGGACATTGAGGACCGTTCCAGGAGGAATAATCTCAAAATAAGGGGGATCCCTGAATCTGTCTCGCAAAAAGAGCTGCGTGCATATGTTATTCAGCTGTTTAAATCCATACTGCCCGATCTCTCTGATATAGATACTATAATTGACAGGATCCATAGACTACCGAAACCTTCCTATTTACCAGATCAAGTCCCACGGGTTGTGATATTGCGTCTTCACTTTTTTCAAGTGAAGGAACGCTTTATGGTCGATGTGCGCAACAAAGATCTCCTTCCCGCCCAACACAAGGATCTGCAGTTCTTTGCAGACCTTTCACAGTTCACACTACAAAAGAGGAGAAGCTTAAACACCATCTCTAAAACCCTGCGCAACCACAAGATAATTTATAGGTGGGGTTCCCGACCAAATTGATCATTACTAATGAGGGGAGAGATCACACAGTTGATTCCCTTACTAAAGGGCTCGAGTTGTTTAAAGCATGGAACATAATCCCTGAGGACTCCTCCCACAGCTCCAACAACCGCAACCTGAATCGCGCCACTGACGACTGGTATCTGGTTAACTCTAAAAATGCCCGTTCGCACCGTTGAATACTGGGCTGTTATATACCACTTTGTTGTTTTACCATAGGTCCCTGTTACGGAGGTCACTCGCTGAGCTAGACTGATACCCCTCATTTGGACCGGTGTTGGTCCACACTATATCCGGGTTGTCATGGCCCATACGTTTTCCTATTTATGTTCTTTTTTATCCGTCTTCATGTTCTTTTTTTTTTCTCTTCAATATTTTGTTTCCAGTGTGCAGTTGGCTACTCATCCACCGTCTTTATCCTATTGGAAAATGTGGGTCCAAATCTATGGTTTACTTTGGCGGAATGCTCCTCTCCATGTTATGACCCAGACCTTGTCATCGGAAATGTAAGTGATGTGCACAGACACAAAATCCCATCAGAGTGTTCATGTCTTCGGGAAGGACTGTTAAATTTATGACTATCAATGCGAGGGGGCTTAACCATCCGGTTAAGAGGAGATCACTGTGGAGTGAGGCCCTCCACCATGGGTCTGACATTATCTGTGCACAAGAAACTCACTTTCATAGCTTGAAGGCGCCCAAGTGCACCCACCCTAAATTTCCACACATTTTTACAGCGAGCGCTCAGGCCAAGAAAAGGGGGGTGCTTACGGCAGTGAGGGACACATAGTTACATAGTTAGTCAGGTTGAAAAAAGACACATGTCCATCCAGTTCAACCATAAAAAAATAAACAAACAAAATAAAACACAGTACAATCCCAATTCGCTACAGTAGGGGAAAAAATTCCTTCCTGATCCCCCGAGAGGCAATCGGATTTACCCTGGATCAACTTTACCTACAAATCTTAGTACTCAGTTATATTATGTGCATTTAGGAAAGAATCCAGGCCCTTCTTAAAGCAATCTACTGAGCTGGCCAGAACCACTTCTGGAGGGAGTCTGTTCCACATTTTCACAGCTCTTACTGTGAAGAAACCTTTCCGACGTTCTCACATTCTCATCTGTGATATTAATTCCACTACTTATACCATAGTGAACGTATACGCACCTAATGTGCGCCAAGCCCGCTTTCTACAACATCTCCTCAAGAAAGTCAGGGAAATTCAGAAGGGCTTTCTACTGCTCTGCGGAGATTTCAATCTCCCTCCAGACCCTCAATTGGACTCCACGTCTCGTTCCCACAGGCGTCACCACTCGCTACAACCTATTTTGCACATTCATGACTTTTATGATGCCTGGCGATGCCTCAATGGTACAGAAAGGGATTACACTTTTTTTTCTGCCAGCCATGGAGTTTACACTCGATTGGACCTCTTCTTAAGAGGATAAGTGGATGACGACTAGGATCAAGGCTTCTAAGATAAATGATATTACTTGGTCGGACCATGCATCTGTGACGCTTTTGGTTGACGATTTGTCAAGCGTGAATACATGTTTCGTTTGGCGGTCCAACCCCGAGGCTGTTCCAGGGTGGTCCCTCCAAAGACTACTTGCTAAGGACTTTGAGTGATTTCTTCTCTTGCAATGTTAACTCTGTGTCGGACCCCATGGTCCTGTGGAATACTCATAAGGCTTATATGAGGGGAATTCTTATACAATTGGGGGCTAGGGCTAAGAGGCAGAGGAGACAGTCCATTCAGGACCTTGTATCCAAAATTCGGAGGCTAGAAGCCCAGAACAAACAACTCGTTTCCCCATTAATCTCAGAACAACTGTCCCATCTCAGATGCGAGCTTCGTCTTATTTTGTTGAATGATTTTGAGAAAGCTTCGTAACGTCTCAAGATGACTTATTATGTGAGCGGTAATAAAACTGGGAAGTTATTAGCAAATCGCCTAAGGGGGCAGAGGCATAAGATGAAACTTCCCTTAATTTATCACCCTATCACACATGAAAAAATATGTCATCCACAGGCTTTAGCGGATGCCTTCAGCACCTACTATAGCTCCCTTTACAATCTCAAGGATGATCCACTTACGGCTCAACCTACAGAAGCCATGATCTCGAAGTTCCTTGATAAATTGGACCTTCCCAAAATATCGGAGGATCAGTTGGAACTCCTAAATTCTCCATTTTCAGTAGATGAAATATATAAGGCTATTGACCACCTCCCCAATAATAAATCACAGGGCCCGGATGGCTTTTCCGGGGAATATTATAAAACTTTTAAATCTGTTTTAGCCCCTTATTTGGTTGACGTGTTTGATGGAGCTGTCTCCTCCTCCTCTTTCCCCTCGGAGATGTTGAGGGCTACGATTGTTGCGCTGCCGAAGCCGGGGAAAGACCCTGTTGTACCACAGCATTTTAGACCCATATCGCTGTTGAACAATGACTTAAAACTGTATGCTAAACTCCTCGCGAACAGGCTGGTGGATTTGCTTCCCTCTCTCGTGCACCCGGATCAGTCGGGATTTACTAAAGGCAGGCAAACATCGGATGCAACGAGACGCCTAATTAATATTATTCACATGGCCAGCACTACAAAAATGCCTTCTCTGCTCCTTGCCTTGGACGCAGAGAAGGCGTTTGATAGAGTTCACTGGCAGTTTTTGGCGAGAGTACTTACTAAATTTGGATTCGAGGGCAGAATACATTCTGCCATTATGGCACTTTACACGGACCCTTCAGCCCAAGTGTTCGTCTCGGGTATGCTCACTACTCCATTTAAAATTTCTAACGGGACCCGTCAGGGGTGTCCTCTTTCCCCGCTCATATTTAACTTAATAATGGAGACCTTAGCTTCACACATCCACTCTGACCCGGGGATCAGCGGTTTCAAAACCGGGAGCTCGGATCACACCATCAGCCTGTTCACGGACGATGTTGTTTTAATGCTCACTGGTGTGGAATCCTCCCTGGCTTCGGTCCAGAGGGCATTACAGTTGTTCTCGTCCGTCTCCTATTACAAGGTCAATGACACCAAATCATTTATTTTAAGTATGGGAGTTTCGAAGTACACCAAAAAAATCTTGAGCGAAAGGTTCCCATACGTATGGAGAGAGGATGGTATCTCATATCTGGGCATTACGCTCACTTCTAGTACCTCCGACTTGTTCAAAGCAAACTATACCCCTCTGATCCAGTCACTTCCCTCCAAACTGAACAGATTAGCAAAGTTTGAACTGTCCTGGTCAGGCCGCCTGGCCGCATTTAAAATGCAGATCCTCCCACAATTGATTTATCTATTTAGAACCCTTCCTATTCCCGTTCCCAAATCCTTTTTCTCCACCATACAATATATTTGGGGGAGGGCAAGAGAGCGCTTTGCGCTTTTAGCAGAATTATCAAACATAGGTCCGCGGGAGGGATTGATCATCAGAGACTACTACACTGCCGCAATACTGGCTCAATTGAAGGGCTGGTTCCAACACGCTACCCCTACACTGTGGGCACTTCTTGAGCAACAGCAAGTACCTGGTAAAAACCTTTACAATTATCTCATTTCCAACGGATCCTCGATAAGACCGTCGACAGGCGTGGGGCCTTCTATCCTTGCGTCTACTACTTCCTGGCGTGAGTTGGTCATTCATGATTTTTCTGCTCATAAACTCAGCACTCTGAAGTTCCCCTTGTCTGCCTTGTCCCTGTACATACCGGGTATCTCACTTACGAAATGGAACTCCGTTAGGGACCTAAACATAGAAGATCTATTTGTAGGCCCGGCCCTCAAATCCTTTAGGGCCCTCCAGTTGGAGTTTTCCTTACTTGGGACCGAACTTTATAGGTATATTCAAATCTCACATTTCCTAAAACTGGTGGGTGGACTGCAGATTTCCCTACCCTGGCAAATAGCCCAGTATTACTTATCGAAGTCTACTAATATTAAGGGTATTTCCATATTCTACTCTACTCTTTAGAATAAACAGTGGTTTACAAAGGCACCCTCTATGTGCACCTGGGAGAAGGATTTCAAAACAGAGTATTCTGAGGAACAATGGGCTACAGCACTGAAAGTGTCTTATACCTCCACTAGCTGAGCTAATTTATGGGAGTTGTTCCAAAAAATTTTGCTCCGATGGTACCTTACCCCATATAGGGTCTTTAAATTTGCTAAGGGTGGGTCTCCCCTTTGTTGGAGACAATGTGGGGAGGTGGGCACTCTTTATCATATACTATGGGAATGCCCTAAGCTATCTCATTACTGGAGGGGGGTTTACGACTTAATATCGCAGGTTATACATGCTCAATTGACCCCGTCACCGGAAATGGCATTGCTCTCCCAGGAACTGGATCTTGTCCCTTACAGTTCAAGGAATTTATTGTCCCACATCCTCATAGCTGCTAGGCTTGCTATAGTTAGGCATTGAAGGGATTGTGATGGATGGAAATATCCCTCACAGGATGTTGTTTGCCCGGGACTGGGGTCACACAAATTATTCACACTCATGGTACGTATGAACAACTTTTCGCTCACGGCAGGGGGAGATACCCTTTAATTGTGAAAATTTGGGAACCATGGAACATATGGTACTCCAATTCTCCTAAAAATGTTACTGGTATTGTTTGACTCCTATCTTGTCCTAAGAAGTACCTGACTGCACCAAGTATATTGCCTCACATTATTTTGTTTGTTTGTTTTGTTTCTAAGATTATAATTTTTTTTATTTTTTTTTATTTCTTCCTTTTTTTTTCTTCCTCTTTTCATTTTCTTTTGATCGCTCCTGCTCTTTTGGTTATATCACTGCTTTTAATTTTGCAGTTTATTTTTATTATCCTCATTGTTTCATATGCGGTTGTGGTGACGGCTGTCACCACAAGTGTTGGTATACTGTTACGCATACCCATATACTATGTTAAAAGCTCTTTATGTGACATATTGCCTCGGCACCGTGTGTACATGTTTGTACTATGTTTCTTAAATTGAAAATTAATAAAAACTATTGAAATTAAAATATTGCAAAACACATTGCAAAAAATGAAGAAAAATATTTTTAAAAAAGATTCTGAAATAAAAGAAAAAAGTCCATAGGGAACAACAAAGGCCAATTAAGATGAAAAGGAAAAGTCCAATTATGAACAGCTCCTAAAGCTCGGTGGTGATCATCCAGAAAGCAAAGATACAAGTCTTCCTCCTTTGTTTCCAAGCTGCAAACACAGGATACTAAAAGTGCAAAGTGGCCGCTGACCAGATAGGTTGGATCTCTATAAAGGAGATCTTATGGGCTCAGTATCAAAAGATATCCTCCTGGTAACAGCAGCGATCTGGTCAACCTTCCATCACTGAATCCATTGGTCAGCTGGGTGTTTGTTTAGCAAAAAATACTTCACCGTCTCAGTTCAAGTAAAGTGGTTCATGCAGCAATACAGTGGACCATATGTATGAAGAGGAACTTTGTTGTTTCCTATGGACTTTTTTTTCTTTTATTTCAGAATATTAAAAACAAAAAAAATCTTCATTTTTTTTGCACTGTGTTTTGCAATATTTTAGGTGGTGCATCTATTTTTACTTTTTTACAGGCACACATTTAACCCTTTGATTGCCCTAGATGTTACCCCCTTCCCAGCCAGTGTCCTTAGTACAGTGACAGTGCGTATATTTTAGTACTGATCACTGT
Source organism: Rana kukunoris (assembly GCA_029574335.1). Classification (NCBI taxonomy): domain Eukaryota; kingdom Metazoa; phylum Chordata; class Amphibia; order Anura; family Ranidae; genus Rana; species Rana kukunoris. The sequence goes on from CM056057.1 coordinate 170,758,253, forward strand.
ATTAGTGTCACTGGTTCCCACAAAGTGTCAAAAGTATCACTTAGGGCCAGATTCAGGTAGAGTTAGGCTGGAGTATCTGTGATACTCCAGCCTAACTGTCACTTTAAGCCGGCGTTTCTGTTTTCTATAACCAGAAAACAAGAAACGCTGGGTTGGTGTTCCAATGCGATCGGCGTAATTGAATTTCGCCATCGCATCGTTACTTCAACTTAAAAATGGCGCCGGGGGCGTTCCCGCTGATTAACGCTGAAAAAATATGTTAATCAGCGGGAGTCGGAAATTCACGATCTTTTTCGGGCGCGACGCAGTGACTTTACGACGTTTCCGGAAGCGGTACGCGACGTAAAGATAAAGCAGCCCCCTAGTGGAGTATCCTATGTTAAGTATTGGCGTCGTCATCGCGTCGGAAAAAATAATAATCGCGTCGCTTGCGTAAAATGTTCATGAATGGGGATGTGACGTCATTGACGTTCACTGACAGAATTTGGAGCATGCGCACTGGGATGCATTGACACTCGACGCATGCGCAGTACGTTCGCCGCGGGATCGCGCATAGTTTAAATATTACACGCCCCGTACCCGCCCAATTTGAATTCCGCCGGCTCATTTGCGATGCGCTGCCGCAACTTTAGGAGCAAGTGCTTCATGAATAACAGCACTTGCTCCTAAAATTTCGGCAGAGTAACGTAAATGAGAAGCGTTTCTCCAGAGCAAAGATGCTCTCATCTACCTGAATCTGGCCCTTATTGTCCGATTTGTCCACTGGAATATAGCAGTCCCACTATGAGTCGCTGATTGCCGCTCATTACTAGTAAAAAAAAAATATGTCCCCGGATTTCATTTTAAAAATCTGGTCACCTTAATTTAGTGGACAAATGCCCCCCTGGAAGTTTGTGAAATTGATGGAATTAACAACCAAGGGTAATTGATGCCTATGGTGTATTCTTGCCACCACTGCATATGTTCATTTGCTCTGAGCCTGTCTCTTTGCATTTTATGTGGGTGTTGTATTAGGAATATACGTCAGGGCTGCTTTCTTTCTTAGCGAGATCTGAAAGATCACAAAGTGCTGCAAAGTGCTGCTTGCAATGTGACAGAAATCATGCAATAAATATGAACTAGGATATTTATTTCATATTTATAGCAATTTAAGTGCTGCAAGCAGTCAGGGGAATTCATAAAGAGCGTCTACAACACTCTTTAGGCCGCGTCCGACGGACTGTTTTCATCGGTTCACAGACTGATGGTCTGCTGTGCATACACACCTTCAGTTCAAAAACCGATCGTGTCAGAACACGGTGACGTAAAACACAACGACGTGCTGAAAAAAATTAAGTTCAATGCTTCCAAGCATGCGTCGACTTGATTCTGAGCATGCGCAGGTTTTTGAACCGATGCTTTTGCGTACTAACCCTTGGTTTGGACCGATGGTCAGGCGTCCATCAGTCCGATTTTAAAGCAAGTTTTAAAACTTTCGTCCGATGGACGACGGACCGATGGGCTGTACACACGCTCGGTTTGGAACGATGAAACTGGACTTCAGTCCATTTTCATTGGTTTGGACCGATCGTGTGTACGCGGCCTTAGAGTTACATCATTCCTCAACATTACTAATGGGTACATGAATTTGGGGAAAGCACTGTGTTCAGATGTGCACTGAGACTCCGGTTGCTGCAGCTATAACAGATAGCACAGTGGCTAAGGAGTTTTTTTAGCTGGGTGGGCAGCACTTGATAGGAATTTAGACACTAGTAACTTATTAGGTCTTCTCCTTTTGTGATTGACATCAGGCAGTGGGCGGGTTCCATAGCAAATGGTTATACTGTAGAATATACACAATGTCTGCTCTCAATCACAAAGAGAGAGAGCGAACTTGATGGGGAACTAGCTTCATCATAGGGCTCCGAGGTTGACCACTATGTCAGCATCACTGGTTGCCAGGAACTAGTCAGCATGATGTTGACTTCACAGTCAACAGCATGCTTGACAAGCAGTTGAGATAGGGTAGCATCAGCTAACATGCCACTCAGCTACACAGTATACAGAGACGGACACTTTGCCCATCTCTATATGCCAAATTAGAGTTGGTCTTAATTACCTCTAGTTTATCTACAAACTGGTGGTAATTTCTTTTTGAATTTAGCGCAGCCATAGCATCACTTTCTAAAAGAGGCATTATTAAGACTTATTTGGAAATCCACCAAAACTGGCATCAGGACTTTTTAAAGGGCCATAACACCAAATACTTGTCATAACTGCTTTATTGATTTCCCCAGAGTTCATCTACAGTACATGTCTTCATAAACACGCATGGCATGTTTTGGGGGTAATAGCTGATGCAGCAACAGGGGTGTGTGGCATTGTGTCAACATATTTAGGTGCCAAAGCACAACATTAAAATGATAATGTAGCCAAAAAAAGATAAAGGTCTAGCAGCACGGTATAACTTCAAATAAATTCCATAAAATCCATTGAATCTTTACTTAAATTCCATCAAGAAAAAGGGGCAAACCAATATGACTCGTTATGACTAAGGTCCAGTAAAGGGCTGAAATGCATCAACCTTGCTGTGTATTGGATTTCCCTTTTGTTTTGATGGAACTGAAATAAAGATTCTATGGCTTTTATTTGAGCTGGACCTTTATCTTTTTTTTCTACATTATTGGACTGCAGTGGTCTTGGCACAGGTAACTCGCAGTATCCAGCAAAGTTTGCAGCATCACATCTTTTCAATCTAAAATTAAAATAATAAGCCCGGTGGTATAATCTAGTAGTAGTATGAGTATAAGGCCGCGTACACACAATCAAATCTATCTGCTGGAAACGGTCGGCCCGACCGTCCCAGCAGACAGATTAGATTGTGTGTACGGGCGAGCCGACGGATTTGGCCAGCCGACAAATTTTAAAGCATGCTTTAAAATCTGTCGGCCCCCCTAAATTCCTCTCAGCACACGTAGCTGTCCTGCCAAAACCCAACAAAGATCCACAGGCCGATTTCACTCCTTAATCTGGACATCAAGTTGCTGGCGAAAATCTTGGCCAATAGACTTCGTCCTTTTCTACACAATATCATAGGTCCGAGGCAAGCTGGTTTCATGCCCGGTATGGAATCCAGGGACAATGTTATCAAAGCACTTAATTTAATCTATGCGACCCGCACCCAGAAAATCGAAGGCCTTCTCTTGTCCACCGACGCTGAGAAGGCCTTCGATAGGATTGCTTGGGACTATATGATGGACACCTGCCGGCACATAGGTCTGGGGTTACACATGAGGTCCTGGATTTCCGCACTTAACAAGAACCCCTCAGCCCGAATTAAGATCAATGGTTCCCTATCTGAAACATTTCAAATAAATAATGGCACTAGACAGGGATGCCCCCTTTCACCCATCCTCTTCATTCTTTCCATTGAACCTCTCATTAGAAGAATCATCGCTGAAAGAGTGATACAAGGCTTCTCGTTGGCAGGCAAGGAGTATAAGATTGCGGCATACGCCGACGACTTACTTTTCTTCCTGACGAATCCCCAGACATCCCTACCATCCCTCATGCAGGAATTTACACTGTTCGGTCACGTGTCTAATTTGTAAAATACATTTTTCGAAATCGGAAGCGCTAAACTTAACCATACCGGCACAATCTTTGGAGAAACTTAAGGCTACCTGCCCCTTTAGATGGGAAACGTCCACTTTTAGGCCTCGTACACACGATCAAATCTGTCCGCTGGAAATGGTCCGCTGGACCGTTTCAGCAGACAGATTCGATCGTGTGTACGGCCGAGCCGACGGATTTGGCCACCTGACAGATTTCAAAGCATGCGTCCGCCCGACATGTCTGCTGGTTAGTACACTTACCAGCAGACATGTCGTCCCGCACCGCCGCCGCACCTCCGCCGAATGGATTCGGCGCATGCGCGGAAGTGTTTTACTTCCTGGTGCGGTGACGTGGCGGCGTCAACGTCACCGCCACGTCACCGACACGTCAGCGCGCTCTCTGCTGGCGGTGATTTTGGTTTTTGGTTTGCTCGTGTGTACACGCGAGCAAACCAAAATCCCAGCAGACAGATTTGTTCAAATCTGTCGGACGGACAGATTTGAACAAATCTGTCTGCTCGTGTGTACGAGGCCTTAAATACTTGGGAGTATGGCTAACACCAGACATGTCCCAAGTCTATGATCACAATTTCCCCCCCCTTCTTGCAACAATTGACAAGGACGTGAAATCGTGGAGTTCCCGCAATGGTTTGGGAGGGCAGCTATTTGCAAAATGGTGATCCTGCCAAAGCTTTTATATTTGTTCAGCAATCTACCAATCAGGATTCCCTTGAAATTTTTTAAACTTGTATCCGCGATACAACAAAGATTCATCTAGGCCCACAAACCCCCTAGAATTAAAGCCAAGCTGCTGGCACTTCCCAGGCACAGGGGGGGCATGGGTACTCCCGATTTCAAAAACTACTATTTTGCTGCACATGTCACAAGGATAATAGATTGGCATTGCCATCGCAATCTTAAGGACTGGATACAAATTGAGGACAATATGCCCGTCCCCTTGCGTTTCTCCCCCTGGATACCATGGACTAGCTATCCTGCTCCTCTAAAGACGCACCCACTGATAGGGACCACCCTAAGAGTCTTCCACAAAGTGTCAGGGGTAACTGACTTGTCTACATCATTGAGCCCATTAACTCCCTTGTTCAACAATCCTGATTTCCCTCCGGGACTGGAGAATTGCTCTCTTCACTCCTCAAACGCCGCCAGACCCATACTCGCCTTGGATTGCTTTCGAGACGGCTTGTTTCGGGACTATAGCGACCTCAAAAGAGACTTTAATAGGCCTGACCTTCCCCTCTGGACATACTTCCAAGTGAGGAGCTACCTAAATCACACAGCTAGGAGACCCAATTTTAATAGGAAGCCTACGGAGATGGAGTTGGTGTGCCTGGCGGGCGTACCTACACAAAAATCTACCTCGATTTCATATGTCTGGCTCAGAGATCAACCGGTACAAGGAGATGACAGATTCAGAGAGAGATGGTCACAGGCTCTGGATATCCCGATATCGGGGCCCCAATGGAAGAGATCATGCATCTTTGCTCATAAATGCTCCTTGAGCACCAGAACACAGGAAACAGCGTACAAACTGCTCACTCACTGGTACGCTACCCCGGTGAAACTACACTCCTGGTTCCCGCAGATGCCTGATACATGCTGGAGGTGTAATGCAGACAGGGGCACCCTGATCCACATATGGTGGCAATGCCCACTAATTGCTCCTTATTGGCAGAAAGTGTGCGAAACAATACGATTGATCACGGAAACCAAGCTCAAAATTGACACCGCATGCTGCCTTCTGCATATCTCCAGCATGTCCTACCGGAGTTACAAAAACTAGCCAAACACCTCCTAAACGCAGCCAAGGCCCTTGTGCCCCTGTTTTGAAAGTCATCCCAGGTCCCTTCGATCTGTGACTGGCTGTCTAGAGTAAAGGAAATTTATGATATGGAAGAAACGGTGGCCCAATCCTCCGAACGCACTGAAAAGTTTTTCCAAACATGGTCGCCTTGGGTCCAATTTAAATGTTCTACGGACTTTGACAGGTTGGTGACGGTGACCTAGATCATTTAACATTGACTAAATCCAGGGTATCTTTATCTTTATGTACACTTTCTGATCCTTAGACATCCGGCTGGAGCTGCTACTCGTCCTACCTCCTTAGTGTATCCCCCCCCCCCCCGTCTCGCCTCTTCTACTCCCTTCTTCTCCTTCTCCTCCTAAATTTTCACTTACAGATGCTTCATATGTTACGACAAACTTGATCGGAATGCCAACGTTTAAGGCTGCATGACTTGTATTTCATAAGGTGATACTTACAATATGCATCTGTTCCTCAATAACTGCTTTTCCTTTTGGTCAAACACATTGAGCTATTGTAGATGCTTCAAACACTGCACTGTTTACTGGAATGTTTAAAGTTTTGTATTATGCATATATTGGGAGCTGCGTCTCCCACTGTTGCCCTTTTAATTTCTCTTTCAATAAACTGGATGTTATAAAATCTGTCGGCTGGGAATCCGTCCGCCCGATATGTCTGCTGGTTAGTACGCTAACCAGCAGACATATCTTCTCGCACATGCGTCAAATGGATTCGACGCATGCGCGGAAGTAATTCACTTCCTGGTGCGGTGACGTGGCGGCGTCACCGCCACGTCACGACACGTCAGCGTGGGGATTTTGGTTTGATCGTGTGTACACGATCAAACCAATACATCCCAGCAGACAGATTTGTTCAAATCGGTCTGTCCGACCGATTTGAACAAATCTGTCTGCTCGTGTGTACGGGGCTCGTGTGTACGGGGCCTAAGTAGTATATTTTATACATTTAGTATTCTTAATAGCATATAGTAATGCTGCGTACAGACGATCAGACATTCCGACAACAAAACCGTGGATGAATTTACGACGCATGTTGGCTCAAACTTGTCTTGCATACACACGGTCACATAAATGTTGTCGGAAATTCCGATCGTCACGAACACGGTGACGTACATGACGTACAATGGCACTAGAAAAGGGAAGTTCAATACCAGTCGTGTTAGTAGAAGTTTGGTGAGAGATGATTCACGCTTTTCAGCCTCATGCTTTTCAGTCCGTTTCAGCGTGACAAATGTGCTATTTCTATTACGAACTCTAATTTTACCAGACAGAGCACGCATAGAATTTTGTGCGTCGGAATTGTGTACACACAATCGGAATTTTCGAGAACGGATTTTGTTATCGTACAATATGAGAACCAGCTCTCAAATTTCTCTTGTCGGAGATTCCGACAAGAAATGTCCAAATTTCCGACCAAAAGCTCCCATCGAACATTTGTTGACGGAAATTCTGAGCGTGTGTACGCGGCATAAGAAAACATTAAAACATAAGGCTAGTTTTTAGAAAAAGCAGTAAACCCCATGAATAAGCACTGATTTAGTGCAAAACGCGTCGGCTGTTTCCTTGTTTTTACTGCTGTGACACCATTCTGTACCTGCTGTTTATTTAATAAAGACCACCTTATCAGAGTTTTTGGAGTTCCATTCATCCAATTTTCCTGTTTGCTCAGTGCACCGCCAGCACCCCCAGCATCCTGCAACTACTTGTGACCACACAGTGATCCCACCTGGAGCGGTGACTTTCCCCCCCCCCTTTTTTATGCTGCGACTGTAGAATTATGTCAGCTGCTGTAAAGTGTTTCTTTCCATAAAGACATTTTGCCAGTATTTCTCTAAAATGTTGTTTTGTTGAAAGAAGCCAACAGTGGCAGCACAATGGTATGAGTACAAGCAAACTGTAAAACCGTCAAATGGCTAGTGTCCTTACTGATCACATGTGCAGCACCATGGCAGTTGCAGATCAAACAGAAGCAGCTTCCTTAGTTGTAAATGATAGGATGGCTTTATTCCACTTTAAAGCTGTCAGCAGATCTACAAACTTGGCTGTAAAGCTGTGCATTGGGAAGGTCTATCAGACAAGCAGCAAGCTAACATAAAAAATATTATTCTGAAATTTAATTATATGGAATGGATTGGATGGCCTAAAAGTAAGAGGGATAGGTGGTAAGACAGGTGAGTATAGACACGTTTCTTTTTTACATTTGTTTTCCCTGCATTTTTTTAATTTATTTTTTACATACCTGATTCAGATTTAAGCAATGACATAACCAGATTGCATTGCTTAAAAAAAGATACATAAAAGGAATCTGCTACTACAAAGCAAACATTTCTAAAAGGCTGGAAAATGCCAAAATACTTTGAGAAAAATAAAATAAAAAATAGAATAATGTATAATTTAAAAGGACAAGAATAGAGACTTAAGGTTAAAGCACTTGTGAATATATACAGTATACGGTTGTTGTAAGTCAGCATGGCATAAGAGGGGGTAGGCTGGCTCTAAACAGGGCGATGTTCAGTTTTGGAATGGTATATGGAATGGGATGTTTTGTGTAAGGGTCTGCCATTATATTATCATCTTCCCTGCCAAGCGAAGACATGGAACAGTTATCAAAGGCAGCAGTGTGATGTTGTTGGTTGTCTCGAAGAAGTATTAGAATGCCATATTCTCTACCAAGCAAGATCATTTTTGAGAAAGCACCAGGAAAAGTTTTAAAAACAATAACATTACATATTGTTTGTTGCCTTAAACTTGATTAATTAGCTAGATAGAAAAAACTGTCAGCTCCTCTGCCAATTAAAGCGGAGTTCCGCCGTTTTTTTTAAAAGTCAGCAGCTACAAATACTGGAGCTGCTGCCTTTTAAAGTGTTTTAAAGCACTTACCTGTCCATGGTTCCCGCGCATGTCGGCACCCGAAGCCGATATGGCCCTAGCAACCAGTTCTGGAAATGTAGTTATTAGTTAGTAGGGGGTGGTTGCGTCCTCTATTTCATTCCAGGACATTGTATTGTCCCAGAATGAAGGTGCCCAGGACCCAGGACAGACATTTCAATTGCGGGAAAGTCATGGGCAATCCAGGACACGTGGGCACCCTCTACTCATATGTCCTGCCACCTATCCCTTCTACTTTTAGTACATTCAGTCCATTACATAAAATCACATTTCTGAATAATATTTTTATGTTAGCTTGCTGCCTGTCTGGGAGCCCTTCCTTATGCACAGCTTTAGAGCCAAGTTTGTAGATTCCGATCTGCTGACAGCCTTAAAGTGGGATTAAACCCATCCATGCTTTACAGCCAATGAAGCTGCTTCTGCTTGATCTGCAACTGTCATCGTTCTGCACATGTGATCAGTTATGACACCAGCCATCTGATGGCTTGACAGTTTGGTTGAAGACACAAGCAAATGTGATAGTTAGCGAACCCAGCATTCCAAGAATGTAACTGTTTTTTTTTAAACCATTAAATCAATGAGATTATTTCCCCGTTTATGGTTTACTAAGGGGTGGACTGACAACTCATGGGGCCCCCAGGCAATAGAAGATTATGGGGCCCCCGGGCTTACAGATGGCAACTACGCCAGGAGGCAGTGCATAGGCAAAAGCATGTCGGTTTTGGACATTCCAGGGACAGATGTAGAGAAAACACAAATTTTTACATACTGTCCCTGGTTTTATTGAGCCTGGCAACCCTGATGGGGCCCCCCTTGCGGCACGGGGCCCTCGGGCAGTGCCCGAGAATCCCAATGGTCAGTCTGCCCTGGGTTTACTGCTGTTCAGCTCTGATCTTCAGCAAAATGGCTTCCTCAAGCAAGAAACGGGAGAAAAATTACAGCACACACTAATTTTGGTAGCATAATTATTAATGTGGAATGTATGTTCCTTGATAAAGAACATTCTTTTTTATCAAGCTGTTATTGGAATAGTTCTGCTTTAACACTGAGCCTGTTGATAATAGCTACAGTATATGACACCCATGGTCACTCAATAGGAGGTGGCTAACAGCAGGGGAGTTTGAGATATGGGGGGTTTAGTCAGCAGAACAGGCATGGGTATATGCACATGCACAGAAAAGTCTGTGTTGTATTCGTGGGCGAGGCATGTGTAGGAAGGCCTTGTGGCTGGAGTACCCAAACTGGGAGATATCGCAGACACAGTCCAGGAAGGTGTATATTTACTTGTATATTTTATTGTAGTCATCGGAAGTAAATGCAGTTACTGTAGTTGTTTCAGGCACTGGTATTCAAATACACACTGTGGGTGTAAGAGAACCCACCATGTTGCAATGATAGTATACTCAGTAAAGCACAGTACTGCAGCAGCAGCAGATAGCTTACAATAGCTCAGTATTGTAGCAGCTGATTACCTTTCAATGGCTCAGTTTAGCAGCAGTGTATCACTCAGCAGCAGAGCTGTATCCTGGCCTAGGCCAACAAGGCCCAGGCCTAGGGCAGCACTTTGCAGGGGGGCAGCACAAAAAGAGTCCCTGCCGGCTTGCGCTACACTGTTAGGAAAATTAGTCTAGCGCCCCCATAAAGCAGCCACGCTGCTTCTAGTATGCGGGCGGCCAGCATTCGGCAACTGTGGGGGGGGGCGCTTCCAATTTTGACTGTTTTGTCATCCTGGACCACAAACCTTCCTCACTGTGCTATATGTTGCTGCTGCACCATCTACTTAAAGTAGAACTATAGGCAACACTTTTACCATCCCTGTCCCATTGCGAAGATTTCCCTTCACTTCCTGCTCTATGGGCAACCAGAAAGTAAGAGGAAGTCTAAGTAAATTAAGGGAATCCATTGCCCCCCCCCCCCCAGGCCTTCAGAACTCACTTGAGAATTTCTGGGCGGGTCTTAAACACAGGGTGTGGCTGTGACAGGAAGGGGTGGGTCATATTTAAATTAGGGGGTGCACAAGTTTAGTCAGGCCTAGGGCAGCACAAAACCTGAATACACTTCTGCTCAGCAGTGCTACAGTATTGCAATAGGGCAGTATCCCAAGCTTAGCCTGATTTACCAGAGGATGACATCTACTGGGGGGAAGGTGGACCATGATGTAACCTCATGAAATGATGACTAGAAACTGGAATGCCTGCAGAGAATCAAGAGCTGTCCCTGTTTGACCAGGAACCACTCCCTACAATGCTACTAACAGAGGGGGTCTCTGTCCCTCACCTAACCACTTGCTCCAGGCATGCTCAACCCTAATAAATACAGCCCACCACATAGGCATGCACACAGGGTGTGCCGGGTGTGCTTGGGTACACCCCAATCACCCTGTTCGGTGCAGATTTTTCCTTCTATATGTGCCCCCCTCCCCCAGCTGCTGTTGTGGGCATACAGTGGGATGTTTCAGAACAGAGAGCAGGGGAAGGGGCTGGTTAACATGTAATTTACTGATCACTCACTGTGTTAATTCATAACTTAAGCACAGTAAACTGTGTTTCATTATCATTTATTTACCGTCCAGTGCAGCTGAGGCTGCAGAGAAAGTGGCTGGGGACTCTCTGTCCTCAATATCTTTCTCTATCTCAGAAGTGAGACATCAGGGGACTGTTTAGATCCCTGATATGTCAACAAAGTCCCCTAACAGTGCTCATAAAAAGAATTGTAAACAAAATAGTATTGTAAAAAAAATAAAAAATAAATTAATGTGTAAGAAATAATAAAAAAAAAAAAACATAATAAATGAAAAAACTACTGACACAGTCCACTGCCCTACTGACACAACACACTGTCCTACTGACCGCAATCTTTGCTGTACTAACACCGTTCATTGTCCTACTGACACCAAACTCTGATCTACTGACACCATCCACTGCTCTATCATCCATATTTTATTACATTTTAGAATGTTTGTTAACATTTATTTATAATAATGTGTATATACTGTGTGTATGTATGGATATACAGTATCTCACAAAAGTGAGTACACAACTCACAGTTTTGTAAATATATTATTCTAACTTTTTATGTGACAACACTGAAGAAATTACACGTTCCTACAATGTAAAGTAGTGAGTGTACAGCTTGTATAACAGTGTAAATTTGCTGTCCCCTCAAAATTACTCAACACACAGCCATTAATGTCTAAACCGCTGGCAACCAAAGTATTCCCCTAAGTGAAAATGTCTCTATTATTTTCCAGCACTGCCTTTGTAATAGACATTTTCCTGGTCCAATTCCAGGATATTAATTTTCTATTCTTGCCGCTGATCCAAATCTACGATGATGTAAATACATGCATGTAGAAGAAAGATTACACTAGAATACATTAGTCAGTTCGAGCTCTCTCTCATCAACAGGGCTTTATTCAGGGTCACAGCCCCTTATATAAACTAAGTGACATAAGCAAACTTCATCACATATGGGTGCATCTGATTGGCTTATTCATATGGTCTTTCTCTTGTTACATCTTCCTGGCCACGAGGCAAGCATTCCAGAGCTTTCAGTCGCCATTAGTTATCACAATGGGAGGGGGTAGAAAGGAGGGGGGTCACAGAGTAGGAGTGAATTGACATCTGTTTTTTTATCTATATACAGTACAGACTAAAAGTTTGGACACACCTTCTCATTCCAAGAGTTTTCTTTATTTTCATGACTATGAAAATTGTAGATTCACACTGAAGGCATCAAAACTATGAATTAACACACGTGGAATTATATACATAACAAAAAAGTGTGAAACAACTGAAAATATGTCATATTCTAGGTTCTTCAAAGTAGCCACCTTTTTCTTTGATTACTGCTTTGCACACTCTTGGCATTCTCTTGATGAGCTTCAAGAGGTAGTCACCTAAAATGGTCTTCCAACAGTCTTGAAGGAGTTCCCAGAGATGCTTAGCACTTGTTGGCCCTTTTGCCTTCACTCTGCGGTCCAGCTTACCCCAAACCATCTCGATTGGGTTCAGGTCCGGTGACTGTGGAGGCCAGGTCATCTGGCGCAGCACCCCATCACTCTCCTTCTTGGTCAAATAGCCCTTACACAGCCTGGAGGTGTGTTTGGGGTCATTGTCCTGTTGAAAAATAAATGATGGTCCAACTAAACGCAAACCGGATGGAAAAGCATGCCGCTGCAAGATGCTGTGGTAGCCATGCTGGTTCAGTATGCCTTCAATTTTGAATAAATCCCCAACAGTTTCACCAGCAAAGAACCCCCACACCATCACACCTCCTCCTCCATGCTTCACGGTGGGAACCAGGCATGTAGAGTCCATCCGTTCACCTTTTCTGCATCGCACAAAGACACAGTGGTTGGAACCAAAGATCTCAAATTTGGACTCATCAGACCAAAGCACAGATTTCCACTGGTCTAATGTCAATTCCGTGTGTTCTTTAGCCCAAACAAGTCTCTTCTGCTTGTTGCCTTTTTTTAGCAATGGTTTCCTAGCAGATATTATACCATGAAGGCCTGATTCACACAGTCTCCTCTTAACAGTTGTTCTAGAGATGTGTCTGCTGCAAAAGGTGGCTACTTTAAAGAACCTAGAATATGACATATTTTCAGTTGTTTCACACTTTTTTGTTATGTATATAATTCCACATGTGTTAATTCATAGTTTTGATGTCTTCAGTGTGACTGCAATTTTCATAGTCATGAAAATAAAGAAAACTCTTGGAATGAGAAGGTGTGTCCAAACTTTTAGTCTGTACTGTATATATCTTAGTCAAAATACCACTGTCTTGGCACACAAATACAGAAATACACATATACATGCTTGACATCATCTGAACTAAATACGCTTACCTTGGTCTCATCACTTTTGTGAGATACTTTTTATATATATATATATGTGTGTGTGTGTGTGTGTGTGTGTCCAAGCTTTGTTGTGCACACCCTAATGCAATAATGCAATAGGCTGAGCACACCTATTGTCCACTACCAAAATTGCAGTGTTCCATCAGACAGCTGCAACCTCTATGAAAACTATGGAGTCTTACAAGGAACAATTTTTCTCCATCTGTAAAAATGCTCACCGCCATCTACTGGATGGAAGACAAACTGCACCTGCCTACACAAATGTGATTTACATTCCAGTCACATCCCTAGTGAGCTTAAAAAAAAAAATACTTATAAAAATAAATAAATTAATTATAAAAAAAAAAGTATATCTATATATATATATAATACATTTTTACATCCTGCTGCCAAGCATTTTTTTTCAAAGCACCAAACTGCACGGTTGTATTGGTTAGAAGGTAAAATAGTCCCCCCTGGGCGATCTCATGGCATGTTTGTTACTCCAAAAAGTAAAGGGAGCCTGCTCTGCTCTAACTGATCAGGAGGTGTCATGTATATCCAGTCTGTTAGGATGCACACATTGTACAAGCTGCAGCTAAGTAGACAGGAGTAAATCAGATCTGATTTATTGGTGACATGCTATCCTACTGCATCGATGTCTTGTCTTTGGTTTGCTGTAGAGCTCCTATTTAGGAAAGATTAATTTTGAATCTGTGTCACCCATGTGTCTCCACAGGTATAAGATCTGTCATCCAGGCTGTCACTAGTAACATAAAGGAATCCTGCTTGGGAGTGCAGGATGCCACAAAGAATCTGCGACAAGAAGAAGAGGGAGCGAGAGTGAGAGAGGGAGAACATGTGTTTTATTTTAAAGCCAAAGCACACTAACACAGACAATTGGTTTTGGCTTCAAACCTAGCTTATTTGGAGGTGAAAAACACTCACACCGCTTATAAATATTTGCTTCCTTCGCGCGATATGTAGAAGGAGTTAAATGAAGATTACTTGGCGCTGATACCGTGGGACCTGAGTGTTCAGTCTTAATCTTGGCAGCTCTTATCAGCTGAATGAGGAGATTTTTAACAACCAAACCATAAGCAAGATAAAGTGTCAACAGTTTCCAAGAAGGGCTTTTCAATGAGCCAAGATGACTTGTCTGTGCTGCAGGCATTAGGACAACATATGTCATTGTATTTGAGATTGAAGAGCAAAGAGAAGTGCCATGTTGTTATGATAATGGTGCCAGTATTTCTAACCATCTTAACTCTATCGGCACCCAAAGTGTGAACTGAATATTTCAGAGTAGAGCTGGCCAGATGACCTTGGCAAGGATCCTTGTTTCTGCCATATATTTTTGTTGTATTTTAAGCATATGTAAACTTTTACATATGTAAAAGAACACAAAATGTAATAATTGCAGCTTACCAGCCCTTACATACTTTTTATCTTCTTCTGGTGATCCTACCAGTTAAAACACTTCCTGTCCTAGGGTGACAGCACTTACACACTGTTAGGCCGCGTACACACGACCAAATAAATCGGATCAAATCGGTCTGTCAGACCGATTTGATCCGATTTGTCTGCTGGGATTTATTGGTTTGATCGTGTACACACGATCAAACCAAATTCCCTGCCGGCAGACAGCGCGGTGACGTGTCGGTGACGTTGACGCCGCCACGTCACCGCACCAGGAAGTAAATTATGCACATTTTGTTTGTTCCCCTGATCCCTTTTTTTAAATTGTCAGCCACAGTTGTGATGCTGGTGTTCCCCCTTTTTTATTAATAATTTTTTTTTTCTTTGTTTTTTAATTTGTGTCAGCGGCAGTCCCCAATTGTACACAGTTTACAGTATAGTGTACCAAAAACCACATTCCTTTTTGTTTTGTTTTATTGTTGTTGTTCCACTGCCCCCTTTTTTTAATTATCAGCTGCAGTTTATCTTACTGTGATACTGGTATTCCCCCTTTTTTATATATAGTGTTTCAATTTGTGGCAGTGGCAGTCCTCAATCGTACACAGTTTATACTGCACCAAACACCAAACACCACATTTCATTAAATAAAGTGCATCTAATCACCCATTTCCTATTATCTAATACATTTGTGTAATAAGCCCCCCTATCATGTCTGGGAGGCCAACAAGTAGGGGCAGATGTTTCCATGCCACTATGAGGGGGTTACGCAGCATCTGCGTCCACAGGCAAAGGTGGACGTAGTCCACCCTCAGGCAGGGCATGTTTGTCCCTTTCTACTCATGTTGGTTGTGTTATCCAGCAACAGCAGGCAGAAGGGGTGGTGGACTGGCTTACTAAACCACCCTAATCCTTCTCATTCTCATTCTCTATTACCAAAGCTGACACGAATTCACAGTCCACAGCAGCTGCCACAGTGGCCTATTCCGCCTCCTCATCCACAGCTACTCCTGCCATAATTACATTAACATGCACGAATAAATCAGCTGAATTATTTGAACACAGCATCAGCTACTTGCTTCTTGAGGATGCACAGCCACTACTTGATTCTGATGTTGGTTCTGAGGTTGAAGGAGGGAGTAACATGAGCCTACTGAGAGGGGATAAACAACAAATTAGCTGTCATGTTCCCCCAGTCGCAGTAAATTACCACATTGGCTCCAGTGATTAGTATGGGGGGGGGGGTGATGATGAGGTCACTGACTTTGCTTAGGTGCCTGATAGAGAGGAAGAGGAAAGTGAGAAGGAGTCACAACCCCAAAGAAGCAGCCATCATGGAACAGTAGGGCAGCCACCCTATTCCATCAGATTGTAGAGCTCTTATCTCCCAGCCCACTTTACAGAGCTCAGCTGTGTGACATAATTTTGAAGAGCAGAGTCAATCCTGCATTTTCCAATGATAACTGTGAAGGTTATGGTGTGAAGGCACCCCCAATACCCAAGGCCCAATTTTTACACACCTGTGTGACATAATTTTTAAGAGCCAAGTCCAATCCTGTGTTTTCCAAAGATAACTGTGAAGGGTTATATTGTGAAGGCACCACCAACTCCCGAGGTCCAATTTTTCCACACCTGTTACTATCCAAAATCTGAGAAAGAGACACCAGACTTTAGCTAAAAAAAAAAGCTAATCTTGGCCTAAGTGTACTATAATTTGGATTCTTCACATAAGGACTTCTCACTGTGGTGCAAAACGTTGTTATTTCCACCCAAAGTCTGCCAAAGAGACATGAGAATTCATCCAAAAAATCTCTAATCTTGTTCAAAATGCGCTAAAATGTGGCCTCATCATACAGACTGGCCCCAAGCCGTTGTTTACAAAATGAAGAAAGCTTGCAGGGAAAATCTATTTAAATGTAATTGTCTTTTCTTTATACAGTGCCTTGAAAAAGTATTTATATCCCTTGACATTTTCCACATTTTGTCATGTTATAACCAAAAATGTACCATATTTGCTGGCATATAAGACAACCCCCTATTTTTCCAGGAAAAAAATTGGTTTTGGGATATACTCGCCGTATAAGACAACCTCCTTCCTACTAGTCTGGTTGAAAGTTAAGGGGTAGCCAGAATAACCGCTGACAGGAAAAAACACTGACAGAAACAGGCTTTTTTCATATTTTTTCAAATCTCACTGTGCCATTACATTACATGCCTCATTGTGCCATTACATTACATGCCTCCACTGTGCCATTACATTACATGCCTCCACTGTGCCATCACATGCCTCCACTGTGCCATCACATGCCTCCACTGTGCCATCACATGCCTTCACTGTGCAATCACATGCCTCCACTGTGCAATCACATGCCTCCACGGGTGTCCATGATTGGCGGAACACTGAACAGAGGCTCTGCTGGGAAAATTAGTGTTCCGCCTATCACGGAACAGTCTGGGGCATTTTTTTGGCATTCAAAAGGTCGTCTTATACGCCGGAAAATACAGTAAATGTATTTTATTGGGATTTCATATGATACACGAACACAAAGTAGCACATAATTGTGAAGTGGAAGGAAAGATAAGCACCTGAACGACCACAACATACAGGGATATACAAGGTAATACTGACACATAAACACACATATAGGTTGGACTTGATGGACTTGTGTCTTTTTTCAACCTATGTAACTATATGAAAATGATAAATGGTTTTCAACATTTCTTACAAATAAATATGTAAAAAGTGTGGCATGCATTTGTAATCAACCTCCCTGAGTCAATACTTTGTAGAACCACCTTTCAATTACAGCTGAAAGTCTTTTTGGGGATGTCTTTACCAGCTTTACACATCCAGAGAGTGAAATGTGTGCCCATTCTTCTTTGCAAAATAATTCAAGCTCTGTCAGAGTGGAGCGTCTGCGAACAGCAAATTTCAAGTTTTGCCACCGATTCTCAATTGGATTTAGGTCTGGACTTTGAATGGACCATTCTAACACAAGAATGTGCCCTGTATTTGGCTCCAGCCATCTTCCCATCAACTCTGAAGAACTCTAAGAAAAGCATCCCCATGATTCTGCCACCACTATGTTTTACGGTAGGGATGGTGTGTTTAGGATGATGTGCTGTGTTAGTTTTCCACCGAACAAAGCATTTTGCTTTTAGGTCATAGCATCACAACTTCTTTCACATGTTTGCTGTGTACCCCACATGGCTTCTCACAAACTGCAAACAGGACTTTTTATGGCCTTCTTTTGCTCGAGAGTGGATTACATCGTTGGAACCTTTTTTTTCTTTTTTAATAAAGGACGTGTCCCAAACTGTCTCCTGTGTTTTTTAAAAATGTGACACTTTTTTTGTGAAATGGTAGGGGTACAATGTACCCTGTTACCAATTCACATAGGGGGCCTGACCGGGCCGGGATCTGGGGATCCCCTTTGTTAAAGGGGGCTTCCAGATTCCGATAAGCCCCCCGCCCGCAGACACCCACAACCACCGGGCAAGGGTTGTGGGGATGGGGCCCTTGTCCCCATTAACATGAGGGCATGTGGCCTGGTACGGTTCAGGAGGGGGGGCCGCTCTCTCGTTCCCCTCTTTTCCTGCGTCCTGCCAGGTTGTATGCTCGGATAAGGGTCTGGTATGGATTTTTGGGGAGAACCCCACAACATTTTTATTTTATTTTGGTTGCAGGGGTCCCCTTAAAATCCATATCAAAGGGTCTGGTATGGATTTTTGGTGGAAACCCCACGCCATTTAAAAAAAAAATGCCACAGGGTTCCCATTAATATCCATACCAGACCTGAAGGGCCTGATTTGGAATTTGGGGGGGACCCCCACACTCTTTTTTTTTTTTTAAATTGGTTCGGGGTTCCCCTTAATATTCATACCAGACTCGAAAATTCCCATTCACATACAGTATACAGCTTAGGACCCCCATGAAGTGAGTACTGCTCAGTGAGACGAGAAACAAAAGTAGAAAGAGAAATTTAGCGTGTTCTATTCTTCCAATGTTTTTTTTTTTTAAGGTATTTCACTGTGTTATACACAAGCATCCAATAAATTCACCTTAATAAACAATCTATCTTTTTTTATTTTTTTGCCTAAGCTGGCCTTGTTCCTTATGCTCCTCTATATTTCTTCATAAAAAAATGTTTAATAGATAAGTGCCATTAATGATTTCAGGTGTAGATATTTTTTTAACTAAGTGCATGGAGATTGCCACCATGAGAGAAGGTATGATAGGTTCTCTTTTAAACATAACATCCTTTTCTAGTTGTAGATCAACAGAAAATCTCATGTCTAAGAAAAGCTTTATATGTTGCCATAAGGTATTTTCAATTTAATGAACCTAGAGCACCCAGATATTTAATATCTGCTGCTACATTTTCAATATCTTGTGACATCTCCTCTTCCACTTTCTTTTTAAGGCTTTGCCTTTACTACCTTTTGCTGTGTACTAGGTGATGAGTAATTGTGCCGTTCCTTTGCTTTCATGCTCTATTTAACAAAACTTGTTTTTTTTCCCCTTTTTCTTAGGGTTTGCACTTTTAAAATAATGGTAAACCCAAGGAAAATCATTTCTTTACTACCTCTCTATAAAAACCGAAGCTATGCCTTAAAATAATTAAACTTTAAAGTTATAAATCAGCCTGTTCCATAGACTCGGTCTCAAGCCTCCGGAGGCTCCTTCTCTGCTATCTGACTGCAGAAGCGGCTTCTTATATTTTTGGGACAAAAGGCATTTTTATTACAGTAATTTATCACAGGAATAAAAGACGCTCTTCTGAAACACTGAATAATTTTGAAAGAAATATGTTTTTAAAATTAAAAATGCAGGATGTGTGCACACTAGACTCCCCCGGGAGGCATTTCTGCAAGTACCGTAACTGCGCCGATAGTTTTAATGCAGTAGCCCTCCATTATTTAAAGTGTGATTGTATTTCTCCCGCTTGCAGCTTTGTCAGCTATAAATAAAAAATGAGGGTTGAATTGTATTGGGTATCAGTAAGCACCTCTATTATTGATACTTAATGTGACTTTGAAAGAATACGGCGTAAGCTTTACTTTGATCTTAAACCTTTTTGGCTGCAATGTGGGAAGAAAAGGCTAATTGTCTAGATTTGAATCTGCCTTGTTTCCACCTTTTTTGGCAATCACAGGTGATGAGGGTTTAACCTGAGCAGAACATCTGGGTGGATATATGGGGGAGGTGTGGAGGATATAGCATTATGGTTCATTAGGATAGCATAGCAACATCTCAAGAGACAACAAGGCTCATGAACCTGTTCAGTGTTGGAGTGATCTATTTATTTTCTGATATTACGTTTTGTTTTCCTTACAGTACAGGTTAATACTTTAATTGAGTATGCTACCAGCAGTTTCCTGAAAATGTATTCCTTATGTAACCACAAATCAACTAGATTGTTAATCCCTAAAATGAAAAGCAGCTGGTTTATTTAAAAAAATAAAATAATGGTTTAATAAAGGCTAACAAACCACAGCAGCCAATCATATTTAATCTCTTATTGATTTCGAGATTTAGGAACAAGGAAGTACAGAGCATTTTGATCAATGAAAAGCAGGAATTGTATTATTAATGAGCAGCACCTTTAAAATAATATATGTAAACCAAGTCACAAATATTTAATAAGGGTTAACATGATAGTATACAAAACAAAAGTAAAACAGTACTGCTCAAATGCACCAGTGAGTTGACCGATTTGGCTGGCCTGTGAGTAGAGTTGCCACCTCATCCCTTTAAAACGGAACATATATTAATTACACAGGTTCTGTGGCCAATTAAGGTGGTAATTAAACTCACTTGGTGCCATATCTGTATTAAATTAGCCTCAGAATCTGTGTAATTCAGATGTGTTCCTTTTTAAAGGGATGAGGTGGCAACCCTACCTGTGAGCAAGGTGCAGCATGGTGTGGTGGGAAGTAAACACAGAGGGCCAGATTCTCAAAGACGAATCTGTGCCGTTGTATATGCGCGCCTAATTCTCTGAATCAGTTACGCATAAATTCAGCCAAGATACGAGTGCCGTAAGTCTCCTACGCCGTCGTATGTTGGGTGCATATTTACGCTGGCCACTTGGTGTCGCTTCCGTTGATTTCCGCGTCAAATATGCAAATGAGCTAGATACACCGATTCTCTAACGTACGTGCGCCCGTCGCAATTAGTTACGCCATTTACGTAAGACATACGCCGGCGTAAAGATAAAGCTGCTCTCTAGGTGGCGCAGCCCAAGCAAGGTATGGGTGTCGGAACAAGCGTATCTTTTTACATCGTTTGCGTAACTCGTATGCGAATAAGGGTGTGCGTAAGTTACGTTCAAGTCGTAGACAGTGTGCGATGTATCTTAGGCATTCTATCCGACGCATTCGCACTGGGATACATCCACGGACGGCGCATGTGCCGTTCGTTAAAAGTGTCAATTACGTGGGGTCACGATTATTTTGCATAAAACACGCCCACCTCTTCCCCATTTGAATTAGGTGTGTTTACGCCGGCACATTTACGCTACGCCACCGTAACTTAGGACGCAAGTGCGTTGAGAATACTGCACTTGCGTTCTAAGTTGCGGCGGCGTAGCGTAAATATGATACGCTACGCTCGCTCATAGTTACGCCGCTCCACGGGAATCTAGGCCAGAATCTGAGTTAGGCAATAAAGTTTTTTTGTAAAGGTTCAACAGAACTTATGCAGGCCCAGTGGGTAGGCACACCTGCCTGGAGCCACTTACAAACTGTGACAGTGGTCAGAAAGACGTAAAGATGCTGACAGCATTTGCAATAAGGAGCAGAATGCTGCCTGGCAAGTCCACACCCAAGTGGGTGTCTTCCTGAAGAGAGGTAGACATAGTTCCATCACTGTTCCTATTCTTCCTGAACCTTTTCCTACCTCTAAGCACTGTTCCTGGCAGAAGGGGAACCTGTCTCTACACTAGCCACTCAAAGTGTGCCAACCCCAGGGGCTGGAGTCTCAAATAGACTGTGCCTGACCCAAGATGGCCACTCGAGTCATATGGGGAGCAAGCATCCAATTGGACAGCTGTCTCCCTGTGACTGCAGGAAGTCATAAAAGAACCAAACTCCTCACAACTTCCTTCCCTTTCTGCATTGCCGCATCTGTCCAGCGCCACCTGCAGTGGGGAGTACAGACTGCACCTGCCTAAAGGTCCTTCTGGTCCTGGTCGCCCTAAATACTCGCTTGTCAGGCTTGATCAAGGGTACAACAAAATGGTGCCCATCTGCACACTATCCAAGCATACAGATAAATTATGTTAACAACTGGAACAGCTCTAGTTCAACTATGTTTGCCTCTATAATTAAGGTCCTTGGTTCAAGCTTTCATTTATAGGGTGACAACGCTCTGTTCCTGATCCCAAATGTGTTTCTGTGTTGTGAACAGCATTGGACATCCAATAAAGATGAAAACTGGCCTTTTTAATTCACATTATGCTGACATCCTCCACGATGTGCAGCAGTTATTTGAGTGTATGCATGTAAACAGTAAGTGTATGCAAATAATTTGCAGGAGGTTATAAGTTGCATGATGCAAAAAAGGATGAAAAAATGTGAAAACAAGTGTTTTTAAAAAAAAATAGCTATCATTTATTAAATTGGAGATTAGATTTACTTCAAAACAACAATTTCCCAAACATTTATTTATAAAGCATTTTAACACAAAATACTAAAAATTTATAATAATTTTTCAAAAATACATATGTTCCTATATGCACTCCCTCTTGAATTCCATATAAAACTAATTTCTGTACAGCTGTGTAGACGGTTTTCAGGAGGCTGTCCAATTCCAGAAGGATCATACACCCCCTGCAATGTCTAGTCCCTTGCTGCTTTCTTCCAGGAATTCAAATCCAGCAACACAGATGAAAACTCAGTTTGAACTTGCTGATGTGAGCTCAGTGTCAGCAGGTGAGGTGCCAAGAAAAGGAGCAGCTGGTCTGCATTGCAGAAGTATTATGTCGTCCACTGTAGAATGTAAAGACTCTAATAAAGTGTAAATAAAATACCTAAAAAAAAATAGAATGTAATTATATTAACCTCATTTCACCAAATCACACAATGGTATTCATGGGCACATAAATGTACATGCACATACATGTACTCAGTCATACACAATGAGCCTGGTTTTCTAAAGCAAATGTTCAAAATAATGCTGATTTTGTAATTTCTGTTCCATTAAAGTGCAATACAGAATGTGCATGTCAACACTTTGCTTAAAATGTAATACAAAAAAAAAACAACAAATGTGTCTGGAAGCACCAATAGTCAATCATGTCAAAAGACAAAATGAATTCTATGCTATATTGTCATAGAAAAACGGGCAGCGTATGTATAGGTGTGTATCGCTAGAACCTCTAATTTTCTTGTGAGTGAGTGAGTGAGTGAGTAACTATAGCGCAACAAATGCTAACTTAAATCGCCTCAAGGCGCTTTCCTTCCAGTGTCGTCCTGGTCCTTCAGAAGAGATGGGTCTTTAGTTTTTTCCTAAAAAACAGATGGTTTTCTTCCAGGCGGATGGTCGTGGGTAGAGCATTCCAGAGTCTAGGTCCTTGGACTGCAAATCTGCGTTCTCCCTTAGATTTGTAGCGGGATTTAGGGATTTGGAGAACGTTTTGGTTGGTTGACCGGAGCACGTGGTTCGTGACGTAGGGTTTTATTTTCTTACTTAAGTATTGGGGAGCGTTTCCTTGTGTACATTTGTGAGTTAGGCAGAGTGTCTTGAAAGTCACCCGGTCCTGTACGGGCAGCCAGTGGAGGGCCCTCAAGACAGGGGAGATTGATTCCCACGTTTTTTTCCCTGTTACCAGTCTGGCTGCCGTATTCTGGACAACTTGTAGACATGAGATCTGGTATTTCGGTAGTCCTAAGTAGAGGGAGTTTGCGTAGTTAAGTCCTGAGTTGATGATTGTTCCCACCACTACTGCTGTGTCTTCTTCCGGGATGAAGGGGACGAGTCTACGTAGCATGCGGAGCAAATGATGAGCCCCGCCGACGACTGATCCGATTTGTGCATCCATCGTCATGTCTGAGTCAAAGATGACTCCGAGACTTTTGGCTTTGTTGCTTGGCGCGATGGTTTGTCCGAGGATGGTGGGTGGTGTCCATGTGGTCCTAGAATTGGAATTCCGATTTGCGTGAAGGATGAGTAGTTCTGTTTTGGATCCGTTGAGTTTGAGGGAGCTTTCGGTCATCCAATTGTCGATCAGTTTGAGGCATTTTCCTAGTTCATGATATTGGTCTTTTTTGTTGGTGTTTCGAAGGTAAAGCTGTGTGTCGTCGGCATAGGAGTGGTAGCACAGGTCCTGTTTGCTGATGATTTTGAGGAGCGGGCGGATGTAGATGTTGAAGAGTACAGGTGAAAGGGGTGATCCTTGCGGGACTCCGCATGTAATGGTCCGTGTTTCTGATGTAAAGCCTCCAATTTTCACTGTCTGAGTGCGATTTTCTAGGAAAGATGCGAACCACGGCATGGCCGAGTCTGCGACTCCGCCTAATTCTTTGAGTCGCGTGAGCAATGTATTGTGGTCTACCGTGTCGAAGGCTGTGCTGAGGTCCAGCAGCACTAGGAGACAGGATTCTTCATCATCTGCTGCTTCGAGAGCGTCATCCCATATCTCAAGGAGAGCCGTTTCTGTCCCGTGGCCTGGGCGAAAACCTGATTGAAGGGGATCTAGGAGTTTGTGGGTGTCCAGATGGGGCTGTAGCTGTTGTACTACAGCTTACTCCATTATCTTGGAGATGGTGTTCAGGCTTGTTACTGGTCTGCGATGGTTAGGGTCTTTAGGGTCGAGGTTGGGTTTCTTTAAGAGGGGTTTAATTATGCCTTGCTTGAGGGTGATCGGAGCAATCCCTTCTCTGAACGATTGGTTTATGATGTGCGTTATGGCGGGTGCCAAGATGTCAGTGCATTCTTTCAAGAGTTTTGTAGGAATGGTGTCATTCGGAGAAGTGTTGTCTCGGAGGCTTCTGATGATGTTTTTAGTGGTGTCGATTGTAATTGGGACCAGCTCGAAATTCGTTGATCGTGGAAAAATTTATCTTGCTTTATCTGAATGGGATTGGTGTTTTTTTTCCTGTTGAATTGTTGCCCGAATCTTTTCAATTTTGTCAATAAATTGACAAAAATATTTTATTAAATACAATAAGTTAAGTACAATAAATTAAGTACTGTACATTATACTATTCAGAATTATTATATAATATTCATATGAGGTTACAAATATAGTGTTGATTAGGATATAAGGGAGTGCGAAAAATTAAAGCAATTAATTAACAGTTATGGGCCAGATTCAGAAAACATGTACGCAAGCATATCTCCAGATACGCCACCGTAATTTCAAATGTGCGCCGTCGCATCTTTGCGGCAATTCACAAAGCGAGATGCGCCGAAAAACATTCGGCGTCCCCTTTTATAAATATGCAAATGAGTAAGATACGTCGATTCACGAACGTAGATGCGCCCGGCCGCTTCATATACGCGCATTGCGTAAGGCATATGTCCGGCGTAAAGTTACCCCTGCTATATGAGGCGCAGGTATGGGCCAAGGAACAACGCCGTCAAATTTTATGCCGTTTACGTAGTACATGAATTGGGCTGGGCGTAGGTTAAGTTCACACGTTGTAGGCATTGCGCGCCGATGTCTCTTAGGCATTCTATCTGACGTGATTCTCAGCATGCGCACTGGGATACATCCACGGACGGCACATGCGCCGTTCGTTCGGCCCATCATTTGCATGGGGTCACGGTTCATTATAATAAAACACGCCCACTGCCTTGCTACTTTGAATTACGCGGGCTTACGCCGGCCCATTTATGCTACGCCGCTGTAACTTAGGGAGCAAGTGCTTTGTGAATACAGCACTTGCCTCTCTAAGTTGCGGCGGCATAGCGTAAAGAAGATACGCTAGGCCCGCACAAAGATGCGCCCGGGTATGTGAATCTGGCCCTATGTGTTCAACCTAAGGAGATGTCGATATCCAAACAGTAAATAATTCTAATAGCTATGAGTAACTGAGTAAAGATTTCCTGAGCAAACTTAATGGATTGCCTTTCAAAACTGATACTATATTCGTGAATCGTAACCTATGGAACTTCAAAATCATAAGGCGTAAGGAGAGACAGAGTAGAAAACAAAAGTAAAGAGTAAAGAAGAAGAAGTAGTGGGGAGGGGTCCACCAGGTCGATCCAAAAGTCACAGTCAGACCTGTATGATCAGTATAACATTAAATCATCTACCGTGGCATTAAAACAGTCATTAAATGCTGTCGGTAAGAAATGTTCTATCCAAGGTTGCCATAATTTACAGAATTTAGGAATTTTGGTGTGTATCATAACTTTGTTCATTCTTTGTTTTATATCGGCCAACGCCAAAGAGGAAGTTCTCCAAGTTCTTGACAAAGTTTGTTTTGCTGTTGTGAGCAAAAATATATAAAGTTTAAATTGGGCATGAGCATAGGCGTGCACACAGGGTGTGCCATGTATGCCCTGGCACACCCTAATCACCCTGGGCAGCACAGATTCCCCCTACTGCCCTGGCTCCTCCCTGCCCCCTGCAGTGCTCCCAGATTCCCTCCTCTTCTTTCACATTGGCTGTTGCTGCGGGGATGTACTAGGATGAGTGGGGAAATGGGCCGGTCAAATATGTAATTAACTGGCCCCTTCCCTTTCTGAATGAACATCGTGAGCAGGGCTTTTTTTCAGCGGGAACGAGGGGGAACGCAGTTCTGGCACCTCATGGACTGACTGTATGTAATAGCAGGGGGTGCTGGGGTGTGCTGCAGGGTATTGATGCTGACTGCTGGGGATCTATTTTTGCAGGGGGGTCTATTGTTTCTGGTGGGGGACCTATTGTAACTGGGTGGTCTTATGTTGCTGGGGGGTCAGTTGTTGCTGAAAGAGATCTACTGTTCTGGGAGGGGTCTATTGTTGATGGTAGCCTGAGAGACTATTATTGCTGGATGTGCAGAGATTTATGCTGCCAGGAGTATATTGTTGCTGGCGGAGACATTTTGTTCTGGGTGGTGCATTGTTGTTAGGGGGATCTATTGTTGCTGGCTGCAGAGGATCTATTTTACTGCTTTTCTTTATATCATTACCAAATTCCATACAAATTACTTAGCACCACAAAATGATACTTGGTTCTACTGTATGTTGTCTGAAAGGGACGGTACTGGGAGATGGGTAGGGGCGGAGAAAAGGGGTGACTCGGAAAGGGGGAGTTCCCGCACCTATTGTCTGAGAAAAAAAGCCCTGATCGTATGATTGGTAGTGTGTGTGTTTGAGCTTGGGGGTGCACATCTTAATGCAATAGGCTGTGCACACCTATGGGCATGAGTCAGACTTTTAAAATTAAAGGGGTTGTAAAGGTAAAAATAAAAATCCCCTAAATAGCTTCCTTACCTTAGTGCAGTCCTCCTTCACTTTCCTCATCCTTTGATTTTGCTTTTAAAAGTCCTTATTTCTTCTGAGAAATCCTCACTTCCTGTTTCTCTGACTGTAACTCCACACACTCATGCCCACTAACACACAGCTTCTTTCTCTATCTGCAACGTAGAGATCGTCCTGACTCTCCTGCTTGCCCCCTCCCTCCAATGTAAACAAACAGATCCCCGTTTTGACAGGGGAACAGAGAGAGATCTGCTGTTCCTGGTGATCAGGAACAGCGATCTCTCTTCTCCTCCAGTCAGTATACTCCCCCCCACAGTTAGAAACACCTCTTTAGGGAACACTTAAGCCCTTGCACCCCTAGTGTTAACCCCTTCCCTGCCAGTGATATCTATCTATACAATAATAAGTGCCTATTTTTAGCACTGGTCGCTGTATAAATGTCATTGGTCTCAAAAAAGTGTCAAAGGACAATGTTGCAGTCCCGCTAAAAATCCCAGATCACTGCCATTACTAGTAAAACAATAAGTAAATAATAAAAATGCCAAAAATCTATCCCCTATTTTGTAGACGCTATAACTTTTGCGCCAACCAATCAATATATGCTTTGGGGGATATTTATTAATGCAAAAATAAAAAAATTATTTTTTTCTAAATTGCAAATTTTTGGTTTATAGCGCAAAAAAAAATCAAAAACCCAGAGGTGATCAAATACCACCAAAATAAAGCTCTATTTGTGGGAAAAAAAACGCCAATTTGTTTGGGTACAACGTCGCATGACCTTGCAATTGTTAGTTAAAGTGACGCAGTATGGTTTGGCAAAAAATAGCATGGTCATTAAGGTGACAAATCCTTCCGGTCCTTAAAGCGGAGTTCAACCCAAAAATGGAACTTCCGCTTTTGGAATCCCCCCCTCCAGTGCCACATTTGACACGTTTCAGGGGGAGGGAGGAGCAGATACCTGTCTAATCCAGCTATTTTCTCCCACTTCCAGGCATAGATAGACTATGCCATACCTGGCGCCCCCCCCCCCGCTGTCTTCTGGGAGACACACAGGTCCCAGAAGACAGCAGGGGCCAGTGGGATCACACAGCGTGACTCGCGCATATGCAGTAGGGAACCAGGCTGTGAAGCCGCAATGCTTCACTTCCCGATTCCCTTACCGAAGATGGCAGCCAAGGGACAGATCACTTTCGGGTGCCGACATCACGGGCAACCTGGACAGATAAGTGTCCATATTTTAAAAGTCAGCAGCTACAGTACAGTATTTGAAGCTGCTGACTTAAAAAAAAAAAAATTATTATTTAGCGGAACTCCGCTTTAAGTGGTTAATCAGATCTAGGTGAGCAAACACCTAATACATCTGCACTGTTTCAGGACAGCCGTTTAAGTTAGTGTTAGTAAATATAGCAAAAGAAAATGAGGAAATATAGATACAGATATATCTCACTAGACACCAACATATGGAATGTAGTACTGTACTTGTATTTCCACACATGCACACAAAGATACACTCTAGTGTTGTACAACAGCCATTTGTGTCTGGTTCATTAAAGCTGTTTCTCAGTTAAAGGGATACTAAAGCTTTGTTTTTGTTTTTTTGTTTTTTTAAAACAAACATGTCATACTTACCTCCACTGTTCAGTTCATTTTGCCTGATCGTCCTCTTCTGGGGTACTACGTTGGCTCTCACGGCTCTTCCCCGCAAGAGCTAACCCCCTCTGGGAAGCTCTCTCCCAAGGGGGTTACCTTGCAGGCACGGTCCTGTGTGATACACTCGGCGGACATTTTTTTTTACCATTAAAGTTATTGTAAAGACACGGGGCCCGATTCACAGAGCCATTACGCCGGCGTTACACAAGATGCGCGGCGTAAGTCTAAATTTACGCATGCGTTTCGATGCGCCGCATCACCAAAACGAGATACGCAAGAAATCTACATTTTTTGGACCAGCGTAATTTCGATAAACAGGCATATCCGTCCGCGCAAAACTGCGCTAGACACACCATTAATTTGCTATTCAAATATGCAAATGAGGGAGTTACGGGGATCCACAAAAGAACGTTGGTGCAGCGCAGGCTACGCGCTGTGCGCAACAGCTGCACGTCCTGTCTAAAATTAGACCATATATTAAATGTGGAATACAATTAGACAATCCGTCTACATGTCAGCTAAAGCAACACTGTTAGTGAGGAGCTGAGCAGTCACACTTGCTGGACAACAAACTTTATGCCAACATGCCAGGGGCATCCTTGCTCATAGCTATACTAATGACTTTAGATGAGCAAAGAAGGAGGAGGGCACAGAGGAGGGCACGGGAGAGGATATACCGCACATGCATAGACCTCTTTGGCATGAGTGATTCTGAGGTGTATCGCATCTTCAGATTCACCCCTGCTGCCATCATGGAATTAACCACAACCTTGCAGGAGGACATCACTAGCCCAACACACCGCTCACATGCAGTGCAGCCACTGGTCAAGGTCATGGCAACACTCCATTTCCTTGCCAGTGGGTCTTTTCGGCGTACAAGTGGAGTGGTGGCTGGGATGTCACAATCCTCCATGAGCAGATGTGTGCACCAGGTTGTCCCCGCAATCCTCAGACGCCTGGCCAACCAAATCATCAAACCAACCACTGAGGACCTGCGGCTGAAGGCAATGACAGATTTCTACAGAATTGCCAGATTCCCACGCACCGTGGGGGCCATTGATTGCACACATGTGGCACTCCAGCCCCCCCATGAGACAGAGCACATATACCGCAATCGGAAGCATTGGCATTCCATCAACGTACAGGTGATAGTCGATGCCCAAGGCCTCATAGGGCACGTCCGTGCCAAACACCCCCCGGATCCAGCCATGACAGCTACATATACAATCAGAGCCCCATCCCAATGGAATTCGAACAGAATGTGTATGGGGACACCTGGCTGGTTGGTGAGTGACATGGGTGGCAGGCATGACTGTCCCCCCCATGATGCACACATCACAAGGGGCACATGCATGACTAACATCCTCCTGTTTTTCCCTTACAGGTGACTCTGCATATGCACTGGGACCCCATCTCATGACTCCTATCCGGAACCCCCAAACCCCAGGAGAGGAAAGATACAATGAAGCCCACGCCCAAACACGTGCAGTGGTGGAGCGCACCTTTGGCCTCCTGAAGTCACATTTCCGATGCCTGGATAAGTCTGGGGGGACCCTGTTGTATTCCCCAAACTTTGTGTGCCAGATCATCGGTGCATGTTGCCTGCTGCACAACTTCGCAGTGAGAAAGGGCCTGCAGATTGACATACATGATGACCTGACCCCTGAACCAGACAATCCCCCCCTAACCGAGGCTACTCTGTCTTCTGAGGGAAGAGCAGCCAGGAGACAGCTCACATTAGGCATCTTTGCACGTTAAACACACACATTAATCATGGCACAATGAGAGTGCATGCATGCACACCACTGTGGTCCCTAGCACAGACACATCACATCCTCATCAAATTGGATTAGCACAAGCCCACCATGCAGGACTTGTGAGCAGCAACGCCATGCCACGGCTCCAATTATGTCACTGTACATTCATACACCATTCACACGGACCTGGGGATCACTTCTCCCTGGTCCTGGGGAACCCTTCTCCACCACAAATGAGGGTGACAACCCTTTTCCGGCAGGAATGTCACCCCCACATTTCAGCATCATTCACAACACAACACAAAAAAAAGAAAAAAATTGTCCAGCACAAAAAAAAAAGAAATCCAGCAACAACAAAAAAAAATTCCCCCCAAAAAAAAAAAGCCCTGAAAAAAAAAGTCCAGAAAAAAAAAGAAAAAAAGGGGGAAACCAAATTAATGCCGCTGGCGTGACCCACGCCTGGGGCGCCCATGGCCCCGACTCCTCAGGGGAGACTCATGGGGAGGGGGGGGGGTAATCCGGGGAAGGAGGAGCAGCCCCTGGTCTCTGCCCACCTGGCGGCCTGCCCTCCAAGGCCACGGCAATTCTGGTCAGGCCAGCACTTAGTGTTGCCGTATTGGCCTGGATAGCCTGGGTGAGGGCCCTCACATCCTGCCCAACGTCTGCTGTAGTAGTCTGCAGTTCGTTTAGGCAGTTTGTAAGAGCCAGGGAGTGGCAGTCCAGTTCCCCAAGCGTATCCTTTATGGAGGACAGGCTCTCCTCCATCCGAACCAAAGTCTGGCTGACCTGTCCCAGATGGTGGGTCTGAAGGGCCTGGTCCCTTCTCAGATTGGCGGGCAGAACCTTGGCCACCCCCCTGGTCTTCTGGGATGACTTCCTGCCTCCAGCTGATGCTTGTGGCCGGGGATAAGCGGAGGCCCTTGGGAGGGGAGCCCTGTTGGGGGAGGAGTGGGAGGGGCTACCCCTTATGGAGGGCTGGATGCTGCCAGCCAGAGGGGAAGACTCCTCCAAAAACAACAATCCACTGGCTGACATGACATCCTCCTCCAACTCCTCCTCCTCCAACTCCTCCGAGGACTCCGACCTTGTCTGGGGGTCCTCATCAGGCTGGTGTCCCGGGGATGGTGCAGTCATGCCAGACGGCCCAGCACCCTCCTGCACATCTGTGGATGACACAAAACATTCACAGGTTGGAGGATCCACACACTTGCCACATATTCCTTCCCCCCCTCCCCCACACATGCTACACACCAGATAGGAAAAAAAACCTTACCTGCCATCACGGCCTCCTGACTGGAGTCATAGCCAGGCAGGCTCTCCACTTGTTGTCTATTAAAGGTGTGGGCCACCGCACGCTCCTCCACTGTCAGCCTAACAGGGCATGGTGGGCCCCCTCCAGTGCCCCTGGCATGGACTGCCATTTTGGCCAGCTTCCCACGGACCACATGCCGGAGGTCATTGATTTTCTTTACGATCCCCTCGCGTGTCCGGGTCTCCCCCCCCCCCCAATGCATTTACCTGGTCGGTAATGTTCTGCAAAATCTCCTTCTTCCTGGCCGGGGTGGTGTTGGCACTCTCCGGGCCGTAAAGGAAACGGCCATATTGGGTAAGGGCCTGGGCAATAATTTGTTTCTCCCCCAAAGAAAAATTGCTCTTCCTCTTCCTCTCAGTCATACTCATACAACAACTCTCTCCCAAACAATCACCAAAAATCACACACAGAAACAAGCAGGAAAAATCAAGCAACAAAACAAACACATAAAATGTATCAACCAAAAAGTCTCACAACCAGTCACCAAAAGACACTATCAAATATATTCTACAAAACACTAGATCAAACAGTCAACAAATATCACAAAGACAAGTCACAACGCAACAAACAACAGAACAAAAGCACCTTGCTGTATAGGAAGGGATACAAAGGGATGTACTTTTGCAAAGGAAGGGCGTTTGTGTCTGTCTATTTATGCTGTCTGCGTTGTTCACTAAGTTGCCCGGGTCCACTTCCAATTTCACTGATTGCGCCGTTCCCAAGTTGTGAGCATGCGCACAGAGGTGCTGACCATGGTCTGCTTCATGTGCGCATGCGCAATCCGGCCGGCCCTTCATTTGCATGGGGTCACGGCTCATTTCAATGAAACACGCCCACGTCCTTCACAATTTGAATTACTCCGCCTTACGCCTCGGAATTTACGTTACACCAGCGCTAATTTCTGCGCGAATACTACTACTACCCCAAACCCACCCCCTTGTGATAGTAGCGAATTAATATTCGCTATCGTCTTCCGGCTTCTCCTTCTGGCCAATCAGGATGGATTGGGTTGGCAGGTAGAAGAAGCTGAGGAACCCATGGAAGGGTGAGTGTTGGGGGGGAGTCACCATGGAGGGGTGAGTGTGGGTTGACCTTGGGGGTTTTACTGTGCTTGTGTTTTTTTTTTTGCTTTACATTTTACTTTTGTTTTTACTGTAATTTTTATGTTTTTCTTTTATGGGGAAGGGGTGTTTGGTGAGATATCAGAGATCTATACAGACCCCCATATATCTTTCTTTAAGACAGAGAAAGGGACTGAAGATGGTCCATTTTCTCTTCAGCACTTTACTTGAATGAATGAGGAATCTGTATAGAGATTTCTCATTCATTCAGAAAATGATAGTCTGATACATTGTAACACTCACGGTTACTATGTATCTGCTGTCAGTGGATATTGGAGCGATCGCTGCTTATATCCACTGTACTTCATGGATTTACTGTACTACATGGGGAGCTTAGTAAACACATGTTTACAATGCCCCCCCAAGCCCCTACTTCACCCGCACCTCTCCCCAGTCTGGCAGATCATGGAGATCAGTGCAGGTGCAGGGAGAAGCTGCAGGCAATTCTGATATAAGCTTATGGTCATTGCAGCGACCATAGGTTTATAAGAGAGGGAGAAAGGGTCCCTACGGCCTACGGACTTGGCAGTGAAAGAGTTAAAGTGTATGTAAACCATATCAATGAACTACCCTTATTTGCTCATTTTAATTCTGCTAAATATACCACTGAAATGTTTTTTTTTTTTTTTTTTTCCATTGAATATCTATTTGATAAATGCAAAACATCTGTTTATTTTGCCATAAATCTTGTGAGCTAAAAACTTTCTGTGTGCAAGGAGGGGTTGTGGAGGGTTTTACAGAGCATGCTGAGGCCTTATATACAACATTGGTCTCAGGCAAAACCCTAGAGGGGTCAGTTTAGTAAACTGTATCACAAGTACTTTATATATATTTAACTGGTAGATATTTGCATGGCTATTTCTTATTACGCTGGATCTGTCCTGTAAACCGCTGGTTCCAAATACAAGCTTAGTTGACACATAAAGAACTGATTTTCATGGCTTCACCCACTATCCTAAAATGAGGAGCAAGCCTAATGCCGCATACACACGATCATTTTTCAGCATGAAAAAAAACTTTGTTTTTCAGCATGTCCAAAAAATGAAGTTTTCGCAACTTCATCATTAAAAATGACGTTGCCCACACACCATCGTTTTTAAAAAATGATCTAGCAAAGCGCGGTGACGTACAACACGTACGACGGCACTATAAAGGGGAAGTTCCATTCACTTTGGGCTGCGTTAACTGATTCCGTGTTAGTAAAAGACGATTCGCGCTTTTCTGTCTGTTACAGCGCGATGAATGTGCTTACTCCATTATGAACGGTAGTTTTACCAGAACGAGCGCTCCCGTCTCATAACTTGCTTCTGAGCATGCGCAGGTTTTTTACATCGTTTTAGCTCACACACGATCATTTACAACCCGAAAAACGACATTAAAAAATGCAGCATGTTCGAAAAAAAAAAATTTGAAATTTTTCAGAACCTGAAAAATGATGTGATCATTTTAAATGACGTTTTTTAACCACTTAAGCCCCGGACCAATATGCTGCTAAATGCCCAGAGGCATTTTTACAATTCAGCACTGCGTCGCCTTAACAGACAATTGCGCGGTCCTGCGACGTGGCTCCCAAACAAAATTTTCTTTCCACAAATAGAGCTTTCTTTTGATGGCATTTGATTGCCTCTGCGATTTCTATTTTTTGTGCTATAAACAAAAATAGAGCGACATTTTTGAAAAAAAAAAACAATATTTTTTAATTTTTGTTATAAGGAAAATTGAAGTCAAACATTTAGGCCAAAATGTATTCAGCCACATGTCTTTAGTAAAAAAAATTAGTTACCTAGCGGCAACAGCGACACTAATACAGCGATCAGAAAAATGATAGCTTAGTGACGGTAAGCTGCCCGCCGAACCCCCGACCCGCGAGAAGTCAGGGACATATTTATGCCCATCTGCATGTACGTGCCATTCTGTGGACGTACATCTGCGTGCGGCGGGTGTTAAGCGGTAAAAAACAACGTTTTTTTTCATGCTGAAAACTGATTGTGTGTACGCGGCATGAGTCTTGCACATTCTGTTTTAGGAAGGCTCTACTGTGCATTCTTTTGTGTATGGTATTTGTATATGGTTTTGTAAGCTGGTTGCTGTCCATGGTACTGAACAGTGTTCCTGACTTTGAAAGTGAACCCTTACTTAAAGTGGCACTAAAGGTTCAAATATTATTAAAACAACATACATGTCATAATTACCTCCACTGTGCAGCTCATTTTGCACAGAGTGGCCCCAATCCTCATATTCTGGGGTCCCTCAGTGGCTGTCTTGGCTCCTCCCCGCTTCTGATTACCCCTTCTGGGAAGCACTTTCCCAAGGAGGTTACCTTGCGGGCGTGCTCCTGAGTCCTGTATTCGGCATCTATAGCCGGCGACTACAAGACTCTGCCCCGTCCCCTGGCCCTCGCGCCATTGGGGTTGATTGACAGCAGTGCAAGCCAACGGCTGCGCTGCTATCAATATATCCAATGAAGAGCCGTGAAGACCAAGCAAAGGAAGAGACATGGGACTTTCCAGGGCTCAGGTAAGTAAAAGGTTGGGGGGGGGGGGGGGGGGCTGGGGTGCCAGTGATCATAAGCTGTTTTTTCACCTTAATGCATAGGATGCATTAAGGTGAAAAAACATGAACCTTTACAACCCCTTTTAGGCTCCATGCACACTGGGCTTAAAAAAAGACTGTTCTTTTTGGAATAAAAAAACGTCCATATAAAGCATTTTTTGTACAAAGTTTAGATGAGTTTAGGAGAGTTTTACGTTTTTTCTGCCAGTGAGCTCCAATCAAAAAACGCGAATGAGAAGGTTTTTTTTTTCTGCCTCTAAACGTAGGCCCGGATTCACGTAACTTTTACGCCGACGTATCTAAAGATATGCCGTCGTAAGTACAAATGTGCGCCGACGCAAAACAATATGCAAAACAATACGTCGTAAAACAAGGCTTCAGCTGCCCGACATAACTTGCCTACGCCGGCGTATCGTGGGCGCATAGTTATGCTGGACGCATTTGGCGTACCCATGTTAAATATGCATATGAGTAAGATACACCGATTCACGAACGTACTCGCGTCCAGCGAATGTTTTAAGCGATTTGCGTAAGGGTTACGTCCGGCGTAAAGTTATTTCTCATATAAAAGGCGCAACACATTCAAAGGTATGGACAAGGGAACAGCTGTCATATTTTACGTTGTTTACAGAGTACTACGTGAATAGGGCTGTGCGTAGGTTACGTTCACGTCGTAGGCAGTGTATTGACGTATCTTAGCTATTCCGATGTGACTGTGAGCATGCGCACTGGGATATGTCCAGGAGACGACACATGCGCAGTTCGTTTTTTGAAGCTCAGCCCATCATTTGCATGGGGTCACGCTTCATTTTAATATATCAAACCCACTTCCAGCCCACGTCCACCTACTTTGACTTACTTCGGCTTACGCCGACAACTACACGCTATGACGGCGCAACGTTGAGCACATATTCTTTGTGAATAGCATGCTTACCTCTCAATGTTGCGCCGGCGTAGCGTAAAGAAGATATGCTACCCCCGCACAAAGATGCGCCGATGGCTGTGAATCCGGGTCGTTGTTCTTAAAAATATGCCTCTAAACCTCATAATGTGTATGGACACAAAGGATAACATTGAGTTGCTTCTACAGGCAGAACACAAAACTCCTGTAGAAGCAACGTTTTTTATTTCAGTGTGCATGGAGCCTTAGCTTATGCCAAGACAAAATTACCAAAAAACTTGTATGTGTAAATATAAATATATATATATATATATATATATACACTGTATAGGTACTATATATATATATATATATATATATATATATATATATATATATATACTGTATAGGTACTATATATATATACTGTATATATATATATATATATATATATATATATATATATATATATATAAATAACAAGAAGAAAATATTGCGCTTACCCAGTGAACAATAAGAAAAAAATCTGCGATACAAAAATGTTATACAACATAAATAATAATATACAAAAGAGTTGGAATCGCGCTAATAGTGAATATATGACCAATAAAAGGCACGGTGCATACTGTAAATGTTTTACACAAATTGAATATATATCCTGTGATCACACAGAAGTAATCAATTGTGATAGATAACATACAGGTGTGGATACAAAAATGAATCCACCAGATACCACACAAAAAAATTTTCTTAGACTGGTGTTAAGTGATCTGTGTGAAAGAAAAAAACACCACACTTAAGTGTAGTAATTGTAAGGTTAATGAAGCCACACAAGTGTTAAATAAATGAAAAATAAATCAAAATAAGATTCCACCTAATGAGCATAGAAAGATCAAATCCAAAGTCTAAAAAATGCCAAAAAAAGTCAATGTGGTGAGAACCCTCAGATAAAATAAAAAATGAAAAAATAAAAATAAATATAGCGTCTCCACCTTGCTGACATGTATGTACATGAAAAACCACAGGAGAGAAGGAAGTCTCAAGCCGGTATGGATGCGTTAATCTTCTGAATGTCGATCACAACCTGCATAGATCTAGACCGCAGAGCCTCAGCGCCATAAAACAAAGAAGAAAGACAAAAAAACTCCCATAGTGTAAAACCTTATGGATAATTTAATGTAACTACACCCGTGTGAGACAGTCTTACGACCGGGGAAGGGATTAGTGCAAACCCACCACCTCTGCACACACTGACCCTTACCAGATCTGGACCCCACGGGGTAGGTATAGGCACTCAGAGGAGGGGATCGTAGTTCAGCAAACATGGAATATCACCCGATGACAGTAGTGATGATGGCATGAAACAACAAAGAACCGCTCATGGTGTAAAATCCAATGGTATTTAATGTATAAGAAAGTAAAAGTTGCACTTACAAGAGACGAAATCAATAAGGCATGTAAAACAAAGTGCCGGCCGGCTGGATGGAAAGCGTGCGTCCTTCCGTCTGGATGCGGTGACGTGAGAACGTCTCCTCCCAACGTTTCGTCTACAAAGTCTTTGTAGACGAAACGTTGGGAGGAGACGTTCTCACGTCACCGCATCCAGACGGAAGGACGCACGCTTTCCATCCAGCCGGCCGGCACTTTGTTTTACATGCCTTATTGATTTCGTCTCTTGTAAGTGCAACTTTTACTTTCTTATACATTAAATACCATTGGATTTTACACCATGAGCGGTTCTTTGTTGTTTCATGCCATCATCACTACTGTCATCGGGTGATATTCCATGTTTGCTGAACTACGATCCCCTCCTCTGAGTGCCTATACCTACCCCGTGGGGTCCAGATCTGGTAAGGGTCAGTGTGTGCAGAGGTGGTGGGTTTGCACTAATCCCTTCCCCGGTCGTAAGACTGTCTCACACGGGTGTAGTTACATTAAATTATCCATAAGGTTTTACACTATGGGAGTTTTTTTGTCTTTCTTCTTTGTTTTATGGCGCTGAGGCTCTGCGGTCTAGATCTATGCAGGTTGTGATCGACATTCAGAAGATTAACGCATCCATACCGGCTTGAGACTTCCTTCTCTCCTGTGGTTTTTCATGTACATACATGTCAGCAAGGTGGAGACGCTATATTTATTTTTATTTTTTCATTTTTTATTTTATCTGAGGGTTCTCACCACATTGACTTTTTTTGGCATTTTTTAGACTTTGGATTTGATCTTTCTATGCTCATTAGGTGGAATCTTATTTTGATTTATTTTTCATTTATTTAACACTTGTGTGGCTTCATTAACCTTACAATTACTACACTTAAGTGTGGTGTTTTTTTCTTTCACACAGATCACTTAACACCAGTCTAAGAAAATGTTTTTGTGTGGTATCTGGTGGATTCATTTTTGTATCCACACCTGTATGTTATCTATCACAATTGATTACTTCTGTGTGATCACAGGATATATATTCAATTTGTGTAAAACATTTACAGTATGCACCGTGCCTTTTATTGGTCATATATTCACTATTAGCGCGATTCCAACTCTTTTGTATATATATATATATATATATATATATATATATATATATATATATATATATATGAGAATTTCTTACTTTTATGTTACAACTTTCTGAAACTATGACAAGAAATACAAATTATTTTTGTAGCCCGGCATCGTATCTATCTATAACTGGTACAGGAATGATATTTCTCATAATAAATCACCCTCTTCAAACACATTTGTCATCTTTCTGATCCATTCTTAATAACCTGGTGCAAAAATCAATAGTGTGCAGGACTCCATGGCTTTCAAACAGGAATCCACTCTTGAGACTACTGCAATGAGCTGACAAAAGCTGATTTCTGATTGGTTTTTAAGTGTTTAGGCACTAGGGTTCTTTTAGTCATGTCCTTAAAGTACACCTGTGTCCAAACTATATGCGGTACATTAATGGGTGTATAATAACACGCATTGCAATACGGCATTCATTTTATTTTTTTCAAAGGGCACTTTTATTAATGTTTTTAAAATATGCAACAAAGAAGGCACTGGTATACGGGAATTTGTACATCTGACAAAATTAAATACTGCAATATACAGTACAATACGCTAAAGATCTATATAAATCTGATGCCATGTAAACATTTTAATAATAGAGCAAAGTGCCCAAAATTTACAACAAAACAAAGAAAAGCTGTTGACAATCATGCCCAAAGTGCATGTCATATGTTCATGAGCAATCAGTGAACAGGCAGAAGTGCATAGGCACAGATTTTGAGAAATGCAATTGAGTAATGTTATACACAGGGGTCAAGTCCTGGGGAAAAAAGTGTGGGGACTCCCACCCAAGATCCACTCCCCCACAAAAAAAAAAAATGATACGCTGATATGCATAATTACTAAACCATGTTTTTTTTTTTTTTTTCGATCCACTGTACCTTAGGAATCCTTTATGTTACTGGCCACTTCCTGTATATGAATTCATCGGGTAGTGTGCGGGTATTCCGTCACTTCCTCGATGCCGCAATGTCTCCTGGGAGCTTTTGTCATTGTTCTCAGGAGACATTGCGGAAGCAAGTTCTTTCTAAATCCTGCGATAACTCCCTGCAGACCTCCGCAATGTATCCTGGGAACAATGACAAAAGCTCCCAGGAGACATTGCGGCATCAAGGAAGTGACGGAATATCCGCACACTACCCGATGAATCCATATACAGGAAGCAGCCAGTAACATAAAGGATTACTAAGGTTCGCCTGCCCCTGACAGTGACTCGAGCTGGGCATCGGATTGGCTTAGGCGGCCTGGCTGCTCTAATCCTGCAAAGGGAACTGAGTTCCTGCTGTGAAAAAAGTGCAGGAACTCAGTTCCCACGCATTCCTGCAGGACTTGAGCCCTGGTTATACAGCTCATAACCTGAAGATTAACATATACACAAATGTAACAAATATGTATAGACGTCAGATATTCCAATCCTCGACATCACCGGATACTGATGTCCGTCCTGAACAAATGTTATCGGTATCTCTTTGGGCAGCGCCTAGAGGAATATGTCATTTTATGACATCGGTAAGTCTAATTTATTTTAACCACTTGCTTACTGGGCACATATAGCCCTTTCCTGCTGAGGCAAAATTTCAGCTTTCGCCACTGCGTCGCTTTAACTGACAATTGCGCGGTCGTGCGGCATAGCTCCCAAACAAAATTGACGTCCTTTTTTCCCCCCACAAAATATAGCTTTCTTTTGGTGGTATTTGATCACCTCTGCGGTTTTTATTTTTCGCGCTATAAACAAAAAAAGAGCGACAATTTTGAAAAAAAAAAACAATATTTTTTTACTTTTTGCCATAATAAATACCCCTTTTTTTATATATATTTTTTTTCTCAGTTTAGGCCGATACGTAGTCTTCTACATATTTTTTGGTAAACAAAATTGCAATAAGCGTATAGTGATTGGTTTGCGCAAAAGTTATAGCGCCTTCAAAATAGGGGACAGAATTATGATTTTTTTTATTATTTTCTTTTTACTAGTAATGGCGGCGATCTGTGATTTTTATTGGGACTGTGACATTATGGCAGACACATTGGACACTTTTGACACATTTTTGGGACCATTCACATTTATACAGCGATCAGTACTATAAATTTGCACTGATTACTGTATAAATGTGACTGGCAGGGAAGGGGTTAACACTAGAGGGCGAGGAAGGGCTTAAATGTGTTCCTTAGGAGTGATTCTAACTGTGGGGGAAGGGGACTGACTGGGGGAGGTGACCGATCTGTGTCCCTATGTACAAGGGACACAGCATTGGTCTCCTCTCCCTGACAGGGCGTGGATCTGTGTGTTTACTCACACAGATTCACGTCCTTGTCTGTGTTTGTGGGTACCTTGCGGACATTGCGGCCGCCAGGTGCACGCATGCCCGCCGTGTCACTGAGGTGCTGATGCGCGTGCCTGGGCGGCCGCAATGTCCACCAGGTACCCGCAAACGGCCGTTACACAGACAAGGACATTAATCTGGACGTGCCGGAGGAGCCAAGGACGTCAATAGACGTCCTCCTGGTATCTTTTGTCTATGGCCGAGGCTCCAAGTGGGTAATGGGGTGCCCCAAAATGCACAAAAATGGTGCATGCATAATTTTTAGCAATCCAGCATGCAATGTCTAGTAGTGCTTTGCTGTGTGCTGCCTTGCGGTATATTCCTCTTTCATGCCATACTGGAATCGACAATCTGGGCCAGAGCTATTAAAAATGAGAAGGGGTTTGGGACTTTGTATGAGACACAGGAAATATAAAGTCAAGCGCCTCCATCCCTATGACTGATGATACATCTCCCCCAGCCAGCCTCCAGCTCTCAGCGCCTCTTACCCAGACTCATAGTTTATCTGTAAGTATGAGTGGGTGATTTATGGTTGTTATTCTACCCCCCCTTTTCTTCTTACATGGATAGATCCATTGTAATTTGACAATATTTTTATAGACCACGATTCCGCATCTTAAAGGGGTGTTCCGGGCAAAAACATTTTTTAAAGCCAGCAGCTACACATACTGCAGCTGCTGGCTTTTAATAAATGGAGACTTACCTGTCCTGGTGTCCCTAGATGTCGGCACCGCAGCTGATGTTTTTCATCAGCTTTCGGGTGCCGCAATTGCAGGTAAGGGAACCCACCCGCTGGGAACCCTACTGCGCATGCGCGAGGCCCCGCTCCTCTCTCTTATTAGCCCAGTGGCCAGGGGAGGAGGAGGAGGGAGCCCGGTGACGTCACGGCCACGGCCCGGACTCCTGGAAGTGTGAAAGGATACCTGTGTTTGACAGGTATCCTGTCCCCCCTCCCCCAAAAGGTGCCAATCAGATGTGCGGAAGTTCCACTTTAGGGTGGAGCTCCGCTTTAAGAGTGGAAGTTATCCATGAAACGTGTCAAGCTATATAATTGCTATTATTATGATCTCAACATTTTTATTGATCCTGTTTTACTGGTCAGTACAAAATCAAGTATGGTTTTGTTATACAGTATATTGTGTGAACATGGATCCTAGAGTCTGGTGTTTTTATAATATCAATATCATGAGTAAACATGCCATTATGCTAATATGTTATTTTATATATATATATATATATATATATATATATATATATATATATATATATATATTCATATGAAATAAATAAATAAATTGTATTTATTTGTACTGTGTTTATGTTGAGATATGTTATGATACGATATAACCAAACATGTTCATGCCTCCCTTTCGGTCGCATGCTTCATACAAAGTCGCAAACCCTCTTCTTATGCTAATGTGGACCAGAGGTTGCTGACAACTCACAACTGGTCACATTGTACAACATGGACAAAATATGTCAAAAACGCACCAACAAGCTTGTTTCAATGTGCAAAGTTCTTTCTCCCTGTATAATCACATAGTAAAGTTTCAGAACCAAACAGGGTTATGTGATAAACAAAAAACAGTGCAAACATATAAATCATCTACCAATAAGAGAGAAGACCCCCCCCCCCCCTCGTGCCCCTGACCCCATTGTCCCAAGAATAGATTACATATAATGTGCAAGCTGTATTTGAGATTGCACATGTACATCAGCATCACAGACCACCATAGGCATGCACACAGGGTGTGCCGGGTGTGCCTGGGCACATCCTAATCACCCTGTGTAAGGCAGATTCCCTCTATTTAAATACCTGATATTTCACCAAAGCCCTTCTTCCCCTTGATATTTCATCAAAATGGCCCCTACAAAATTTGTAAACAATTCAAAAAATGTAATTGTAAAAAATAACAAAAATAAAAACTACTGACACCATCCACTGCCCTACAGACATCAATATCTGACCTACTGACACCATGCGTATACACACGCGCACACACACACACGTAAGTGTTTGATCTTTGAGGTTAACACCCTAATGCATTTGGCTGTACACACTTATGCAGATCAATACATGTACTCTGTAATCCTCATCTACAGAGAATATAGTGTATCAAGGTTTATATGCAATATACTGTAATGTTCAGTGTAACTCACATAAACAGCACAACACAAAGAAGAATAGAGAGACTGGGGGAAAGGACCAAAGGAGGAAAGGGGTACAAATGTGTATGTTTCCTGTGACACTAATCTGCATATGCAAAGCTTTGATGGGTGCACTAGTCCTCTCATATACTGTATGTTAGCCTGTATTGCTAATACTCATGTTAACATTTAAAGGAGTTGTAAAGGACATTTTTTTTGCTGAAATGACTGTTTACAGGGTATAGAGACATAATAGTTAACTTATTCCTTTTAAAAACAATTACAAATAGATTAAAATCAATCATATAATGTACCTGTAGTTTCTAGTTTCGTTTTTGCATCTAGTTTAGTTTGTGCTATACAGGAGCATACAGAGCCATAGAGCAGTGATGGTTTGGAAAACGAAACTAGAAACTAGGCACACAGTAATCACACCTCATTGAAGTTAGTGACCACAGAGAGAAAGCTCCCAGGACTGTGGTCATTGGGAAACAGACAACCAGGAAGTGTGGAGATCAGAGCAGAATTACAGCAACTTCAAAGCAAAAATGAACAATGAGCGCATGAAAATAGCACTGCATTAAGGTAAAGGAAGCTATTAAGATAAAAAAATTAAATCCTTTACAAACCCTTTAAGGATAACAAGCTTTTTACTTTGAAAGAAGCATGCCAGTGTGCTGGCAACAAGTTTCATCCTTGCTTTGTGCTGCAACTCTGTTGTGTCGGGCAACAATTCAGTAATAATGCATTATCATGCAGTTTAGATTCAGCCTACATATTTTACATAATCTCAACAAGAAATATAGGAGCATTTAAACAAGCCATTCCAGGCCTTTCTAACGGCATGTACTGTGAAACAATTCATTCTCAAAGATCACAACAAAGTGGACCCCACTAGTAGAAATGAGTTTTGCATGCACCTCTGCATGCTGATATAAAATCACCTTTTTATGTATGGTAAAAAAGAATTTGACTGTTAGGCCGCGTACACACGGTCAAACATATCTGCTGAAAATGGTCCACAGACCAGTTTCAGCGGACATATCCGATCGTGTGTACGAGCTAGCAGACAGGTTTCCAGCAGACAAAAGTTTTAAAGCATGCTTAAAAACTTGTCTGCTGGAAAGCGGTCTGTCGGATATGTCCGCTGGTTAGTACGCCTAACCAGCGGACCGAAATCTCCCGCATGCGTCGAATGGATTCGACGCATGCGTGGAAGTATTTTACTTCCTGGTTTGGTGACGGGGTGGCGTCAACGTCACCACCACGTCACGCGCTGCCTGTCCGTGGGGATTTTGGTTTGATCGTGTGCACGCACATCAGACCAAAATCTCCCAGGAGACATGTCCAATGAAAATGGTCCATTGGACCGTTTTCATTGGATATATTTCCTCGTGTGTACGCGGCCTAACATTTCAATTTCTGGTCTCCAAAAACACTAATGATGTAGCCAGGACCTCACAACCTCTGGGAAGCTTCTTGAGAATTCCCTAGCACAGACCATCCCCCCCCCCCCCAAAGGAAGCTCTATTGCGCAGGAGTAGGTATTTCTCTGCACATCATCTGGGAGGGGTGGGGTGTAGGTTATACCTGCTTGAAGTAAAGAAATATAGAATCA
This sequence comes from Rana kukunoris, assembly GCA_029574335.1. Taxonomy (NCBI): domain Eukaryota; kingdom Metazoa; phylum Chordata; class Amphibia; order Anura; family Ranidae; genus Rana; species Rana kukunoris. Next base: position 170,803,164 of record CM056057.1, read on the forward strand.
CCTGCCCTTTCTAAAAATGGCCACCAAGAGTCAAGAGCTGGAAAGCAGAACATAAAAAAATTAAACTGCTTGCCGACCAATTGCCGCAGTTATATGTCTGCTGGACGAGAGCACGTAGCTTTACATCACCTCGTTCAGCAGCCAATAGGGGCGTCCTGTCAGGGGGAGAAATGCCTGACAATGTATGAACAGAAGATCAGTCATTTCCCCTAGTGAGTCTACCCCCCTACAGTTAGAACACACCCAGGGAACATACTTAACCCCTTCCTCGCCCCCTAGTGTTAACCCCTTCACTGCCAGTGGCATTTTTATAGTAATCCAATGCATTTTTATAGCACTGATCGCTATAAAAATGGCAATGGTCCCAAAAATGTGTCAAAAGTGTCCGAAGTGTCCGCTATAATGTCGCAGTACCGAAAAAAAATCGCTGATCACCACCATTACTAGTAAAAAAAATATTAATAAAAATGTCATACTACCCCTTATTTTTTAAACGCTATAACTTTTGCGCAAACCAATCAATAAACGCTTATTGCAATAATTTTTTATGAAAAACATGTAGACGAATACGTATCAGCCTAAACTGAGGGAAACATTTTTTTTTTATATATTTTTGAGGGATATTTATTATAGCAAAAAGTAAAACAAATTTTTTTTTTTTCAAAATTGTCGCTCTATTTTTGTTTATAGCGCAAAAACTAAAAACTGCAGAGGTGATCAAATACCACCAAAAGAAAGCTCTATTTGTGGGAAAAAAACGACGCAAATTTAGTTTGGGAGCAACGTCGCACGACCACGCAATTGTCAGTTAAAGCGACGCAGTGCCGAATCGCAAAAAGTGCTCTGTTCTTTGACCAGCAATATGGTTAAAGTGGAGTTCCACCCATTTTTTTAAGTTTGGCTGTACTGCATTCCTTTAATGCATAGTTTTCAAAATGGGCAATATTTTTTTAAATTTTGGATGGTAAATATACCTTTTTTTCCCCGTTTTATCCACTTCCTGGTCCTAATAGCCTAGGCCAGGGATGGCGAACCTTGGCACCCCAGATGTTTTGGAACTACATTTCCCATGATGCTCATGCACTCTGCAGTGTAGTTGAGTATCATTGGAAATGTAGTTCCAAAACATCTGGGGTGCCAAGGTTTGCCATCACTGGCCTAGGCGATCAAGTCACAAGGCAATTCGCATAAAGGTTCCTGGGATGAATCTCGCGTTTTTTCAACTGTGTGCAGGGAGAGAGAGAGAGAGAGAGAGAGAGAGAGAGATGAGCTTTGTGAATATTCTGAAAGTTCCTCTCTGTCTCCCTAGATTAGTTTCACACACCGTCACTGTGTAAAGCAACGTTGAGGTGTGCTGGAGGGGGAGAGAGAGTAGCTATTAGAATATTCATTGGCCAAGTTGGGGTGGGCAGGACACAGAGGAACACCAGCCAATAGGATGGGGTCAGGGCGGAGCCGCATACATAAATAATTGGCTTGTGTTAAATAGCCGCTTTGTCCCGCCCACCCCGACATTGCCAATAAATATTCTGAAAGCTCCTCTCTTTCTCCCTAGATTAAAACCAATATAAGGGGGGCGGAGCTAGCCGGAGACCGAGATGGCCGCGCTGTAGTGGAGCTCCGGACCCAGCGGACATACAGCGGCTATTGGCACACGATTCAGCCGGGTTTGTGACCTACTATTGTGGCGTTCTACCTCCCTGCAAGCCGAGGCTCGAGCTGGGAACATGACAAGGCGCAAGAAGGAGGGGAATCGTCCCCTCAAGCTCACGGAGTTCTTCTCCATGGGGACGAAACAAGATGGCGCCGGCGCGTCTTCCACACCGCGGCCTGGGAACTCACAAACTTCTCCTCAGGCAGGGAAAGCTACCAAAAGAAGCAGTGTACCCAGGAATCGGACATCTCCCCCCGCCACCCCATCCTCAGGGAGCCCAGAGAAAGCGAGATTCCGACTGGATGCAACGGAGGCCTATCATGAGGTGAGCTCACACACTGACTCAGGGGATGACACCAGGGACATACCTGATTCAATTGATTCGTTCCCCACCGCTGACAAACCTGTGCTAGACACGGTTTTAAAGGACATGCTGGTATCACTTAGAAGCTCGCTTCACTCGGACATGATAGCATGTGTGCATAAGTTCAGCTCTGACCTGAAGCATGTGGCTGACAGGGTCACTCATGTTGAGGAGAAGATGGGGGACTATGCTTCCACTATCAATGCCTTGGTAGATGCCAATGAAAGTAATGAGGATGGCATTGAGGGGCTGAAAGCAAAGATGGCTGAAATGGAGGACAGATCCAGAAAAAATAATGTAAAAATAAGGGGGATCCCTGAGTCTGTTAAACAACAGGAGCTCCGCAGCTATGTTACTCAGCTATGCACCGCAACTCTACCTGACATGTCTGAGTTGGACTTTACTATAGACAGAATACACAGGCTTCCCAAGCCATCTTATCTGTCAGATAATGTTCCCAGAGATGTGATCCTTAGATTTCATTTTTATCACACTAAGGAGAAGATCATGGCACTCTCGCGCCACATAGACACGATTCCTGAGCAATATGCCAATCTACAATTTTACACTGATCTATCCCAATACACGCTGCAGAAACGCAGAAATCTAGCTACGATCACGAAAGCCCTCAGAAATCATAAGTTGATCTACAAATGGGGCTTTCCAATGAAGCTGATAGTTACAAAAGATGACAAAGACTATGTGATGGACTCCCTAGAAAAAGGCCTAGCTATGCTGCAATCATGGGGAATAATCCCTGAACCTCAACAAACCTCACGCCAACGTAACAACAACAGTACCCAAGATCAAGAATGGCGCACTGTGGATCGTAAAAATGCTCGTTCACACACCTGAGCTGAATGGTGTTTAAATATGCTTATTACCGCTGGGAGAGAATTTTCACCCCTTTTCGTTGGTTTTGTTTTTCTTCTCTCAGCTCCAAGTTTACCCTATACCCCCCGGTATACATCTGAGTGACTGATGGTCACACCCTTTGCACTTTTTTTGTTTTTTTTTTTCTCTTTTTTCCTGAGGCCTTCGGCCGTTGGTGTTTTGTTATGTTTTTCTTATCTCAACAGTTTTACTCTGCCCTGCTGGTCGACCTCCCCATGATGCTCGTTCCTTTGCACTCTGCTCCATTCCGGATGCCTTCATCACCCCCATGTACCGCCTACATGCCGACACCTACCTCCTCCGGAGCCCGGATCTCATCTCTTGTAAGTGAACTGTTCTGTGATCATCTCTTTAAGCATTTTCTTTATACATCTCCATGGCGGTGCACTTTCTTACTTTGAACTCTAAGGGTCTGAATCACCCAGCCAAGAGGAGGTCACTGTGGAAAGACGCTCTGCATCAAGAATGTGACATTTTATGTGTACAGGAGACACACTTTAAACAAACCGCATGCCCTAAATGCACCCACCCAAAATTTCCTCATATATTCATGGCAAATGCGGAGACCAAAAAGAGAGGGGTGATGGTGGCAGTAAGGGACTCTGTGGCCTTCCACCCTCTTCACACTGTAACAGACCCACAAGGGCGCTACCTTATCCTGGTTTGTGAGATCAACTCCGTTGTTTACACTGTGGCCAATATATATGCTCCAAATACCCGCCAAATTAACTTCCTCCACAAAGTTATGAGGAAGGTACGAAAGGTGCAGAAGGGGGCACTGGTGGTATGTGGGGACTTCAACGCCACCTCCGACCCATCGATAGACATGACCTCTTCTCCTAAGAGACTCCCTCCCTCACTGAATGCTTCCATACGATCTCATGAACTGTATGATACATGGAGGTGCCTCAACGCAAATGAAAAAGATTTTACTTTTTTTTCCACAGCCCATGGCTCTTATAGTAGGATTGACATGATTCTGGTCGATAAATCGTTGTTATTTCAATGTACCAATGCTAAAATTGGGGGCATCACCTGGTCGGACCACGCCCCGGTGAGCTTGACTGTGGGGGACCCTTCCCTCCGCAGTCGTGCCTACCTTTGGAGGGCTAACTCCTATCTGTTAAGGGAAGGTCCGACAAGGTCTGGTATTGAAATGAAGCTGAAAGAATTTTTTGAAATAAATCAGGGGTCAGTTGACGACCCGTTTGTTCTGTGGAATGCGCATAAGGCTTTTGCAAGGGGAATTATGATACAGATGGGGGCAAGACTTAAGAGGGAGAGGCAGCAGCAGACTGTTCAGCTTATATCCCAAATTGAAACGTTAGACAGACAGAACATGGCCCACCCGTCCTCTTCCTTATCACATAGGATCTCTCAGCTCCGTACGGAACTTAGACTCAGGTTCCTTGAGGACTTTGAGAAGGCATCCAGGAGGCTAAAGCTTTCCTATTATACAAGTGGCAACAGGGCTGGAAAACTCCTGGCCAACAAAGTGAAGGGCCATAGAGTTAAATCCCAGATATCACATATCTTAGAACCTAACACCTCAACCAAACTAACACATCCACAGGTGATAGCAGATACATTTAGCCGATACTACAGCTCGCTGTATAATCTCAAAGACGACCAGAGAGTCCCGCAGCCCACAGAGTCAGCAATCTCAACCTTCCTTAATAAATTAGATCTCCCCCAACTCACACAAGATCAACTAGCACACCTTAACTCCCCAGTGACAGACTTAGAAGTCGGGAAAATTATTAAATCTCTACCTCTCAATAAGTCTCCCGGACCGGATGGTTACACTGGGGAATACTATAGGGCTTTCCAGGACTTGCTCTGCCCACATCTCTCTGAGGTTTTTAGCTCTGCTGCTGCGTCCTCCTCATTTCCCCAAGAAATGCTCAAGGCCACGATCATAGCTTTGCCAAAACCAGGGAAGGCACCAGACATTCCGCAGAACTTTCGGCCAATATCGTTGCTAAACAACGATATAAAAATTTATGCTAAACTGATAGCTACAAGACTAGCGTCTATACTACCTGATCTCATAGATATTGACCAGTCCGGGTTCACTAAGGGTAGACAGACAGCTGACGCTACTAGACGATTGATTAATCTCATACATCTTGCCAGACGCAGGGGAACGCCTTCTCTGCTTCTATCTTTGGACGCAGAGAAGGCGTTTGACAGAGTCCATTGGGGATTCCTGGCGGGAGTGTTGAAGAAGTTTGGATTCCACGGGTGGGTGTTCTCGGCCATTATGGCCCTCTACACGCGTCCGTCAGCCCAGGTGTACATTGCGGGTGCTCTATTGGCTCCTTTTGAGATCACGAATGGCACTCGTCAGGGGTGCCCACTATCTCCACTCATTTTTAATTTAATGATGGAACCCCTAGCCACTAGCATAAGAACTCACCCCCAAATTACTGGACTGTCAGTAGGACCAAGGAAACACGTCATAAGCCTATTCGCTGACGACGTTATACTAATTTTATCGGACGTGGTAAAGTCGTTGGAGGCTGCTCAGTTACTACTACAAGACTTTTCCAGGGTGTCGTATTATAAGGTGAACGAGACAAAATCACACGTGCTGAACTTAGGGGTTGACTCTGCGACTCAGACGGTGTTACAGGACAAATTTCCATACGTGTGGAACGATAAGGGAATAACTTACTTGGGGATAACTCTAACGCCCAATACAGAGGACCTCCTAAATGCTAACTATACACCTTTCCTGAATACTCTTATATCTAAACTGCAGAAATTAGCCCACTCTGAATTATCTTGGTTGGGGAGATTGGCAGCTTTTAAGATGCTAATATTGCCTCAGCTTCTATACATATTTAGGACCCTCCCTATCCCCATTCCCGGTGCATACTTTAAATCTATCCAGGGTATCCTAAACAGTTTCCTATGGCAGGGCAAAAGAGCGCGATGCGCTTTTGGTAGGATAATCAAACACAGGACAGCAGGAGGGATTGGACACGTACATCTACAAGACTACTACTTCGCCTCTATCCTAGCCCAATTATCACACTGGTTTAATCCCGAATCTAGGGCATTGTGGAAGGACTTAGAGCAAAGACAGGTCTCGAGGGGAAACCTAGAAGACTTTTTGATGTCAACCAATATTAGCAGGTCCCTAGATAGGAGCTACCCCCCCACGGTCCTGGCAACCCTCAGGGCCTGGTCTCATCTATGTGCAACTGGGGAGGGGATGGGGCCCACAGAACAGATTAAACTCCCAATTACTGCAATGCACAATCTAATTCCAGATATTAATTTAACTAAATGGAAGGATAATGGTGTACATTTTATAGATGACCTTATGGTGGGCTCTAGGATGTTGCCCTTCGGGGCGCTTCAGGAAAGGTTCCAACTTATAGATACAGATAAGTACAAATACCTCCAAATAGCTCAGTTCCTCAGGAAAAACCCTATTACCCCTAGGTCCCTCCCGACTAAAATAGCTAAATTCCTTCGTCACCCGCATAGTGGTACTAGAGGCATAACAGTTATATATAGGGGACTTCAGGAAAAGGACATCATGACAAAGACTCCAAATATTCTGGCTTGGGAAAGGGACTTTGGGGTAGAATTTCCGACCCACTCCTGGGAAAAAGCGATAAAAATCCAGATTGCCTCTACCAAGAGTACTAATCTTCTGGAGATGCACCAAAAACTGCTCCTTAGATGGTACCTCACCCCCCACCGCCTGGCTAAAATGTTCCCCAGCACATCGGCGAACTGTTGGAGACTGTGTGGAGGGAGAGGAACGCTCTATCATATACTGTGGCAGTGCCCAGTTATCTGGCCGCTGTGGTCTCAGGTAGGACTCACTCTTAATAGGGTTCTAGGCCTTTCTCCTCTACTAGATCCGGCTATGGCAATCCTCTCCATAGGTATTGACACGGTTCCCTCCCCACAGAGAACTGTATACGCACATGTCCTCCTAGCTACCCGCCTTGTCATCCTTAGACATTGGAAGTCTACAACCCCTCCCTCAATATCAGAGGTCTTAACTACAGTACAAATACATAGTATATATGAACAGCTCCACGCATCAGCAAAAGGACAATATGAAGCAGTGTCCAACTTATGGGCTCCATGGGTGATATGGAAATCTAATAATTAGACAGCTTGAAGATCTGCAATTTTGAAAGAGTGGGGTGGACGTGACCAGCTTGGGCATTTATGGTTCAAATGTTTTTGGTTAACTGGTTATCTTATTCTTTGTATTCTTGTTTCTTTTTATATATATATTTTTTTTTTTTTTTTATAGGTTGTATCTAACCTTGTCTTACAACTTGTTGAGAATGTACATTCTATACAATATGCGGAGGGCTAGGTCAACGCATCTAATGGGCAGAGCCCAGGGGATTACGGTAGGGACGTGAGGAGATAGGATCATCTATTAAAGCTAGTTGGAACGACCACAGTGTGGGATCGTGTTAGACTAGCCATACTACTCCACTACCTCCCCTGGGAATACCCTACACCCGTCTTATACTAGATATCCCAAGAAATTGATGCGACCTGTGAAACTCGCAGACCTTATGCCCACTAGAAAACATTATACATCGATTAACAATACTTCGTATATTTTGTCTTTCATGGTTTCTTTATTGTTACATGTACGCCTTACTTATGCTATGTTTATGTTTCATGAAAAAATTTCAATAAAAATCTATTGAACATAAAACCAATATAAGTATTGTGTCACCCTGTTTCGGTCCACACCCACTATTAATGCCAGTGCATTTCCTGCTGAATGTGACTTCTCTTTCCTTTCCTCCCTGTGTTGTGATTGACAGGTTGCTATAGTATGAGGGCGGGAACTTCCACAGACTCTAGATTGCCATAGCAACCTGTCAGAAAGAAGGACGGCCTCCCTGAGGCATTACTGAGCATGTGCAAGATTTGCTGGTGCATGATGAACAAACAAACAAAAATGCAGCGCACAGTAGGTAGATTGATATTGTCACTTTATAGTCTCAATGAGCATAAAAAACAAAAAGACACACTGTTATCGGTCTCCTTCATAATGATAAGTTTGTATTTTTCTTATTTTTCCTCTTTGTGTGTTCCCGGACTGGGGCTGGGGCGGTGTGATCCCTTTCCCTGAGGGGCAGCGTGATCCCTTTGGGGCCTCTCGGGGTTTGGGGTCCCACGCTCCTGCCCGGGAGGGGAATACTCCTCGAGGGGCTCCTGTATAGTTGAACGTTTGAGGATTTGTACACTGTTCAATGTTGTTCCGGCCAATGGCCACTGCTGGCCTGCTCGCCTCTTCTCTTCCATCATCACAATGTTATTGTATTTTTTGCCCATGGACTCAGAAGATGTTGCTATTGGACCTATCTTTATGTTACTATATTAACCTATGTGACACATGTTCTCATTTTGAAAACTTCAATAAAAATTATTGAAAATCAAAAAACAAAAAGATAAACATAGGCTGATATGAAATACAATATGACAGCAATAAATGACATCAATTTAAAAGAAATAAAAATAGATAAAATCTAATCACAGTCCACAATGAGTCCACAGATGTAAGCCAATGATGGAATGATTAAATTAAAAAAGTCACGCTGTGAAGGAATTCCTGACTTGCTTTGACCTTGGCTCACGTCCCGGATTGCTGCTCTCTTAAACCCCTTGACTTTGGCTTGAACTTGGATACCCAGCTCTCTCCTGTACTTGGACTGTCTACTATCTCCAAACCCCTGACCACGGCTTGTCTCTCGGACCTGTCTTCAGCCCTGTCCTTGTCTACCAAGTACCTTGTTCCAGGACTTTCGTCTACTTCATCTACTGAACCCTTCCAGCGGACCACGCTCCAGTTCCTGCCTGACGCACCAGACCTCCATCTTACCGCTAGTACCGGTGCCTCCCGGTGCATCCTTCCCCCTGTCCCAATCCCAGGGGGCGGATCACGCCAGGTCGCAAAGGTGAGCCTCCCTCAGCATCTCGGCCTTGGTAAGTTAACCCGTGACAGTTACAGAGCAGTGTTTTAAAAAAAAAATGTTTGGGGGACTGGAACTCCCCTTTAAGTGGTTAAAAGAAAGGCATGCCTGTAAGTAAGTGTAATTATAACATTTTAGTCAATTTTAAAGTTCGTTATCAGTTTTTTTTTAAATCTTACAAGTGCCTTTTTGTTTACATTAACTGCTTGCCGACCAGCACACGACGATATACGTCAACAGCATGGCTCGGACAGGCAGAAGGACGTACCTGTACGTTCCCTTTAAGATCACGGCATTGTGGTGTGCGGGTACCCACAATCATCTCACGGTAAGGAAGAACGGGGAGATGCTGATGTAAACAAGCATCGTCCCGATCTGCCTAGTAACAATGACAGTGATCACTGCTTCCTGTAATCGGAAGCGGTTATCACTGTCTTGTCATGTGTAGCCCACCCCCCATCAGTAAGAATCACTCACACTTAACCCCTACAGCACCACCTAGCAGTTATATGGAAAGACTCCTGCGCTACCAAGGGGGATGGGTGGGAGTGGAATTGGGCTGGAAGGTGGACTGGGGATTCTGCAGCAGACTCCTGACACTCTGTCCTGGGCAGAGAGAAAAATGTATATGTAAAAGAAGGGGGTGTTGTCTGCGCTGAAAGTGAACAGGGGGGGAGGAGGGGGGGGGTGTGGGTGATAGGGGTGAATGGATGGGACGGGTGGCTGGATGGGTGGATGCAGGTGGGTTTAGGACAACATGATAACCAACATAATCGAAACAATGATGTGAATGAATAAACACATAAGGGTGATAACCAATAAATACAAAAATTATTACAATAATTATTACAATAAGGAAAAACCCAACACACTAGCCAGTGTAATGTGAAACCAGTGAAAAACAATCCTAAATCCAAACTATAAGACCAGAGAAAATTCCATGAGGAAATGCCTCTGGATGGAAAAAATATGAAATAAATAAAGTCTCTAGTGAAAAAACCCAAGAGTCCAGATAAGTCCAAATTGAAATGGTGGTGCCAGGAAAGGGTGACAGCAGAAAGCACCTCAGGTGGTCCCCAGCTCCTCACCTCAAGGCTATAGCTCGGATAGCCTGCAACAGCACCTCCCGGTGGAGGACAGTGATCCCTCGGCAGGGCAAGCAGCAGAGGCACTCCTCAGCGGTAAAGGTAAAGCAAAAAAGAAGAAAGCGAGTGAGTGACAATAAAAGACGTCTGGTAGGCAACTAGTGTCACTCGTACATCCACTCACCCCGGGGTGATGGATGATGGGCCTATCTCCCACGAACAGCGAGTTCGTACTTCTAATGGCAGATATCCTCTTCTAAGCTGGCCAGATGGTCACTCACAACAAGGGATCTCTCAGATGGCATACATGATAAAAGAAACAGACCATAGCGCAATCCCGCAAGGTAAAAAACACATTTAATAAAAAAATAAAACTCACATTTAAAACGATCCAAAAGGCACAAAACAAACAGACGTCAGGAACACACTGCGTCAGGCGTGTGGACTCTGTGGCTCCTAGGATCCCTACGCGTCTCGTCACACCTCGTGACTTCCTTAGGGGATATCTGCCATTAGAAGTACGAACTCGCTGTTCGTGGGAGATAGGCCCATCATCCATCACCCCGGGATGAGTGGATGTACGAGTGACACTAGTTGCCTACCAGACGTCTTTTATTGTCACTCACTCGCTTTCTTCTTTTTTGCTTTACCTTTACCGCTGAGGAGTGCCTCTGCTGCTTGCCCTGCCGAGGGATCACTGTCCTCCACCGGGAGGTGCTGTTGCAGGCTATCCGAGCTATAGCCTTGAGGTGAGGAGCTGGGGACCACCTGAGGTGCTTTCTGCTGTCACCCTTTCCTGGCACCACCATTTCAATTTGGACTTATCTGGACTCTTGGGTTTTTTCACTAGAGACTTTATTTATTTCATATTTTTTCCATCCAGAGGCATTTCCTCATGGAATTTTCTCTGGTCTTATAGTTTGGATTTAGGATTGTTTTTCACTGGTTTCACATTACACTGGCTAGTGTGTTGGGTTTTTCCTTATTGTAATAATTATTGTAATAATTTTTGTATTTATTGGTTATCACCCTTATGTGTTTATTCATTCACATCATTGTTTCGATTATGTTGGTTATCATGTTGTCCTAAACCCACCTGCATCCACCCATCCAGCCACCCGTCCCATCCATTCACCCCTATCACCCACACCCCCCCCCTCCTCCCCCCCTGTTCACTTTCAGCGCAGACAACACCCCCTTCTTTTACATATACCACCTAGCAGTTAACCCCTTTAAATGCCAGTGTAATTTTTACAGTAATCAGTGCATTTTTATAGCACTGCTTGCTGTAAAAGTGTCTGATGTGTCCGCCATAATGTCGCAGTCATGATAAAAATCGCTAATCGCCGCCATTACAAGTAAAAAATATTATTAAAAATGCCATAAAACCATCCCATATTTTGTAAACGCTATAACTTTTGCGCAAACCGATCAATAAACGCTTATTGTGTCCTGGGTCCAGATTTTCAAATAGATCAGCACACCGATTGTGCAGGTGTGTGTGGGCCTGATAGAAGACTCAGGACCAGCATTCTGGGCTCCACTCTCCCGAGGAGTCCAGGTCTGGAAGGGAGAACCCTGAGAGTGCAGGTGTGCACTAAATTAGCTGGAGAAGCTAGAGAAGCTAGAGAGTGCAGGCTGCACTATAATACCCAGAGGCCTGAGTCTGAGGTGGCTGACAGGAGTGAGTCTGGGTGGCTGACAGGAGTCAGGAAGGCTTCACGACGGAACCTGAGCAGTGTGGTGCTACTGCTAAAGATAGCCAGGTGGCTCAGTATTTTCCGTTATACGTGTAAGCCAGGAGGCTGAAGGTACCATTTTGTATGGACTGTAGTGTTGCTAACGAATATTCGCATTGTGAATATTCGTTACGAATATTGCATATTCGAGTATTCGCGAATAGATCGAATATTGCGGTGAATATTCGCTATTGCGAATATTCGTATTTTTTCTAATTTATTTTCAAAACAGATCACATCCTAGTGATCTCTATCGACATCTAAAAGCATTGCTGGTATGATTAGAGACCCTGGGCCGAGTAGCTGAGGCGATCCTTTTATGTTGCCGAATATTCGCAATGCGAATATTCGTATTACGAATATTCGCGAATACTTTCTCTGCCCTTCTGTGTTTTGTGTATAAAAAAACAAAAAACAAAAAAAAATGTGCTTTAGTTTAGTCATATAAGTTTGTGTAAGTAGAGTTAGTGTTTAGTGCCTATTAGTTTAGTAATCCAGGAAATGATCTCCGTTTTCGCTTGTGGACGAGAATTTTTTTTTTTGATAAAATATCACGAATATTCGATATTAATGAATATTTCGCCAATATTCTTCTATATATTCGTGAAATATCGCGAAATCGAATATGGCGTATTCCGCTCATCACTAATGGACTGTGAAAACCCCTGTATATTTTTCTGTTGGATGCAATAAAACCGTGTTTTTTTGCTATTTCTGCTTGAAGACCAGTGACTGTGCAACTCTACATTTATTGCTAATTTTGCGACTTTATCACAATATATATATATATATATATAAAAGTCAGAAATATAGATTTTTTTTCAAAATTGTCCCTCTATTTTTGTTTAAAGCGCAAAAAAATTAAAACTGCAGAGGTGATCAAATACCACCAAAATAAAGCTTTATTTGTGGGAAAAAGGGACCAGGAGCCAGGTTGTCAATATTCGGCGTAGGGTGGGCGTACATTTAGGCTGGGTGCATGGTACCACTCCCATTGATTAGCCATTCAAACATGCAAATGAGGTAAATACGGCGATTCACAAACGTACGTGCGCCCGAAGCAGGTTACGCGCGGTGCGCGTAAGTTGTACGTCCGGTGTAAAGTTATTCCCCATAAAGGAGGTGTAACTCAGCAACAGACATGCTCAGGTCTGCACCAGGGAACACAAGCGTATTTTACGTTGGACATGTGTCTGGCTGGGCGTAGGTTACGTTAACGACGTACACAGTGATCCGGCGTATCTTAGGTAGTTGTTCCGACGTGGTTGTGAGTGTGCGCAGGGAGATGCGCTCACGTCACAGCGCATGCGCAGTTCGTTATACATACTTGTCTGGTGCTCGGCCTATCATTTGCATGGGGTCATGCCTCATTTGCATGAATCACGCCCACTTCCACCTATGCCGGCCTGCGCCTTTGAAACCCACGCCACGCTGGTGCTACGTTGGGAGCACTGGCTTTATGAATTCCATGCTTGCCTCTCTGCACTGCGTTGGCGTAGCGTACAGGGGATACGCTACGGCAGCGTAATGTGCACCTGCTGTCTGTGAATTCGGGCCATTATGTTTTCAGGTCTTCTCCACAATGAAGAACTTCTCCACAATGCCTATAATTACAGAGGTTAGTGAAGCATTTCTTCAGCTTAGACTTATGCCGCATACACACAATAATTTTTCGGGTTGTAAAAAAACTGTTTTTTAAAAATGTAATTTAAAACGATTGTGTGTGGGCTTCAGAGCATTTTCCAGGTTCTGAAAAATGACCACATTTTTTTTCGAACATGCTCTATTTTTCCCTGACAATGTCCTTTTTCGGGTTGTAAAAAATGATCGTGTGTGGGCCCAAGGGTGGCGTCATTCGCATGGAACTTCCCCTTTATAGTGCCGTTGTACGTGTTGAACATCACCGCGCTTTGCTAGAGCTTGATTGTGTGTAGGCAACGCCGTTTTAATGATGAAGTTAAAAAAACTTTGTTTTTTCTAGAGCCTGAAATAATAGGATTTGTACTCACCAAAAAATCCATTTCTCTGAGTTCATGGACGGACACAGGAGCATTGACCTTAGGGTTATATATCCTTCCTTTCAGGAGAGTCTAGGCAGAAAAAACAGCACTTCAATTGTTAAAACATTGTTGCTTCAATCCTGACGATAAACGCCTCAAGGACTGCCGTCATAGCCTCTACAGAGACCGCAGGGGCAGGAGCACTAAGGTTAACTCAGGCATGGTTGGGTTAGAAGCCTCTGGTTCAGACTCCATGTTGACCCACCACTATGCCGCCCTAGTACTGCAAGGCAGAGACCCACAGGCCACCCTCCTGGCCGCAAAACAGAGAGCAGGGAACTCACAGGGGACTCACCACTCGACCAGGCTGTAGTGCCAGCTGAAACGCTGAGAGTGCTGTCCGTGCTGCGCCGTCCCTCAGGTTCGCTGCATCACACTAGTGCTGTAACATAATCATACGTTTGTCAGGGGACTTTTGCAGCACATTTTTTTTATACACATGTGTTTTCATGCTTCATGTGTTCCTTTGTAGGAGAACAGTACTGGTCATAAAGCATACAATCCTGCCATAAACGCACCAACATTTCAACATTTCAGTTTAATCGTTATTTTCAATTGAATGCTCAAAAAATGTTTTGTATCACTCTCATTTCTTATTGTTGCATGTTGAAGCTCTACTTGGAACCCTGTTAAGATCCAACAATGTAAAATATGATTTTTTGCCATTTTTCAAGTGGTCTTAAACTTTTGATCAGGACTGTAAAAGTAATAATACAGTTCATAATACTTTAATGTACGTCTGGGCACAGGCTCAAATTAAAGTGGAGTTCCACCCAGAAATAGAACTTCCATAGAACGGACTCCTCCCCCACTCTGGTGTCACATTTGGCACCTTTCAGGGGGAAGGGTGGAAGGGGAAGCTGATACCCGTCAAAATCCAGGTATTTTTTTCCACTTCTGGAGAAAGATCACTGCCTTCTTCTTCCCCCCTGCTGCCTTCTGGGAGACACACAGGTCCCAGAAGACAGCAGGGACCATTCAGAAAGCGCAGCGCAACTCCCGCATGTGCAGTAGGAAACAGGATGTGAAGTTGCAATGATTAACTTCCTGTTTCCCTTAGTAAGGAGCCGAGGGACAGGTCAGCTTCGGGTGCCGACATTGCTGGCTCCCTGGACAGGTAAGTGTCCTAATATTAAAAGTCAGCAGCTGCAGTATTTATGTCTGCTGACTTTTTTACTTTTTTTTCTCCCAAAGAGGTTCTTATAAGTTATTGTATCCATTCTACTTGTTGGACAGCTTTAGGAATCATAGGATAAAAGGAGGTTAGTGTGGTTTACTAAAATTAATAGTGACAATAACTCAAGAAATTATTACACTAAACTAGCATACAACATCTGTGCAGGTATTGCAGAACTTGATGTTACATGAAACCATCATCTGCTCTGAAATATAATTAATACATAACTCTCAGTTAGAATTTTGTTTGGGTTCCAATGCCCCTGGGATATTTTGTTTCTCTCTCGATTAGCTTATGAATCTTCTAATAGCTTTATTCAGCTAGAGTATGTAAATGTCCCTGTGTGTCCTCCTAACTAGACTGTAATCTTTTTATTTCCAAATTTGATTGTGCCTCATGTATATACAGTAAATGTTAGAGATAGAATGGAGTATCGTAATACCTATTTCAGATGAACAGTGTTAAATTCAGAATCCCCTTTATTTTGCAGACTGTTTTAAATTTTTATATTTTTCATTTTTTTCAAAATGTAACCTCCCATGTCACTCACCTAATGCTGCAATGTATTTGCCAGCTTTCGATGATCAAGGTTACATTGCCTGGTCTGCTATTGCACCATACCCACACTAGAATCTGATTCTCTGTTTCTAGCTATGGCCATGTGCCGTGCATATGCAGCATCATTGCCTTCTGTGTTAATTTTGGCAACGAAAAAAAATTTGGTAAAAATTTTTATCAGCGTCCAAAACAAAAAAGTACATCATATTTTCGTCCACTGATGAAAACTATGACGAAAATCAATTTTTTTTGATAACGCATGAAAACTAAATGAAATTGTGAGGCAGGGACGTTTACCCTCATGAACTCTCACCCACTGCCCGGAGCACTGGAAACCACCGGCACAGCCGGAACTTTGGAAGCCGCAGAGTCCAGTTCTCCATTCTCCATCCAGAGGGACTTCACTGCATGGTCTCTTTTACATGCCATTTACTTGGTCTTATCCTGTAAGTGCAATACCTAATACATTTTCCTTTTTGCTTTACATACTGCACTTAGATTGGCATTGCTTCTCTCCCATACTCTTTACCTACAGAGCCACTTCTTACTATGATGCCTATTCACTTACTAATTTAATTGGCTTTGCTGAGCGCTCATGTGCTATACAGAGCTTCAAGACAGACTTTATCCTTCCTTGACTTTCAGGATGAGATCATCACTGCTAGGGATGAGCCGAACACCCCCCAGGTTCGGTTTGCATCAGAACCTTTGAATGGACCAAACGTTCGCACGAGTTTTAGAACCCCAATAAAGTCTATGGGACGCGAATGTTCGAAAACAAATGTGCTAATTTTAAAGGCTAATATGCAAGTTATTGTCCTAAAAGAAGATTTTAATGATGCTTAAAATGAACAACAAAAATATGAAATATTCCTTTAAAGATCGTACCTGCTGGGTGTCTATAGTATGCCTGTGAAGTGGCACGTGTTTCCCGTGTTAAGAACTGTCCCTGCACAAAATTACATTTCTATAGGAAAAAAGTCATTTAAAACTGCTTGCGGCTTTAATGTAATGTCTGGTCCTGGCAATATGAATGAAAATTATTGAGAAAATGGCATGGGTCCCCCCCCCCCAGCCCATTACCAGCCCCTTTGCGTCTTGTATGGATATTAAGGGGAACCCTGCACTCAAATCTAAAAAAGGAAAGGTGTGGGGCCCCCAGGCTCTATATACTCTGAACAGCAGTATACAGGCGGTGCAAACAAGACAGGGACTGTAGGTTTGTTGTTAAGTAGAATCTGTTTGTCATTTTGAACTGGTACACTTTTAAAGTGTCGCTCCAGCCAAAAAATAATTTTTTAAGCTTTTTGGAAAACATAGGGGAGGGTTGTCACCCCTATAACATTTGTTTTGCTGTCTGTGCACCTGTCCAATGACAAATGTTTTTTTTTTTTTAAATTTGGGTTTTTTAGTGAAACAAGGATTGGTGATAAAGCATCAGTGGAGAGGAGACACCTCTTACAGGAGAGAATTTCCCTTCCTAGGGGTAGATTTCCTTTCACTTTCTGTTGTCTCCTTCCGTTTACAAGTAGGAGTCGTTTGTAAGTTGGATGTTTGAATGTAGGGGACTGCAGTATATACTCTGCAGAAATTTGGGTCTTAGGTGTTGGTGTTGCCACAACACTGTAAGTCCTCACAATTACTCTTGGTGGGCGCTGGAACAGGGCCCTGCTGTGAAATATTAGTTTAAGAATTGTAATTACATGCACCTGTTGAACAGGGGCAGACAAATTGGGCCTTTTAGTGGTGGTGGTGGTGTTGCCACAACACTGTAAGCCCTCACAGTTACTGTTGGTGGGCGCAGGAATGGGCACTGCTGTGAAATGTTAGATCAAGAATTGTAATTACATGCACCTGTTGAATAGGGGCAGAAAATTGGGCCTTTTAGTGGTGGTGGTGGTGTTGCCACAACACTGAAAGCCCTCACAGTTACTGTTGGTGGGCTCAGGAATGGGCCCTGCTCTGAAATATTAGAACAAGAATTGTAATTACATGCACCTGTTGAACAGGGGCAAAAAAAATGGGTTTTTGTTGGTGGTGGTGCTGGTGCCACAACACTGTAAGTCCCCACAGTTACTCTTGGTGGGCGCTGGAACGGGCCCTGCTATGAAATATTAGATCAAGAATTGTAATTACATACACCTGTTGAACAGGGGCAGAAAACCGGGCCTTTGGTGGTGGTGGTGGTGGTGTTGCCACAACACTGTAAGCCCTCACAGTTACTCTTGGTGGGCGCAGGAATGGACCCTGCTGTGAAATATTAGATCAATAATTGTATAAATTTGTAAAATATGTAAAAATGGGCCTAATGCCGCGTACACACGATCACTTTATGTGATGAAAAAAAACAACGTTTTTAAAAACGTCAATTTAAATGACCGTGTGTGGAGGAAAACGTTGTTTTATGTCTTGTGAAAAACGACAAAAAAAAAAAAATTGACGCAAGCTTCAATTTTTTGTGTAGTTTTTTCAAAAACGTCGTCTTTTGTTTCACAAAAATTCACCGTGTGTAGCAAAAAACGTAGTTTAAAACAACGTTTTTCAACCCACGCATGCCCAGAAGCTAGTTATGAAGCGAGCTTCAATGGAAAAGAGTGGTGAACGTAACCTCGCTTTGCTAGAGCGTTGTGAAAAAAACGATGGTGTGTATGCAACATCGTCTTTGAAAATTGAAGTTTCAAAAACGTAGTTTTTTTACTTTACAGAAAACATCGTTTTTTTTCATCACATAAAGTGATCGTGTGTACGCGGCATTAGGCACTGGTTTCACAACACAGCAGCCCCTCACAGATACTCTATTTGGAGCGCAGGAATAAACGTCAGTTGATCGGCCGAGTCGGTGGACAGGCGCACCCCCGGTTACAAAGCCTTCAGCAGCACTGAATGTGTGTTCCAGAAAAAACTCTGGATGCAAGACAGGCCAGTAGCTCAATTGCATACGGTGCAAGCTCTGGCCAGTGATCCACCCTCAAGACCCAGTAACCCAGAGGATTTTCGGTGTGTGGCAGTTTTCGGTGTGTGGCAGAGCGAGGCTCTGTCCCAATGAAAATGGGATTAAAGCGGACACAGAGGCTGCATATTGGCTGAGTGCAGAGCTGCAGAGTGTAAATTTAAAAATGCTCTGGCAGTTTTCTCTGATTTTTCTAGTTCTGCATGGGGCTCTGTGGCTTGGAGATTTTTCAGAGTCTTGGGTGGGAAGGGATCTCCAACCCTGTGTCCAGGTTTTAAAGACAGCCGGCAGGGTGTGTGCCCAGGTGCACACAGCTCATATAATGAAGGGCTGGGGAGAGCAGAAGTGAGAGGAAGGTAGAGTTGGAGCAGTGGCTGCTAGTGAGAGTCTCTGTGTAAAGATAGATGCTGTGTGCATTAAGAAGATCAAAGCTGTGTGCGTTAAAGGGCTTCAAGCTGTGTGCATCCAATGAGCTAAAAGCTGTGTGCATTGAGGGGCTTGAAGCTGTGTGCGTTTAAGGACCCCTAAGACTGTATGCATCCAAGACTGTGGGCCTGGAGGAGCTGGTGGTTTGAGGGACCAGTACCTATGGCAGCAGTGCTGTTGAACAGTAGCCAGGTGGGCTGGTATTTTCATTTATCTTTGAATGTCATTTAAACCCCTGTGTGGGATTCCTAAGTGGACTTGTGTTTTTCCTCCTTAAATAAACGTGGGCTACCAGGCCCTTAACGATATATGCCTGTTTGGTGTGGACTCACTACAAGAAAACACATCTGCCATGAGAGCTAACAACCCCCTATGTCACAGTGGTGGATTCAGCGGGCACAAAACGGTGGAATCCGGGTCTCTGTGCCAGTAGTGAGTCGCATCAGGAACTGCTGCTAGCTGTGTGTGGCAGCCAGGCGAACAGCATTGCAGCAACAGAAGTTTGATGGACTGTGTTGCTTGCAGGTTGTGTACCTGTGAAAGGAGAATCACATTTTTTTCTTCCCTCTCTGCTGTGCTGTTACCGGTTGCTGTGTGCAACACCGCAAGGATGGGACAGTCAAAACAGAAATAGGAAGCGATCTTTAATACAAGAAAAACTGCGCTTGTCAAAATGGATAGTCAATTAGTAGCAATATAACAGTCACTAAGGGTAAAAAAATGGGGAGGCAGCAGCTCTTGTGCCGAGACACTAGAGAAAATACAACAAGAAAAACAAAGGTTTAGAGCTGCGCCTTAACACCCGGACTCAGTGTAGTCAAAGAGTCCACATATCAATCATGTAGAAATAGCACAATCCTTCAGCCAGAAAAAAATAATAAATAATAGTTCCAAAAGTCTCTGCTGATCTTAGTTCAGGATGGACATGTAGTAATCACCACTGTGCTATGACTCAAACTTGGCTCTTCAATGTGGCCCACCACCAGAAGTCTAAGCAGCTTACCGGAGGAATAACTGTTACCAGCAGTCGGCTATGACCCAGCCGCGGCCTTTGAGGAAGACCGAACGAATCCCAAATCCTAGGGCAGTGCCTACACCTGGGCTCCACTCCGCAACTCCACCAGTTAGATCATATATGTAAAATGATGATAAAGGCAGACATAGCGTAATCCCGCAGGGACTTTTTATTAAAAATCATAAAAAAACTAAATACTCACATTTATGATGAGTTAAACGGGCATATAAAACTTAATGTTGCCGGCCGGCAAACAAATTGGAAAACCCTCCTCCAAAGCGATCTTTGCTTAAGCAAGAGAAAAGCTACTGTGGCTAGAGGGTCTTTCACCACGTGCCCCAGTCAAACCAGAGAATTTGTCAGAGTGTGAAATCTCTGTGATCTGGAGTAAATTACTCATGTCACCCCCAGTTAAAAGGAAAGTGAAAGAGGCTGTTCCTGGTAACAGGAAGCCAGGTGGACAACAGCATGTGGAAAAGAAGAGAATGGTCGTCCGTGGAAGCAACGTCCAGGCTAGCAGGGATGTCAGGGATACAAAGGAGTCTGTCTGCTGATGGTTCTGACCAGTGGAGTCCTCGAGAGTGGTATCCCATGGCAACAGAGAGCCAGGCAGTAGATGCCAAGAAATTAAATTTCAGCGTCCAGTACCTTGCTTGGAATGTGGTCAAGTGGAACATAGGATCTTTACTTGCCCAAGATTATGGAACACTGCTGAAGAGGCTGGAAAGTCTGTAGTGTCATCTTGTGGCCCCAAAGAGACAGTAGCTGGGTATAGATGCAGCTGAGAGACAGCGCACTCAAGTGAAGGCTATGATGCCAGCCACTGAAAATGGTAAGACTGTTTCAGTTTGTGGGACTGAATCTAGTGAAGTGGGAGTATGTCCAGCAGAGAGATCTGCAGTACAAATGGACATAGACTTGCTGCAGTGTGCTACCCAGTGCAGTAAGGAGGCACATGGAAAAGCCCAGCTGACGGCAATGTTAAAGACTCCAATGGACATGGGGACTATGCATGTGCCTGCTATAATCTAGCAGAGTGCTGGGAAAGTTGAACTAGGGGTGACCAAAACTATCCTTGTGCCATGTTCCCTAGTGACAGGTGCTGCAGAGTTGCAGAGGGAAACTTCCAAGGAGCTCGCAGTGACGAAGCAGAGCATTTCCCAGGTCACCTATGGAGCTGCCCAAGAAGCAAAGAGTTCCCCTTTAAATATAGAGCGTGCTGTGCAGAGAGGCTCACAGGCTGTGGTGAGTAATAGACAATCCACACAGTGCCGGCCCAAGACATTGTGCTGCCTTGGACCAAGAATACAATGCTGCCCCCCCAAAAAAAATCACCCCAACCAAAAGGCCCCCACATTCATTATTTTATATCATGATAACTAAAGGGGACCCGTCACGGCTCTATACATGTATAAATGAGTATAACAAGGGCCTGTCATGGCTCTATAGATGTATAAAGAGAACCTGTCACGGCTCTATAGATGTATATAGAGGACCTGTCATGACTCTTTACATGTAAATAAATATAAAGAGGACCTGTCATGGCTCTATACAAAACCCATGCAAAAAAAGCTTTATAAAAAAAAAAACATCAATTGCAGTTTCACTGTGCCCATCAAACACAGCCACTGTGCCCATCAAAGGCAGCCATTGTGCCCATCAAACACAGCCACTGTGCCCATCAAACTCAGCCACTTTGCCCATCAAACGCAGCCACTGTGCCCATCAAACGCAGCCACTGTGTCCATCAAGCACAGCCACTGTGCCAAATGCAGCCACTGTGCCCATCAAATACAGCCACTGTGCCCATCAAACGCAGCCATTGTTCCCATCAAATACAGCCACTGTGCCCATCAAATACAGCCACCCTGCCCATCAAATGCAGCTACTGTGCCCATCAAACGCAGCCATTGTGCCCATCAAATACAGCCACTTTGCCTATCAAACACAGCCACTGTGCCCATCAAACACAGCCTCACAGCATGATGAGAGTTCAGCATCACCCTTTACTGTGTAAAAAAGACCACTGACACGACCAAAGCATGCTCTCATCATGCTGTGTGTAAAACATCATTTTTTTTCAGAAAGACAGGCTGGCATCACTTACTTTTTAGTAGTTTTCTCCAGGCCCTAGTATCTGTGGCTGCAAATTCACCTGTCAGACATGAGACAGATGGGGATTCCTCCAGGCAGCTCCTTCCCCTTCATGGTCACCTGACCCCTTCATGTCGTTCCCCCCTGAGCTGGATAGTTGGATGGCTGCGGAGCTGGCCGTGGTTAGGCCGGGTGAGCGGCCCTGACCAACGGAGCAGCCTGGATGCCTTGGGAGTAGGTGGTAGGTACTGGGGACCCCAGCAAGAAGGACATGGATGTGGCCCGCTCAATCACGGACTGCTCCTCACCCCCGCAACCCCCCCTTCAGTGTTCTACCCGCCCGCTCCTGTCACCACTAACAGCAGCGACGCCGGGCTCCTAACTGTGCCGCTCGTTTCTACCCACCCGCTACTGTCACCACTAACAGCAGCGGCGCCGGGCTCCTCACTGCGCCGCTCACTCGCTGACTGCTCCCCTCTGTGAGTGTCCTCTCAGGCAGCCCGACGCCGCGCTCCTCACAGGCAGCGGAGCGGGCTGAACGGGCGCTTGCCGCCCCCCTAAAGGTGCCGCCTGGTACCCATAGTACCACCCGGTCCCATCATAGGGCCGGCTCTGAATCCACAAAAGTAGCAGTTATGTCTACACGTAATGAAAATTCTGATGGTTATGCTGACAAAAGTGTTACTGTTGGCAAATGTGATGGTATTGGTGATAATGACATTGAAAAATGTGTTTCCTTTAATGTCATGTATGGACATGTAGGATATGTCCCATGACAACCAAAAGTGCAGGATTGTCCATGGAAGTCTCATGGGGTCTCCATGGGTTGGAGCCAGAGGTTTTCCAGGATGGTTGTGGTGCTACTCTGGTAAAACAAGGGAAGAACGTGTAACACAGTGAGTGTGTGTGGGCACAGCCACACAACTCTAAGTGTAACCCAGTTGTCAAGGGGTTAATTCAGCCTGCAAAAGCTGAAAGTGCAGTGCTGTATGTGTCAGTAGCGCCCCCAGAGCTGGTAGGGCAAAAGCATGTATTACAACCTGGAAAAAGAAAAAATACTGCGCTATCTTAAAATACAAAAAGCCGCTAACACAGCAAGAGAGATCAAAAAATTGCTAATAGAAAATGTGTGGAAAAGTATAGCGCTAATAATGACACAAATAATGATAATACAATAAAGATTAAATCATGCAACACCACATTGATGGTATTCAAAAGTCCATAAATGTTTTGAATGAATCGGTGAGTCGGTTTCTTTGAGTAAAACAGATACACAAAATCCAGTGCATAAAGAAGTGAAAAATCCACCACCGCTTATGACAAGGGGCTTACCGGACCGATTGGACCTAGACAGGCATATACCCACTAGGCCAATCAAGCTTTGTTAAAGTTGATATACTGAAGCGGGTACACCATACACGTCATGCGATTCGGTATCAATGAAGGCAAACCTCAGACAGATGATTCAAAAATACTTCCCAGCAAGCAGCAACTCTCAACAGATCACTCAGAGGGCAAATCAGTACTCCAACCGATAAGCATGAAAAAGAGAAGGCAAGGCGTACATAGCGTAATTCCGTAATAAAAATCGATATTTATTATAAAGAGAAAAACTCACATTTTGCAATGGTCAATAGAGCTTATAGAAAAAGGGTAGCAGGAACAACAGTAGTCCATCCCGACATGTTTCGTTACAAAAAGAACATCATCTGGGGTGCTGTCATCATGCTACACTTACCCTACAAGGGTAAGTGTAGCATGATGACAGCACCCCAGATGATGTTCTTTTTGTAACGAAACATTACGAAAAATGTGAGTTTTTCTCTTTATAATAAATATCGATTTTTATTACGGAATTACGCTATGTACGCCTTGCCTTCTCTTTTTCATGCTTATCGGTTGGAGTACTGATTTGCCCTCTGAGTAATCTGTTGAGAGTTGCTGCTTGCTGGGAAGTATTTTTGAATCATCTGTCTGAGGTTTGCCTTCATTGATACCGAATCGCATGACGTGTATGGTGTACCCGCTTCAGTATATCAACTTTAACAAAGCTTGATTGGCCTAGTGGGTATATGCCTGTCTAGGTCCAATCGGTCCGGTAAGCCCCTTGTCATAAGCGGTGGTGGATTTTTCACTTCTTTATGCACTGGATTTTGTGTATCTGTTTTACTCAAAGAAACCGACTCACCGATTCATTCAAAACATTTATGGGCTTTTGAATACCATTAATTCACATGTGGTGTTGCATGATTTAATCTTTATTGTATTATCATTATTTGTGTCATTATTAGCGCTACACTTTTCCACACATGTATTACAACATGCCTTGTCAGATAATGTGTCTTACCCAGCTGATGTTTTGGCTAGTGAATCCCAGGTTTCTTTGGTGCCTCTTGGAACAGGTGATGCAGTGCTGCAGAATACCTGTCAGGGAAGTACCACAGACTGGGAAGCATGGTGCAAGGAAACAGTCGCAACACTAAACAAATTGACCATGAGTTATAAAGCAATGATGGGTCACAAGTGTGTGAACACAACATCTGTTATGCCAGACAGAGGGTTTGCAGAGCGGTCGGTGCTCAAGGGTGAAGGTTGATCCCCTCCAGTCTAAAGGAATGGTTCTGGGTGTAGACATAGCAGATAGGTTGTCCACAACCCAACAACTAAGTAATGTTAAGTGTGTCAAGGTAACAATGTGACTAATATTGACTTGCAGAGGCTTATTGGTGTAGAGTTAGGCCGCGTACACACGATCGGTCCAACCCGATTAAAATGGTCCGAGGGACCGTTTTCATCGGTTCACCGCTGAAGTGGCCTGATGGTCTGATGTACACACCATCAGTCCAAAATCCGATCAGGTCAGAACGCGGTGACGTAGAACACGACGACGTGCTGAAGAAATTAAGTTCAATGCTTCCAAGCATGCGTCGACTTGATTCTGAGCAATGCGCGGGTTTTTGGACTGATGCTTTTGCGTACTAACCATCGGTTTGGCCCGATGGTCAGGCGTCCATCGGTCCGATTTTAAAGCAAGTTTTAAAACGTTGGTCCGACGGACGACGGTCCGATGGGCCATACACACGATTGGTTTGAACGGTCCAAACCGATCGTGTGTACGCGGCCTTAGAGGTGGAGAGGAGACATGTGTCTGACAGCGCTCCAGGAGAGCAACAGGCTGTGATCATGGGAACTCCCAAGGAGGTGGAGGTTTCTTCAAATGTCTGAACCTCTCAAACTGCAGTGGATGAGCCCCTCCATGTCTCGGACAGGGGAAAGGTACCCAAAAAGGTCAAGCATTTAGACATAGGTTGCATAGAGATGACAAAAACTTTACTAGAAATGCTGGAGTTGGTAAAAACGCACTCGCTGTACACTTGAATGTCTCCACCGCAAACGGACCAGGTGGTGCTGCGTAGTACCAATAGGTGGAGCCAGATGGTACAGGTCGTGCAGGGAAACTTTGATCAAGAGTGGTATTGGTGGGTCCAATGCTTATTAACAGTGTGGCAAATAATCTTGAGGTTCTCTGAGAGGGTGCCCCCAGTTACTGAATGGTATTTAAGCCGCTCAGAACTGTTGAAGACATCAAATGCCTCTCCAGCTGGTGTAGTGACTAGAAACATCCTAGCTGGTGTGGTCCGAGGTGCAGCGGAGCAGTGGTCAGTAGAGGGCACAGATACTGTCTCACCAGCTAAACCTCATGAGTAGGAAGGGCCCAGAATAGATGCAGAACTAGCAGAGATGCTTTCTATTCTCTCGAACGGCCCATAACGTTTGCAATTCGACGAATGGTCGAACATACTATGTTCAAATATTTGATTTTAGTTGACTAACATGATTTTATTCAACTAAAATATACTGGAGATTTTAGTCGACTAAATATGACTAAAAATAAAACAAACAATTGCAGATGACTAAAATGGGACAAAAACTAAAATGGCATTTATTGAAAAGACTATAGCTAAAACGAAATCCAACTTTGATTCCAAAATTCCCACTGGTTTCCACACCATTACAGAAAGCTGCATTAAAGGATCACATCAATGTAGTTTGTTCTGCAGGCCTGTGAACCAATTTCAACCAAAATGGGGCTAAAGCCTCCTGCTGGCTGATGTCACTTAGCCGGTCCAGGCGCTCAATGGATCCTGACTTTACAATAGGGATCCACCCAGCAGCCTGGATCGTCAGCTGGCTCAGCCTTTCAGTGAACCTCTGGGAGACTCAACCGGCCAGGGAGACTCAACCGGCTCCTGCCCCCCCCCCCCCCCCCCCCCCGTGAGCGCTGAAGGGACAGAGCAGAGAGCCAGGGACTGACAGGCAATGTTCTCTGCTCAGAGCGGAGGGGAGACTTGATTGCTTGTTCGCTAAATTCTCAGTGTAGAGGCAGCAGGGGACAGAAAACCCATACTTCTCTTTGAAGTGGACTTCACTGACAGGCTTGATAGGTGTTTGCCAGACTTTGCAGGGCGACTAAGTGAAAACTACACAATTAATTAAGTTCTGCAGCACATATTGCTTTAAATGGGTTCTACTGTAATTATAGAGTGCAGAGCTGTTTGAAACCCTATTTTATATCACTGTCACTATCACTATCACTAGGGAGATCTAGGCATGGGCAAAATCGAAGCTCACAT
The DNA here is from genome assembly GCA_029574335.1 of Rana kukunoris. NCBI lineage: Eukaryota > Metazoa > Chordata > Amphibia > Anura > Ranidae > Rana > Rana kukunoris. The sequence continues at coordinate 170,829,783 of CM056057.1, forward strand.
TTTCAGCACAGTTTTTGTTGTATATCTGCCTATCCTGCAGAGTACTGAAAAACAGCCATTGATCCTTGATCCTTCCATAAAAAGCAGACGGCTGGTATATAAGGAGAATCAAGTGCTGAGAGATAGACCTCATTTACATGGGTTTACACCCATAGTCCATGTCTGTAAAGCAGATCTAATCTGTATCTGAGCACAACAAACTGAAAAGGTTTAGTTATTTTTTATTGTTCAAAACAAACTCATGCATGTCTCCATGCTTTATTATCACTTTGAAGAACACCACTCTAGCATTTCTAGTAGCTGCCATCTTGAGTAAGGGCTTTTGATATATGTAGCATTTACTTGAATTCATCTGTCCTTGGCTCAGACATACAGACAGGAGAGGAAACCGAGCTGGCTATTCCTAGCGCACTCCACACATCAGCAGCTGGTTACACTGCTCCTGGGCACTACGGGACATCCCAATCTGTTGCTGTGATACCTCACCTGCTAGTCATGAGTAACACTATATATCTCCCTAGATGGAGAGCTGCCACATGAATGGATGGCTTAGATTCCATCCCACGGAGCAGACACATGGCCATCATCAGAAGGATCTCATCAGTCCCACAGCCACATGTGCTCTCCCAGCTCACACTACTCATCACAGACTTCCATAACTATTATCTAGAGACTGGTTTATTCCATATCAACACTCTGTGCCCTCTAGAGGAGGGCATTGATGTGTTCATAACCTAATGTACTGTATTTCTATGTATGCTTGGTATATCTCGGTAAATATAGTGGACAGAAGTCTTAAGTGTGAGTATATAGTCATTTTGGAGCTGACACCACTGGAGTTCCCTGTCAACTGCTCTCACCTCATCCCAAGCCCATATATACTATTCCATTTTGTACCTAGTTATGACCCTTGATGGCCTAAGACATGCAGAGTGCGACTGGACCTGGGTGAGTTTGTGTACAGTGGCAACATTTTCCTTTTAATGTTTTTACTGTTCATGTAGCCTGCTCGGTATACCCTCCCCCATAGAACTCCTTGGGTTCCCCCCCCCTTTTCTTTCATTAGGTTAATGTGTGTTTGGGGGTGCAATGAAAGGATGGTGATACACCCTGGTGATACACCTGAGGACAGCTCTGGGTCAGGTGAGTCAGTCACTTCTCCGCTGTTATTTAAAGATGTTTGCGGTGTTTTGGACCTTACAGATTTATTGCTTGAATCGGATCCCTGCCCTGTTGATCCTGTGGATGAGCCTATGGCCATAAAATTTAAACTTAGATCCCAGTTTTACCCACTTGGATCTAGGGGTAGTGAACTAGACATGTTCCAGAGACTTGTTGAAGGAGAGTTGACCCACCTGGCCCGCAGCTGTCACAAGGTTAACCACCCGCCCAATTTGTCTTGCTTGGAACAACAAGCTTTAACATCGTTGAAATCAGACTTTGACATCACAATCAGAAATGCGGACAAAGGGGGAGCGGTAATTGTACTTGACTCATCCACATACAGGGATGAGGCTATTCGTCAACTATCTGATCAATTTACATACCAACGTTTAAAATCTGACCCCACGGCAGCATACACACATGCTATTGTTTCACTATTAGACAGAGGTGTATGCGCCGGGATCTTTTCAGATTCAGATAGTAAGCTTTTTGTTCCTTCCCACCCCATAATGCCAGTTTTTCACCACCTACCCAAAATCCACAAGGGCATGAATCCCCTCACGGGTAGACCCATTGTGGCCGGCATAGGCTCGCTTAACGAGCGACTTGGGGAATGGGTAGACAGTTTATTACAACCCCTTGTATGCGAATTTCCAGGATACCTGAGAGACACCAAACACCTACTATCCAAGCTCAATGGGTTTTCCTGGGAGACACACTTTAGATGGATGAGCTTTGATGTAGCCAGTCTTTATTCAAGCATTCCTCACCATCTAGGTCTGCAAGCAGTTTCTCATTTTTTCTGGCAAGTACTCACTAGTTTTACAGGAGTTCATTGTCCTGGCTCTTGAGTACTTGCTTACCCATAACTTCTTCATGTTCGACGGGGTCTATTACCTCCAGAGATGCGGGGCCTCCATGGGAGCTAAGTTCTCACCATCCCTGGCCAATCTGTACATGGGATGGTGGGAAAGGTCCCGCATCTTTGGATGCGATAGCCCCCGCCGAGCCGATACCATCTTATATTGTCGCTACATCGACGATCTGCTTGTCATCACCTCTGATGCATCTGCAGACCTCGACCTATGGCTATACTTCTTGAATGACAACGCTTTAAATCTGCGGTTCACCGGTATTTTACAACCTGTGACCATAGACTTTTTAGATGTTAAGCTCACAGGTAACAACGGTCTAGTATCTACAGGCTTATTCAGGAAAAGCACAGTGGGCAATGCTTTACTGCGAGCCGACTCATCCCACCCCCCACACACCATTAAAAGCATCCCCTTTGGACAGTTCCTCCGCCTCAAACGTCTTTGTACCTCATCCACAGATTTCTCTAGAGAAGTCAAGGAGATGGCTTCTAGATTCAGAGCTAGGGGTTACCCAGCTAAAGTGATCAATAACGCCATCCTCAAAGTGGACCGTATCCCCAGAGCTTCATTGCTAACTGATAAAAGCTCCAGGGTCAGGAACACCCGGCTCCTTTCCAACGAGTCTGTCCCCATTTTCTCCACCGCATTTAGTGTGGAATTCTATAAGATCAGACACATCATCACCAAATACCTGCCAGTCCTACTCAATGATGATACGTACCAATCCATTCTATCTAGAGGCATTAGAACAGTGAGCCGCAGAGCTCCCACATTGGGGGGGGGTCCTGTCACCCAGTCTATTTCAAACCAGACACAGCTCCCTAACTTGGTTACACTGCAAGGGTACCTATAGATGTGGCAAGAATGGCTGCAGGTATTGCCCCATTATTGGGACTGGACAAGTGGTGCATTCATGCTCCAACGGAAGGGACTTCAATATTAAACAATTTATTAATTGTAACACAAAGTACCTTGTATATGTCATCACTTGCAGTACCTGTAATGTCCAGTATGTCGGTAGGACCACGAGAAGATTAAGGGACAGACTCAGCGATCATTTATATGACATCGAAAAGGACCATGGGACCAACGTAGCTAGGCACTGGAATGTTATACACCATAAAAACATTTCCAGTTTATCCATACAGGGTATAGAAAGAATTACACGTTCAGCTAGAGGCGGTGATACATTCAGACTCCTGTGCAAACGGGAAGTATTTTGGATTTTTCACCTTAATTCTAGACTGCCTAGGGGACTCAACTTTGAATGGGATGTTTCCCATTTCTATGAGTGAAACCACTATTATATTTTTCCCATATATGTCATGCACTACTTCTAATGTTGTACTTATAGTTCATCTATTTGTTTATTCGTTTATTTTAAGGTGATCAATCAATGAATCTTTATGCATGTTATGCCCATACTATACCACTCAGGCATTACACCACATTGTACTATATTGTATTGTACTGTACCTCTATAATACATGCATTTTTCAGACCACTTCTACCTCTTAACGAAATATCGGAAATTATTGTGCTTGCACATTACATATGCTCCAAACGCACATACATATGCACACATTCCTTTACATTGTCCTCTGTGCCCTCTCTCATTATTTTCCATCTGTTTTCTTCACCTTCCCCTTTTTCTTCATTACATGTTGAAATTATCCCTATATAATATCAGGGTTCTGCGCTTGTGGCTCCATTCGGGCTATGTTAGGCGAATATGCTTATACACGAGACTTTTTTAGATATGCCGACGTATATAATATTCCACTCTCCTGTTTAGATCACAGGTTTCCCTTTTATACTAATTATCGGCATTCTCCCTTTCAGTCCGTGTTCACCTAACTACAATTCCCCTCCCCCTTTCCCTCCCCTCTTCCCCATTCCTTTTCCCTCGTCTCCCTTCCCGTTTTCCAATTAGCCCGTGTGATGTCACTTTTGTATGGAGTCGGTGCGGTCTTTTCTCTTCAGTGAGACTGCCCGATGTTATGCACTGACTATGACATAAGAGTAAATACTAAAATATTTTCTCATCTGTTTTTATATTTAAAGCGGATCTCCACCCTAAAGTGAAGATCCGCTGATCGGAACCCTCCCCCCCTCCGGTGTCACATTTGACACCTTTCAGGGGGGAGGGGGGTGCAGATACCTGTCTAAAGACAGGTATCCGCACCCACTTCCGGCCCGCAGTCTCGGGCAAAAGACGGGCTTTTCCCGTTGTGTGCTGGGAACTCTCAGCTCCCAGCACACAGCGGGAGCCAATCGCGGGCGCAGCGCGACTCGCGCATGCGCCGTAGGGAACCGGGCAGTGAAGCCAGAGCGCTTCACTTCCTGGTTCCCTCGCCGTGGATGGAGGGGGGAGCAGCAGGGTGACGAGCGATCGCTCATCCTCTGCTGCGGACGCCGCTGGACTCCAGGACAGGTAAGTCTCCTAATATTAAAAGTCAGCAGCTGCAGTATTTGTTGCTGCTGGCTTTTAATATTTATTTATGGTGAACCATCCGCTTTAATTTTTTATATACATACACATTATAACATATTACCATAACATTATTGTTACATTCCCCTTTTTTCCCCCCTTCTTGTTACCTTGCTATGTTTATACCCATATGCATTAACCACACACACTCATTGAGTGTGATTTTAAAGAGGATTCCCCCCCCCCCCTTTTTTCTGGGTCTTAAATCTATATGTGTTTTAAAATTACGTTCATTTTTACATGTAGATCCATTAAAACATGCCAATTGCACCCAAGTAGTCTCTGGTACATCCATAATAACAGTTGCAGTCCAGCCGGACCTTTGAAAAGCGATACACTTGGACGACATGATCGATTGCTCTTCTATGGTTCATTAATATTGCTCATGCCGTCCACTCGCACACATTTGGGTCCTGGCCGTTATATATAAAGGTGCCCCGTAGTAAATCTATCACCTTTTTCATTTTTCATTTTTTAAAAAAGATACTTCTACACTTAGGACATTAATATATCTCTGCATCCTTTTACCATACCCCAATAAGGCCCTTTTTTTTTTTTTTTTTTTCTTCTTTGTGTTGTTTACTCATTCACTTGATCTTCATCCATTTCACGATCACATGAATATATGAATGAGACACATTTGTATTCATGAACACCTGTTCACGGACACGTGTTTTCACGTATACATTACATTACGTATACACTCGTTTCACAAGTTGACATTAATTCACAAACATGTTCACAATGTGGTCCATATCGGCACATATCCCGGCACAATATTTTATTTTATTTATCTAATTTTATTTTTATTTATTTTTTCTCTTGTTTTTGTGTTTACATTTATTTATTTAATTTATTTTTTATATTTTTTTATATATTTATTTATATATTTTTTTTATTTTTTTTGTCTCTTGTTTCTGTGTTTAAATTTTTTTTTTCTGTTTTTGTGTTTAATTTTTATTTATTTATTTTTAATTTTTTTGTGTTTATCATTATTTTATTTTTTTTATTATTTAATTTTTTATTTTTTTTTGTGTTTAATTTTATTTTAAATTTATTATTTTTTCTTGTTTTTGTGTTTATTTTTTTTTATTTTTTTGTGTTTATTTTTTTTTATATTTTTTTTTATAAATGTTATTTTTATTTTTTGGTTTGCGGGCCATATGACTGCTTCGGCATCCTAAACACTATTTCGGCTATATATATATATATATATATATATATATATAAATATATAGACACTTAAAACCAGTCTATTTTATTTTTCACTATTTTTTACATCCACTCTCACATTCACCTTTATATATATATATATATATATATATCCCTTCTCATTTTCATGCAATCCTCACATCCACACATACACAGGTTCTTTAAGGGTTACCTTTTTCATGTTAGTGTTGACTTTCAGCCTGCACACACTTGACACTCTGATTACACCCATTCAGGATGTCTATCACAACTAATTAACTTTAAGTTGCTATAGGCTGAAGGGAGTCACATGTTTCATTTGGTATTTTGGGGTTTAGTATAAATGTTTTTGTGTCAGCACCATACCATAGCCATGACTAAGCACTGATCGAGTGCGAAACGCGTCGGCTGTCCTGTTTTCTGTGATTGCTGTGACTGTACATGTTTTTGGATTTACATTAAAGACAACTTTTTTCGTTTGAAAATCCTTGGAGTGCGGCCGTCCTTCCCTCTTTTCTTCATCATCATTGCAAGGAAAGGATGCCACCTCTCTGGTGAGTCGGTACCTCCCACTTGGTGCGCCACCCAGTACTTAGGTCCTATGAGACTACCTTGGAGTTCCCTTTTTCTCATACTGGCAGGAGAATGTATTTTGCTCAGAAAACACCTCCTCCAGATAAAAGAAAAAAAAAATGGCCATGAGGACTCCTAGGATGTATGACATAATTTTAGCCCACATCAGAAACCAGGAAATCACTGAAGAAATGTAAGGAAAGAAAAAGTAAATATAATACACCTTCCTATCTATCTACTAATTCTAGCAGCATAAGGATTAAGGATAGTTTGTTGATTGAGAGAGTTTAGTTCTAGATATGTGCATGACGTTTCATTTTGATTTGTTAATGTAATTATTTAGTTTAGTTCAATTTGGTTGATTCGTTAAATTCCAAACTTTCAGATCAATTCGAATTTGGACCTGTCGAAAAATTATCAACTGATTCAATAGCTATTCTTCACACGGAATTTGAATCAGTTGATAATTTTTCAACAGGTCCGAATTTGAATTGATCTGAAAATTTGGAATGCGTTAGGCACTAATAAACGCATTGACTGTCTATAACTGAGGACTTTATATCACAATAATAATAGATGGTCTGGTTGTTGTTTTTTTATTTTTTATTAGTGCAGCCCCAACTGTGCCCATACGTGATAGCAATTTGTGCCCATCAGTGATGCAATTTTGTGCCCATAATTTGACAAAAAACATTATTAGTTGAACCTACAAATGCTTTTTTTAATCACTACTATTCCTTTATACTGGCTTTGGAAATTTACAAATGCAGAAATTTAGAAATTGGGTAAAGGTTTAGCACTGGGAAACCCTTTTTTGAAAGATATATAGTGCATTTTATATACAACTATATAGATCAGCCCAAAATGAGGGTCAAATGAGGAGGAAAGAGGGACGGGGGAGTTTATTCCAAATCAGGGACAGTCCTTTGAAATGGGGGACAGTTGGGAACTATGATGTACTCACCTGTGTGAAGGAATCCTTGGATTTTGCCCAGGCATACACTTTGATAACCTGAGTGGTGTTTGAGTTTCTGATTTTAGCACAGCTGCTGTGTATCTCGGATATTGTTAGCATTTTACTGATTGATTTCACCTGTTGTCTGTGGTTGCTCTCTGACACTAGTAGAGAAATTCCATCCGTTTTCTTTGAAGTTCCTTTTGTTTGCAGTTGCTTGTACAAGCATTTCACTCGTTACATTTATCTAACGAAGGGATCTGCAGGAACTGCTCACCGCGGCAGTGAAGGGGTTGGAAGTAAGAGGCTGTCTTTGTGATTGCAATGTTCTGTTTGTCTGAAAATCAATGTGTACTGTGGCAGGGCACATTCACAGACCTGTCCCTGGGCTGCTATAAGAGGCAGACATCTCCTTTATTCGAAACTCAGTTGGGGCCTTGTTATTTTTATGGGTGCAGTAAGCCCACTCTGCGGGAAGAATGGATTTGTTGAAATAAAATGGCAAAGTTAGTGATAAACACACCCTGCAGTGAGACAAGAACATTCATATTTCTGGGATTCTTTGGCCATCTCTTGCCAGACATGCTGGGAGTGCTTTGCATTGATGATATCATTCAGAAGAATACAAAAACTGAAGTGAAGTTTCATTTTAAGCTACTGAATCTGATAAAGAGAAGATACATATCTGCACCGGTGCTATGTTAAGAGAATGCACATTGTCCTATATATTTATCTTATCCCGCACAGGCTGATGTAAACCCTAACTACTTGATTTGGTTTGCTAAAGCACTTGTATCATACAAATATGAATTTTTTTTCTTTCAACCTTTGCAGTCATTTCCTCTGCACATGCATGGTCTCCAGCCATGGCTTAATGTTGGGCTAGATTTACAGTTAGGGACAGTAGCAGTGGCATCAGGAGGGGGGCTGACCCGGGCTATAGCCCTAGGGTTGCCACCTCATCCCTTTAAATCCAAACACATATAGCCCTAGGGTTGACACCTCATCCCTTTAAACCCAAACACATATAGCCCTAGGGTTGCCACCTCATCTCTTTAAACGGGAACACATATGAATTACATAGGATCTCTGGCTGATTAAGGTGGCAATCAAACTTACTTGTGTAATCCATATGTGTTTAAAGGGATGAAATGGCAACCCTATATAGCCCCGAGTGGGCCCCAAAAAGTCCTGGGTCTTATATTTCTCAATGACAACTATTAGCCCCGAAATGCAAGCCCTGTGGTTGGCTGAGAACTTTGGGCTATTGGCCACCTGCCCTCGGGCTTCTTTGCAGGGCCAATCCTGGACAGGTGCACGAGTTGCATCTGAAGGGAACAGGGGCGAACACCACCGGTTTAGACCCCTTTCACATGGGTGGACCATTTAGGTTTGCCTGTCAGTTTTTTTAGGCGGACCTGAACGGACACTCCATGCAGGTCTGTGGAGCCACGGATGTCAGCGGTGACATGACCGCCGACATCCGACCCGCTAAAGTGTGACGGATGGAAACCCTATTTTCCATCCATCTGGCCGATCGGATCAGATGAAAACGGACTCTTCGGTCCGTCTTCGTCTGATCCCCCATAGAGAAGAGCAGAGCTCTGACAGGATGGTCCACAGTGTGCAGAGACAGACCTGTCATCTGCCTGCTCAGCAGGGATCAACGAAGCAATCCCCACTGATGGACGACACACTGGCCCAAAGCCAGGACATGTGAGGTGCATGATAGGAGCCGGTCCAGGAGGCGGCAATTAGTGAGAGAGAGAGAGAGAGAGAGAGAGATCAGTTAGCCCCTGTACTAATCATTAGTAAGACCTCATCTGGAATATGCAGTTCAGTTTTAGGCACCAGTTCTCAAAAAGGATATTGGGGAACTGGAGAAAGTGCAGAGAAGGGCAACCAAACTGATAAGAGTCATGGCAGAGCTAAGCTATGAGGAAAAATGAGAGGAACTGAATTTATTCTCTTGAGAAGAGGAGATTAAGGGGGGATAAGATCAATATGTACAAATACATAAGGGGTCCATATAGTTAATTGTGTTGAGTTATTCACTTTTGCTCACTGCAAACCCTGCAAATTAAAAGCATAATGGGTTAGTAGGCATCGCTTACTACTAGCCCATTATGTGATGCTTACCTGCAAAATAATCCAGCGCTGTTCCCTGTGCAGGCTGCATCCATATTCTCACCCTTCTTTCTTCCAGGGCCATGGACTCCAGCTCTGTGATTGGCCGGAGCTGCATGACGTCACTCCCGCATAGGAGCCGCCGGTAACGGCACAGTCTAACTGAAGCAACGGCACGATGACTTTAGCACATGCAGATACAGGGGGATATCTCCTAAACCTGCATATCCTGAGTAGCTACAGGTAAGCCTTATTAGAGGCTTATTATTCTTGCCTCTTAAAGGAGCAGCGGCCCTAACTAACTATACCACACATTAATGAATTAACTTACTCCTGACCTGGGATGAGGAGTCCACAATCTCAGGAAAGTGGCCACATATTGTGCCCCCTCTTTTCATGAGATTTCAGGCCACACCCACCCTCAACAAACTTCCCCAGATACAAATAAGTAAATAAATACGCAACATTTCTTATTTGGCAAAAAATGCCCGCGATACCTTTTTTGGTTTTAAACAATTAATTTTCAATAACTCTATATTAAAACTCATAACTTCATATATATTCAATTAACAGATTTCTATCTGCTCAGTTTTTAGAACTCGAGCAGTAGCACAACTTTAAATATAAATAACAGTCCCCACACAATGCGCTTAAGCATCAAGACCGGCCCACCCCAACTGTCGCAGCCATCTCTTTGCTATACTGTAAACCCAAATTGAATATATCAATGCCCACTTACGATAGGTGAACCCCATCTGGCCTGTACAACCCTGGATAACAGCCTTCCACATGCCAATAAGACAATCCACCAATCTGGGGCATGAACTTTTCCAGAGCCCTATTGACTATTTTCCTAATTTTTTCCATAACCTTAATCTGAGCAGAGGAGAGCCAGAAAAGATGAGGAACCGCCTCATAAAAAACTAGCGTTGTACCTGGGAAAGTAATACTAAAGCAATGTAAGTCTCGCTTGATCATGAATAGTCTAACTAAGTCTAACGTTTTAACATTCCCCAAATCGTTACCCCCTAAATGAATAACCCAAATAGATGGTAGAGGCCATATTTGACACAACCTGGTCAAGTGAAAGTATAGTTGATACCACTGGAGGCCTCTTATACCTATTTTATAGCAACTTAAAAGAGTTTGGGTGCAGAGATAAATTTGTTGAATAACTGCATTGAGCCACTCTTTTTTGCGTACAATAAATAAATAAATGAGTGTCCCAGAATCCACACCGTGTGCTGAATACCTAAAATTCAAACTAACAAGTTAGGATGAACATATAACTTAAAACATTGGGACTTTCACCTCCCCATTTCTTTAATATCAGATTCTGTTAATCCCAACCGGGCCTCCTCGGAGGCTGCAACTATCCTAAATGAGTGGGAGGAAAAGGTTATTTAAATCAAATTGATATTTGGTAAGGGGCATTTATTTAACGTGAACGAGAAAAAAAAACCTCTGGAAGGCCTAATCCCCATGAATCGTCTAACTGTGACTACCGGGCACATGAATACATCATCATGCTCCCACAGATTAACCCATCTGCCCTTGCCACATTGATCAGTTTTTGAATGCTGCAGTCAAATATGAACACCTGAGTGATCCATCAGCACCTGATCAAACTGAATCCCTGAATTACCTTGCTAATTTACCGGTACCAACTCCGAGATGCAGAATGCACAGAAAAACGCAAGCACAAAGGCTGTCTTGAACAGTAAAGCTTCATAAGAGGAAAACTACCGCAGTAACCTTGCAAAGGCCCCTCAGGATGTCAAGGGCGATTGGATATCTATCATCTGAGACAATCTATTGTACCCCATCAGTGCCTGTTTTACAAAGAAATAAGAAGTACAAGGTCGTAAACCCAAAAGAAAAATGAAATGCCAGCCAATGTTTTTGTCACATGACTATTTAAAAAATGCAGCGGCATTAACATGGACAAGAAGGCCATAATAAGTGCCTTCAGATGGTCTATTAAAATTAAAACCTTCAGTGCTAGCAAAAGACAACCAGCTGCTCCAAGCGGCTAAGTAACTTGTCCAAGTCTTTGGGGCTAACAAACCCCTAATAGCATCTGTCAGTGTCACTGCCATTAGATCACCTCCCACAAATGGTCCAGGCACGGCGTGCCCTTCACATCCGCCTCTGGAAGCAAAAGCCGAAAACGGTCCATCTGAAACCGAGATAGAAAATCGGCTATATTATTCAATATCCCGGGAGTATACTTAGCTTTCAACCAAATATTAAATTTGAGGCATCTAAAAACCACCTGTTGCAAAACTTTTATCACTAACCAAGAACTGGACAGAGACAATCAACTGCATTCAGATTTCACCAAAATACGCCTGTTCGCAAAACTCTGATCCCCACAATTCCAAAGCCACCAAAATCATGAACAATTATAGTAGCCCCCGTCCTCACTCAGGACTCCAGCCAAGCAGCACAGCACCAATGCGTTCTCCAGATAGCACCAAAGCCTCTAGAGCCAGCAGCATCTGTGAACAGACGGAAATACATAGCTGTTACAAACTCAGCCTGGAAAAAAGGACTTTCCCTTACAACAGTGCAGAAAACTAGACCAAACCATCAAGTCCTCTTTAAGAGGCTTAGTTATTCTAATATGATCCAGAGGGGATTTCAAACCTGATATAGCCAAGTAGAGCCGTCGTGGAAAAATCCTACCAACTGGCATGATTCTACATGCGAAGACCAGGATACCCAAGAGTGATTGCATCTCTTTCAGCTGAATTTTCTGTTTTTGCAACACTTTCGCGATCAACCACTTTAATCTATTAAATTTTGCCACCGGCAAATGAAATTTCATACTGCAAGTATCTTTTTCAATGCCCAAAAATTCCAACGTCCTGCTGGGCAAGCATGTCTTTTCTTCAGCCATAGGGACACCAAAATCCAAAGACATAGCTTGGAAAGCTAACAAATCTGAACAAAGCCTAGCTTCTGAAGGCCCCATGAATAAAAAATAGTCCAGATAGAGAACTACACTATCTGAACCAGATTTAACACAAAGGACCCAATGAAGAAATGTGGAAAATGCCTCAAAATACAAGCAAGACAGTGAAAATCCCATTGGGAGACACATGTAAAAAAATACTGACCTTCAAAGTGAAAACCTAAAGAATAAAATGCAGACGGGGAAACAGGCAAGAGCCGAAATGCCGATTTTATGTTGGCCTTTGCCAACAATGCCCCAGGGCCGAACAACCTAATTTTACAAATCGCCTTCTCAAACATGGCGTAAGAAACTGAACATAAATCTCCATCAATATCATCATTCAATGAATCACCTTTTGGAAAGGACAAATGGTGTATGATTCAAAATTCATTAAGCTCTCGCTTAGGCACCATTCCCAATGGGGAAATATGAAAATTACAGAATGGGGGGTGCTCAAAAGGCCCTGCAATCCGCCCTTCCATCAGTTCTTTACACAACTTATACCTTACCACCTAAGGAAACTGGTCCATTGACTTTAAATGTCCCACCATTTTATACCCAGCTTCCAAAAAGGAAGGCAGAGTAAAACCATTAGCAAATCCTTCAATGGGCAAACATGCCTTCTCCCTGTTTGGGTAGCTGTCCAGCCACGGACGCATTTTTCCAGCCTCACTGGAGTGCAGGCTTTTGGGAAAAATAGCCCTCTGTGCTGGACTAGGACCTACATTTGCGTTTTGCTTAAAACATTTCACCGCTGGATGTGCTCTAGCGCAAATTGAATATTTGTGCCATTTGCACAAAGTATTCCAACAACTGTCATTAAATGCAAAACAGCCTTTTCTAAAAGCTATCCATGCTATCCATGGCTTGCCTAGGTGCCACCTGTTTCTGGGGCAATATCAAATTGAGCCACAGACCCACGTCCTTTATTCCCTACCTTAGTGACGGGTGTTCGGAAATTTTTTGACGAAAGGAATCATCGTAATAGAACCAACCCAGGCCACCAAAGTTCTTGTATGCTTCTAAAATATGGTCCAAATGCTGGAAAAGGCCCCTGCACCATTCCGGGTGCTTTTCCACCTAAATTACCATAATGACTTGGAAATTGACCTGCGCCTTTCCTCCTCGCCTCTTTCCTCACCCCTCTTTTCTGGTCTAGCCATGAACTCCTTATGAGAAGGCAGGAGAGAAAGAATATCTAAATATTCCCCTTTCCAGATTTTGTCTTTATGCATTTAAATGATATCCTAAGGGGGACTCCTCACAGGGCATGGCATCTTTCATACATGTCTCAGGGACATTAACCTTAACAAGCACAGCTGTGTGTAATAACTCGGGGACTAAAATGTCATTTGAATTCCAACATTCACCATATTACTTTGCTGAGAGGTTAAACTGACAGGAGGAGCAGGAAGAACAGCAGTAGAAGAGTTAACAGCAGGGTTATTTACTAGTGATGAGCGGAATATGCCATATTCGATTTCGCGATATTTCGCGAACATATAGAAGAATATTCGTGAATATTCGTTAATATCGAATATTCATGATATTTTATCAAAAAAAATAATTGCGAAATTTCGCTAGTGGGAAATTTTGCTAATGCGAAATTTCGCTAGTGCGAAATTTCGCTAGTGCAAATGCGAAATTGATTGCGAAATTCTCGTCAACACGCGAAAACGGAGATCATTTCCTGGATTACTAAACTAATATGCACTAAACACTAACTCTGCTTACACAAACTTATATGACTAAACTAAAGCTTTTAGACGTCGATGGAGATCACTAGGATGTGATCTGTTTTAAAAAATAAATTTGAAAAAATACGAATATTCGCGATAGCGAATATTCACCGCGATATTCGATTTATTCGCGAATTCTCGAATATGCAATATTCGTAACGAATATTCGCAATGTGAATATTCGTGAGCAACACTATTATTTACTGGCATAGAAACCAGAGCAGTTGGAGAAACAGCAGGAACTGACACTTTGAACATAGATTGAACAAGAGAGGACAGTGAACCTACTAGCCCAGAAAACACAGTTAATGGATTTAACTCACCCGCTGCTGGAGGCTGTACCACATGTTGCTGAACCTCATCCTCCAGCAGTACCTCCAGGAGTACCCTGGGGTCTAGGACTTGTATTGCCTGCCCAACCGGTACTTGCTGTGGCACCTCTGTGACCTGAGTGCCTTGCTGAGAGATTTCACCAGCTTGCTGCCAGGGAGACTGCAGCACAGGCTGTCTACCCCTCGTGTCTATTGCGGGCTGCTGGAGCTGGCTCTGCCGTCCGCCTCTCACCGCTGGTGACTGGGAACAGGTCCGCCTCTCCTCGCTGCCGCAGCGGCCCTGTGACGTCACACCGCCGCCATCTTCCTCCGATGTTCGTTGTGGCACACGAGTCACTTCAGCTTCTTCTGTAGCCAGACAACTTTGTTCTGGAGGTGCTCTTGTCCTCGCTCTCTCACGCAGGGCAGGTTCTTGCACTCTCTGCCCCACACCATTATCATACATCTGCTCACCGCCGACAGGCAGGCCGCCTCCTCCGCTCTAATCCAACTGTTCCTCCTCCTCCAGTGATAATGCCAGACAGTGTCGCAGCCATGACTACCCTCCTGCGCTGCTGGTCTTCTCAAGCAATTGCATCACTAAGGCTTTCATCACAGCAACAGTAAGAAAGTGGTCTGCAGAGCTGCAATCTTCTTCACTTTCCACCGGAAAAGAGGGAAAACCCCTTTCCTGCTGGCCCTTTTATAGCCATACTTTCAGAAATATTCCTGTGCCCTCATTGGTTCTTCCTGAATACCTTTGCCTCTTACCTGAATACCTGAATATTTTTGCCTCTTAAAGGCTCAGCAGCCTTAACTAACTGTACCACACATTAATGAATAAACTTACTCCTGACCTGGGATGGGAAGTCCACAATCTCAGAAAAGTGGCAACATATTGTGCCCCCTTTTTTCATTCTTTGGCAATATCATATGCAAAATAAAGGAAAGGAGGTTGTACGACACACAAATACGGGTAGGAGAATCCTAAAGGTCTTCTGGCAGTTTTGGGAGCTACAGTATGCTACCTAAAAAATACAATTTTATAAAACTGGAGTGCGAATCAATCAATTTTGTAAATATTGTGTATAACTACTAAACTTATACTAGGTTTTTATTTAAAAATAATCAGTAGCCCTATAACGCTAGATTTAATGTGGTTGTAAAGGCAGACGTTTTCATTAAATAAACCTTCTACATGCAGCTTCGACCCCCCCCCCCCAAATACATACCTGAGCCAGTGGTGGCCCGTCCATTAGGCACCGCCCCCTCTCTCCTTTTCACCCCCTATATGCAGTGGATGAATCTATCCACGTCCTATTCATGTGTCCGACCCCTTTCAGGTCACCGGGCACATGAATTACAGCGGGCATTTTTTTTAAAGTACCTGATTAGAGCCATAGGCTCTAATGGGCTTCAAAAGTATGTGGGCTTGGGTCGCAGAGCATGCGTTCTGAGCCCACCCAGGTGTGTTGCAACAGCGAATGTATATTTGCTGTTGCAACACTGATCCTCCTCCCAACCAATCGAGAAGGGGGTCTGGTACCCATCACCCGATTGGCTGACACTACAGGCAAGCCTATTGGATGCCTTGCAAGGAGGAAAGAAGAGAGCATGATGTCTCTATGAGAGGAAACAGAGCCACTCCTGGGACACATCTTGCTGCCATTCACCCGCTGCCTGACCTGCCACTAGGATGGGATAAGTTCCGGGCAGACAGCGGGTGGGGGTGCTGGATGAGTGATTGCCGATAGCCCCTGTTAACCTCCTGGATCAGTCCGCTCCGCTGACCAAGTGGGAGGGTGACGCTGGATGAGTCAGCTAGCGGGGGAGGCCAGTCACTGACCTGAGCCCAATCTCGATCCAGCAATGTCACAAGAGCTGAGGATTTCTCAGCTCTCTCGCTACTCTTTGTCTCAGATATAGCAGTTCCATAATGTCCCGCTGCTGTCAATGAAAGCCAGTAATGAGGGGGTCTTATGGATAACAGAGCGGGGCTTGGAAGTGAGAACGCATGAGTGCCCCCCATAGCAATTGGCTTGCTTTTCAGGGGTGGAGCCAGGAGTGCCAGCGGGGGACCTGAGTAGAGAAGGAACCATTGGATAGACCAGATAGGTATAACATGTATGTTGTTTTAATGAAAAAAATGTAAGCTTTACTATCACTTCAAGCCCCTTTTCTTATTTTATTCCTTACCCCTGTAGTCTACCTCCATCTGTGTTACCAATCCTGCAAAGCATCATTTTTAAGTCACCCATGGTACCTTTTAAGACCACCCACGGTCACACACCTGTCTCCTCCACACATTGCATTAGTTATTAGCCCTGTATTCTACATAAAACTGATGGATCGCTCACAGCTCGGAGTGTCAGGGAGAAAAGGACAGCACTGGAACCTGTTACATCTTCTTCAGTTCCTACTAGACTGAACATTTAACTTTGCAATGCGGGTGTAGGGGGCCCCACTGCAAAGATTTTTGTTTCCTTCATCTTTTTTCTGCAGCTCTGGCTGCCATATTCACCATCACTTTTGCACTTTCTCTAAAAAAACTGCTGCTTACAAAAACCAGCATCTCCTTTCTCCCATGTTAAATGGTGCCCAACTTTCTGGGAGTTAAAACTGGCATGGGCATACCTAACAGATGCTCATCATAATGCCAGTCTGGGTTCACAGTACTGGAAAGTGCATCCCTGATATGCCATTATGGGAGCACAGTAAGCTCCTGGGGTCCTGCTTCCTTCAGAGGAAAAGGAGGATATGTGCTGCACGAAAGGTAAGTATAATGCCGCGTACACACGACAATTTTTTTAAATTGGTCATTAAAAACGGCCGTGTGTAGGCTCCAGAGCATTTTTCGAGAAAAATGGCCATTAAAAATTTAGAACCTGCTCTATTTTTATTCGTTTTTTACATCCTTGTTTTTCTCGTTGTGAAAAACGGTCATGTGTAGGCTTTAACGAAGGGGGGGAAAACATGCATGCTCAGAAGCAAGGTATAAGAAGGTAAATTTGGATAATCAGCAAAGTTTGAATGGAATTTCCCCTTTATAGTGCCGTCGTACGTGTTGTACGCCACCACGCTTTGCTGGAGCATTTTTTATCACAATCGTGTGTATGCAAGGTAGGCTTGAGAGGAATCACAACGAGAATTTTTTTTTCCATGACATATAAAACGGTCTTGTGTATGCAGCATAATGGGGAAAATATGGTGGTGGTGATGGGGGTGGACTTCAAGGAGGGGTAGGGTTGGGCCTTAAATATTGGTGACCTTGCCATTGAAAGGTACTTTCTCTGACGCCTAAAACAACCACTATAATCGTTAGGGCTACAGGGTTGTGCACTTACATACTGGTAAGTTAAGAATGGGAGTTAGCAGCATTGTAACTTTTTAAGTTAGAAATGATGCCCATAGAGGGACAATAATTTTTCCTTCATGCAAGGACAGAGTCATATTTATCACTTCAACAAAATAGAGATTACAATAGCAGGAAATGCCATAGACCACTAGGAGTTTAACATTAGCATTGTTTTAAGTGTGGGAGTCTACTCATTAAAGCTATAAAGGAAAACAAAGACTTCTCTGTGAGTAAGTTCTCAAGTGCCAATGTTAAGTGCCGATTCAGTGCTTCCCTTTGCACACAACACTCACCGGCCATCCATGACCCCTTACACAAATAAGTGGGTCTATTTGCGCTTGTTTATTGTTCCTCTGGACTCCTCTCTCTCATCTCTGGTTGTACGCAGATACTGATATTTCTAATCCAGGGACCCGGTACAGGGATACATAAAATAGACCAAGAACACTTGGAACACAAATGTATTACCGATGATTTATTTAAAATTAAAACCAATAAAACCAATGACATTTTAAATATGCTTGACAATCGCAAGCTAAAATCGCAGAGCAAAGTGGATGCGACATTGTTGATGTAAGGAAACATGGATCCTTGAAAGCTAACCTGCAGTTAATCCAGAAAAGGACAAAAAACCCTATAAGATACTGTAGGTCAAATTGGTGCAGTCTGGGAAAAAAATCCTTTCTGATCCCCTAAGGTAGTTGTTCCCAACCTGAGTTATGTATACTCCTAGGGATGAGCGCCAAGATACAGTATCATGCATTTTTAATGGTGTAGGTGGCCCGGTCACACAGCATCATTAGTCCTTATGGTGCTGGCAGCTGACCCACCTTCACCATGAAACTGCATGATGCATCTGGGATGAACAGCATCATTCTCACTTTGGAAAGCTCCTCACTCTTCCTCTTGCTGTCTGAGACACTGCCAGGTGTTTCTTCTCACGATCCCAGCTGGTCACTCTGTTCTGATGCAGACTGTGCTGTCTACTTCCTACAAAGAGCAGAGCACTGTGCACCTATTAGCTTAGGCTCCCACTAGCTAGCTGCCTAAAGATCAGAGGTAATTCTTCAACTTTTTCTCCACCTACTCCACCCTCTATTCCAGGGAGAAGGGTACAATTTATGAAAATGGGGTGCCAAGGAGTACGAACTGAAAAAAGCTGGAAACCACTGATCTACAATGTTATTTAAAAAACAAAAATGTAGGGCTGTGCAAATTAAATTTTTAAAAATCGATGAATCTTTAAATTTTTTGATCGATCAAAATCGTTTTGATCGATTAAAATTCTTTTGATTGGTACTCGCCTCTCCGCTGGCTTTTGGGCCTTCAGGGAGTTCCGTTGGAGATCCGGTGATGTCACGGACACTGGCGGGGCTTGCGTGTCCATCTGAAGGGCTCCTTTGCTGTGCCTTCATATCTGCATGCCGGTGGGACCTTACTATCTGCCACACGCAAGGGCTGTTACACCTCCCTCTATCACTTCCCTCTATCAACCTGGGATTCTACAGCCATCCACTGGGACATCTACATGCCGACGGACTGATGTTAACCCCTCCTCATCTGGATTCAGCAGTGGAATCGTTGTACACATTTTTATACCAGTATCATACTTAGCTACATGTTTTTATGACTGCTTTTGCTACCGTTTGGTATTACTCACACCATTTTTACAGTTTATGTAGCTACATCTATTTTGTTACCTACTTGAAGACTATAAAAGTTTTAATGCTATTCCCATCGAGCGCTGCCTTTGTGTGTTTTTTGTATCCTGCTATCCATTTTTCCAGTGGTTGGTAGCTGCACTGGGAATCGGCCTGCAAGGAGATCAGCTAAAAGTAGTTGGATCTGTATGTGCGTTATAATTAATCGAAATTAGTCGATTAATCGAACACAAACATTTTGATCAGTAACAGCCCTACAAAAATGTAATACTTTATATGAAGTATATTTAAAAAAGCACCTCTGGCTCCAACACGCTTAAAACCACCCAATACAATTCTCAGCCACTACATGCCATGGGAATTAGTGCCTTTGACAAAGTCTTGTAGGCAAAACACATCATAACCAGTTAAGGACCGCCGCATGTACATGTACGTCGGCAGAATGGCACCGACAGGCACATCAACGTATATATACGTTGGTGCCTTGAGGGGGTTCGGGTACCCCCCCCCCGTACATGCGGAGGTCCCCGTAGCTGGCCGAGCGATCCGGGATGAGGGGGCGGCTATTCGTTTTTGTCCGCCCCCTCCGGACCGCTCTTAGCCACTCCGCGCACCCCCCCCGCCCTGTCACTTCCTCCTCCTGTGTAAACACAGGAAGGAGGAAGCGATGTGATCTCTCCTTCAGCGTTTTTTTTCAACCACCGCTGAGGAGAGATCACATCGCACAGTAAGGGTCCGTTCACACGGAGCGGACCGTTTTTCGGTCCGCTCCATGTGTGTCCGTCGGCTCAGCGGGGGGTCCCGCTCAGCTGTCGGCGGACAGGGTGGTCCCCGCGCACTGTGCAGGGACCGCCCTGTCTCTCCTCCGCTCTCCCCTATGGGGAATCGGATGAAAACGGACCATTTGTCCGTCTTCATCCGATCCGTTCCGCCGGACGGAAGTAAATAGGGTTTTCTTCTGTCCGAAAAACCGGATCCAGACGGACGCGGATTTTTGCGGACGTTAGCGGATTCATCATCCGCTAACGGACGCGACTCTATAGGCGTCCATTACATGTCCGTAAAACGACTTGTAAAAACGTACGAACGGAGGCGGACATGTGAAAGGGGCCTAAGTCTGCACTAACACTACACTGACACACACTACACATAGTCACATAAAAATCGCAGAGGCGATCAAATACCACCAAAAGAAAGCTCTATTTGTGGGGAAAAAAGGACGCAAATTTTGTTTGGGAGCCACGTCGCTGCATTTTATTGATTAAGTAAAGTGAAATGTTAGCAATGGCTGCAGATGTTTACTGCATTTATCAATCATCAGACTAGTTAAATTGTATATACAAATGAATGTGTTTTGACTGATGTGTGCATCTTCCGTCTGTCTCACAAATAACGGGTCATATTTCTTACTAGAATTAAAAGGTGCATGGCATTTTTATTTCCCTTGTCAGCTTTAATCCATCTGGCATAGAACAGGGTTAAATGTGTCCTCTCTTGTTTTCCTTTTCCATTTACAAGAGCCAATAAAATATAGTGGTGTGTTCTCACTCCTTAGTTATGTGCGGCC
The DNA here is from genome assembly GCA_029574335.1 of Rana kukunoris. Taxonomy (NCBI): domain Eukaryota; kingdom Metazoa; phylum Chordata; class Amphibia; order Anura; family Ranidae; genus Rana; species Rana kukunoris. The sequence continues at coordinate 170,850,751 of CM056057.1, forward strand.
CTGTGCGTACTTGGCTGCTATTGTCCACTTGCAAAGGCCCCCAGTCTATTTGAGTGGTCAGATTGGACAATAGGCAAGTTCTCTTATTCACCGATGATGGCCTAGGGAATATTTCCTACTCAGTGAGCAGCGCCTTTCAGTGCCCCTTTGCCTTCCTCTGAGTGACAGCTGAATCACAGAGGAACTTTCTAACAGCAAAACCTCAGAGCCAGTGCCAAGAGAGGCCTTGTTGTATTCAGAGATCGGCACAGCTGCGGTCAGTGGGAGGTCCCCCCCTATTGTCCTCTGAACACAATGACAACTGCAGAAAAAGATGCTTCTGTACAGGCCTCTATAACCCAATGAAGCAGACAAGATGAATGAAAATGTCACAAATAGGGAACAAGCAGATGTGAAGCTATTTAGAGGGACTGACACAAGTACACTGAACATGCCGTCCCTGTCTTTGCCAAAGCCACAGTCTAAGAAGAAAGCACTTCACTTGTATTTAAGAGACACACTCATGGGTTCCCAGTGCTGCTGCTGTACTATTGAGAAAGCACCCTTACCTCTGATTACTTCTTGCTCTTTATGCCTTTCTCCCCTCCTGTTGACAATGAAACCCTGAAAAGTGGTGCAAAGTCTTTTTAAAGACTAGACTTTTCTATGAATGGCGCTCCCTGAGAAGTTTACTTGTTTGTGATGGAAGAGTTTCTAACAAAAATAGTCAAAATACTTATATTGCAGAAGAAAGTTGGGGCATATCTACAAATCGTTTCTAGCAGAAAGTAATTCCATAAAATCAACTCTATTGAATATTACATACAAAATATTGCAGTTTTAGGTAAACCTTTCCACAGTAAATATTATATAAAGCCACACCAACTGAAAAAAATTGGCCAGCTTAGTTAGTTTGACTACCAAAAGTCTATCTCTATAGCCTAAATCTTTGGCTTTAGCCTGCTGACTGACAGTTGTGATATCTCAGTCCAGTGGAGTAAATATTGCTATAGCATCCCATGTGGCTAAGATGGAGTCCGGGGATTAGAGGGAGGTCCCATTAGGAAGGCAGTTAAAGTGGATGTAATTTTTTTTTTTTTTTTTTATGTCACAATGTAGAGTATAAGATTTCCTATCATCTGTGCCCAGTCTTGCCACACAGAGTTTTTCCAGCTCTGATCAATCCTCTTTTATTGTTCAATGAAAATAAATAGACTTCGGGCCAGATTCTCATATATTTTCGGCGGCGTAGCGTAAGCCATTTACACTACGCCGCCGCTGCGTACTAGAGCAAGTGCTTTATTCTCAAAGCACTTGCTCCGTAGTTTTCGCCGGCGTCTCGTAAATCGCCAAGCGTAAACCCGCGCAATTCAAATGGGGCGGCTTGTATTTAAATTAAGCGCGCCCCCGCGTCGAACGAACTGCGCATGCGCCGGCCGGGGAAAAAGCCCAGTGCGCATGCTCCAGCTCACGTCGGGAAGCGTCGTTGAAACTGACGTCAAAACGTTGTGAGCGTCATTTACGCAAATGTCCCTATTCGCGAACGAGTTAGTAAAACGACGTAAGCGACGGAACAGCATTATGGGGTAGTATGACAATTCCAGCTAATCAGCAGCATACCCTCCCACCTCCTGGACAGCATCCATTTTAGATTCATTCAGAAGCTGCAGTCTTAGGCCACGTACACACGATCAGACCAAACCGATGAGACTGGTCCGACGGACCGTTTTCATCGGACCACCGCTGAAGTGGTCTGATGGTCTGATGTGCGTACACACCATCAGTTCAAAATCCCATCGGGCCAGAACGCGGTGACGTAGAACACAAGGACGTGCTGAAAAAATGAAGTTCAATGCTTCCAAGCATGCGTCAACTTGATTCTGAGCATGCGCAGGTTTTTGGTCTGATGCTTTTGTGTGCTAACCATCGTTTTGGTCAATCAGACAGATTTTAAAGCAGGTTTTAAAACTTTGGTCCGATGGACAACGGTCTGATGAGCCGTACACACGATCAATTTGGCCTTAGTGAGAGGAGGGACAGTGTAGCTGCTGCTGAATTAATAGGGAAATCTATAGCTAGGCCAGTGTATTCGGTGTCCACTCCAGTCCTGAAAGACTCATCTGATCTCTGCTGTAAAGACAGCGTCCTGACAGCACCCCAAACAGCCCTTTTTAGGGCAAGTCCATCAGTCTGCTTTTTTTTTTTTTTTCATCTGTAATCTAATGTGTGTTGAGGTGGTTTACAGAGAGAGACAGAGAGAGAGAGAGAGAGAGTGTAATTTTTTGGAGTTAGATAGAGCAGGCAGGCAGGCTCGTCAGTTAGATTTACAGTGTGTAGAAGATATATATGCATCCCACGTGTTGTATACATATTTATACACTGTATTGAGTTTAGCTAGACTAGATCTGCTCTTCCTAATATACTAATAGCCTGTATAGGGCTAGTACATCAGTCTGCTTTTTTTTCCTGTAATCTGCCTGCCAGTGCGTGTGTGTCAGGCTCACAGCGTATACTGTGCCCCATTGCCCAGTGCCACCACTCATATATTTGTTGGCACAGTAGATAACATTTAAAAAAAAAAATTTTGACAGCAATAGAGAATAGTAGTCAGTTGTCTGCCAGCGTGTGTCAGGCTCACAGCGTATACTGTGCCCACTTGTCCAGTGCAACCATTAATATATCTGGTGGCACAGTAGATAACATAAAAAAAATTGACTGCAATGGAATAGCAGTTAGTTGTCTGCAGGCGTGTGTGTCAGGCCTACAGCGTCTACTCTGCCAACTTCTGCCAGTGCACAGTGACACTCAAATATGGTGTCACAGTAGCTTGCACGAATAGTAACTAACCTGTAACCCTAACCCCTGGTTACAGACAGGGTTAGGGTTACAGATAGGGTTAGGGTTATAGAGGGTTAACCTATCTGTAACTCTAACCCTGTCTGTAACCCTAACCCCTGTCTGTAACCCTAACCTTAACCCTATCTTTAACCCTAACCCTATCCCTATTTGTAACCCTAACCCTAACTGTAACCCTAACCCTGTCTGTAACCCTAACCCTATCTGTAACCCTAACCCTATCTGTAACCTTAACTGTAACCCTAACCCTGTCTGTAACCCTGACCCTAACTGTAACCCTAACCCTGTCTGTAACCCTAACCCTAAGTTAGGGTTAGGGTTACAGATAGGGTTAGGGTTACAGACAGGTTTAGGGTTACAGATAGGGTTAGGGTCCCTAACCCTATCTGTAGCCCTAACCCTATCTATAACCCTAACCCTGTCTGTAACCCTAACCCTAACTGTAACCCTAACCCTAACCCTGTCTGTAACCCTAACCCTTACACTACCTGATCGATACAACATCATATCTGATGTTTTAAAGCACGTTATTCCAAACAATTTAGGAATGTTAGGTGATTTATGCACTTTATGGATTAAAACCCGACTCTGCGTCAACTACGTAATTTTCCATGGGAGTTTTGCCATGGATCCCCCTCTGGCATGCCACAGTCTAGGTGTTAGTCCCCTTAAAACAACTTTTGCATCACTATTGTGGCCAGAAACAGTCCTTGTGGGTTTTAAATTTCGCCTGCCCGTTGAAGTCTATGGCGGTTCGCCCGTTCGCGAACATTTGCGGAAGTTCGCGTTCGCCGTTTGCGAACGCAAAATTTTATGTTCGCGACATCACTAGTTGTAGCTGCTTTCTAAAGAAAATGATCTGAAAGACTTTGCACACCTTTTTGTTTCTTGAATGTGTTTTGCTGATTTAAACTGAAATTAATTGGATTTTGATATAGATAATGGCAATTGTCACTGATAACCAAGCAACATTTTAAACTCTTCAATGTCAAATTCTGATTGTTGAATATGTTGTAAGCTCTGTACTCTTCATTTTTGTTAGCCAATTGTACACTACTGAGGCAGGAAAACCTCAACTGATTCTTAAATGCAGATGTCGAACTGGTTAAAAATGAAGCCCCCTACTCCACCCTTCTCACCTGCAGAGCAGATTCTTTGCCGTTGGCCAGCGTTTTGCACCCTTACACTTATTATTTTAACTTCAATAAAGATAGGATTAAAGAGAATGAAAGACACACTTCAAAAGAAGGAAAAGCATTCCCAAATGATTTTTTTTCCTCTTGCTTCGGTGAGATAACTCATGTTTAAACACCAGATTCCCCTTTAAAAAGGGATCAAAGTCAGATCACTTACTAAAGAAAGCGTTACAAAAGAGCAAAATAGCTGCGGGTGAAGCATACAGATTCAAAAGGAAGCAAGCATTTTCGTTTAGGAGATGGGCATATATGTGATAAATTTGCGCACATACCGATTGTCAAAAATCATTGAGCCAAACAACCTAAACTACAAACGTGCTCATTTAAAGGTATTATTAAAATGTCAATTTACAGTACATGTCTTCTGTATGTAGTCAAACAAATTACCATACCGTAGCATATGGTAACATTCGGCACAACCATCAGATACAAAATGTCAATTTTCAAGAGCAGCTAAAATTTAGCTCAGATGTCTGATTGACTACTACATGCCAAACAACAACTTTTACATTTTTTTAGTCCTACAGGCTTCATTTAGAAAATTCTAATTGTATTGAAATTATTCAAGGGGTTGTAAATACAAAAATATTTTCCTATTAAATTAAAGTCTGACAGTAGCTGATAAAGTAAAAAGTAATGTTTTGCATTATAACTAGTTTGATACCTGTTGAAATTGAGCTGTTTTATTCACCTCCGTCACTCCTGAATCATTATTCTCACTCACTTCCTGGTTTGTGGTGCGCATTCATTCTTGCTACACCACGGCCTAATGGGAACTACAGTTCCCATTAGGCTTAGCCTCCATGCCTGTGAGGGATACGAGAGCATCTTCACGCAGGGCTGTAGTCATAGGGAGGGGGTGAGCACATTCTGCTTTCCACCATGCAAAATGGCTCAGATGCTGGTGGAAAGCAAGAAGAGGAGAGACAGGAAATGGCATTTTCAAACCTTGATTACTGTATTTTGGAAGTCAAAAGGAAAAACGAGGTAAGTGATATTTAAATGCTCTAGCTTACAGCAATCAATTGATCCAATAAAAAACAAACCTTTAGTGTTCCTTTAACTGTATCTACTATCTTTGATAAAAAGATTAATACATTAAGAACGTTTTTTAATTCCATCAGGAAAAAGGATGTTTTCAGAAGAAAAAAAAAAAAAAAATCCTATCAAATACTTACCGTAATTTTTCTTTTCCTGATGGACTCCATGGCTCGTATGGGTTAATCCCGCATCTCATACCTCATAGGACCATAAATGCTTCTAGTCAGAGACCGTGTTCCATAACTAAGCCTACTCCAGCAAATGGGAGGGAACTCCTGCTGCCATGGAGTCCTTCAGGAAAGGGAAATTAACCAATGACAAAGAGGTCGGTTCTACGCAGTAGTGCGTCATGAACGTATTAACTAGTGATGAGCGGAATACGCCATATTCGATTTCGCGATATTTCGCGAATATTTTGAAGAATATTCGCGAATATTCGTAAATATCGAATATTCGTGATATTTTATAAAAAAAAAAAATTGCAAATTTTCGCCAATGCGAATTCTCGCTAATGCGAAATTCGCATTTTTTTTTTTTATAAAATATCACGAATATTCGATATTTACGAATATTCGGTATATTTTATAAAAAAAAAAAGCGAAATTTCACATATGCGGTCGCGAATATTCGTTAATATCGAATATTCGTGATATTTTATAAAAAAAAAAAATGCGAATATTCGCTATATTTTAAAAAAATATAAAAAAATATAAAAAAAAAAAAGAAAATTGCGAAATTTCGCAAATGCGAAATTGATTGCGAATGTTTTTGCGAAATTTATTGCGAAATTTGAAAAATACGAATATTCGAAATAGCGAATATTCGCCGCGATATTCCAGATATTCGCGAATACTCGAATATGCAATTTTCGTAGCGAATATTCGCAATGCGAATATTCGTGAGCAACACTAGTATTAACCACTTGCTTACTGGGCACATAAACCCCCTTCATTCCCAGGCGAAATTTCAGCTTCTGGCACTGCGTCGCTTTAACTGACATTTGCGCGGTCGTGCGACGTGGCTCCCAAACAAAATTGACGTCCTTTTTTCCCCACAAATAGAGCTTTATTTTGGTGGTATTTGATCACCTCTGCGGTTTTTATTTTTTGCGCTATAAACAAAAATAGAGCGACGATTTAAAAAAAGTATATATTTTTTACTTGTTGGTATAATAAATATCCCAATTTTTTTTCTCAGTTAAGGCCGATACGTATTTTTGGACGTATTTTTGTAAAAAAATAAATAAGCGACTGGTATGCGCAAAAGTTATAGCGCCTACAAAATGGGGAACAGAATTATGATTTTTTTTATTTTTTTTTTTTACTAGTAATGGCAGTGATCTGCGATTTTTATTGCGACTGCGATATTACGGCGGACATATCGGACACTTTTGACACAAATTTGGGACCATTCACATTTATACAGCGATCAGTGCTATAAAAATGCACTAATTTTTGTATAAATGTGACTGGCAGGGAAGGGGTTAACACTAGGGGGTGAGGAAGGGGTTAAATGTGTATCCTGGGTGTGTTCTAACTGTGTGGGGGGAGGGGGGTGACTGGGGGTGGTGACCGATGCTGTGTCCCTATGTACAAGAGACACAGATCGGTCTCCTCTCCTCTGACAGCACGTGGAGCTCTGTGTTTACACACAGAGCTCCACGTCCCTGCTGTCATCTGTTTGTTTTCCCGCCGATCGCATGTACCCGATGGACATCGCGGCTGCCAGGTACATACATCGGCTCCTCAGTGATGCGGCGGGACAGTGTTTACCCGCGGCGCGCCACCCAGTGGCACGCGAGTAATGCACTAGAAATCACGTCCAAAGACGTCCACTTGGCGCCTCAGGTCCGCGCTGTTGACGTATTTTGTCAATAGCGCAGGTCTGAAGTGGTTAATTGACGACCATCAGGCCGCTTTGCAAATTACTTCCGGGGCGAGCTGTCGAGAGGTCACCCATGATGTAGAAACGCTCCTGGTAGAATGAGATGTCACTGCCTCCGGAGCAGCCAAACCCTTAGCCTTATTGCAGGAAAGAAACTTGCATGATTTCCCCATTAACACAGACAGTGCTGACAGGGGAATATCCCTTCTACCCAGCAATTGTATTCTCCCGACTATAGCAACCACTAGTGATAATCATAAGAGAATCTGCTGATTAATGGTTCAAATCTCAGCCAGTTCCTGCTGAACCATCTGAGATTTAAACTGTCTATGGCTGGTCTTAGCTTTTAGGCAGCCCATACATTGATCACTTTTTTTTATTCAGCTATAAGGTTGAATGGAAAAAAAAAAAAAAGAAATCATCCAATTCCCCCATCTACACATTATAGGTGGATGGGGGAATCCTCCCCGTGTGGACCAGTGCTGGAACAACCAGAGTTGCTGTCCCGTCCTGGCTTTTCACAGCGCTGGTCTCTGTCTCCTAGGCAGCGGCGGCAGCACATTGGAACCCAGTGCCGGTTACTTTATGGGGCTGATGTACAGGAGGGCCAGCACAATTTGTTGTTAGAGATGGGCTGGGCATATTCAAAATTCCACATGCCAGAGCCTGCCAGGAAGCCCACACTGCACAGTGCTAATCACAGGCAGTGAGACATTTCCTGGTCCGCAGCAGCACAGATCAGGAAATGTCTCACTGCCTGTGATTAGCACTGTGGAGTGTCGGCTTCCTGGGGGGATTGGGCTGGTGGGATTTCAAACACACCCAAGCCCATCTCTATTGGTTGTAGACAGTTGAGCTCCCTGCAGGTTGCTTAGCAGCAGTGGAGCTTCTCTGACATGCTGATCGGGATGCAATCCAGTCGATGCTCTTAGTCAAATCCTAGTGTTAAATATCAGTGATTTTATTGATCAAAGCCCACGCTTTACAGGCATAGAACCCACATGGCTGCGGAACATAGGTTGAATATATATATGTGGTTGTACTCTTGATGCTAATAAATTCTGTGTTTATTAGATCTGACTGGGAGCATCACCTGGATCACATCCCGATCAGCATGTCAACAGAGAAGGATATACAGCATTACTGCTGCTAGATGACCAGCTGAGGGCTCGGCTCTATAACCAATAGTGCCAGCCTTTCCCTGCATGCACCCATAATGTCACCAGCACTAGGTGCTAATAGACTCCCGCCACTGCCAAGGAGACAGATGCCAGACCAGTGCTGTCAATAGCAGGGACAGGACAGCTGGGGTACCCCACAGTAGCAGAACACCAGGGCCCGGTGGCAAGACAACCTTTGCAACCCTGATAGTTCTCCCACTGCTTTGGACCCTTATATTTTCTTGGTGGGCTGGTGACATATATCTCTTGTTTTCTGCCACCCTGGGGGGGGGGCAGTATAGTAGGAAGTGAGTTCACTGCAGAACATGTGAAAGGGCCCATTGTGGGATTGTAGTAATATAAGATTGTAGTATATTTATATAAATTAGCATTTTATAGTTGGCCCCCTACTTTTGTCCCTGTCCCCCCATATGCCCCCCCTAAATACGAAAGCTGGAGATGCCACTGACCATAGGAGGAGGATTGTTGGGGGGCTGGCAGCAAAGAGGGATGTGGTTTTAAAATTGAGGAGGAGTAGTGTAGAAAAAATAAAAAAAGAAGGCCGCCTATCCTTCCACTCTGCAGGAGGAAGAAAGCACAAAGAGGAGGAGGAAATTATACAGCCAGGTGGAGCGGCAGGCAGCAGCAAAAACTGTATATGGCTGAAATCTTGTCTCCCTAAAACGACTCTCTTCACACTCAAATTTAGAAGAGGCTTGGGAGTGCCTAACATTACCTGACATCCAACTACATAGAATATTTTAATGTAACATAGTATGTGATTTTAAATTATGCAATAACAAACAAACCTTTCATAGTTCCAGTTTATTGTTCATTATTTGATGATGATATCTAGTATTGTATGATTTGTAGATGTCTGTAAGGCAAGGTTTTCTTCCTTTTGCTCACCAGGAGGAAACCAGCCCTAGAAAAAATGTCTTGCCAGCCCCATAGCATTATTATACCAGCCAAACATCATAACCATTATAACGTCATTATTTCCTTGTTCATGAAAGGTAAAACCATGCATTTTAAAGCACATTTGAAGAGCATATATATATATATATATATATATATATATATATATATATATATAAAGAAAATTCCAGTTAAAAGTGATAAAATTGGTCCATCATCAAGGGGCGACCCAGAAATGGGGGGGGGGGGGGGGCTCTGGTTTCCAGAGACCACCTTCCGTAGAAAGAATGGGGGGGGTTACTGATATAAGGGGGAAACCTTTATATCAGTGCCCCATTATATTCTTGTATTCACTCCCCCCTTACATCAGTGACCCCCCTCAGACTTGCCTGTCACTAACCTCATCTCAGGTACACTGTACAGGGCTCAGTTAGACGGCTTCAGGTTGGTTTTATCAATCGTCTCCTCTCCACAGTCCACACACGTCTGACTTCTCCTGTGACCCCCATCCTGGCGCCACACCCACTCTTCACTCCACTCCAAACACCCCCTCAGAGACTGCAGACATGAGATAAGACAAGAAATGGTCAGATGTTGCTGACATGGTACAAGAGATTTTAAATGGAACTTGCCAGAATGTGCATATAATACAGGGCGGCTACTAGCTGTGAATGCAACTTGTTTTAGTGTATCAACGTCCCAATATGTGAAAATGGAAATAAATCTGGACTAATAAAGTGGACTTTTGGCGGTACAAGTAATAAGTATAAAAAACTATAAGTATTTATTAGTAAAAAAACACATGTAAAGGGGCGTGGCTTGTGGAAATGGACGCTTCAGCCTAGAGCTCTCTACAGCCGGCCGGACAAATACAGCATACGGACAAGTTTCCCGCTCCATCAGAGACCCACACTGCTTGCTACAGCCCGGCGGACCTTGCTGGAGCGATGTCACGCAAGAGGAAAGAGGAGAGAAACCTCCAGAAGCTGACGGCGTTCTCGTTCGTACCTGAACGAGAACGACGGGGGAGCAGGCAAGATGGTGCCGCAGGAACCGCCACGCGGCGCTCCTCCGCATACACTGACCTCCCGAGCGAAGGTCTGCAGGATACAGGAGAGGGATTGTCATCTCCCCCCCTCACTCTCCCATGCTATCTCCGGTCTCTGAAAGCCCTGCTAAAGCGCGGATGCTCCTGGACACAGATCCTCAACCTGGCACCGCAGTGAGTACAGCTATTTATGACACACAAGCCATCCCCTCCCTGCAATCGTCCATCGCAGCTTTCCCCACCTCAGGACAACCAGTCCTAGATACTACAATGAAGGACATGCTTATGACCCTGCAGTCCTCCCTCATGTCTAGTTTTACATCCCTGTTCCATAAATTCACAGCCGATATGAGACACCTAGGGGACAGGGTACATTACATTAAAAACAAGATGGAGGAATACACAGATAGAGTAAATGGCCTGGTAGATGAGTGCATGTCACAGAAAGAGGACACGACATGGATTAAGTCCAAGCTGGCGGACCTCGAGGACAGGTCACGTCGTAAAAATATCAAAATCCGCGGGGTACCGGAGTCGGTCCCCCCCGCAGACATCCACAAATACGCCAGCGCCATGTTCTCCACCCTGCTACCGGAGTTGTCTCCTATAGAGCTCACCATTGACCGCATTTATAGGATTGCCAAACCATCCCATCTGGGAGACGAGATCCCCAGAGACGTGCTTCTCCGCATCCACTTTTTTCAAGCGAAGGAACAGATTCTTTCCAGGGCTCGGACACTCAACACTCTCCCTGAGCCGTACGCAAATTTTCAACTGTTCGCTGATTTATCCCAGCATACTCTACAACTGAGAAGACAGCTGAAAACAGTGACAAAAGCCCTTGCCAACAACAAGATAACTTATAAATGGCGCCACCCAGCTACCATTCTTGTCACTCACAATGGCATCCCCCACTCCATTTCCACAATTGAAGGAGGGATGAAACTCCTCCACTTGTGGAGTATTATCCCAGAACCCCAGCAGGGTAACCATGCCTCTGCAGAGAAATCTAATTCCTTTTCCACAGGCTCCCACCGCAACACTAACAAAGCACATTGACCAATCTGTGCTTGTCCGGATTCACAACATGTTCATACCTTAGGTCCGGTCCGGCCTACTGCTCGTTGCTCTACAGAGCCTGAACTTTCCCCCCAGTTCAATCAGCACGATCCTGCAGTTATACTGTGCTGATCAGCGTGTGTTATTGACTGGTTCACGTTTCTTTTGATCTTTATCTTGTTTTTTTTTTTTTTTGTTATTCAGTTTTTTTTTCTTTTCTCCTGGCTGTCTGCATTGTGCCTCTCAGTTCTTCTGCGCCACTACGGAACATTGAAAGGACTCCGCGTGCCGACCAGTGCGCCCTGTATACTTTGTTATTCCAGCACCTGCATACCACTGACTGTCTTGCTGGAGATAGCGGATCATCTCGAGGAGCCAAATTTCTTCCTAAGGATATTACTCTACTACACTACCGCTGCTAACCGTGAGTTACTGTTCCGCACTTGTCTCACTCTCACCCACCTACTGACATGTCCTTCTCAATCCTCTCTCTGAATGCAAAGGGTCTAAACCACCCAGCTAAGCGCTCATCTATGTGGAGATATGCAGTATCACATAACTGCGATATTCTATGTGTTCAGGAGACTCACTTTGCCCAGGACCTGGTACCCATATGCAAACATGGACTATTTCTCCATGTTTTCTCCACCTACTACAAGAAAAAACAGAGAGGAGTACTGATAGCGATACGTAATATTGTCACTTTCGAACTCCAGAGCTGCACAATAGATCCTTTATTCATTCATTATTTTAATCTGCAAAATCAACAATGTCCAATATACTCTGGTGACACTGTAAGCCCCAAATCAGCGCAAAAGGTAATTTTTCAAGAAAGTCCTGAAGACTGTAAGAGGCATCCAACGGGGCCACCTACTACTCTGCGGTGACTTTAATCTAGTTCCAGATTATGGTCTAGACTCCACAACTGGAGCAAAAAGACGTGTATCACCATTTTTCCAATGACCTATTTGATGTGTGGAGGTGTTGTCACGCAAGTGAACGTGATTACACTTTTTTGTCACCGCGTCACAACACCTACTCAAGGATTGATATGTTTCTTTCTGACAAGGGTTTACTGCAAAAAGTATCAGCATCGGCGATACATACTGCCACCTGGTCGGATCATGCTCCTATCAGCATCACTATTGATGCCCGCTCACAAACTCCCAACTCCTACCTTTGGAGGGTTAATGACTCTCTCCACAATTCTGCTTCTGCTAATTCTATCTAACAACAATTGACGGATTATTTTTCCTTGAACTCCCAATCAATATCCGACCCGGTGGTTGTGTGGACCGCCCACAAAGCCGTTATTAGGGGTATTCTAATACAAATACAGGTCTCGGAAAATGGACCAGCTCTCTGAAACCCAGAACAAATCTCCGCCCCTCTCCCATCCTTCAAACCAAAATTTTTAAATTACGCCAGGAACTACGAGCTCTCTTACTGGAATCTCATGAAAAAGCTTACACCAGACTCAAAGCTACCACATATGCCACAGGCAACCAGGCAGTTAGACTGATGGCCTTAAAAATTAGAGGTCACAGAATCAAGTCTAAAATACCTTTCCTCTATCACCCCCACACTAAAAGTAAACTACTTAAGCCCCACAAGATCGCCAACGCCTTCAGTGCGTACTACGCAGACTTGTATAACATAAGTAGAGATACCAATACTGTGCACCCTTCCCAAGTTGACATTGATAAGTTTTTAGCGCATGTCCGTCTTCCTTCCCTTTCCCCATCGCAGTTAACCTATCTTAACGCTCCCTTTACGATCCCTGAAGTAACACAAACTATTCAACATCTCCCTAACTCCAAATACCCAGGACCTGATGGGTTTACTGGAGAGTATTATAAAAGGTTTCATCACATCCTGGCTCCCTACCTATGCCAAGTTTTCAATTCTGCTGCATCCTCTTCATCCTTCCCCCAGGAAATGCTAAATGCAATAATTGTCACCCTCCCTAAACCTGGAAAAGATCCGACTTCACCCCAGAACTTTCACCCTATCTCTCTACTTAATGTAGACGTAAAAATCTATGCGAAAATCATTGTCAACAGACTAGTCAATATCCTTGAACAGGAGAAAATTTGCGCAAATCTGAGTGAATAAACAGTTGTGAGCAGCGTCTCAAAGGTGTTATACAACACCAAGAAATATGCAGAAAAAATTGGAGTCGCGCTATAAATGGCATACAGTGTATCAAAACTAAAATGAATAAAATGGTGTCATTAGTGCCAAAATGTGCAAAGATATCACATGAAAAAACATTTAGTGAACACAATGATAGTGAACAGTGAACATAAATAATTTAAAGTCCATATGGTGATCATACAGTCCATCAAGGAAAATTCTTAGGTAAACAAAAGATTCCCAGTGTAGATGAATCCACGGACAGGTGTGAGTAATGACAAACAAAGACCTCCACCGCACAGAAAACACTGACCCTTACCAGAGTCTCTGATCTCACTAAGATCAATAACAGCAAAAAGTAGTATCCATAATCAGCAAGGAGCAAAGGGAACATCCATTCATGACAGCCAGTTGGTGTGTTCAGCTCAAAAACGATCATATATCAACCAGTGGCCCCATATAGAAATCAAAAGAAATCCACATAGTGTAAAACCATACATTTATTGGGTAAAAAGAAGATTGTGCGCACTTACATCAATCCAAAGTAAAACAGCATATAAAACAAGTAAGCCGGCCGGCGTATGGAGCGTGTACCCGTCTTCCGGGTCCTCACACGTGATGCGGTGACGTCAGAGCGTCGCCTCCCATTGGGCTATAAATGGCATACAGTGTATCAAAACTAAAATGAATAAAATGGTGTCATTAGTGCCAAAATGTGCAAAGATATCACATGAAAAAACATTTAGGAGTGGCTATCTTGTTATCCAAATTTTGTAATTTTAATTTACTAAAGGAATATGGAGACCCGGAAGGCAGATTTATTTTGGTAAAAGGAACTCTTGACGAGAAGCTATACACGTTTGTCTCCTATTACGCCCCCAATAGGGGACAGAAGAAGTTCTTCTCTCAGATGCTTGAGGTCCTCCATCCTCTTATGGAGGGCATCATTATCATGGGAGGAGACTCCAACCTGGCTTTCGATTCGGGCTTAGATAAATCCAAACCAAATAATAATAAACTCATAAGGCCAACCAAAATTAGCACACAAGTAGCTCGCATGCTTCATCAATCCCGATTGACCGATATTTGGAGATAATTAAATCCGAAAACTAAAGATTACACCCACTATTCTAATCCTCACAAATCGTACTCCCGCATAGACCATATACAGTAGGTGACTGGGATATTGTGTCAATCTCGCTCCCTTTCTCGGCGAGATTGACCACCTACGAGCCCCATCGCGGGAGCCAGCGCCGAGCTGGCTTGCCGCGATGGAGAGCGAGCGCGTCATAGAAGCGACGGGGATCCGACGCGGATTCCCGCCAATTCTACACGTGGGCGGAGTTATGAATCCTGAAGGAGAAATCCCCGCCGGATTTTTAAAGAAAAATCCGGGATGGGTTCCCCCCTCAGGAGCATAACGGGCCCTTAGGTCGGTTACGGGTTGTAAGGAGACCCCCTACGCCGAAAAAACGGCGTGGGGGTCCCCCCACAATCCATAACAGACCCGTATCCAAAGCACGCCGGCCGGCCGGTCAGGAAGGGAGTGGGGGCGAGCGAGCGCCCCCCCCCTCCTGAGCCGTACCGGGCAGCATGCCCTCAACATGGGGGGGTCAGGTGCTCTGGGGTAGGGGGCGCACTGCGGCCCCCCACCCCAGAGCACCCTGTCCCCATGTTGATGAGGACAGGGCCCCTTCCCGACAACCCTGGCCGTTGGTTGTCGGGGTATGCGGGCGGGAGGCTTATCGGAATCTGGAAGCCCCCTTTAATAAGGGGGCCCCCAGATACCGGCCCCCCACCCTAAGTGAATGAGTATGGGGTACATTGTACCCCTACCCATTCACCTGCAAAACAAAAGTTTAAACACAAATAAACCACACAGTGTATTGAAATATTTTATTAGTTGGCCGCCGGGGGGGGGTGTGTATGATCGCTTTTAGAAAAGCGCCCCCCTCCGGCGGGCTTCTGTGGGGGGGTGGGTGCCGCCGTCTGGTTCTTTTCCGCCGCCGGGGGGGGGCGCTTTGATAAAAGCGCCCACCACCCGGCGGGCTTCTTTCGACGTCTTCGGCGGCTGGGGGGTCTTCTCCCACTCTCCGGGGTCTTCTCCCGCTCTCCGGGGGTCTTCTCCGCTCTCCGGGGGTCTTCTCCGCTGTCCGGGGGTCTTCTTCTTCTTCAGGACTCGCCGCCGCTATCTTCGTGTGTTAGCTCAATTACTAGCGGCGGCGGTCCCCTCTTCTGCGACGTCGGCGTCTTCTTCTTCTTCTTCTCCTTCTTCTGCTGTCCAGATGTTGACGCGACGCTTCCTCCCGCTGTTATGCCCGGCGCGCGGCTCGCAGCGAAATATATAGGCCTGTCTTGTGACGTCGCAGTCCCATCATGCTCCGGTAGGTATCACGTGGTACGGCCGGCCGGCGTGCTTTGGATACGGGTCTGTTATGGATTGTGGGGGGACCCCCACGCCGTTTTTTCGGCGTAGGGGGTCTCCTTACAACCCGTAACCGACCTAAGGGCCCGTTATGCTCCTGAGGGGGGAACCCATGCCGGATTTTTCTTTAAAAATCCGGCGGGGATTTCTCCTTCAGGATTCATAACTCCGCCCACGTGTAGAATTGGCGGGAATCCGCGTCGGATCCCCGTCGCTTCTATGACGCGCTCGCTGGAATGTACTTTTACTATTCCAGCGAGTGCGAGATGTCGGCAGCCTGTCGCCGAGATTCAGCGCGATGCTGGCGTGCTGAAAACACATTCTCGGCGGCAGGCACTGTATTAATATCCAACCATCATGTCCCAGCAGCCTCTAAATCCACTATAAAGGATGTCCCTTGGTCAGACCACTCCATGGTTCTATTAACCTTGAGAAAAGAGGACACAACTCGTAAAATGTCTCACTGGACACTTAACCAGTCGATCTTAAAAGATCCCACTCTCATGGCAGAAATTGAACAATCCATAAAGGAATATTTTGAAATTAACGATACTAAAGATATATCCCCCGAAACCTTATGGGCTGCCCATAAAGCTACAGTTAGGGGAAAAATAATACAAATTGCAGCCAAACTTAGAAGACAAAAGAAATTGACCATAGAGAAATTGGAAGAGACCTACTCAGAGTTACGTAGAAAACATAAATTAGACCCTCTCAGTGTTCCCACCCACGATCTTGACGCTGCTAGATCGGCCTTAAACCTAGCTCTGACAGCAAAATCAGAAAATTATCTAAAATGGACAGGCGCCAGGTTCTACCATTTAAAGGATAAAATAGGTCCAATGCTAGCACGCAAACTATCTCCCAGATTTAAATTGAGAACCATCCCTAAGATAAAAATGGCAGATGGTACCCTTACCCTAAATCCTCGGCGGGCGATGGGGGCCTTCCACGACTTCTATTCCAAGCTCTACGCTAAGGATAGTAACTTTTCTTCGGACAAAATAGGTGAATATTTGAACAGCCTGAATCTTCCCAGGTTGACAAAAGTTCACAAGGAGTTGATGGAGGCACCCATTTCAGCTGAGGAAGTTATGTCAGTGATCAAAAACTTAAAATTAAACACAGCTCCTGGCCCTGATGGATTCTCAGGGTCTTACTACAAAACATTTCCTATCATTCTATCACCCTACCTAGCACGATTTTACAATCATTTGACTGAGGGGTCCCCTATAGATAAACAACTTAATTTGGCCTATATTTCGTTGATACCGAAACCTGATAAAGATCATAGCCTAGTAGAGAACTATAGACCGATATCCCTCATTAATAACGACCTAAAAATACTTACTAAAATAATAGCTAATAGGATGTCTGCCTTCTTAGGTCAATACATATCCAAAGATCAAGTAGGTTTTATCACAGGGAGACAAGGCCCGGACCAGATCAGGAGAGCTATTGATCTTATCTTTTTAATGTACTCGGGGTGGTCTGGAAGCACTAGACAAAGAGGTATGCTTCTCTCACTTGATCTCCAGAAAGCCTTTGATTCAGTATCTTGGCCATTTTTGTTTTCTGTTTTGAATCGTTAGGGGTTTGGTTCTAAATTTTTAGGAATCATCTCCGCTCTCTATTCCTCCCCTGAAGCTAAAATCCGGTTACAAGGCATATTCTCGGAATCTATAAATATCCAAAGAGGCACAAGACAGGGCTGCCCTCTATCTCCTCTGATATTCGCTATTGTTATTGAATCTCTGGCCATAGCCATCCGAGATAACGCGAATATCAGGGGAGTTCATTGTAATAAAAAAGAACACAAATGCGCATTATTCGCAGATGATTTGCTACTCTTCGTGACCTCTCCCATCTCCTCCCTTCCGGAAATTTTCTCCCTGCTAGACGAGTTCTCTAAAGTCTCGGGTCTCACGGTAAACATGCCTAAATCTAGGGCCCTTAATATTTCTCTTTCAGAACCCACAGTGTCCCTCTTGAGAAACAAATATATTTTCAAATGGGACTCTACGTCTACTAACTATTTAGGTATCAACCTGACCCCAAATTTCCAGAATTTATACTTAGCCAATTACCCTCCTATGTATAGGAAACTCGAGAAGGACCTTACCGAATGGGGAGCGCAGAAAATAGGCTGGATCGGCAAAATTAATTCTACCAAGATGACTCTCCTCCCGAAACTTCTATATCTTTTTCGATCCCTTCCGATCCCGATAATAAAAAGCCATCTAAAATCCTTTCAAGATAAAATCACCAAGTTTATCTGGAACAAAAAGGGACCCCGTCTTCCCTCTCGTAGTCTGTTTAACTTACCTGAACAGGGAGGTCTAGGAGTGCCAAACTTGTTATGGTATTATCAATCCGCGAGGTTAGCGCAATTATCGGAGGTTTACCTTGGAAATGATCGCCCAAATTGGATAGAAATAGAAGAACAGGCTTCCCCATTATCCACAATCGAAGAACTCATGTGGCGCGCTCCTAAAAGTAGACCCCCTATACTATCCCCCACCCTATCACAAGCATTGGTATTATGGGATTCACTTAAAAGCAATCCACTCTTAATTTCTAGAGGCAAACCTTTGTCAAGTATCTTTCTCGACCCATCTTTCTGCCCCAAAACGGAAGTGGACTCCTTCAAATGGTGGCTTGATAGGGGGGCGTACCGCATTGGTCGTTTCTTTCAACACACAGGTCCTCTTCCTGAGCAATTCCTTATAGACAACCTTTGCCCCCCCCCCCCCTCTGAAAGATCCAGATTACACCAAATACATACCTTTGCTCAGAAACTTTGGAACGATAAAACAATTTCTGGCCTTTTGACCCCATATGAACACAAATGCGAACAAGCTCAGAATAGGAAAGGTATTATCTCTATCATCTACAAATCTCTTGCATCAAATAACATAAAATTACCTCATATGCTAGCTTGGGAAAGAGAGCTTCAAGAGGACTGGGACTTGGTGGACTGGCAAAAAAACTACTCTATATCTTTTAAGGGTTTTAAGAGTCCATCCCTCATTGAAGCTAATATAAAAATTTTCACTAGATGGTACTTGGTCCCATTCAAATTGGCCACCATGTATCCGTCATCCTCACCACTATGCTTTAGAGGTTGTCAAGGAATAGGCACCATGATCCATACTTGGTGGGAGTGCCCTAGGATACGGGGATTCTGGAACAGGGTATTCCAGATTATCAGGAGAGTTACCGGTTGTAACCTCCATCAATCTCCTGCAATAGCCTTATTGAATGGTCTAATACCACAGAGTTCCAAGGCCATTAGACAGCTGATTCTATTTATACTGACTGGCGCCAGAATCACTTTAGCGGCTGCATGGAAGAAACCGTCTGTTTCCATTTTACACATGAAGAGAAAGGTTACATGGATTATGGAACAGGAAAAAAGAATTAACTCTATGTTAGATACCTCTACCCAGTTCACTGAAATTTGGGAACCTTGGTTGATTTACATGGGAATCTCCCACAACATGTAAGTTTAGTTTTGGCTCTGGACTCAGACTGATGTAATCCTATGGCAGGTAGGCCCACCCTCCCTTTCCCTTTCCTCTCCTTCCTCTTTCCTCCTTCTCCCCCTCTCTTTTCTTTATTCTTATTTTTTCTCTTGAACAGGAGATATTCATTACATATCATATCCTCCACTGGTCTCAGGTAGTGCTGATTTAGTTTAACTGGATGTATGTATTAAATTCCTTGTCTCCTTTTAGGTTTATAAGTTAAGAGTTGATTGAGAGATGTTTCTCTGGACAACATTTGGATCCAATTTTTTTGTCATCAAGGGGGGGCTGGGTGGGGGGGGCTGGGTGGGGGGGGCTGCCCCCCCTCCTCGACACAGATTGCTCCCGGTGGGGGTGTCGGGGGGAGGGGATGTCTCCGGAAACCTATCCTCTCCACGGTTCGGTATGATTTATTCCTTACATATATTTTAGTTTTATGATCTCAGCTTATAATAAAAGTTTTATAGATTGCTTAGTAAACAGGGAATTTTAGCCCTAAAATGTTGTCGCTACCTCTACTGATTCCCATCCCTCCTGATTATACACGTTTACACTCCCATGTTAAACTTACCAGGTATATAGTTGGGACATTGGGGGGGGAGGGAGAAGAGGGGGAAATCTAGTTAAGAAATGTAATCTATTGTTTACTACTATAATTGTCAACACGATGTTTCCTGATGCATTTATTGTATTACGTTTATTACTCTGTATGCTCTTTATTTTATTATAATAAACTTAAATTTAAATGAAAAAACATTTAGTGAACACAATGATAGTGAACAGTGAACATAAATAATTTAAAGTCCATATGGTGATCATACAGTCCATCAAGGAAAATTCTTAGGTAAACAAAAGATTCCCAGTGTAGATGAATCCACGGACAGGTGTGAGTAATGACAAACAAAGACCTCCACCGCACAGAAAACACTGACCCTTACCAGAGTCTCTGATCTCACTGAGATCAATAACAGCAAAAAGTAGTATCCATAATCAGCAAGGAGCAAAGGGAACATCCATTCATGACAGCCAGTTGGTGTGTTCAGCTCAAAAACGATCATATATCAACCAGTGGCCCCATATAGAAATCAAAAGAAATCCACATAGTGTAAAACCATACATTTATTGGGTAAAAAGAAGATTGTGCACACTTACATCAATCCAAAGTAAAACAGCATATAAAACAAGTAAGCCGGCCGGCGTATGGAGCGTGTACCCGTCTTCCGGGTCCTCACACGTGATGCGGTGACGTCAGATATCCTTCCCTCTCTCATCCATATGGACCAAACAGGCTTTACAAAGGGCCGACAAGCCTCTGATGCTACCAGGAGGATGATTGACATTATCCACCACGTAGGAAGCTCTAGTACCCCCTCTGTTCTCCTGTCCCTGGACGCTGAAAAAGCATTTGACAAGGTGCATTGGGGGTACCTTTCCTCGGCATTACTGAAATTCTGATTTTCGGGTCCAATCCATAGTGCCATTATGGCCCTATACTCCACCCCCTCTGCTCAAGTGTACTCAGCTGACTCCTTATCTTCCCTTTTTTAATCTCTAATGGCACTAGGCAGGGATGCCCCCTCTCCCTCCTAATATTCAACCTGGCGATGGAACCTCTAGCACAACACATACGATCTAATACATACATCACAGGAATATCTATAGGTGACCAGATACACAAAATCAGGCTTTTTGCAGATGATTTAATATTAATGTTGTCCAACCCCACCTCATCCCTCCCAGCGGTTCAGGAGACGCTAGCCTGGTTCAGCAGAATTTCCTATTATAAAGTCAACGAGTCCAAATCTCATATTTTGAATCTAGGTGTTAACTCCCCAACGCGCATACTACTACAGCAATTGTTCCCATATTCATGGGCAGACCACACCATAACCTATCTTGGAGTTCAATTGACAAACACTACTAAGCAGCTTTTCAAACATAACTACTCTGTATTTCACGATAACTTACAAGAGGATCTGCGCAGGCTCGCGTCTCAGGAACTGTCATGGATGGGCCGCCTAGCGGCATTTAAAATGTTTCATCTTCCTCAAATCTTGTATTTGTTCAGAACCCTTCCTATTATCATCCCCCTCTATTATTTCAAATCTCTACAAACAATACTCTCTTCTTTCATCTGGCAAGGTAAGAAAGCCAAATGTGCACACCCCAGACTGATCAAACACCGCAAGGCTGGGGGCACAGGTGTCATGATCCATGTCATGGCTTTGGTCACCTGCTGGTGGCACTGTTTCTCCCAGCAACAGGGGTGCAGTTCTGGTGTCCACCAGCGGGTGTCTCCCATGGGATGGACTCCTCTCTAATTGAAATGAACTGCTACAGGTATATAAGCCCGCTCTGCACTACAATCCAGTGCTTCAGTATTTTTCCTTGTCAGCCTGTTACTTGCCTGATCTGTTAGCTGGACACAACCTGTTCCTGATTTGATCCCTGCCCTGTGCTGGACTCTCCTGATTCGATCCCTGTCCTGGACTCTGCTTCCCCTTGTTCCTCACATCCCTGCTGGACCTGGTATATATGCTCCCACCTTGTATATATTTGTTGATTAGTGGTTTGGGGTTTGCTGTGTTATGCTTGCTTGTCTTGGGGGTTTTCCACGTGTGCTTAACCTTTATTAAACGTATATTTTGTCACTATCCTGGTGCCTATTGACTTTAGTGCAGCCCATTGACCTGTTGCCTAGTATCGGATGCCTGCGTAGGCATCCCCTGACATAATACTGAAGCCATATAAACAGGTCGACTGCATTTGGGAAATTGCTTCTGGGCACTTGCTATTCTAAATATGCATCTGGAAGATATTTTGTACCTGTCACTCCTGGCAACAGATGACAGAGATTTCTGCTATCAGGAATTAAAGCGGAGCTCCAGCCGCAAGAATTTTTTTTTTAAAGTCAGCAGCTACTAACAGTGTAGCTGCTGACTTTAAATAAGGACACTTACCTGTCCTACTTGCCCGCGCTGACGGCCCCCCCGATGCCGGTCCCACGATCGCTCCGGGTCCCGCGCCGCCATTCACACTATGGGAAACAGGCAGTGAAGCCGTACGGCTTCACTGCCCATTTCCTAGTGCGCCTGCGTGAGTCTCACGCTGGCTTGTGAATGGGCGCGCTGCTCTCTGAGAACACACACAGTTCCCAGGAAGCAGCGCGCCCCATTCACAAGGAGAAGAACAAGAAGAAAACACACCGCGGTTCAGGAAGAGGCAGATTACGGACTTCCGCATAGCAACAGCTATTTCGGGTAAGTATTTTTTTTCAGGTTTTTTTTTTTTTTTTTTTTTCAAACAACATTGTAAAATGTTGTTATCCTGGGTGGAGCTCCGCTTTAAGTGAATACACTAGAGAGCAGTTATTGGAATGTATCCGTATGGCTCATGTTTTTGTTGATCGTGGCAGTTTTTTGTTTGAGGATGTGCAGCCATTGATTCGGATCTGCACAGAGTTGGCTCTGTCTGATGCTAATGATGGACGTGATGATTATACACCTCCTTTTAGTGCAGCTCAGGTAGAGTCTTTGGTGTGGCTGTTGGAAGATGACTCAGCCTTTTTTCATGAGCAGTACTCTTGTCCTCAACAGGTGCTTGCAGCATGCATTGATTCTGTACAGTCTCTGGTCAGACAAACTGTGTGCAAATCTGACTTTGTGAAACCATTATTACAAGTTTGGTCCAGTTTGTTGTACTCAGCCCCTGTCAGCTACCAACCATCCATTTCTTTGTCTAGTTACCAACCTGCTGGGATCTCTTTTTCTTTACCAACAATTCCCACTTTTGCTGAACAATACACCCTGCTAACAAGTACCAGTCCCCTGTTTCCCCCTGCTGCACTTACCCTGCCTTTAACCTGCTGCTTCTCAACTGCCTCCGTCCGTTCCAACAAAATCCTCAGTGGTGAAACCAAAGAAAAAGAAAAGGTTTTTTCCAACCCACTCGATCCTGCCACTAACCCAGCCTGTCTCCACACCAACCAACCTGCTCCAGTCCGCTTGCATTCCAGCACCTGCTGTTTTGTCTGATGTGCCCGTTGCCCAGTCTACAGTTCCAGTACCTGCTGCCCAGCTTAAAGGTCCAGTACCTGCTATCCAGTCCGATGCACCTGCTGTTCTTCCTGTTGTGCCAGAACCTGCTGTTCTGTCTGATGTGCCCGTGCCTGTGCCCGTTGCCCAGTCTACAGTTCCAGTACCTGCTGCCCAGCTTAAAGGTCCAGTACCTGCTATCCAGTCCGATGCACCTGCTGTTCTTCCTGTTGTGCCAGCACCTGCTGTTCTGTCTGATGTGCCTGTGCCCGTTGCCCAGTCTACAGTTCCAGTACCTGCTGCCCAGCTTAAAGGTCCAGTACCTGCTATCCAGTCCGATGCACCTGCTGTTCTGTCTGATGTGCCCGTGCCTGTGCCCGTTGCCCAGTCTACAGTTCCAGTGTCTCCAGTTTCTGTTCCAGTGTCTCCAGTTCCTGTTCCTGTGTCTCCAGTTCGTGTGTCTCCAGTTCCTGTTCCAGTGTCTCCAGTTGCTGTGTTTCCAGTTCCTGTGTCTCCAGTGTCTCCAGTTCCTGTGTCTCCAGTTCCGGCTCCAGTGTCTCCAGTTCCTGTGTCTCCAGTTCCTGTTCGTGTGTCTCCAGTTCCTGTTCGTGTGTCTCCAGTTCCTGTTCGTATGTCTCCAGTTCCTGTTCGTGTGTCTCCAGTTCCAGTTCCTGTTCCTGCTTCTCCAGTTCGTGTGTCTCCAGTTCCTGTGTCTCCAGTTCCTGTTGTCCACCTTGGTGCCCTGGTTCCTGTTGTCCACCTTGGTGCCCTGGTTCCTGTTGTCCACCCTGGTGTCCTGGTTACTGGTTTCCAGCCTGACGTGCTTGGTTTCCGGTCCAACGTACCCGTCTTCCCGTCTGATGTCCCGGTGCCTGACTTTAAGTTTGATGTGTCACTTTCCCAGCCTAATGACCCTGAGTTCACCGCCCTGCCTGTTTTCACCCCTAGATACCAACTTCCAGACCCTGGTGGAGGTAGGATGCAGTTTCCGTTTCCGGACTTGGGGGGCTGGTCTCCCAAGGGGTTAAAGAACTTTGACCAAAATACTTTTTGGGACTCTTCTGCATCCACGTGCACTACCAGGACAAGGGCAGAATGGGGTGTCCAGAGGCCACCGCTTGGGGGGGGGGAACTGTCATGATCCATGTCATGGCTTTGGTCACCTGCTGGTGGCACTGTTTCTCCCAGCAACAGGGGTGCAGTTCTGGTGTCCACCAGCGGGTGTCTCCCATGGGATGGACTCCTCTCTAATTGGGATGAACTGCTACAGGTATATAAGCCCGCCCTGCACTACAATCCAGTGCTTCAGTATTTTTCCTTGTCAGCCTGTTACCTGCCTGATCTGTTAGCTGGACACAACCTGTTCCTGATTTGATCCCTGCCCTGTGCTGGACTCTCCTGATTCGATCCCTGTCCTGGACTCTGCTTCCCCTTGTTCCTCACATCCCTGCTGGACCTGGTATATATGCTCCCACCTTGTATATATTTGTTGATTAGTGGTTTGAGGTTTGCTGTGTTATGCTTGCTTGTCTTGGGGGTTTTCCACGTGTGCTTAACCTTTATTAAACGTATATTTTTTCACTATCCTGGTGCCTATTGACTTTGGTGCAGCCCATTGACCTGTTGCCTAGTATCGGATGCATGTGTAGGCATCCCCTGACAACAGGTTATGTGGACTTTCGGGATTACTACCTGGCCTCGGAGCTCACCCAGGTCAGAGAGTGGTTCTCGCCTTCCCCACGTACCATATGGGGGAAAATTGAAGCTACACACGTACCAAGTGGAGACTTAGCCACATGGCTACTATCCACTCCCCCCTCATCTAAACTACCTTCCTCTGTTTCTCCAACTATGCTGGCTACAGTCTGTGGGCCAGATTCTCATAGATTTTTGCTGGCGTAGCATAAGCCATTTACACTACGCCGCCGCAACTTAACAGAGCAAGTGCCGTATTCTCCAAGCACTTGCTCCGTAGTTTGCGGAGGCATAGTGTAAATGGCCCAGCATAAGGCAGCGTAATTGTATTTAAATTAAGCGCGCCCCCGCGTCGATCGAATTGCGCAT
The DNA here is from genome assembly GCA_029574335.1 of Rana kukunoris. Lineage (NCBI taxonomy): Eukaryota > Metazoa > Chordata > Amphibia > Anura > Ranidae > Rana > Rana kukunoris. The sequence continues at coordinate 170,876,078 of CM056057.1, forward strand.
GCACCGGCCGGGAAAAAGCCCAGTGCGCATGCTCCAGCTCACGTCGAAAAGCGTCGTTGAAACTAACGTCAAAACGACGTGATCGTCACTACGCAATGCCCTATTCGTGAACGACTTAGTAAAACGACGTAACCGACGGAAAAAGCCGACGCTGACCCGACGCCAAACTTAACATGGCATCCGACGGCACCCGACGGTACTGCGTAAGGTTACTCCACATATTAGCAGGGGTAACCTTACGCGTACGAAAACGACGTAAGCGATGATGGGGCGGCGTAAAAGTGTTCGGGAATCTGCGTAGTAGCCTCATTTGCATAGGCAAATGAGAAACCAACGTAAAGGCCACCTAGTGGCCGGAGTTGTCATTACAACTACGATCCGCAAGTGTAATTGTATTACACTTGTCGGATGTTCACCCGTATCTATGCCTAAGTGATTCTAGGAATCACTCGCATAGATACCGGGAAAAAAAACGGCGATACGACGGGGTATCTGAGATACCCCGTCGTAGCGCCTCTGAGAATCTGGCCCTGTGTGTGGAACAAATTTGTACACCTCACTCGCGACCACCCCGAGCTGTTCAAGATTAGGATCCCCATCCTAGTATTGCAACACAACATTAGTCTGATATCTTACGTAAGATGGAGGGAGAAAGGTATCTTATACATTGATGATCTCTTCAGTGGTAAAGAATTTAAATCCTTCTCCGATCTACAAAAGTCGTATCGCCTCCCTACCTCAGACCTCTACCTCTACTTAAGAACTAGACACTACCTCCATACCTCACCCAAATGGGAACGCAACATCCCCCGTCCTGCTTGGATGTTTCTTAGTACTGACAAACCTACGTCAAAAGGCATTTCACTTTTCTACAGCATTCTCCAACGGAAAGATGTTTTTTCTAAATCGCCCCTCTTGCTCAAATGGGAGTCAGATTTAGGTCACACATTTACCACAGAACAATGGGCTACAGCTTGCAAAACACCCTTTGATGTGACATGCTGCTCTACACTTTGGGAATTGTCCATTAAAATCACACAACGATGGTACTTGACCCCTGACAAATTGTCTAAGTATAACTCTCCCCGAGACATCAAATGCTGGAGACAATGTGGAGAGAAGGGAGACATGCTCCATATCTTTTGGGCGGCGTACACACGATCAAATCTGTCTGCTGGAAACGGTCTGCTAGACCATTTCAGCAGACAGATTTGATCGTGTGTACGGGCAAACAGACGGATTTGGCCACCCGACAGATTTCAAAGCATGCTTTGAAATCTGTCGGCTGCCAACCCGTCCGCCCGACATGTCTGCTGGTTAGTACGCTAACCAGCAGACATATCTTCTCGCACATGCGTCGAATGGATTCGACGCATGCGCGGAAGTGTTTTACTTCCGGGTGCGGTGACGTGGCGGCGTCAACGTCACCGCCACGTCAGCGCGCTGTCTGCTGGCGGGGATTTTGGTTTGATCGTGTGTACAGCGATCAAACCAAAACAGCCAGCAGACAAATCTGTTCAAATCGGTCTGTCAGACCGATTTGAACAGATTCATTTGCTCGTGTGTACGAGGCCTTGGGGTTGCCCTTTCTTATCTCGTCTCTGGGAATCCATTTTCCTACTATCTGAAATGTCTCATTTGAAGATAGCTCCGACACCTAGCCTAGCAATCCTACTCCTCGACCTGGATCAGTACCCGAAACATTTGAAACACACGCTTGCCCACGTACTACTTTCAGCGAACCTGAACATCGCTAGAAGGTGGAAAAACCCCTCCCCACCCACCCTAGGCGAAGTGATCCAAACTACCCATCTACATTTTACATACGAATACACACTAGCCAGCCGGACCAAAAACAGAGACAATATCCTCAGACAATGGCACCCATGGTTACTCTGGCTCAAAAATAACCCCTCAATTCCCTTACCTCCAGTAAATACCTCCAGTGAATATAGGCTGACCACCCAGAGACGTTGGGGTGGATTGAATGTATCTTTGATTCTTGTTATATTGTTATGGCTTGCTTGACTCACCAGGGGAGGGGGGTCTGCTTGGATCCTGGACACAGTCGTGATCCCGCAAGGGGTGTCCAGGGGAAGGTCTTTCCCTACCTCCTGCAATATTCTCAATATACAGTGATCAATGATTCGCCATGGCGGTCGATAGTTGATATGTTATTACACTTTGTATTACGTAACTTACGGTGTTGCCTTTGCATACAGCATGTTATAATCTTCTTCTGTACTGCAATATAGGCTTGAAGCCTACTTCTTATGTATATATCTCCTTGTGACTTTTGTACCTTTTTTTCTTGGAAAACCAAATAAAAATGTACCATTGAAAAAAAAAAAAACACATGTAAAGAAGGTTGTATACACAATTCCGTAAAACCGTATAATGTCAACATATAATCTCAGTACATATGACACAAGGTAAAGAAGCTTATACTTATGCAAATACACTCATAACATGAGGACGTATAGCATCAACGAGTGTGTATATGTTTTTTGGTTCTTGAAGCTGAGATAAATATGTGAAAAGGTAAGTCTTGCTTTTACTCTCGACATGTTTCGCATACAGGACGCTTCATTAGGAGCATAGAAGTGGATCAATCAAGTTTCCGAAAAAACTTTGGTCCAACCGCTAGTGGTAGAATAAGGTATATACAGCGTTGTTACCTAACCAGCCTCCTGGGAATATGGTAGGTGTTTGTTGTATAAAGTGATAGAAAGTTGAAAACAGAAGTAAAAGGTAAACGGCAAAGTGACCCATCCACTGTATCCCCAAATTCCCCTCGGTTGAATAGGGCTCAGGGTGAAGGTTGCTTGGGGGCTAAGCGCTGAGGGGGAGGTAACCACCTCAGTGGAAAGGCAGGAAGAGAAGGGGGGATTTATAAGTGATCCCTTCAATGGTTCAGCGTTGTCTTAACAGTCGTGCAGTAGTCGTCAAAGGGAATAACGGTGGGGAACAAGAAAGGGGTCATGCATGGACGCTGTGCCTCTGTGTGTAGGCTACACACAGAGGCACAGCGTCCTTGCATGACCCCTTCCTTATTCCCTTTGCGACTACTGCACGACTGTTAAGACAACATGATACAGGAGGTGTCAAAGGCTTCGGGCATGGTACAGGAGATGGCTAGAGACTGAGGACATCATACTAAAGAGGGTCAGAGACTGCAGACATGGTACAATAGATAGCCAGAGACTGCAGTGCACTGATAATGCTGCATTGATTGCTTATTTTAACAAGAGATCAATGCAGCCTCATTAGTGCCCATCAAATACAGCCTTATCAGTGCCCATCAATTGTAGCCGCACTGTGCCCATAAATGCAACCTCACCTTGCCCATCATTGCAGCCTCACCTTGCCCATTATTGCAGCCTCACTGTGCCCATCAATGCAGCCTCGCTGTGCCCATCAATGCAGCCTCACTGTTCCCATCAATGCAACCTTGCTGTGCCCATAAATGTAGCCTCACCATGACCACCATTGCAGCCTTATGGTGCCCATAATTGCAGCTTTATGTGCTCATCATTGCAGCCTCCCTGTGCCCATCAAATGCAGATTTGTGGTGCCCATGAATGCAGCCTCTCTTTGCCCACCAATTGCAGCCCCTCTGTGCCCACCAATTTCAGCCTCTCTGTGCCCACCAATTGCAGCCTCTCTGTGCCCACCAATGCAGCCTCTCTGTGCCCACCAATTGCAGCCTATGTGTTCCCACCAATGCAGCCTCTGTGTGCCCACCATTGCAGTCTCTGTGCCCACCAATTTTAGCCTCTATGCCAGGGGTGCCCAACCTTTTAAAGAGCGAGGGCCACTTAAGCGAATTGGTAAATGGTCGCGGGCCACAATGAGTGGAGCGGGAGCATGACAAGTCAGTGTCCACGGACACAGCCCACTCTACTCTATAGGCCCTCTGGTCCAATCCAATTTTCCCAGACGGAAGGGGGCAGATACCTTTCTATTTTTTTAGGTAGGCGGGTGTAAACAGACACAAGTCTGTTTACATCTGCTGCTCCATAGAGGTGAATATTAAGTCCGAATGGGTCTGAACGATCATGTGAAAGGGGCCTAAGGCTGCTTTCACACTAATGCACTGTGATTGCCCCAAAACCACAGTTACAGCGCAGCGCACCTGTTGATTTTCCCCTGTTTTTAAGGGGAAAAAAGTGCGCGTTATACGCCGATAAACCCCTTACTATGTGATGTGCTGATAACAGTCACAATGTAAGGTTACCATTTGTCTTTTCCCAACAATTACTGTTGCAATACTACACTCAGATTGCACACTGCTCTTCTTCCTATATGATGTACCCTGTGCACTTTTACTTGTGTAGCGCTACCTCCCGTGAGGGTCACTCAAAGATTCTGTACCCCACTGGTTGCCCTGATCTAGCAAGTTTTCTGACACCACTGACACTCTGGATTCTGACATTCTTTTTCTTTTGTGGGCAAAGAAACGTAAATGCACACAAACTATTCAAAATAAACCAGTTAGATTTGTTTACTGAAGGTTAGTGCCAAATAAAATCAACAATATGCAGCATTTAATAGACACACTATGGTTGATGAACTTGGTTGCAAAAGAATAGACAAATAAAATCCCTATGGCTACAGGCAAGAAAGAGTAGAAGAATGACTAGGCTTTCATCAAACCACTCCCTTTGGTCTCCTGACACCACAGCCCCAGTAATTGTATAAGCCCTGAATCCTAAAAAAGCAAACAACTTGAGAGTCCTTGAACTTACAGTATTCTTTATTAGGTAGATTTCTTGGATGCTAGAGACCTAGAAAGGCACCAAGAGTTCCTATTCAAAAATGATATCAGGGAACTGGAGAAAGGACAGAGAAACCAAACTGATAAGAGGAGATTAATGGGGGATATGATCAGGGCCAGCCTTAGGCCTTGAGGCACCCTGTGCGAGAAAGCTTTACAGCGCCCCCCCTAGTGACCACGCCCCTCGGTAACCAGGCCCCTCAGTAACCACACCCTTTCACTGTCCACACCCATTTCTCCAATATTGGCTCCATTTAAAGCCTTCTATTCTGTTAAGTTCCTAAAAAACAGATTACAAGCTATGATAAAAGTACAACTTTTATTCACATGGTATAATAACGCCGCCTATACTGCAAATCACACGCTATAATAACGCCAAATATACTGCAAATTACACGCTATAATAACGCCACCTATACTGTAAATTACACGCTATAATAATGCCATCTATACTGCAAATCATTCGCTATAATAATGCTGCCTATATTATAAATCAGCTGAGCACCGGGGAAGAAGAAGAAGATGCGGACGAGAAGGCCAGCGGAAGGAGAAGAAGATGGAACAAGACGTCGGTCAAGATGCGGGACTAGAAGACCCAAGAAAGAAGCAGAGGAAGAAACCCAAAGGAAAGAAGAAGATGGAAGAAGATGGAGGAAGAAGAAGCGGAAAGAAGATATTAATAAAAGACTTGTCAAAAACCGGCTTTTCACTTTTTTTTGGTGAAATGGTAGAGGTACAATGTACCCCATTACCATTTCACATAGGGGGGGCGGGATCTGGGGGGCCCCTTTGTTAAAGGGGTCTTCCAGATTTCGATAAGCCTCCTGCCCGCAGACCCCCACAACCACTGGGCAAGGGTTGTGGGGATGAGGCTCTTGTCCTCATCAACATGGGGACAAGGTGCTTTGGGGGACACCCCAAAGCACCCTCCCAATGTTGAGGGCATGTGGCCTGGTGCGGTTCAGGAGAGGGGGGGCGCGCTCTGTCACCCCCTCTTTTCTGCGGCCGGCCAGGTCAACGTGCTCGGATAAGGGTCTGGTGTGGATTTTGGGGGGACGCCACGTCATTTTTTTTTTATTTGGCATGGAGACCTGAAGGGCCTGGTATGGATATTTGGGGGGAACCCCACGTAATTTTTTTTTAAATTGATGGTGGGGTTCCCCTTAATATCCATATTAGACCTGAAGGGCCTTCTAATGGAATTTGGGGGGACCCCCACGCTTTTTTTTTTGGTTTTATGAATGAATCTCTCACAATTGCCAGGAGCCGACAATTCATTATAGCCACGAGTCAGTTTTAAACGGCTTTTTTTCTGCAGAATGTCATTTTGTGCAGGGACAGTTCTAACCACGGGAAAAGTGCGCTTTTTCACATTCTGACTTTACACCCCCCCCCCCCCCCCCATGGTACGAAATTTAATGGAATATTTCACTTTTATTGTTGCACTTTTAGCATTATTAAAATCACTGCTCCCGAAAAAACTTCAGTTTTTAAAAATAAAAAAAGCATTGTCCCCTGAGGCAGGACTGAGGTCCCCAAACACTTTTTAGGACAAAACTTGCAGATTAGCCTTTAAAATTACTTTTGATTTCCCCCATAGACTTCTACAGGGAGTTCGGCGTCGGCTTTACTTAACAATTGCATTGTGCTGCTGCTGCGCCCGGTTCATGCGCCTAATTAAGGCTTCATCCACCGCACTAATTAAGGCATGAACCGGCGCAGCGCAGTGAAAATAGTAAATCAGCCCCTTTGTGATCAGTAACCAACTGCTCTATATCTTCCCCAACACACACAGACAAAAACCTGATGGGAAGGGCCTGCCACATAAGAACCCCCATAATCAGTGCCAATCCTGACCTCCCTGGGGCCCTAAGCAAAATGACATGTCACATTAAAGTTGAGAAGCGTGGGGGGCACTGCCGACAGTGACATGTCACATTAAAGATTACAGTTGAGAAGCGGGGGGAGAGGGTGTTCTGCTGACGGAAATGACATCTTACATTAAATTGAGAAGTGGGGGTGCTGACTTCTTACCTCTTCTCCCATGCAGCCAGCGAGCTGAGAAGCGGGTGAGGGGACGAAAATTACTTCTCACCAGGTGGGGCCTCTAGTAATTTGGGATGCCGTCCGCAACTTTGCGGGGCCCTAAGCGGCTTGCATAGTGAGCCTATAGAGCGGATCGGCCCTGCCCATGATGACCCCATTTCTAAGTCACCTGACCACAGTTCCGAGGCCAGGAAGTTTATTGTTAACAATTGGTTTCTATAGACACAAACAGCCACAGTATTTCACCACAAATGGTTTGAGTCAAACTCATGTTCAACCCCAACTGGAAGTTCACCCCTAGTATTAAATGTTCAGATGACCAGTAATAAAAAGAAACAGATAGAGTTGAAGATGAGGCCTTTCTTCTTCGTGTCAGGGGCGTCTGCTAGAAATGACCTCTGCTTCATTAATTTTTAAGCCAGTAAAAATCTTCTCAGCAGCAGGTCTATGCAGTGGGAATTTATTCCTAGCTGCCTGACCTTTTTTAATAAACATAGAATTATTGACTATCAAAGATTTGTGTTGAGGCAATATGTAAATAATAAATGAATACACCACTAGAGACTGTTGTGTGCATATAGTTTGTTCTTTTTTGCTTCTTGCATGACCTTCGGCAAAAGGTAACAGTGGACATAATTTTGTTTACATGAAAATTAAACCTCAACGTCCCTGTATATTCACAACAGGACTTTGACTAAATTATGCATGCTTAGATTGCCTAATATTTTTCAGACTTTCCAGCTACTTGAGTTTGAGCTTTCTTTTATAATATTCAACATGCATTCTGCAGCGTAATGTTTTCTTACTTTCATCTATCTCATCGTGGCTCCTCTCCCCTTTAGGCAGTGACCTTATTCCACAAACAACCTACAGAAGTTTCTGTTAGCTACGAGTTTATAAACTGCCTACAGACTGATTTCCCTCCGTTTGTGGTCAAGCATCTCAATTTGGATCAAAGTGGTAAAACAGAGATTATCTTTTATTGAATTGAAAAAAAAAATTATTAAACATATGTCATGAAAAAACTAAAAACATTGCTACAGACATACCAAAAATAAAAGCGAGCCACCAAAATATGTTCCGGCATACAGCTAATTACTAAGTAGGTCATGTAACAAGTTTTAAAGTTCACACCATCGAGCAGGCAAATAAACAGTTGTGATATGGAGTTCAAACTCTGTCTGTCAGTAGAATTAGAATGTAGAATTTCCAGGTAAATTTTGCAATTTAATTTAATAGTATTTGGTTACAGACATTTTTAATATTTGTTTTAGGTCAAGGCATAATTCAATGTGGTTTACCAGGTTTATTAATATTTAGTGAGCCAAGTGTAGGCAAGTTTGATATCCTTTGCTTTTAACATTGTTGTTCATAGAGGCTGAGAAGCTGTGAAATTCTTGCCGCGTGGATTGGCTTCCGCTGTTGCTATGACAGCGATGCTTTCATTTGACGTATTATGTCTTAGCCATGCCCCGATATGTCCAGCTTCAGCCATTGCCATATCAACGGTGCTTTATGTATAGACTGAAGGGTGACGCCGTAGCCCTGCCCTGGAAGTTCTAATTGAACATAACACATACGGGGGTGGAGCTACGCATGACGTTACCCGCTCCTGCCCTATGGAACTTACACGATTGTCGATTTAATATGATATGCTTTATCATGATTTACTACTCACTACTATGTGAGTAGTTTGTGTTTTAATACTATAATAAATTGATTGCTTAAACGGAGAGCACTTAGATCTTTTCTTTTATCCATGATCTGACGTCCATATGCTGAGTTCTAAGGAGACGTGTGAGAAGTTTTTTGGTCCGTGTTAACTCTTTTTGATATCCGCTTGCATGACCACCTGTTTGCTTAGGGGTCCATGCCATAAGGTGAGAGTGTTTCGTTACACCGGAGGTGGAGGGATTATCACTATACCGTGGACTGTTTTTTAGCACTGGTGGACAACTACTTGTGGATCTGGCTGTCTATTGTTTCTCTGGACTGTTATAACATCACTTTAGAATATTATTTGTTTTGTTGCTAATATATTTAACTTAATTGTTTTATGCGCTGCACTTATATCTATATTTACCATAATTCAACTAAGCATTGGTGATGAAAAAACATGTTTCAAAGCCATTCAGCAAGGATATGGTGATCACATGGCGCCATGTTACACAGCACTAGGTCTCACAGCTAGAAACATGCTTCAACCTTTTAATAAACAATGGTCATTGGTGTCTAGATGCTCAGGTCAAATTTAGTAACGTCCTATATTTTTTATACCGTATTTTTTTGGCGTATAGCTCTCACTTTTTTACCGTGAAAATAGAATGTAAACTGCTGTAGAATGTTATTTTCCTGAAACTTCCCTCCTAAAGTTAGGGTGCGTGTTATACACCTGTGCATGTTATACACCGAAAAATAGGGAAATTCGTTTGCACACATCTTTTTATTTTTAAGTGCTTACAGTATAAGGCTTTAATCTGTTACACTGTTTTAATAAAATAAACTTGCTCTGTTTTTTTTTTCTTTTCCTTTTTTAATTATTATATTACTATTTTAATGATGTAATTGTATCTTACAGTTACTCTATTAAATAAAAGGCACTTCAAATCCCACTGTTGCCTAAAGAGGGCAGTGTTCATTTACACGATGGCTTATGTTGTCAGTGAAACACCCAGCCTGCATGTGATCAATAGGTTATAGGTGACATAGTGATTACATAATTGGGATCAGCCTGGTTGGTTATAAAATGTTAGAGAGAGCCAGAAGCCATCCAACGGGTCAGCTGCTGGATCTTATTTCCCAGTACAATACATTATTATGTTAATAAACAGATTGTGGATTGGAAGCGGTTAAAATGGAAACGTTTTTAATGAAAATGTTGCCTAGCAGTACTGCATGGCAAGGGTGATGTTTATAAAAAATATTAGGGGATAAGGACTCAACAAGCCAGGCAAGAGTTTTCCATGCTCCAGCTTTTTGTACAGTCATGTTTTTGATTCCATTCAATATGGAAAAATGTTATCCTGTCAGGAAGGTTCTGCTAGACTGCGTTTGTGCCCTCTTTCTTTTGCATCTCATCTGTTTGTGACTATTTAGGTCACACTTGCTCAAAAGTTTGATGAGCAATTACCCACATAAAAAGCATTCTCAAATGTCTTACAGTGCCTTGAAAAAGTATTTACACCCTTGAAATTTTCCACATATTGTCATGTTACAACTAAAAACATAAATGTATTTTATTGGGATTTTATCTGATAGACCAACACAAAGTGGCATATAATTGTGAAGTGGAAGGAAAATGATATATAGTTTTCAATTTTTGTTTACAAATAAATATCTGAAAAGTGTGGCGTGCATTTGTATTCAGCCCCCCTTTCTCTGATAACCCTTACTAAAATCTAATGAAAACAATTGCCTTCAGAAATCACCTAATTAGTAAATAGAGTAAGTCGAGTATAAATACAGCTGTTCTGTGAAGCCCACATAGGTTTGTTAGAGTACCTTAGTGAACAAACAGCACCAGGAATGCCAAGGGAATACACCAGACATGTCAGGGATAAAGATGTGGAGAAGTTTAAAGCAGTGCTAGGGTATAAATAAATATTCTAATCGTTTACCATCTCAGAAAGCAATTTTCAATCCATCATCCGAAAATGTCTTCTATAATCTGAAAATGGAAAGAGTATGGCACAACTACAAACCTACCAAGACATGGCCTTCCACCTAAACTGAAATGCCAGGCAAGCAGAGCATTAATCAGAGAAGCAGCCAAGAGGCCCATGGTAACTCTGGAGGAGCTGCAAAGATCCACAGCTCAGGTGGGAGAATCTGTCCACAGGACAACTATTAGTCGTTAATTCCACAAATCTGGCTTTTATGGGAGAGAGGCAAAAAGAAAGACATTGTTGAAAGAAAGCCATAAGAAGTCCTGTTTGGAGTTTGTGTGAAGCCATGTGGAGGACACAGCAAACATGTGGAAGAAGGTGCTCTGGTGAGATCAACATGAAACATTTTGGCCTAAAAGCAAAGTGCTATGTGTGTCAGAAAACTAACACTGCACATCACCCTGAACACACCATCCCCACAGTGAAACATGGCGGTGGCAGCATCATGTTGTGGGGATGCCTTTCTTCATAAAGCTGGTTAGAGTTGTTGGGAAGATGAATGGAGCCAAATACAGGGCAATCTTAGGCCTCGTACACACGATCAAATCTGTCCGCTGGAAACGGTCCGCTGGACCGTTTCAGCAGACAGATTTGATCGTGTGTACGGCCGAGCCGACGGATTTGGCAACCGACAGATTTCAAAGCATGCTTTGAAAACTATCGGGTGGGAATCCGCCCACCCGACATATCTGCTGGTTAGTACACTTACCAGCAGACATGTCGTCCCGCACCGCCGCCGAATGGATTCGGCGCATGCGCGGAAGTGTTCTACTTCCTGGTGCGGTGGCGTGGCGGCGTCAACGTCACCGCCACGTCACTGACACGTCAGCGCGCTCTCTGCTGGCGGGGATTTTGGTTTGCTCGTGTGTACACGCGAGCAAACCAAAATCCCAGCAGACAGATTTGCTCAAATCTGTCGGACGGACAGATTTGAACAAATCTATTGCCTCGTGTATACGAGGCCTTAGAAAAAATTGTGTTAAGGCCCGTACACAGAATCGGATTGTGTGATGGCAGGATGTTGTCGAAAAATCTGACTAATTGTATGCCCTAATTGTCAGAATTTCCAATAACCCTGCTGGGTAGCCAGAGTCTGGGCCAGGGGTGGACTGATAACTCATGGGGCCTCCAGGCAATTGAAGATTATAGGTCCCCCAGGTTTAAAGATGACTGTCTCATGGGAGCCAACATTAATGTGGCAGGCAGAAGCTTAGAGGTACCGAGCGACATGCAGAGTGGCAGAAGGAGTATGGTGGTTATGATGGGGGCAGTATGTACAGGAGAGGAATGTGAAGGGGATGATGGGGTAGTATGTATAGGAGAGGAGTGTGGAGGGGATGGTTGGGGGTAGTATGTATAGGAGAGGAGTGTGGAGGGGGATAATGAGGGCACTATGTATAGGAGAGGAGTGTGGAGGGGATGGTGGGGCTAGTATGTATAGGAGAGGGGTGTGGACGGGATGATGGGGGTAGTATGTATAGGAAAGGAGTGAGGAGGGGATGGTGGGGATAGTATGATAGGAGAGGAGTGAGGAGGGGATGGTGGGGGTAGTATTTATAGGAGAGGAGTGTGGAGGGGATGGTGGGGGTAGTATGTACAGGAGAGGAGTGCGAAGGGCATGGTGGGGGTAGTATTTATAGGAGAGGAGTGTGGAGGGGATGATGGTGGTGATATGTATAGGAGAGGAGTACAGTGGGGATGGTGGGGGAAGTATGTATAGGAGAGGAGTGCGGAGGGGATAGTGGGGGTAGTATTTATAGGAGAGGAGTGTGGAGGGGATAGTGAGGTAGTATGTATAGGACAGGAATGCGGAGAGGATGGTGGGGGCAGTATGCACAGGAGAAGAGTGTGGAGAGGATGGTGGAGGTAGTATGTATAGGAGAGGAGTGCGCAGGGAATGGTGGGGGTAGTATGTATAGGAAAGGAGTGCCGAAGGGATGCAACTGGGGGGAGTTGGGGGCTGAGAAATATTGATGTATATAAAAAAAAGCTATTGTATTTTGCACACACAGAGGTGGGTTTAGGGGTGGAAGCACTGCTGCTGCTAGTGCTGGCTCTACCTGCTTGTCATTATGTTACGCAGGAGACCCGAACTGTCAAGAGAGAGAGACACAGAGCAAATTAATGCAAAAAGTTTTTTTTTTTAAGATTGTTTTTATAGGATCCGTGATTTTAATGATCCTTAAAAGGAAATAAAAATGAAAAATTCCTTTAAATATTGTGCCTGGGGCAGGGGTCAAGTCCTGGGGAAAAAAGTGTGGGAACTCCCACCCAAGATCCACTCATAAATACTAAACCGCATGTTTTTTTTTTTTTTCGATCCACTGTACCTTTGTAATCCTTTATGTTACTGGCCGCTTTCTGTATATGAATTCATCGGGCAGTGTGCGGGTATTCCGTCACTTCCTCGGAGACATTGTGGCATTGAGGAAGTGACGGAATACCCGCACACTACCCGATGAATCCATATACAGGAAGCAGCCAGTAACAAAGGATTACTAAGGTTCGCCTGCCCCTGAAAGTGACTCGAGCTGGGCATCGCCGCTTAGTAAAGGATTGGCTCGGGCAGCTCGGCTGCTCTAGTCCTGCAAAAGGAACTGCGTTCCTGCTGTGAAAAAAGTGCAGGGACTCCATTCCCACGCGTTCCTGCAGGACTTGAGCTCTGGCCTGGGGGGTCCCCTTAATCTGCCTATAAAGTGGCACATCTGCACCATGTGTAGAACCTGATGCAGCTGGCATTTATAAAGAAAAAATCACATTTAAATTGCTGGCAACACAATAACATTGCAAGAAATACAAAAATTTAAAAGCAACGGGGCAGGACCCCCCCCCCCCAATCCATACCAGGCTCTTCAGGTAATCATTTAAAAAAATTGTGTGCAGTCTCCACCAAAATCTATACCAGACCAACATGCCATCAACAAGGGGGCGTCTTCCTGACAACCCTGGGCTGTGGTTGTGGGGGTCTGCAGGCAGGGGGCTTATTGGAATCTGGAAACCCCCTTTATCAAAGAGGACCCGCAGATCCCAGCCCCCCTATGTGAATTGGTAATGGGATACACCCCTACCATTTGACAAAAAAAGTGTAAAAAAAAAAAAACAAGTTGGGTAAAGTTCTTTAATAAAAAAAAAACTCCAACGCCGTAATCCTTTTTTCGATCCCGGACCCGAACCCGCTGCTACGAACGAGGCTCCCAGCTGAATGAGCGTGAGCTGTTTGACAGCTCTTTTATAACCGAGGGCGGGGCCACCCGTGACTCTGACGCAACGGGGGTTTCTCTTATAACCGCCCTTGGTTATAAAAGAGCTGTCAAACAGCTCACGCGTCATTTGGCTGGGAGCTGTAGTAGACATGTGCAGACTGGAATATTTTGTTTTGTTTTTTCGTTTGGAAAATACATTTATTTAGTTACTCCCGATAATCGCTTTGATTTATTTCGTTTTCGTCGTTCCTACCTAAATTTACTGTATGCACTGAATACAGTGAATAGGTAGAAATTGAACGACGAAAATTCGACAAAGCATCAAAAATCGTTGAATTTTCATTGTTCAGTTTCTACCTATTCACTGTATTCAGAATGACGATTTTCAATGCTTTGTCGAATTGAACGACGAAAATTCGACAAAGCATCGAAAATCCTCGGATCTGAACGAAAACGAAAACAAAGCATTTATCGGTTTTCGTTTCTTACGCTTTCGTTTTCGTTCATTAAAACGATAACAAAATACCTGATTTTCGGACGAAAATGCATTCTAACGAAAACGAATGCACATGTCTAAGCCGTAGTACCCCTACCCATTCACCAAAAAAGTGTCAAAAGAAATAAAAACACACACACAGTTTTTGATAATTCCTTTTTTTTTTTTTAAACAATGTCCCCTGTTGAACATCCATCGTCAATCACGGCAACGCTGCTGCCGCCGAACCCAAAAAAAGAAAAGGCTGCGCCCGCAACAAATGGTGACCACAGTGTGCCTGCTTTGCCATCTTAAAGGGGCTGTAAAGGCGGAAGGTTTTATATCTTAATGCATTCTATGCATTAAGATTAAAAAAGCCTTCTGCTTGCAGGAGCCCCCCTCAGCCCGCCAATACTTACCTGAGGTCCATCTCTATTTAACAATGTCGATGAGACCCTCGGCTGTCTGGGACTCCCCCTCCTGATTGGCTAAGACACAGCAGCGGCACCATTGGCTCCAGTTGCTGTCAATCAAATTCAGTTAGCCATTCAGGAGAAAGGAGGGGTAATGCCGAACCGCAGCTCCGTGTCTGAATGGGCACACAGAGCTTCAGCTCGGCTCGGGTGCCCCTGCAGCAAGGTGCTTGTTGCAGGGGCACTCGACAGGGAGGGTCCAGGAGCAATGAAGAGGGACCTGAGAAGAGGAGGATCAAGGCTGCTCGGTGCAAAACCACTGCACAAAGTAGGCAAGTATAACATGTTTATTATTGGAAACATTTTTTACTTTTAAATCACTTTAAAATTCCTAAATAGGTAAGGGATAGAGACCTAGCGATGTCACCTGGTGGCACTGCCCCGTTTGATGTCACTGATTTGTGCATGCTGGCTCGGAGATGTCCCAGGTAAAGTTGTCAGATGGCCCTGCCCCTTACCTACTTAAAGCAGAAGTTCGCCTGAGCTTTTTAGGCTGGGCCTCTCCTAAGGGTCACAGGAGTGAAATTTGTTTTGCACTTCTGCGACCCGTTTTCAGAAGTCCACTCTCTGCTGACTTCACTGCCATCAGTCGGGGCAGGGCGGGGAGACCCAGTCAACCAAATCTCAGGTCTGTAGAGAAAATAGCCTTGTCCCCATCAACATTGGGACAACATAAGGACATGGTATGGTTCAGGGATGGAGAGCGCTCACACGTCCCTCCCCTTTCCTGACCTGCTGGGCTGCATGTTTGGGTAAGGGTCTGGTATGGATTTTGTTTTCTTTGTTACATTTTGGGTTCCCCTTAAAGTCTATACCAGACCCAAAGGGCCTGGTATGATTCTTTAAACATTTTTGAATTTCCAGCAATGCTATTGTATTGCCGGCAATTTAAATGTCATTTTTTTCTTTACAAATGTTAGATGTGCTGCAGCAGGTTCTAAACATGATAAAGATGAGCCACTGGCAGACTAAGGGGAGCCACTGGCAGACTAAGGGGACCCCCAGGCGTTAAATTTAAAGGGGTGCATCTGTACCATACTGTATATAACAATTAGAAAAGAATATAATAAAATAGAATAGAAAAAAAAGAATATAAACATCTTCGCAACATTTGAATGTCGAATAGAAAGAATTTGAATAGAATAGAATAGAAGAGAAAAGAAAATAAGAAAATAGAAAAAAAATATAATAAATTAGAATGTAACTTCTGAAAATTCAATTTTGAATAGAATGAATTTCATTAGAATATATTAGAATAGAAAATAATAGAATAGCAAAAAACAACAATAGAAAAAAAACAATAGAATAAATTAAAATAGAACTGTCTTCAAAAATTAGAATAGAATACATTTGAATTAAAATAGAATAGATTGGACTAGAATAGAAATGACATAGAATAGGAAAAAATAGAATTTAATAGAATAGAATAAAGTAGAACATATCCATCTTTCGTAATTTACATTTCAAATAAAATCAATTTGAATTGAATAGAAAGAACAATAGAATATAAGTCAATAAAATAGAATACATTAGAATATAACCTTCTTCTGAAATTCAAATTTTCAAATAGAATAAATTTGAATTCAAATAGAAAATAATAGAATAAAAAAAAGAGTAGCATAAAAAATAAGAGAATAGAAAAAAACAATAGAAATGAATAGAATAAATAAGAATATATTTATCTTCCAAAATTCAAATAGAATAGTTTTTAATAGAATAGAAAAGGATAGAAAATAATAAAATAGAATAGAAACGAATAGAATAGAAAAATCAATAGAGAATAGAATAGAAAAAAAATACAAAGAATATAACCATTTTCCAAAATTTGAATTTCAAATAGAATAGATTAGACTAGGAAATAATAGAATAAAAAAGAATAGAATAGAATAAATTTAAAAAGAATATAATCCTCTTCTAAAATGTTTATTTTTAATAGAATGAATTTAAATTAGAATAGCATAGAAAAAAAACAATAGTATATAATTCAATAGAAAGAATACAACCATCTAAATCTTCCAAAATTAGAGTTTTGAATAGAATAAATGTGAATAGAAAAGATTAGAATAGAATAGAAAAGAAAGAGTAGAAAATAAGAAAATACTAAATAATATAATATAATATATTAGACGGAATATAACTGTCTTCCGGAATTTAAATTTAGAATAGAGTGAATTTGAATAGAATAAATTAGAATAGCATTGAAAATAATAGAATAGAATAGAAAAAACAATAGAACAGAATAAAATTGAATATAACCATCTTCCAAAATTAGAATAGCGTAGAAAAAAACAAAAAAAAAACAATAGAATATAATAGAATAAATCAGAAAGAATATAAACATGTTTTTTTTTATATAGAATAATAGAATAGAATACTTTTTAATAAAATAGAAAAGAATAGAAAATAGGAGAATAGAACAAAATAATAGATGAGAATAATTTAGAAAGTGTATAACCGTCTTCCAAATTTTGAATTTCTATTAGAATACATTTGAGTTTGAATGCGACTTTGAATTTGATTCAAATGCTTCTAATCCTTTTGCATTAAATTAAATTTTCACTGAATTTGAAAAATACTAATCAAATCTGAAAACAAAACAAATGACACAAATTAATCAAATGAATTTAAATTATTTAAATAACAAATTGAAACTTTTTTTTCATTCTGCATATGCCTTTCTCTGTCCAATGAGAGAACCCTTATTGTTTACTAAGAAACTTTAATTTAATGGAGGGTGGCAGTATGGGGCTAAATCCCAAGATCCCCAAAGTCAAATCAGGATCAGATGTCTTTCCAGAAGAAGCTTTTCTGTCTACAAAAGGTAATAATCTTAGGCAGCACTTATATTTTTAATGTTTTAAATGGCTGATGAATTTGCAATAAATTACTCATAAATTCAGGCTTTTTCATGAAAATAAGTGGATGGCTGTTTCCTAAGCTATACCATTATTATTAACTTTTTATTAAGTTATTTCAAGTAAAGCCAAGCATCACTTTGAGTTCCACATCAAAACATCTAATCCATCTTGCAGGTTAGAGGTTAAAATAGCACTGGTGTAACTTACTGATAGCGTGCCAAAGCATGTTCTGCAGTTTATCATTACAGACAAATACGATGGAAGTTCAAAACTTATTGATTTTGGTACATATTGGTGACTAAATCCCTTAAAAAAAAGTTTGTCCAGATGTAGTCATATTGTGCATTAAAGAAATTCTTAGCAAGGAAACAAATACCTTAGCAATGCACAAAGGTTCTGTGCCTTGGCTCAGTTTCACACACATCATAGATATCCTAAAACCCCCGTAGAATGTCTCATATATCACAATCACTTTTAGACTTTGTGGTAACAAATTACTTTGAAAAAGTTTGTACTTGAATAAATGAATGGCGAGAATGTTGGTTAAAAGAAATATGGTAACCAAATATCCTGCTTCCACTGGGACCAATTAGGGCACCATCGGATTCAGAGAAGGGATTTTTGCATGATACACCTGCAGTAAGACGTTAGGGTAGCTTAAGACTTCATGTGGGTATCACCGTCACATATATCTGTACACAAATGCCTATGACATATCCTCTCCAGATGTATTAGGAACATGTGGCTCTATTTCTTTTTGGTAAGAAATAGCTTCCATATGTAAACACCCTACGAGTGCCCATCAGCGCTGATCAATGGTCACAGCTGGTTGTTGAGCTGGGACCTTTACTCGTTATGCGTCAATCTGAATTTTGCTATGCTCCCAATGGGAGAATTAAATAGCATGCATAGCGATCTGTGCCAAAGTCAGACATGCTGCAGCTGTCTATGGAAGATGCTGTTGCTGCACTGCTTTTTTCTCTGTGTAAAACCAGAAGCTAAACACTCTGACATGCATAATCCTTTTAGGTTACAAAACAGGATTCTTGTTTTATGGAATTTAAAATTACTAATGTGCTTATGTAATTTTGTAATGCAATATCTTACATTTTACTCCAGTATTTCCATGGAGTCTCAAAGAATGCAAACATCTATGAACATATGAATGAATATATTCTTCTAATGCATTACCTGCTAGTCAATACAGGATGCCTTAAAGATAGGTAGTGATGGCTTAACTAAGCCCCAGTAGATTACATTTTTCCACTAGTTCAGGATTGTGGACAAGCCTTGATGGATCTCGCTTGAGGGAAGGGACTAAACTTATTATATTAGTTATATGGAACAATGGCTAGTTATGTATTTTGTTGCCACCAAACACTATTGAAATACTAGTCTAGGATTGAGGTGGACAGACATTTTAACCTGAAATTCTTAGAAAATAACAGAGTATCAAGCTGTTCCCACCATAATGGAAAACGGATCACAAATAGTAAAATTGGGACAGTTCACTTCTGAAAAACGCAGTGTCATGCGGAGTCCCTCAATGATCCCCTCTGTCGCCAGCGCAGTTCAATATCTATCTACGCCCTCTCTTTGAAATCATCAGCAGCCAAAACTTACTTTACCACTCTTATGCAGATGATACACAACTCTATTTTCGCATTTGTAACAAAAAGGATCATTTGTAACAAAAAGGATCTCTTTGATAGAAAACTGGATGACTAAGAGTTATCTTAAACTCAACGGTTCAAAAACAGAACTTCTCCTATTTCACGCCAATCAAAAAAGAATAAACCTGCAACAACTTGGATACCTCCACCCATTCTGGGCAAAATCGTCGCCCCTAGCACAAAGTCAAAAGTCTCAGAGTCATCTTTGACTCCTACATGACAATGGATGCACAAATAGGGTCAGTAGTCAGCGAATCTCACCATCTGCTGAGTAGTGTTGCTCACGAATATTCGCATTGCGAATATTCGCTACGAATATTGCATATTCGAGTATTCGCGAATATCTCGAATATCGCGGCGAATATTCGCTATTTCGAATATTCGATATTTTTCAAATTTCGCAAAAAAATTCGCAATAAAATTCGCAATAGCGAAAATTCGCAATTTTTTTTTATCGAATATTCGTTATTAACGAATATTCGCAACCGCATATGTGAAATTTCGCTTTTTTTTTATATAAAATATACCGAATATTCGTAAATATCGAATATTCGTGATATTTTATATAAAAAAAAAAAAAATCGCGAAATTTCACATTAGCGAAAATTCGCATTAGCGAAAATTCGCATTGGCGAAAATTCGCAATTTTTTTTTTTTTTTTTTTTTTTTATAAAATATCACGAATATTCGATATTAACGAATATTCGCGAATATTCTTCGAAATATTCGCGAAATATCGCGAAATCGAATATGGCGTATTCCGCTCATCACTACTGCTGAGCCTACTACGCAGACTTATTCCATTTATTCCCAAGAAAGACATAGCAGTCGTGGTGGGAACAATGGTTAACTCCAGACTGGATTATGCAAATGCCCTTTACCTCGGACTCCCAAAGTACCAAATTACTCGTCTGCAAGTCGTTCAAAACACGGCTGCTAGACTTGTGACTGGGAAAAAAAACATGGGAATCAAATTTCACCTTCACTGAGATCCCTTCATTGGTTGTCAGTAAAAGACAGAATTACTTTTAAAGTACTCTGTCTGACGCATAAGTGTATTTGGGGAAATGCCCCCCAATATCAATGCGAAAAACTAAAAGTCTATAACCCCAATCGCGTTCTGCGATCCACCAACCAAAATCTACTCCAAATACTCAAAGCCAGATACAAGTACAAAGGAGAGCGAAGATTTGCGGTCCAAGGACCCAGACTATGGAACGCTTTACAAACCAGCATTCGGTTGGAGGAGAATCACTTGACATTTCCGAGAAAGATTTAAACTCATCTCTTTTGAGTTTAAAGGAGAAATGAACAACGAGCGCCCAGAGGCGATTCAGTTCGCATGTGCAGCGCTATATACATTTTTCACTCATTCACTATTTCACGCAGGGAGCTAGCCTCTCCTCCCTCCTGGTGGACATCATATGACCTCCTCCCAGATCATGCCTCTCGCGCCCCGCGGGAGACAGAGCCGGCACAGGCGATGACTGATCACTGTACCAACCCACTGCTGGTACCATGTGACCGCTGAAACCAATCACAGCAGGTCACATGACAGTTGTAAACAATTGCTGGCTTCCTTTCCTTTTTTCCCCACAAGTAGAGCTTTCTTTTGGTGGTATTTGTTTGCCTGTGCGGTTTTTATTTTTTGCGCTATAAACATAAAAGGGCGAAAATTTTGAAAAAAAATACAATATTTTTTACTTGTTGCTATAATAAATATCCCAATTTAAAAAAAAAAAAACACATTTTTTTTCTCACTTTAGGGCGATACGTATTCTTCTACATATTTTTGGTAAAAAAAAAATCGCAATAAGCGACTGGTTTGCGCAAAAGTTATAGCGCCTACAAAATAGGGGACATAATTATTATTTTTTATTATTTTTTTTTTACTAGAAATAGAGGCGATCTGCAATTTTTATTGGGACTACGATGTTATGGCGCACACATCGGACACTTTTGACACATTTTTGGCGCCATTCACATTTATACTGCGATCAGTGCTATAAATATGCACTAATTACTGTATAAATGTGACTGGCATTGAAGGGGTTAACACTAGGGGGTGAGGAAGGGGTTAAATGTATTCCCTACATAGTGTTCTAACTGTAGGGGGAGGGGGGGTGACTGGGGGGGTGACCGATCTGTGTCCCTATGTACAAGGAACACAGATCGGTCTCCTCTCCAGAGACAGGACGCTGTCTCTGTGTAAAACGGCAATGAGAGATGATCTATGATCTATGAGATCATCTCTCATTCGCCGCACAGATCGCATCGCAAACGGCCACTCTGATTGGCAGTTCGCGGCCATCTGTGATTGGCTGTGCACGGGGAACGTGCTACTGACATGCCGTCAATTGACGGCTTGTTGGCAATTTAGATCAGCGCTGAAGCCGTCATTCGGCTATAGCGTGGATCTCAAGCGGTTAAAAGCCACCAGTTAGTGGCCCCATCACCACCCCATATGATGAAATTGTACTGCGCTTGTGACAGAATGCAAAAATAATAAAGAAAGAAATAATACATTTCTAAATTTTCCAAAATATTATGACAAACATTTTTGTTTATTCATCAAAAAATAAAAAACCCTGTGCTGATTAAATACCACCAAAATATAGCTCTATTTGTGTAAACAAAATTAACATCATTTAGTTTGGGTACATTGTTGCATAACCGCGCAATTGTCATTCAAATTGTGAGATCGCTGAAAGCCGAAAATTGGCCTGGGAAGGAAGAGGGTAAAAGTGCCTGGTATTGAAGTGGTTAAAGCCTAAAGTATATATATATATATATCAAATTTAACTTGTAGGCCCTGTAAAATGTAGGCTAGCTTTTAGTAGATTATTATTACTCTTAGTGCTATTTTTGTCTTTTACTTAAAGTGGTTGGACAAGTGAAAGTTTTTTTACCTTAAAGGGGAGTTCCACCCACAATTTCACTTTTTAAATATAAATACCCCTGTAATACACAAGCTTAATGTATTCTAGTAAAGTTAGTCTGTAAACTAAGGTCCGTTTTGTTAGATTGTTACAGCATTTTGTTTATAATCTAGAAATAGACCGTGGCCATCTTAAGTGTGGGCATAATGAAGCCAGACTGTATGACTTTCTGGATTTCAGCTTTGCATATCTCGCACATGCTCAGTGCTGCACAAGCAATGTATTAGGTTTCAGTCAGGTTTGCAAGAACTACTGGGAAACATGGGGCCAGATTGACAGAGCCCTTACTCCGGTCTATCTCGCGTTAGACCGGAGTACTTTCAAATTACGCGCGTCGTTTCATTAGTCTGAATCCTCAAACCATGAAACGACGGCTTCGGGCTTTAATCCGACTGGCTTACGTGTTCGTACGCCTTCGGATCTACGCTGCAATCAATTTGCGGCCGCTGGGTGGAGTTTCCGTCGTTTTCCGCGTTGGGGTATGCAAATGAGCTTTTTCCGACGATCCACGAAGTTACGAACGTCATTCGCAATCTCTTACGGCATCTTTAGTCATCTTCTTGCCGCGTAAAGTTATTCCAGCTTTTATCTGGTCTAATATTAGACAGCCCATGTTAAGTATGGCCGTCGTTCCCGCGTCGAATTTCAACGTTTTCCAAAGTCTTTTTTTATTTTTTACGTAAGTCGTCCGGGAATAGGAATGTACGCAAACGACGCTACTCAAACAAAAAATGACGTAACGACGTTATTTTGCGCAATGCACGGCGGGAAATTTCTGAACGGAGCATGCGCAGTTCGTTCGCCGCGGGGACGCGCCTAATTTAAATGCTTCACGCCCCCCTAATTGCGTATTTCGATTCCGCCGCGAGAAATACACTACGCCGCCGTACCTTACGGGCCAAAATCTACATGAATTTGTCGTAGAGCCAGGTAAAATACGGCGGCATAGTGTATTTTTGATACTCTGCGCCAATGTAATTGTACCTGAATCTGGCCCTTGATGCCTATCCCAGGAACCCTTGCAAATAGCCATGTGACTTAATAGCCTAAGCTAATAAGGAGGAGGAAGTAATGAAGGACTACAAAATAAAGGTATTTACAAGCAACAAAATAAATAAAAATTGTCCATTCTGAACACTATGGGCCAGATTCAGAGAGCCATTACGCCTGTCTAACTGGTGTTAGACAGGAGTACTTTCAAATTACGCGCGCCGTATCACTAGTTTGAATCCTCAAACCATGATACGGCGGCGTTGGGCTTCGATCTGACAGGCTTACGTCTTCGTACGCCTTCGGATCTACGCTGCAATCTTTTTGCGGCCGCTGGGTGGAGTTTGCGTCGTTTTCAGCGTCGGGGTATGCAAATGAGCTTTTTCCACGAAGTTACGAGCGTCGTTCGCAATCGCGTACGTCATTTTTTCGCTACGTAAAGTTAAACCAGCTATTAGCTGGTCTAACGTTACGCGGCCCATGTTACGTATGGCCGTCGTTCCCGAGTTGACTTTCAATTTTTTTTTTATTTTTTGCGTAAGTTGTTTGGGAATAGGAATGTCCGTAAACGACGCTACTCAAAAAAAAAATGACGTAACGACGTGATTTCGCGCAATGCACGGCGGGAAATTTCTGAACGGAGCATGCGCAGTTTGATCGCTGCGGGAACGCGCCTAATTTAAATGTCTCACGCCCCCTAATCGCATAGTTTGATTCAGCCAGGAGAAATACACTACGCCGCCGTACCTTACGGCCCAAAATCTCTCTGAATTCCTCGTAGAGCCAGGTAAAGTACGGCGGCGTAGAGTATCTCTGATACTCTGCGGGAATCTAATTCTACCTGAATCTGGCCCTATGAGATTAGGGCATGTAGCACAGACAAACATAAAAAAATGGGTGGAACTCCACTAAATGAATTCTCACATAAAGGTGAAAAACTTTTCAACAGCTGCACCCCACACTTCCCCCCCTCCCCAAACACTTACCTGAGTCTAGTCTCAATCCAGCGCTGTGCCCAAGAGCAGCAGCTCTTCTCTGCTCTCTCTTTTCATAGGAGACCTGATTGCAGCTGGTAGGCGGGGATTCATTTTTTTTACAGGTTACACGTTTAGAGTTACAACAGAGTGCCAGGTGCTAAAAAGTAAAACCAAGGGGCCAAAGTTTAAAAGGAAGTCACACTGGAACGCAGCTACCACACTCAAATGACCAAATAAGACAAGGGCAATAAAAAACTAAATTGGGGCGGTCTAACGGACCGTTTTCATTGGTTAACTGATTAAGCTGACTGATGATCAGTCGTGCCTACACACCATCGGTTAAAAAAACGATTGTGTCAGAACGCGGTGACGTAAAACACAATGACGTGCAGAAAAAATTAAGTTCAGTGCTTCCAAGCATGCGTCAAATTGATTCTGAGCATGCGTGGATTTTTAACCGATGGTCGTGCCTACTAACAATCGTTTTTTTTGCTATCGGTTAGGTATCCATCGGTTAAATTTAAAACAAGTTCACTTTTTTTTTAACCGATGAATAAATAACCGATGGTGCCCACACACGATCGGTTTGGATAGATGAAAACGGTCCATCAGACCAATCTCATCAGTTTACCGATCATGTGTACACGGCCTTAGAGTTACAGAGGGGATCTAGTGCTAGAATTATTGCTCTCGCTCTAACGTTTGCGGTGACACCTCACGTGTGGTTTAACTGGCTCGCGGGGACAGGGGGACTTTAGATTTTTTATCTTATTTTGTTTCTTGTTTATTTTTATTTTATTTTAACTGTTTAATTTTTACACTTTCCCTTGTCAAAATGTTTTGATTACTTTTGTTCCTATTACCAGGAATTACCAGAAAAAAAAATTGGACTGTAATAGAATAGCAGTCAGTTGCCTGCCAACGTGTGTGTCAGGCTCACAGTGTTTACTGTGCCCACTTGCCCAGTGGCACCACTCATATCTGGTGTCACAGTAGATTACATTTAAAAAAAAAACAAGGATGGAGTTTTAAGTCACCACTTATACCCCTAAAAAATACTCACTTTTTTCCCCCGGGAGAAAAAAAAACTTTGGTAATTGGATTAGGAGAGATGACATCCAATTAAAAGACCTTATGGAACAAAATAGATTATTATCATTGCAGGAATTGGAAGAGAAGAGAGACCTTGGCCCAGATTCACGTACATCGGCGCATTATCGGTCCGGCGTAGCGCACCGCCATTACGTTAGACTTGCGCCATCTAGCCGCGTAATCCCCCGATTCACGTAGCTTTTGCGCAGGAAATTGCGCAAGCGTAAGGTTTTTTCCAGAGGCGTAAGGAGGAGTAATACAAATTGGGAGGGACGTGGGCGTGTTACATTGAAATGACCCCATGCAAATGAAGGGCCGGCCGGCTCGCGCATGCGCGCTTGAACGAGACCATGGTCAGCTCCGATGTGCGCATGCTCACAACTCGGGAGCGGCGCAATCAGTGAAATTGGAAATGGACTAGGGCAACTTTATGAACTACGCAGACAGCATAAATAGACAGACACAAATGCACTTCCTTTGCAAAAATACATCCCTTTGTATCCCTCCCTCTACAGCAAGGTGCTTTTGTTTGTTTGTGACGTGTCTTTGAGATATTTGGGGACTGTTTTGCAGAGTGATTTTTGTCTTTTATGTGTTTTCTTTGTTGTTATTTTGTTTAAATTATATTTTTGCTGGGCATTTTTTATTTTTGCTCGTCATTTATTTTATTTTTTTGGTTCTGTTTGTGTATGATTTTGGAATGTGGGGGTGATATTCCTGCGGGAAAAGGGGTGTCACCCTCATTTGTGGTGGAGAAGTGATCCCCAGGTCTGTGTGAATGGTGTATGAATGTACAGTGACATAATTGGAGCCGTGGCATGGCGTTGCAGCTCACAAGTCCTGCATGGTGGACTGGTGCCAATCCAATGTGATGAGGATGTGGTGTGTGTGTGTGCTAGGGACCACAGTGGTGTGCATGCATGCATTCTCATTGTGCCATGATTAATGTGTGTGTTTAACGTGCAAAGATGCATAATGTGAGCTGGCATGAGATGGGGTCATGAGATGGGGTACCAGTGCATATGCAGAGTCACCTTGAAGGGAAAAGACAGGAGGATGTTAGTCATGCATGTGCCACTTGTGAGGTGTGCATCACGGGAGGGGATAGTCATGCTTGACTCCCATGTCACTCACCAACCAGCCAGCTGTCCCCATACATGTTCTGTTGGAAATCTGTGGGGATGGGGCTCTGATTGTATATGTAGCTGTCATGGGTGTCATGGGTGGTGCCATGTGTTGGGCTGCTGATGTCCTCCTGCAAGGTTGTGGTAATTCCATGATGGCATGAGGGGTGAATCTGAAGATGCGATACACCTCAGAATCACTCATGCCAAAGATGTCTATGCGTGTGTGATATATCAAGTGAAGAGTGAGGGGCTTGTATCAGATAAGAATATTGTATTAGATTAGATTAAATTGTAAATTTTATATAAGCAAATTAAAAAAAAAAAAAACATCTCCCGTGCCCTCCTTAGTGCCATCCTCCGTGCCCTCCTCCTTCTTTGTTCATCTAAAGTCAGTAGTATAGCTATGCGCGACGATGCCCCTGGCATGTTGGCATCCAGATTGTTGGGCAACACGTGTGACTGCTGAACTCCTCACTAACAGTGTTGCTTTATCTGACAAGTAGACTTTTTTTCATTTTTTAGACCAGCTTTTATCAGCTCTAATTTTAGGCAGAACATTTTGCTGTTGCGCACACTGCGTAGCCTGCGCAGCAACAACGTTTTTTTGTGGATCCCCGTAAGTCCCTCATTAGCATATTTGACTAGCAAATCAATGGTGTGTCTAGCGCATTTTTGCGCGGACGGATGCGTCTGTCTAACGAAATTACGCCGGACAAAAAAAAATAGATTTCTGGCGTAAATCGTTTTCTGAATCGCGCGCATCTAAACGCACGCGCACATTTAGACTTACGCACGCGCAACACCAGTTGCGCAGGCATAATCGCTCTGTGAATCTGGGCCCTTGTGTGGATTGATGAATGGAGATATGTTCAAATAAGACATTTCTTCGAAAGCCTCCCACAGCCGATAAGATCCGGAACGAACCTACGGCCACTCGAAAGACTCTGTATAAGGAAAATCGACAAGGGAATAATCTCGATATTATATGAAATTTTGAATGTTTCAAGGAAACAGAGCATACCTCCATTCATCAAAAAATGGGAAGAAGAAACAGGCTCACTAATAAATGAATTTGAAATGAAACAGATAATAAATAGGGTCCATGTTACTTCCATAAATAATAAAATAATGGAACAGAATTATAAATGTTTGGTACGATGGTACCTTACACCAGACAAAATATACCCATTTTTAGAAGATTTCCTCAATGCAGCAAAAAGTCAAATTCGAGTAACTGGCAACAAGAAGAGGGCCCTACATTAAGAGGTTGGGGGAAAAAACTTGATGAAATATATTATAACGAATATTTAAGATACAGGGAGGAGGAAAATTGGGTAGAATTTGAAGACAAATGGGACGCCTGGAAAAAATATAAGTATAAGATGGAATATGCAGAAATGATGGAGGCTTAGGTAATAACAAGGGGAGGAAATTACTGAAATAGGAGAGATGGTAGAGGCCTAGTAAGAAGATCGGGAAGAGGTCGGGGGGGGGGGGGTGGGAGAAGGGGATGGGGATGGAGGGAGATGGGGATGAGAGAAGGGAATGAATAAAAGATATATGCATTAAAAAAAAAAAAAAAAGTATTTACTTTCCATACATGATGCAAAACCTAAGTCGAGACACAATCATTGAATATAGATGGGCGAGGTGTTGGGGGTCGTGGCGCTGTTGTTGATGAATTGTATTAGTGAGCAAAAGAAAAAGCTCTAATAGGGCAAGTTCCCTAAATGTGTAATACAGAGGTGGCCACCCTGGGCAAGGTGGATCTAAGTGTACAAGAGTAGTGATGGTACCCTCTAAAGGCCGCTAGAGGCGGTGGTGTTCCTGATATTGAGTGACAAATGTACTTAATGATGTTCTACAGTGTATCAAGTCCACTGATCATATAGCTCATGCCACAGTGTAACAGTAACAGGACTGGGCCTTAAACACCAACTACTATGTACATACAAACAGCATGTTGTTCAAAGCCAAGGGGCTCAAATATGTATATATAAATTATATAAAATAATTAATATAATTAATATAATTGATATGCAGGAGTCCATGTAACAAAAAACACAAAAAACAGAACACAAGAAAGCAGGCTGGTAAGTGAAGGTGATGAGAAGATCAGGGTGCACCTAGCTAGGTAGGTGGTCTTTATACTGTACAACAGGTGTTGCTCGCTGTGATCCTGGTGCTCCCCCTTATGGGTCCCCACTCACCAGAAGCAATCACCCCTGCAGGGGTAGAATGCGTGTCAAAACGGACAGCTGCTCCTTCGTACCAAAGCCTTATCTCCTGGTGTGTTTCCTGAGGTGTGTCCTGGGTGTTGGTGATTTGAAGTTCAATTCTTTATAAGTTCCTCCAAGGCAAAGAAAAAAGCTCCCATAGAGTAGTACGTTTAAAATGTAAAAAAGTTTTATTGGCACTACCAATAGGTGTGCATCAAGGCAGTAACAGAAATGCAAAAAATAAATAAATAATAAAAATAAAAGTATAAAATATGACAGCAGACTGTGTTGAATTCTAGCACAGCTGACAGTCGGAAAAACCAGATAAATAGCAGCAACCTAATAAGCAGAGTATAGGTCCTGCATAACCACTGCACTATGGAACCTAATAAATGTTCGTCCCAGCGTGGGAACGGCTTGCGTTCCAGCTACAATCAGCTGGTGAACCGGATCCGGAAGTGCGTGTGGATGTGCGTGTATCCGCTTTACGCACGTTTCGTAGTATCACGTCTTCTGAAGCGGGTACACGCATACCCTATCACACTGCATATAAAGAGGAAGCTACCATGGCAACACATAGACGCTCGTTGGCGTCAGCCGGTCAGGTGACACACAGGCGCCCCGTCACATGACCCGACCCGACGGATCTAAGGGGCGTGATCGCAACCACCGTATCCAATCATGCATCTCAGGGGGGTGGATTTAACCTTTGGTGTAAGGCCGGTTACCAGATGGCTAAGTTCTTTGCCATGTTAGCATCCTAATACAGCGATAATAACAGGAAGTATGATCAAAGAATATATACACATAACATTAGCATTCAAAGTGAGAATCTAACAATCTATGCTGGCCAGGGAAGTGGCTCAGTGTGTTAATATGAGGTATCTACCCCAATCTAAAAAATGTGACATATATGGTAAAGAGGATAAATAATATAGTTAAGCTATATGCCGCAGTAAAATGATCTATAGTGTGATAACTAGATCTGTATTGATTACTGCGCATATGTGCACACTTATGCATCAATATATAGCAGTGATGTGAACTCAATACTATGTGAAATCCTAAATAAATAATTAGTGGAAGTATACCAATGTATATCTATATGTGAGAATCAAATAAAATAAGATATAGTATTATTATAATAATATATGTGAGTAAGTGTACTAGGGCTAGTTGTCTCCTGCCCTTATTACATTTACATATATAGATGAAAAAATATTATCATATAGAGATAAAAAATATATAAATAAATGTGCACAAGAGGAAGTGTTGTGACAGGGAATCTATGCTTAAAAAAATATATGTGGTAGTGAGATTATCGTGGGAATAAAACCAATGTGTCTCTCCTGTATAGAAAGGAAGAAAAGTGTGTTAAGTACACTGGACTTCTTGGCAAGTGCCCTAGGCAGTTGTCTGCAGTAGGAGAAATTCTATAGAGATGTTGTCCCACAGTTATCACTATATAACAGAAGATACTATGTGGGTTGTAGAGGAGTTTAACCGTGTATGCACTAGGGTTCTAGTATGGTACCCTGAGTAGGTTTGCATATGTGGTTCATAGGCAAAGAATAGTTGTAAAAAATACTAAAATAGATATATAAATGAAGGGATATGATGCCTAAAGTACTAAATATAGGGCATAGTAAATGCCAATTGAAAATATATAAAGAAGTACAGATGTCACTATGTAGGTGAAATACAGTATACATTATAAAAGGAATCTGCCAGTGTGTTCACTGGGGTACCTATAAGTTACCCTCTGTGGGTTTCATATGAGCGAAAAAAATGGTTTCATGGAAATAGGTAAAGTGGTATAATACCTAAAATATTCAGTGTGGGGCATAATTGGTGCCAGTTAGGAGCCATGGGCTATCAGGTGGGCTTGTCAGGGGTTTGCCAAAAAGCAGTTGAGATCTATATCGACGTTTAGTCCATGCGGCCTTAAGGACCCCAAACGATAGATCCAGCTAGTTTCGTTCTGGGAGATGGCTGTGGTCTTGTTCCCACCCCTCCAGTTGTCCTTAACTAGGTCTATACCATAAAAGATAAGGCCCGTCGGATCATTCTGATGAAATTTTTTGAAATGACGTGAAAGGTTATGTTTAGTAGATCCCTTTTTAATCCTATTAATGTGCTCCCGTATTCTGACCTTGAGAGGTCGTGTGGTTCGGCCTACGTATTGTAGATGACAAGGGCATTCGATAACGTAAGTTACGTGGGTAGAGTGGCATGTAATGAGTTCTTTGATATTATATTCTTTGAAGTCTACCCTTGACTTGAAACTCGTTTTTTTCCTAGGCTGCTTTTTACTCACCCTGCATGGCAAGCATTTTTGGCATTTGAAAAAGCCCTTCAACTGCGGGCAAAGATTGATAGGTTTGGGTGGGTCGATAACATTATGTACAAGGTGGTGGCGTAAAGAGGGGGCACGTTTGTAGATGAAAGTAGGTTTTTTCTTTAGAATTTTGTTCAGGGTATAGTCTTCATGCAGGATGGGCCAGTATTTTTTGACTATTTGTTCAAACTCCTTATACTGTGAATTGAACCCGGTGATGAAGGCTACATCTGGTACACTAGATTTGTTCTTGTCTTTAGGTATTAACATGTTGTTCCTATCCATTTTCTGGACCTCCTCTTTGAGTTTCATCAGGTTATTTTCTTTATACCCCTTTTCCTTAAACCTCTCAATGATTACATCGGCTTGGTTCCTATAATCTGCGATAGAATTGCAGTTTCTACGGAGTCGCATGAGTTGCCCTTTGGGTATATTCGCCTTCCACTTAGGGTGATGGCAGCTGGTAGATGGAATATATCCATTGCGATCCGTGGATTTAAAAAAGGTTTTTGTATGCAGTTCGGGTCCTGCTTTAAAGATTTGGAGGTCTAAGAAATCTATGCCTTCCATGTTACACTTCCCTGTGAACGTAAGGCCGTATCTGTTGGTGTTCAGATTGTGTAGGAACTCCTGAAAGGAGTCAGTAGATCCATCCCAGAGAATTATGATATCATCAATATATCTACGGTATAGTTTGATCTGGGGGATGTTAAGGTTGTACACGTATTCTTCCTCCCAACAATCCATCAGTAGGTTTGCAACACTGGGGGCATAACGGGCCCCCATCGCCACTCCCTTTGTTTGAACATAATAATTATTTTTATACCAGAAATAATTACAACTCATCGCCATTTGTAGTCCTTCGATGATGAAATTAATCTGTTCTTGTTTTAGCCTTGTGTTTTGATGAAGGGCTTTTTCTACCCCATAGATGCCATCTGTCTGTGAGATGCTGGTATACAATGAATCCACATCAATTGTGGCCAGCAGTAAATTTTCCACTCCTACTACATGTTTTAGTTCGTTAATGAGCTGTACGCTATCTCGTAGATGCGATCTACCCTCTTTAACAATGGGTTTCAGGAATGTGTCCAAATACTCTCCTAACCTGGAGAACACAGAGTTAATCCCACTGATGATGGGTCTTCCTGGGGGCTTGGTAATTCTTTTATGTACCTTAGGCGTATAATAAATCACCGGTGTTTTGGTGGAATTTGACACCAGGTATTCAGCCTCACTGGGGCTGAGTATGCCTATGTTTTTTCCTTTTTTAACGTATTTGGACAGTTTTTTATTAAACCTGACTTTTGGGTTCCCGTTTAACTTTTTATAGGTGTTAGGGACCTTGAGTAAATTATCCATTTCCTCTTCATAATCTGCCTTGTCAAGGATAACAAGCCCCCCACCCTTATCTGCTGGCCTAATGATAACTTCATTTTTCTTCCCAATTGCCTTAATAGTTTCCCAGACGTTCTTATTTTTAGTTTTAAATTTTCTCTGTAGTTTCCTTAAGTCGTTTTCAACCATTTTCTTGAAAGCTGTTATGCACTGGTTACCTGGGGTGTTCGGATTAAAAACTGAATTATTCCTTAAATTAGTCTGTGTGTATTCCGAAGGTTGTATACTTCGTTCCTCTGTGTTATTCGCAAAAAACTTCCGCAAATTCAATTTTCTTAGAAACTTTTGAAGGTCTATGAATGCTTCAAATTGATCTAGGGTCTTTTCAGGGGCATATTTGAGACCTAGGTCTAGGATCTGTAATTCGTCTTTAGTGAGTTGGCTACTACTAAGATTGAAGATGCCTCTTCCTGGTATTGTCTGGGGCGCTTTCTTCTGCCCTCCCCTACACCCTCTGGTGCGTTTTCTCTTTGGGTGTGTTCCTCTTCTCTCTCCTGATTGTATGTACGATTTCCCCATTGGCTGGGGTATGGTCCCTGTTCCTGGTGGCTTTGATTCCTTTGATAGTCTCTTGCTAGGGGTCTTCCATGGGTATCCGATCGGTTGCCATTCGCCCCTCTCCATCCGGCGTTTCCTTGGCCGTTCCGTGGTCTCCATCTTCCTGGTGGTCTGGTGTTTAGACCACCCCTGGGAAAACCCCTGTTTTCCCTCATATTTCTCCCTTGTTGGGGGTATTGGTCATATGTCTGATAGTCTCTCCCTAAGGTTGGTCTGTTCCTACTAGGCGACCTCCATCTCGGTTCATTAGGACTTCTATGATCACCGGTATCTTCATATCTCACCCTCCTGTTCTCTGGCCTCCCTTGGTGCCATCTGGGCGTATGATTCCCGCCTTGCATTGGTTCCCTTATCCTGTTAGGTGTAACAGGAGGGTTAGTGAACCTAGGTGTAGAGTCTGCATAAGAGGCTGATAAAGACGGTTCACTCTCATCCATGAGGGTATCATCAAGATCATCAGTTAATCCATCCATGGCTGCCTGCCATTTATAAACTTGCATGTTCTTATAGTCCATGACATCCCTCTTAAATTTCTTTTGCTTTTTAATTTGAATATCATGATCATACTTTTTGATATGTTCCTGTAATTCTTTAGTCTTATCTTTATAATCTTGTTGGCTGGCAAATGGGGTTAATGATTTCTGTATTTCTGCGATATGGGATTCTATTGATTTAAGTTTAAAATTCCTTCTTTTAACTATTTGATGTAAGAGCTCGTTCTCACTTGAGTTAAAAAAATTGTACCATTCGTTCATTAGTCCTGAATCTGTGACATTATCATTGGGGTGTACATCCCATCTTAACCTCCTGGGGGTCATCTTTTCTTTAATATATGTCTCCAATGTGGCTATATCCCACCATACTCTAAGTTGTTTCTCCATAGTATGTTTCAGCTGTTTGACCATACCCTGCATATCTTGACTGTTGATGATTTCTTCTTGGCTAAAAATCCCATCAACATTAATATTCCTATTTGTCATATACCCAAACACTTCCATAGCTGCAGGAAATAATATTACACCTAGGTGAAATATGAATTGAAAATAAAGGGGTATACCTGCGCTTAGGATGGTGGAAATAAGGGTAGGGAATACACAACTGCAGCCCCCCCTAAATATAGCTCCCCTAGGGGAGTATAGTAAAATAGATGGGCGAGGTGTTGGGGGTCGTGGCGCTGTTGTTGATGAATTGTATTAGTGAGCAAAAGAAAAAGCTCTAATAGGGCAAGTTCCCTAAATGTGTAATACAGAGGTGGCCACCCTGGGCAAGGTGGATCTAAGTGTACAAGAGTAGTGATGGTACCCTCTAAAGGCCGCTAGAGGCGGTGGTGTTCCTGATATTGAGTGACAAATGTACTTAATGATGTTCTACAGTGTATCAAGTCCACTGATCATATAGCTCATGCCACAGTGTAACAGTAACAGGACTGGGCCTTAAACACCAACTACTATGTACATACAAACAGCATGTTGTTCAAAGCCAAGGGGCTCAAATATGTATATATAAATTATATAAAATAATTAATATAATTAATATAATTGATATGCAGGAGTCCATGTAACAAAAAACACAAAAAACAGAACACAAGAAAGCAGGCTAGGTGTAATATTATTTCCTGCAGCTATGGAAGTGTTTGGGTATATGACAAATAGGAATATTAATGTTGATGGGATTTTTAGCCAAGAAGAAATCATCAACAGTCAAGATATGCAGGGTATGGTCAAACAGCTGAAACATACTATGGAGAAACAACTTAGAGTATGGTGGGATATAGCCACATTGGAGACATATATTAAAGAAAAGATGACCCCCAGGAGGTTAAGATGGGATGTACACCCCAATGATAATGTCACAGATTCAGGACTAATGAACGAATGGTACAATTTTTTTAACTCAAGTGAGAACGAGCTCTTACATCAAATAGTTAAAAGAAGGAATTTTAAACTTAAATCAATAGAATCCCATATCGCAGAAATACAGAAATCATTAACCCCATTTGCCAGCCAACAAGATTATAAAGATAAGACTAAAGAATTACAGGAACATATCAAAAAGTATGATCATGATATTCAAATTAAAAAGCAAAAGAAATTTAAGAGGGATGTCCTGGACTATAAGAACATGCAAGTTTATAAATGGCAGGCAGCCATGGATGGATTAACTGATGATCTTGATGATACCCTCATGGATGAGAGTGAACCGTCTTTATCAGCCTCTTATGCAGACTCTACACCTAGGTTCACTAACCCTCCTGTTACACCTAACAGGATAAGGGAACCAATGCAAGGCAGGAATCATACGCCCAGATGGCACCAAGGGAGGCCAGAGAACAGGAGGGTGAGATATGAAGATACCGGTGATCATAGAAGTCCTAATGAACCGAGATGGAGGTCGCCTAGTAGGAACAGACCAACCTTAGGGAGAGACTATCAGACATATGACCAATACCCCCAACAAGGGAGAAATATGAGGGAAAACAGGGGTTTTCCCAGGGGTGGTCTAAACACCAGACCACCAGGAAGATGGAGACCACGGAACGGCCAAGGAAACGCCGGATGGAGAGGGGCGAATGGCAACCGATCGGATACCCATGGAAGACCCCTAGCAAGAGACTATCAAAGGAATCAAAGCCACCAGGAACAGGGACCATACCCCAGCCAATGGGGAAATCGTACATACAATCAGGAGAGAGAAGAGGAACACACCCAAAGAGAAAACGCACCAGAGGGTGTAGGGGAGGGCAGAAGAAAGCGCCCCAGACAATACCAGGAAGAGGCATCTTCAATCTTAGTAGTAGCCAACTCACTAAAGACGAATTACAGATCCTAGACCTAGGTCTCAAATATGCCCCTGAAAAGACCCTAGATCAATTTGAAGCATTCATAGACCTTCAAAAGTTTCTAAGAAAATTGAATTTGCGGAAGTTTTTTGCGAATAACACAGAGGAACGAAGTATACAACCTTCGGAATACACACAGACTAATTTAAGGAATAATTCAGTTTTTAATCCGAACACCCCAGGTAACCAGTGCATAACAGCTTTCAAGAAAATGGTTGAAAACGACTTAAGGAAACTACAGAGAAAATTTAAAACTAAAAATAAGAACGTCTGGGAAACTATTAAGGCAATTGGGAAGAAAAATGAAGTTATCATTAGGCCAGCAGATAAGGGTGGGGGGCTTGTTATCCTTGACAAGGCAGATTATGAAGAGGAAATGGATAATTTACTCAAGGTCCCTAACACCTATAAAAAGTTAAACGGGAACCCAAAAGTCAGGTTTAATAAAAAACTGTCCAAATACGTTAAAAAAGGAAAAAACATAGGCATACTCAGCCCCAGTGAGGCTGAATACCTGGTGTCAAATTCCACCAAAACACCGGTGATTTATTATACGCCTAAGGTACATAAAAGAATTACCAAGCCCCCAGGAAGACCCATCATCAGTGGGATTAACTCTGTGTTCTCCAGGTTAGGAGAGTATTTGGACACATTCCTGAAACCCATTGTTAAAGAGGGTAGATCGCATCTACGAGATAGCGTACAGCTCATTAACGAACTAAAACATGTAGTAGGAGTGGAAAATTTACTGCTGGCCACAATTGATGTGGATTCATTGTATACCAGCATCTCACAGACAGATGGCATCTATGGGGTAGAAAAAGCCCTTCATCAAAACACAAGGCTAAAACAAGAACAGATTAATTTCATCATCGAAGGACTACAAATGGCGATGAGTTGTAATTATTTCTGGTATAAAAATAATTATTATGTTCAAACAAAGGGAGTGGCGATGGGGGCCCGTTATGCCCCCAGTGTTGCAAACCTACTGATGGATTGTTGGGAGGAAGAATACGTGTACAACCTTAACATCCCCCAGATCAAACTATACCGTAGATATATTGATGATATCATAATTCTCTGGGATGGATCTACTGACTCCTTTCAGGAGTTCCTACACAATCTGAACACCAACAGATACGGCCTTACGTTCACAGGGAAGTGTAACATGGAAGGCATAGATTTCTTAGACCTCCAAATCTTTAAAGCAGGACCCGAACTGCATACAAAAACCTTTTTTAAATCCACGGATCGCAATGGATATATTCCATCTACCAGCTGCCATCACCCTAAGTGGAAGGCGAATATACCCAAAGGGCAACTCATGCGACTCCGTAGAAACTGCAATTCTATCGCAGATTATAGGAACCAAGCCGATGTAATCATTGAGAGGTTTAAGGAAAAGGGGTATAAAGAAAATAACCTGATGAAACTCAAAGAGGAGGTCCAGAAAATGGATAGGAACAACATGTTAATACCTAAAGACAAGAACAAATCTAGTGTACCAGATGTAGCCTTCATCACCGGGTTCAATTCACAGTATAAGGAGTTTGAACAAATAGTCAAAAAATACTGGCCCATCCTGCATGAAGACTATACCCTGAACAAAATTCTAAAGAAAAAACCTACTTTCATCTACAAACGTGCCCCCTCTTTACGCCACCACCTTGTACATAATGTTATCGACCCACCCAAACCTATCAATCTTTGCCCGCAGTTGAAGGGCTTTTTCAAATGCCAAAAATGCTTGCCATGCAGGGTGAGTAAAAAGCAGCCTAGGAAAAAAACGAGTTTCAAGTCAAGGGTAGACTTCAAAGAATATAATATCAAAGAACTCATTACATGCCACTCTACCCACGTAACTTACGTTATCGAATGCCCTTGTCATCTACAATACGTAGGCCGAACCACACGACCTCTCAAGGTCAGAATACGGGAGCACATTAATAGGATTAAAAAGGGATCTACTAAACATAACCTTTCACGTCATTTCAAAAAATTTCATCAGAATGATCCGACGGGCCTTATCTTTTATGGTATAGACCTAGTTAAGGACAACTGGAGGGGTGGGAACAAGACCACAGCCATCTCCCAGAACGAAACTAGCTGGATCTATCGTTTGGGGTCCTTAAGGCCGCATGGACTAAACGTCGATATAGATCTCAACTGCTTTTTGGCAAACCCCTGACAAGCCCACCTGATAGCCCATGGCTCCTAACTGGCACCAATTATGCCCCACACTGAATATTTTAGGTATTATACCACTTTACCTATTTCCATGTAACCATTTTTTTCGCTCATATGAAACCCACAGAGGGTAACTTATAGGTACCCCAGTGAACACACTGGCAGATTCCTTTTATAATGTATACTGTATTTCACCTACATAGTGACATCTGTACTTCTTTATATATTTTCAATTGGCATTTACTATGCCCTATATTTAGTACTTTAGGCATCATATCCCTTCATTTATATATCTATTTTAGTATTTTTTACAACTATTCTTTGCCTATGAACCACATATGCAAACCTACTCAGGGTACCATACTAGAACCCTAGTGCATACACGGTTAAACTCCTCTACAACCCACATAGTATCTTCTGTTATATAGTGATAACTGTGGGACAACATCTCTATAGAATTTCTCCTACTGCAGACAACTGCCTAGGGCACTTGCCAAGAAGTCCAGTGTACTTAACACACTTTTCTTCCTTTCTATACAGGAGAGACACATTGGTTTTATTCCCACGATAATCTCACTACCACATATATTTTTTTAAGCATAGATTCCCTGTCACAACACTTCCTCTTGTGCACATTTATTTATATATTTTTTATCTCTATATGATAATATTTTTTCATCTATATATGTAAATGTAATAAGGGCAGGAGACAACTAGCCCTAGTACACTTACTCACATATATTATTATAATAATACTATATCTTATTTTATTTGATTCTCACATATAGATATACATTGGTATACTTCCACTAATTATTTATTTAGGATTTCACATAGTATTGAGTTCACATCACTGCTATATATTGATGCATAAGTGTGCACATATGCGCAGTAATCAATACAGATCTAGTTATCACACTATAGATCATTTTACTGCGGCATATAGCTTAACTATATTATTTATCCTCTTTACCATATATGTCACATTTTTTAGATTGGGGTAGATACCTCATATTAACACACTGAGCCACTTCCCTGGCCAGCATAGATTGTTAGATTCTCACTTTGAATGCTAATGTTATGTGTATATATTCTTTGATCATACTTCCTGTTATTATCGCTGTATTAGGATGCTAACATGGCAAAGAACTTAGCCATCTGGTAACCGGCCTTACACCAAAGGTTAAATCCACCCCCCTGAGATGCATGATTGGATACGGTGGTTGCGATCACGCCCCTTAGATCCGTCGGGTCGGGTCATGTGACGGGGCGCCTGTGTGTCACCTGACCGGCTGACGCCAACGAGCGTCTATGTGTTGCCATGGTAGCTTCCTCTTTATATGCAGTGTGATAGGGTATGCGTGTACCCGCTTCAGAAGACGTGATACTACGAAACGTGCGTAAAGCGGATACACGCACATCCACACGCACTTCCGGATCCGGTTCACCAGCTGATTGTAGCTGGAACGCAAGCCGTTCCCACGCTGGGACGAACATTTATTAGGTTCCATAGTGCAGTGGTTATGCAGGACCTATACTCTGCTTATTAGGTTGCTGCTATTTATCTGGTTTTTCCGACTGTCAGCTGTGCTAGAATTCAACACAGTCTGCTGTCATATTTTATACTTTTATTTTTATTATTTATTTATTTTTTGCATTTCTGTTACTGCCTTGATGCACACCTATTGGTAGTGCCAATAAAACTTTTTTACATTTTAAACGTACTACTCTATGGGAGCTTTTTTCTTTGCCTTGGAGGAACTTATAAAGAATTGAACTTCAAATCACCAACACCCAGGACACACCTCAGGAAACACACCAGGAGATAAGGCTTTGGTACGAAGGAGCAGCTGTCCGTTTTGACACGCATTCTACCCCTGCAGGGGTGATTGCTTCTGGTGAGTGGGGACCCATAAGGGGGAGCACCGGGATCACAGCGAGCAACACCTGTTGTACAGTATAAAGACCACCTACCTAGCTAGGTGCACCCTGATCTTCTCATCACCTTCACTTACCAGCCTGCTTTCTTGTGTTCTGTTTTTTGTGTTTTTTGTTACATGGACTCCTGCATATCAATTATAT
The DNA here is from genome assembly GCA_029574335.1 of Rana kukunoris. NCBI lineage: Eukaryota > Metazoa > Chordata > Amphibia > Anura > Ranidae > Rana > Rana kukunoris. The sequence continues at coordinate 170,915,994 of CM056057.1, forward strand.
TAATTATATTAATTATTTTATATAATTTATATATACATATTTGAGCCCCTTGGCTTTGAACAACATGCTGTTTGTATGTACATAGTAGTTGGTGTTTAAGGCCCAGTCCTGTTACTGTTACACTGTGGCATGAGCTATATGATCAGTGGACTTGATACACTGTAGAACATCATTAAGTACATTTGTCACTCAATATCAGGAACACCACCGCCTCTAGCGGCCTTTAGAGGGTACCATCACTACTCTTGTACACTTAGATCCACCTTGCCCAGGGTGGCCACCTCTGTATTACACATTTAGGGAACTTGCCCTATTAGAGCTTTTTCTTTTGCTCACTAATACAATTCATCAACAACAGCGCCACGACCCCCAACACCTCGCCCATCTATTTTACTATACTCCCCTAGGGGAGCTATATTTAGGGGGGGCTGCAGTTGTGTATTCCCTACCCTTATTTCCACCATCCTAAGCGCAGGTATACCCCTTTATTTTCAATCATTGAATATAACCATGAGCAGGTATCAAGTTATGGTTAAGTCTGAAGTGAAAAAATAAATAAATAAATAAAAAATAAATAAAAAAAAAACAATTTTGACTGTAATAGAATAGCAGTCAGTTGCCTGCCAGCGTGAGCACGTTATTCCAAACAATTTAGGAATGTTAGGTGATTTATTCCCTTTATGGATTAAAACCCGACTCTGTGTCAACTACCTAATTTTCCATGGGAGTTTTGCCATGGATCCCCCTCTGGCATGCCACAGTCCAGGTGTTAGTCCCCTTGAAACAACTTTTCCATTACTATTGTGGCCAGAAAGTGTCCCTGTGGGTTTTAAAATTTGCCTGAAGTCTATGGCAGTTCGCCCGGTTTGCCTGTTCACGAACATTTGCGGAAATTAGCGCTCGTCATCTGTGAATGGAAAATGTTATGTTCGCGACATCTCTAGTCATCTGATATCAAGTCTAATGCTGAGACCATAGACCTGCTCTGGACATGAGGACACCAAGGAACAGTCTACTGCCAGAGCATAGGGGAGTGCCAGCTGCTGCAGGAACAGAGTAGAAGACTGCCTAAGCCCATTCACACAGAGGCAACACGACTCTTTGGAGGCGACATGGGGCGACTTACAAGGTGACTTCACGTCCCCTCCAGGACAGGAGGCTTTCCAGTGGCTGATCAAACTTGAATCAGCTCTGTGGGAGGGAGGGGGGAGGGAAGGGTTTGTCCTAAAAACTATTTTCACTTCCTGAAAAGTCGCTACAGTAAAGACAGTGATCCGACTTCTGAGGCAACTTCCATTGAAATCAATGGATACAAGTCACCAAGTCCGATTGAAGTAGTACAGGAACCTTTTCTGAAGTCGAAACGACTTCAGTAGTGTACATTAAGACAGCTCCATTTACTTCAATAGCTTTTCTCAACAGCGCGACTTGGGGCAACTTCAAGTCGTATCCCAAGTTGCCCCGGTGTGAATGGGCTCTAAACATGCATTTTTTCTCCGGATTTGTTGCATATGGAGTGTGCTGAACCTGTGATTTTAATATAGGCTCAGAATTTCATGGTTGATCCTTTGTATGTTTTTTTTATTATTATTCTAAAAAATTTTTTTTTAAATCCCCAGTCTTCCTAGTGCCAACCAGGTGTCCCTATAGCAAAATAGCAGCATGCCTGCAGTCCCTTTTTATACTGATACCAGACCACATGCCCTTTAGTTTTGAGTGGGGATCATTTAAGAGGGGTTTCTGCATTTGGGTAACTCTCACGCTCGAAAAATACATCAAATGAGTATTCGTTGGTAAATGCTGATCTGAGATGGATCTGAGATGGATGTCACTCCAGCCAACATAGGAGCGATTGGTGTCGCCACTTGTTTGCCCTCAGCACCACCAAACAGGAGTAACCATAATCGCGCCACTTCAGGTGGTACACCTAAGAACCAATATAAATCTGAAAAAGGTTCAACCCCAAAAAAAACACACCACAATCCCTCCATCAAGGTGGAGGAGGCTATGTTGGCCAACGTGGCCAGTTTGGCCCACCCCCAGGCTACCGGCCCCAACCCTGGGGACAAGGAGCTATAGGTGGTATAGCTCCACCCCCCTCCTGGGGTCGTGGTAACTATGGTGGTCCCCCCCCCTGTTTCCCGTTGGGCTATGGCAATGGCCCATCCACTTCACAGGGTCCAAGTAGGGGCACCACATACAACCAGGGGTCCAACCCTATCTCCTCCCAGGGATTTAGAAACAACGAGGTGGTCCACTACACAGGAAACTTCGAACCAGATTATAACATCTTGACCCATAATAGTTTTTTACCATTGGGTAATCTGGAAAATTCTGGCAATGATAATTTCTTTCCGAACGTTAACCATCCTACGGCTTCAGCACCATATGAATTTGGTTATGGGGACATTGGTAACCAATCTATGAACTTTGTTCAGCCCAATTGGGGTTTTCCCCGGGCTACACAGGGGGTAAAAAGACTAGCAGAACTAAAAGAGGGGTCAGAGGGGGGAGGCGTCTTAAGCCCTAAAAGACCAAAAACGTAACTAGTACTGGGATATTCAATCTAAGTTCACATACTTTCACAGAGTCAGAACTTATTGTTTTGGATAGGGGGTTGAAATATGCCCCTCCAAAAAACATTAATAAATTCAAAACATATATGGACATACATAAATTAGTCCGGAAATTGAGCATCCAAAGATATCTATCCTCTAACCCCTTTGATCCCCCTAATGTTTCTGCCCAAGACTACGTTCACTCTGGTCTGGCCAATGCCTCTACCTATAACCCGCCAGGTCATTTGCCGGCATCATTAAAGGTCTTTAGGGATCTAGCTCTTAAGAATCTGGACTATCTACAGGTCAAAAGAGTTCGATGCAAACTAGATATCGAAACAGGCATTAAATCTTTATGTGACAATAAAAACCTTGTAATCCGCCCCGCCGATAAGGGGGGTGGGATTGTAGTCTTAAATAAGTCTGACTATTTAGAGGAGATGGCAAACATCTTAAGTGATAGAGATACATATACTCCTCTTCCTCTCAATCCGGGAGAGAAATATAAAAAATCCCTGATAGAGATTGTAAACAAGGGATCACGTTTGAAAATCCTCAATTCAAAGGAGAAGTCCTTTTTGATCCCTAAAGCTCCCCGAGTGCCCATCATGTACTACCTTCCCAAGGTACACAAGAACCCTGTTTGCCCCCCGGGACGTCCCATAGTCACGTTCCAGGTGGACAAATATATTGATTTTTTCCTCCAGCCCCTCGTTAGAAACATGCCCTCGTTTGTTAGAGACACTAAGCATGTCATTAATCTATTGGCAGGACTGACACTTCCTCCCAATGTTTGGCTAGTAACTGCCGATGTAACATCATTATATACTATCATTCCCCACACTTCGGGTTTGGAGGCAGTCTTATATTTTCTTAAGAGGGACTCTGGTCTTGTTGATGGACAGATTGAATTTATCATGAAGCTACCGGAATATGCGGCATTTCACAATTTTTTCTGGCACAATAGACGCTTTTATAGGCAGGATAGAGGTGTCGCAATGGGGGCCAAGTATGCCCCCAGCTTGGCCAATTTATTCATGGCCAAGTGGGAGGAGGATGTCGTCGACGTGCCATCTAGGTCCCAACTATTGTTGTGGGTCAGGTATATCGACGATATCCTCCTCCTATGGGATGGCAATGAGGACGACCTTATCCAGTTTATACAGTTTCTCAATAATAACGATAGGGGGATTGTTCTCAAACATGAAGCGAGTTTGGACACTATTAACTTTCTTGATTTGGTCATCACGAAAGATGGTAACGAGTTGTCCACATCCACCTACTTTAAAGCAACGGACAGAAACTCCTTCATTCCGCACGACAGTTGCCACCATGCAAGTTGGCTTAAGGCTGTCCCCAAAAACCAGTTCCTTCGTTTAAAAAGAAATTGCACTGACCAAGGGACCTTTTTGAAACAGGCTGAAACACTCAATAGACAATTGTTGGAAAAAGGTTATAGCTGTTCCCTCTTGACAGAATCTCTGGAATTAGTGGCTAATTTAAATCGTGAAGACATCTTAAAAGATAGACCCAAGCCCATTATGGTGGATAAGTTTAGGAGTCCCTTTGTGACTGACTATTCCTGTCAGCATGCCAACATCAAACACATTCTAAGGAAACATTGGCATGTTCTCAAAAGTGACAAAATTTTGAATAACATCCTGCCTGACGAACCTCAGGTAGTTTTCAGGGGTGCCGGCTCTATAAGAAATAGGTTGGCACCTAACGTCTTGGATCCACCAAAGATTCCTTCTATGTTCTCATATGGGTTGGTAGGCTTTTTTAAATGTGGACGATGCCGGGTCTGTATGGTCAATAACCATACCCCTAAGAGGACCACTAGTTTCAACTCTAGATATTCACCCAAGGTCTACCAGATCAAATCTTTCATTACATGTTCGACTGTGGGTGCTATCTACATGCTCCAATGCCCCTGTGGCCTACAGTATGTGGGCAGGACCAAGCGCCCACTACAGGTGCACCTGAATGAGCATTTGACAAATATCTTTAATGGTTTCCCTGACCATTCAGTCTCCAAACATTTCCTAACAGTCCACAATAAAGACCCGAGAGGTACCATCTTTTTGGGGATTGAAAAATATCAGGCCCACTGGAGAGGTAGTGACCTCGTTAGGAATATTTCTCGTTCCGAAATGGCATGGATACACACCTTGAGATGTTTTGAGCCACATGGTCTCAACATCGAAGAAGATGTCAATTGCTTCATTGACAACTCTTGATGTAACCCATATGAAATTATATCTAAGGGCTCCCATGCTATGCTAGGTCATTATATAGATTTGCTTTAGGTTCTTATGGTGATCTTTGATATACATATGTTTTTTATTTATTAGCTCATTGCCAGTCTTTCTATGTCTTTTTTATAAAAAAATTTATATATACTGTTTTCCATATTTTAATTTTATACAGTCACCCCCTGACCGTGAGTCAATACATATTGGTTTTGACCATTGTACCTTATGAGGTGTGGTCTATTGTTAGTTACTATGGTGAGCATTGGTATTCCTTTCATATTGTAATGATGGGATTGCCTATGTTCCAGTGTACGCATCCATGTTTGTGTGTATTGACAAGTATTTATTTAATCGCTATACAGACCATCTGTATGGTACAAACAATTTTCTCCACAGTGGTTGTGTGTCAGTCTTTTTTAGCGGCCAGCCTTTTTTTAGTCATTAATACGTTACCCATCTTAATTTGGAGTTTTATATAAGACACGATGACTAAATGTCCTTGTCTTTGGTGAAGAAATGATGGACTTGCTGATTGTCCTTCCGTACCTATAAAGTAGATCTAGTTTGTAAATCTGTTCAACGCCTTCTGAGATGGCCATTAAGTGGATGTCTGTAAATGACTCCGCCGTTCAGATTTTTGTTCCCCTAGTTGCTATTTCTATTTAAGCGCGGTGATGAGGTTTAGCACCTTTCCCTCACTTCATCCCTTCTCCAAGATGGCGTTGTTGTGGCCGCTCTAGACTGACTCCGCCCACTGAGGGTATTACTGCGGTGACGTGGAGCGTCGTCCTTATCCCGTGATCAAGTCTTTGTGAAGACAAAACGTTGGGAGGAGACGTTCCCACTTCACCGCAACCATACGGAAGGACGCACGCGTTCCTACTAAGCCGGCCGGCACTTTGTTTTAAGCTCCATATTTACATCTGTTTGTGAGTGCAACTTATTTTATTTTCCTTTAATAAATGTTATCGGGTTTTACACTATGTGAATTCTTCTGTCGTTACATGGTACCATACCAGTGCTGCTATCTGCTGAAGTCTCACGGCTGTTGACATTTGATTCATCCCATCCTTAGTGTTGTGCATCCACCCTGAGGGGTCCTGCTGTCTGGTAAGGGTCAGTGTGTATAGTGGTGGTGGGTTTGCACTATCTCCTCCCCATTTACTACTGTCCCACATGGGTGGTGATTTATACGTTGTCCATAACGTTTCACACTATGCAAGTTTTTCTGTTTCTGCTTTGTTTTTGGTGCTGTGATTCTACATTCAAATTCGGGAAAGCCCAAGTGTGACCGACAGCGCAGAGTGGATGCATTATTATTATCCTGAGATTCTGCTTCCTTGATCTATATACACACTACATTTTTGGGAGAAGGCACATCCATCTTCATCTGAAGCCCTTTTTTTTTTCCCTTTCAAAGACCTCACCCTAGTTCATCAGAGACTATGAGTAGGCTTCTCTGTGATGAATAGGTGGATTTTTTATTGTTTATTTTTTCTCCTTTTTGGTTCTTTGTGGCTCCATAAGTTTATTATTCTCATACTGAATATTTATACCACTGAATATATCTGTGCCCTTCACATGATCACAGCCCTATACCATGAGTAGTTTTCTTTGTGACCAACAGGGGGACTTCTCATAACAATTTTTCTCCTTTTTTGTTTTTTTTGTATTTCTCTGTGGTTTATAGATTTTTTCACCTCCACACTGAGTATTTACACCACACATTATGCCCTTCATATGGTCATAATCTAATTTTTAGCGCGATTCCAGCTCCTTCTTTATGAAGAAGCATCAGTGTTTACAAGTGTATGTCCATGTACAGCCATTCAGTTGTGTGGTACCATACACATGTGCTGCCATGGCCATGTAGAAAGGCAGAACAATTTACTCTAGGTGCATAAAGCTACTGCATACTGTTGATGATGTGAAGAAAGGGAAGGATCTCTTCTACACATATTTTGAGATTGTCCCAAATTCCGACCCTTCTGGAACAAACTGAAAAGGCCTATAGACTGAGGTGGTTCTTCCGGTTAGAATATACATACATAGAGAAACATAAAGTCTATCTTCACAAAGGGTTGAGGTAATAATACAGCATTGCCTTTCTGAATACACTTAAAGGGGTGGTTCCCCTAAAAAGAAACTTTTAACATTGCATTTCTCTTCTTAATTACATGTAGAATCGGCTGGTATTTTAAAAAAAATCCGTCCGTACATACCATTTTCGGCATGTAGTCTCACCGCAGCTTCCGGGTCTGACAGTCGGGGTAGGGCATGCCTACTTGATTGACAGGCATCCGATCGACGCATACAGCGCGTCACGAGATGCCGAAAGAAGCCGAACGTTGGTGCGCATGCGCCGTATAGAGCCTCACCAACGTTTGGCTTCTTTTGGCATCTCGTGACGCGCTGTATGCGTCGATTGGATGCCTGTCCCCAAGCATCATACCCGGAAGCTGCGGTGAGGCTGGATGAAGAAAATAGTATGTACGGACGGATTTTTTTTTAAATACCAGCCGATTCTACATGTAATTAAGAGAATAGATGCAATGTTAAAAGTTTCTTTTCAGGGGAACCACCCCTTTAACGACAGGGCTAAGACACCCAAATCGCTTTCCCTCCCTTCTTCCCTCAACCTCCATCTCTTCCCTACCTTCCCATATTTTTATACTCCCACTCTCAAATGGATTTCACATCTCAGTTTTAGTTTTTAAACCACTTAAGCTCTGGAAGGGGGAACTCTTTACATCTCACAGTAAGAGCTGTGCAAATGTGAAATAGATTCCCTTAAGAGCTGGTCTGGCTAGCTCAGTGGATTGCTTTAAAAAAGGCCTGGATTATTTCCTAACTACATATAATATAACTGGATACTAACATTTAAAGGTATAGTTGATATCTGGGAATATCTGATTGCCTCTTGGGGGATCAGGAAAGGACATTTTTCCTCTGCTGAAGCAAATTGGATCATGCTTTGCTGTTTTTTTTTTTGCCATCCTCGTATCAACTGTGGGTAAAAGTTTGTATATCTATTATTGTATTTTCCCCCCTTTTTATTGGTTGAACTAGATGGATTTTTGTCTTTTTTGACCAGACTTTAACTATGTAAATAGTTAGCTATGTAACTATGTAAAAAGCAGAATTACAAACATTCATCTACCAGCAGGTGGGTAGCTGTCTGATCTAAGAAGAAGTGGATAGGGACTTGCACAGTTTGGTGCCAACACTTGACCAGTTGTGAGCCCCTTACAACCAGAGTGGTGACTGTAATAACATTTCTGTGCAATGCTGGCTCTATGTGTATTGTAGCATCACCCCCACCACTTTATCAGGAGCTGAAAGATTATAGAGTAGGTGCATAAATACCCAAAATGAAAGTGTGACAAAGGTCTGTTGAACGTGAACTCTCCTTCACTACATGAATGATGTGATTGTAAGGTCAACTGTGACCAGTTGCTGAACCAAGTTCAAGATTTTGTATCCAGGGTTTATATGGTAATTTTACTCATTTTTTTTTAACCAAAATTAATCCTATATGTGTCTATGCTATCAAATAGTAAAGACCTAATGGGAATCTTAGAAAAATGCATAGGCTTATAATTGATTAGTTAGAACAAAAGATGATCAGGACAGACGCACTCCAATCCAACGTAACTTTAATGTAAAAAAAATGGAAACAGGCACTACAAGTCACAGCAACAGAACCTAGGACAGCTGACGCGTTTCACACTAGCTTCAGTGTTTACTCAGCTATGAGTAAACACTAAAGTTAGTGTGAAACGCATCAGCTGTACTAGGTTCCTTTGCTGTGACTTGGAGTGCCTGTTTCCAGTTTTTTACATTAGAGTTATGTTGGATTGAAGTGCGTCTGTCCTGATCATCTTTTGTTCTTATTTGCTATGTGCATTGCTAGCACTTTCAGCTCCTGAGAAGATTTGCAACCAACAAGACCTGCCTGGAGCTGCAATCTCTGTCTCCTTATAATTGATTAGATAATAAATATTTATCTGGGTTCTCAACAAGTGATGTTCCTTTGTCCCCATTTTGTTCTTTTGATTGTCAGGGGTGGGAAATATGCCCCTCGGGAAGTTTATTTTTATTTTTTTAAATACATAAAAGAAGAAAGCTTTAAATATTCCTTTAGATCAGCAGAAGTGAAGCCACTGTATTGCTGAGGCAGATCATTGATATCATGGATTGCCATTCAAGTTAGATTTAAACACGTTTTATTTCCTATTCTTGCTGGAGTTTAGGTACTTTTCAATTAATCCCCAAAGGAAAATATAACATTTTTTAGGATGACAGAATTTCATAAATGGTAAAACAGAAATGGCTTTAATAATGATAGCAATGCCAGATGAGACAACTGTAAATACTGTTTGTGAGTTGTTGCAGCAATGTATCACTGTCTCTAGATAGGAAGATTATTATGGCTATTGATTACTTTTCTTGTGGCAGAGGAGTTTTAGCAATTATACACAGCACTCTCCCCAGGTATCAGAACCAGACAATTTACTCATTACAGGAAGAAATTGGATGGAGGGTAAGTGTTCTAACAGCAGGTTACTTTATCGTGTTATCTGTAGGACAGACACAGAAAGGCACATTATTGCTAAAATGAATGGAAACTGTATTTAATGGCACCTTACCATTTACTTTATTTCAATTTGGTTTGGTAAATTTGAAGCTCTTTCATAATGTATTTGTAATTACGGTACATATAATGCCTTTTCACATTATGTTCCTATCAGCTGTGCACTCTAGCTGAATTTTTAAACCAGTTGAAAGGATGAGTACCTGCTGAAAAAAGAGGAAAGGCAAAGAGCTAAAGTGAGCGATTGCTTCATTTGCTCCAAATCTTTTACAGACAATAACTAAAGGTATTACACTAAACATTGAAGATAACCATTGCTAAGATTCAGGGTTAAAATGAAGGAATGCAGCTAAGGAGTAGATATATTTCAGGCAATATTTAAGTATTAAAAATTGAACAATTGCAAATTCAGATAATATATGTGGAGGGTTTAGTATCTTTCTCCAACCTGGGGTAAATTATAATCGTATTCTGAAGCAAACTTAACATTTTTGTACTAAGCATCTGAATATGAAACATTGGTTCTCTACCTAATGTTAATAAACAGCAAACAGCTGCCACCATCTCACATCTGATATTAAATATGAAAATGTACATGTTACAATAATTGGCAGTACGCTTACAATTAGAGCAACATCACATCAAAAGTAGCTCCCTACCACTAACTATTAGCAGCCAATAACAAATGTACACGTGATTGTGCAATACACTGTTTCTTGAAGTGCAAATCATCTTAGTTGTTTTAGCCATATAATAACTGAAACCACAAACAAGAAACAGGCATTTCTTAAATCTTGCAGCCCCATTCCCTCAAGAATTGCACTTCATGCAATTATTTTGTATTATATTTTATAACAATAGTAATCTCATTGCTTTATGCCACGTACACACGATCATTTTTCGGCGTGAAAAAAAAACAATGGGCCAGATTCAGAGAGCCGTAACTCCTGTCTAACTGGTGTTAGACTGGAGTACTTTCAAATTACGCGAGTTTTTTAGCTAGTCTGAAACCTCAAACCATGAATAGACGGCTGCTGTCAGGGACCTACCTGTGGGCTCCGACGAGCCCCTGTTGCTCGCGCTCATGCCCCGATTGCGCGCGTCTGCGCGCCGCACGTGCGCGCGTGTGCACCTATTGTGCGCACGCGTGCACGGCGTGCGTCTGCACCGCGGGAGCGCGCGCGTGCACGGCGGGAGCACGCACATGCGCGTTAGGCCCAATTGGCCCATCTACCCTTTAAAAGCTCAGCAGCAGCAATGACACCTCGCTGTCTGATCTGCAGCTTAGTGTCCACAAACCCGTTGAAACCTGATACCTATTGAACCTGATACCTGCTTGAACCCGATACCTGTTGAACCCGTTTCTGACCCGGCTCCGTCTGACTACCCGAATACCTCTACCGACCCCTGGCTTGATCTGACTCCGCTCTGCTCTCCTGCCCATCGTTTCCAGACCCGTGCCTGAACTTTGACAACGCTACCCCCGCTAAGAGTGACTTCCAGGTTATCCGCTCACCTGACCTTGCTGGCCGTATACCTGCTCCTGTCTTGCACCTAACCCGGCTTGTCTCTCCAGCTTCCGCTATCCGGTTCCGGTGGCCCTCCAGAGACGCTGTCTCCTACACCACCTGTCCGCAAGATCTCCATTCTGGCCGGTCTGCTGTCATCACCAGGCACTCTTACCTCGCCGCGCTCCCGGGCTTGCTGTCCCCATTCCAGCAGCCCCTGAACCCGGGTGGTAAGAGGGGCTCCTTCCTGCATACTAGGCTCTATCCACGAGGTACGTAACAGCTGCGGGCTTCAATTCGACTGGATTACGTGTTCGTACGCCTTCGGATGTACGCTGCAATAAAATTGCTTTTCCGCGTCGGGGTATGCTAATGAGCCTTTGCCGGCGATCCCCGAAATTACGATCTTCAATCGCAATCTCTTACGGCATCTTTAGTCATATTTTTTTTGCGTAACACTATACCAGCTTTTTGCTGCTCTAATATTAGACAGCCCATGTTAAGTATGGCCGTCGTTCCCGCGTCGAATTTCAACGTTTTCCGACGTCTTTTATTATTTTTTATGTAAGTCGTCCGGGAATAGGAATGTCCGTAAACGACGCTACTCAAACAAAAAATTACGTAACGACTTGATTTCGCGCAATGCACGGCAGGAAATTTCTGAATGGAGCATGCGCAGTTCGATCGCCGTGGGGACGCGCTTAATTTAAATGCTTCACGCCCCCTAATCGCGTATTTCGATTACGCGGCGAGAAATATGTTCTGAATAACGACAAAAAAAATTCGAACATGCTGCATTTTTTCACGTCGTTTTAAAAAAATTTGTTTTTCGGGTTGTAAAAAATGATTGTATGTGGGCTAAAACGACGTTTTAAACCCACGCATGCTCAGAAGCAAGTTATGAGACAGGAGCGCTTCATTCATAATGGAGTAAGCACATTCATCACGCTGTAACAGACAGAAAAGCGTGAATCGTTTTTTACTAACAAAGAATCAGCTAAAAGCAGCCCAAAGGCGAATATAACTTCCCCTTTAGAGTGCCGTCGTACGTGTTGTACATCACCGCGCTTTGTTCATAGTTTTTCAAAAACGATGGTGTGTGGGCAACATTGTTTTTAATGATGAAGTTGGAAAAACATTGGCCCGGATTCACATAGAGCGGCGCATCTTTGTGCGGGCGTAGTGTATCTTCTTTATGCTACGCCGGCACAACGTTGAGAGGCAAGCATGCTATTCACAAAGAATATGCGCTCACTGTTGCGCCGGCGTAGCGTATAGTTGTCGGCGTAAGCCGACGTAAGTCAAAGTAGGTGGAAGCGGGCTGGAAGTGGGCGTGTAACATTTAAATGAAGCGTGACCCCATGCAAATGATGGGCTGAAATAGCTGCCTAAGATACGTCAAACACTGCCTATGACGTGAACGTAACCTACGCCAAGCCGTAAAATTCGACGGCGTCCGTTCCCTGGCCCATACCTTTGCATGACTTGCGCCTCCTATATGAGGAATAACTTTACGCCGGATGTAAGCCTTACGCAAACGGCGTATATGAAGCAGCCGGCCGTTCGTGAATCAGCGTATCTTACTCATTTGCATATTTAAAATGGGTACGCCGAATGCATCCAGCGTAACTATGCACCCACGATACAACGGCGTAGGCAAGTTACGTAGGGCGGCTGAAGCCTTGCTTTTCAACGTATCTAGCTTTGTGAATCGGCGCAGAGATGCGACGGCGCACATTTGTACTTACGACGGCGTATTTTTTGATAAAAGTTTGTAAAAAAATCATTTTTAAATGAGCAGTGATTTATTGATGCTTAGAGTGAAAGCATAAAAATCTAAAATTCCTTTAACCACTTAAGGACCTTGGGTGTTTTTCAGATTTGGCGTTTACAAGACTAAAACTGTTTTTTTTGCTAGTAAATTACTTAAACCCCCCAAACATTATATATATTTTTTTCTAACACATTAGAGAATAAAATGGCAGTCATTGCAATACTTTTTGTCACACTATATTTGCGCAGTGGTCTTACAAGCGCACTTTTTTTGAAAAAAAAAAACACTTTTTTGAATTAAAAAATAAGACAATAATAAATTTGGCCCAATTTATTTATATATTGTGAAAGATAATGTTACGCTGAGTAAAATGATACCCAACATGTCACGCTTAAAAGATGCGCCTGCTCTTGGAATGGCGTCAAACTTTTACCCTTAAAAATCTTGATAGGCGACGTTTAAAAAATTCTATAGGTTGCATCTTTTGAGCTACAGAGGAGGTCTAGAATTATTGCTCTCGGCTAACAATCGCGGTGATACCTTACTTGTGTGGTTTGAACACTGTTTTTATATGCGGGCACTACTTACGTATGCGTTCGCTTCTGCACGCAAGTTTGTAGGGACCTGGCGCTTTAAAAATTTTGTTTTGTGTTTTCTTATTTATTTATTATTTTTTACACTGAAAAAAAAATGGATCACTTTTATTCCTATTACAAGGAATATAAACATCCCTTGTAATAGAAAAAAGCATGACAGGTCCTCTTAAATATGAGATCTGGGGTCAAAAAGAAAATGTTGTCATTTGAAAAAATTACATTTAGAAAATGTTGCTATGCTATGGGGACGGGTGGGAGCCATCTTGCCCTCACTCGCATCCCCACACAGCAGGAGAGAGGAACCGATCGCCTCCGCCGCTACCGACAGCTCCGGACAGCTCCGCCGATAACGGTGATCTTGCAGCGAATCCGCCACGGAGACCACCGTTATCGTTTACAGGACCGCTCACTAAAAAGATGGATATCTCGGTTGTAGCAGTAGCTGCTGCCGTTACCGAGATATCCATTTTTTTAAAAAGGACGTATATCTGCGTGAGCAGGTCCTTAAGTGGTTAAATATAGTGCCTTGGTGTCCCCTTCGTCTACCTGTGAAGTGGCACATCTGTACTGTGCCACTGTGCACATCTCTACTGTGCCAACTTTACTGGTTTTTTTTAAAGCATGAAAATAACGCATTTATAAAATTGCTGCTCAAATACAGTGCAAGATAAAAAGTTGCAATGACCACCATTGTATTTTCTAGGGTCTCTGCTAAAAAATAAATATAATGTTTGGGGTTCTGTGTAATTTTCTAGCAAACGTTTTCTAGCAAACGAATGATGATTTTTACATGTAGGAGAGAAATGTCAGAATTGGCCTGGGTGACAAGTGGTTAAAAGAGGCTCTAAATGTTTGATATAATGGCTTTAAAATAACAGAGCTCAACTCTTTAAGAAAATATGGGTGTAAGCCATCTGTTCCAGGTACTTTTTCACCTTTATTTCGTCCACAGGAATGTGCTTTTGAACAATATCAATTTTGAGTTATTGTGGTTCATTTGGGGCCAGGTCAATACTTTCCCATCTATCAGCTTGAGCTTTCCCATTCTCCTTTTTATACACAGAACTGATCTACGTATTTATTACGTTTGTCTTTCTCCCCAATCACCAACACTGGATTATTTTGTAAAGGGTCTCCATGCTCAGACCTGACATTTTTACTAATAATATAATTAATGAAAGTCTGGGGGATTCTACTACTCTTTTTTGCAACCTGTTATTCCTTTTGAATTTTTGTAATCTTGATTTCCTTTTTTACAGTATATCCTGTTATATTCTATGTAGCCTTTAAATAATGATAGTGTCCCTTTCATTTTTTATATTTTTTAAATGCTCTTTTCTTATTACTTATAGCTTTTTAACTTTGGATGTAATCAATATAGCTTTTGTTTTTAGTCTTTTAAACCTCTTGCCCATTGGAAATGTTCCCTTGATTCTTGCCCCATTTTTTGCCCTCACTGCCAACAGCCCAATTCTCCTCATATTCTTCCTCTGTGTCCCTGTTGCCTCATTGTTTTTCCACATGCTGGTGGAGGATTGGGATGGACTTTTGGGCACAGTAATACTGACTGAATACTTGCTACTGTTGAGAGAATTAATTCCATGAGTTGGAATTAGATCAACTGCAAAACCAGCGGGACATAGGGGCAATTTGTGAACATTGTTTTCTTTTTCTGCAGCAGTTGTGGAAGAGACCCCTGCCTTGGGATGTATGCTGCTAGAAATGGCAGGATGTGATAGAATAATTCTGAAGAAGTTCAAACCTTTGTTTGACCCTCAGCAGCATGGTCTCTGCTTGACATGGGTTATGCTAAGCCTGTGAAACCTCTCGAGAGACTTTTCTGCATCACTAAATGCTGCAAATGTTGCTAGGGATGAAACAGTAGACTGTTGTGTAGAAAATAAGGAACAAGGGTGTGGGCCTTTTGCTGTTGACATGTCTCATTAAGGTACTGTTCACACCAATGTGGTGCAAAGTTATGTGTTTTAACATAGATGTGGAACCAAAATTGCCAGTACATTTAGCATTGTATGCCATTCTTGCATTGCTGAAGGGTGGGCAGCCTACGGCCATATATTTTTCCCCTGAAGTCAGTGCATTGGCTAATATGAAATAAATACATATAAAATGAAAAATAGAACTGCCTTCTGAGTTAAAGATTATGGCTCGGATTCACAAAGCACTTACGCCGACATATCTCCAGGTACGCCGACGTAAGTACAAATGTGCGCCGTTGTATCTACATGCACTGACCCACAAAGCTAGATACGTCGAAAAATAGGCTTCAGCCGTTTCCTACGCCTGCGTATAGTGGGCACATATTTACGCTGGACGCAAGCGTCTCTCCCATTGATTTTCGATTCAAATATGCAAATTAGGTAAATATGGCGATTCACAAATGTACTTGCGCCCGGCACATAATATACGCGGTTTGCGTAAGTCGTAAGTCCGGCGTAATGTTATTCCCCATATAGGAGGCGCAACTCATGCAAAGGTATAGGCCAGGGATCGTATGCCGTCGAATTTTACGTAGTACATGAATAGGGCTGGGCATAGGTTACGTTCACGACATAGGCAGTGATTCGACGTATCTTAGGCAGTTGTTTCGACGTGATTGTGAGCATGCGCACTGGGATACGTCCACGGGACGGCGCATGTGCCGTTCGTCTTAAATACTTGCCTAGCACTCGGCACATCATTTGCATGGGGTCACGATTCATTACCATGTATCATGCCCACTTCTAGCCCACTTCCACTTACGCTGCCTTACGCCGACGAATATACGCTACGCCGGTGCAGAGTTGGGAGCATTTGCTTTGTGAATTCCATGCTTCCCTCTCTGCATTGCGCCGGCGTAGCGTAAAGAAGATAGGCTACGGCGGCATATATATGCGCCGATGTATGTGAATCCGGGCCTTTGCTGGCAAAGCAGAGGACATGGATCAATACACAAAAAATATATAAAAATATAAATACATAAAAAAATAATATCATAGGTAAAAAAGAGGAAATTGCAGATGGCAATCTGCCTTTTTTTGGGCAACCCAGATCAGGAAATTTCCTCAAAATTATATACAGGTAGATGAGGGGATGCAGTGCAAAGAACTTGAACAAAAGTGGGGCTCAGACCACCAGGCCTGGGAGGGGGGGGTGCATTTCTTGCAACTTCAAATGGCAGTGATGCCCCCTTTCATCTGAAGTTGTGCTGCCCAACCACTGTGCAACATTTGTAGCTATTGTCTCTCAGATAATACACTCTCATTTTTATTGCAAGATAAAACCTGCATTGTCTTTCTATTTGCTGCCTATTCAAATGCTCTCAGTTTGGGAATATTTGGGGTTTTGATATATTTTTGCACACTCTGTCACACTCTGACATTGTATACACTTTTAAGACCATGCAGCATGATACTAAAAAAAAAAGTTCACAAGCTATACTATTAAATTATTTGCCAGTTGTCAATCCCTAGTAGGTTGAGCACTTCAGCGTTTTTTTAAATCTTTTTTTAATTTAGCTTTTTGATCATTTGTGGCTGCTACTTCCAATGGTCAATTCATGCCTACTACTGCTAGATAAAAAAAAATGAGGCGACGCAACTAAAACTACCTTAAAATGTTGTAATGGATCAAATTTAGGTATTTGGTCTAAATACTTGGTTGCATTTAAGCCAAGTTAAATGTAACACTTAAAAGAAAATCAATGATACATCCAAAAGATATGATTCCAGAATGTGGTGTTGCTGACATGTTTGTGAAAATTCTATGTTCCAGAACACCATAAAAGCAACTACAAAGCATGTCAATTAGAGATTGGTGTATTTTCCACGTCACCCTCTAAGTCACATTAAAAGGACTCTCTCCCCATTGTTCTGTACTTGTCACACACCTAGTTGAGGCCGAGTTGATGAGAGGGCTTCCCTTACATTTCCCCTGGAGTTAAAGTGGAGTTCCATCCATTTTTTTTATGTTTGCCTGTGCTGCATGCCCTGATCTCGTGGTGTTCAGAATGGACAATTTTTATTTATTTTGTTGCTTGTAAATACCTTTATTTTGTAGTCCTTCATTACTTCCTCCTCCTTATTAGCCTAGGCTATTAGGTCACAAGGCTATTTGCAAGGGTTTCTGGGATAGGCATCATGTTTCCCAGGAGTCCTTGCAAACCTGACTGAAACCTGACTGAAACCTAGTGTGCAGCACTGAGCATGTGCGAGATATGCAAAGCTGAAATCTAGGAAGTCATACAGTCTGGCTTCATGATGCCCACACTTAAGATGGCCACGGTCTATTTCTAGAATATATCTAAATGCTGTAAAACCTAACAAAACTGACCTTAGTTTACAGACTAACTTCACAAGAATACATTAAGCTTGTGTATTACAGGGGTATTTATATTTAAAAAGTGAAATTGTGGGTGGAACTCCCCTTTAATGACACGATATAACAGGGCACAGTTTGGCACAGGTGCCTGTAGTAGATTTGGGTCATGATATCTTGTAGTAGATGTAGAGCTAAAGAGTTTGCAGCAGGCAAGCTGGCAGATGGCAGATGCTGGATCCCAGATTCATGGTCAGGCAGGCAGAAGTCATGTACAAAATCAAGAACCAGGAGCAGAGTCAGAGTCAAGCAAGGCCATTACCAGGTGAGCAGAGAAGATACCAGAACAGCAGGCAGGAATCTAGGTCAGGTCACAGGCCAGAGTCAGCAACAGAGTTTCAGGAGTGAGTGGAGTCAAACAAGCCAGGTCAGAACATGGAGACGTAAACATGGCATAAGGTCACAGGCAGAAGAGTTTGACAACCACTGAGCAATGATCCTGAGTCTTGTAGTGCTATAAATAGGCAATTAGGTACCAAAGTCCATACAAATGTGCATGCTCACACTCACACTGATTCAATGTACAGTTCTGTGGACCTTATGTGCATTTCTTTGAGCACCGGCATGAATTTGGATTTCCTGCCAGTAATTTTTTACTTTGCTTTGTTAAATCTCCTCCATGGCATTGCCAAACTACTTATCTTTTTTTTTCTTTGCCTATGCAGCGCTACCCCCGAAGGAGCCGCTGGTTTGATTTGGATCGGCAAATGAAGTTACCCCAGCTTGGTCTAGGGATGCACCAGAAGAATTAAGTAGTAAACGGAGGTCCACACAGTCAATAAAGATTTTCTCAATGCTTTAATTCTAGGCCAACATTAGCCAACATCAACTTTGGTGAAGGAAGAATAGGTTGATGAGAGAAGAGAAACTTTTGATGTCAGGCCTGGATATATGCAAGGCAGATCAGCCCTTAGTAGCACAAATTTTCACACGTCGCCACTCCTATCAGACTGAGTTGATAAGTTGCCCCCAGACAGGTGTCTCTCACACAGACCTGGCAGCCGAGGCACCACCTTGAATCTTGGCTGGGAGGAACGGGTCTCTCTCACAGGCCCGGCTCTAGGCCTCTGCCACAGGCCAGTTCATTTGGATAGACTAAATGTGCGAACAGAGCGAATCCTCCCAGTAGTTTTTTCAGCATAAGTCACCGAGTGGCAGCGAAGCATACCTGCCAGCATCCCGGTCACCGAATCCCCGTCTGGGATTCTCTAAAGCTTTGGGAACTCAGTAGGTCACTTAGGTCCCTTGAAGATAGCAAAGCATTTTCAGATGTCAATATACTCTGTTTGTAATGTAATTAAGAAATGGCAGTCATCAGGAACAGTGGAAGTTAAAGCAAGATCTGGAAGACCAAGAAAAATATCAGACAGAACAGCTCGCAGGATTGTGAGAAAAGCTATTCAAAACCCATGTTTGACTGCACGATCCTTCCAGAAAGATCTGGCAGACACTGGACCACAACTTCCACTGTTCCCGATGACTGCCATTTCTTAATTACATTCCGAACAGAGGATATTGACATCCGAAAACGCTTTTCTATCTTCTTATAGCCTTCTCCAGCTTTGTGAGCGACAACTATTTTCAGTTTCAGAAAAAAAGAGACGTTTTGGGACTTTAAATGAGAAATATGTGAACATATATCTCCATCCCTGTTATATGTAAAAAAAGAGGGGTTTAGGACTTTGAATGGGGTATGCATGAAGACTCAAAGATAAGACAGTGTAATATTGATGCATTTATTTGTCTAAAACACATAGCAGAGCATGTGATTTTGAATGTATACATAATAGTAAACATAAATCACAGTGCATATAAAAAGCATGATGCAAAAACCATAAACATTGTATAACAACTTGTTCATTGCATTATTTAAAAAGTATAAAGTCATTAAACCCAAGGTAGGTCCTAAAACTGAAACATGTAGCATCTGTGTAAGCCCGAGACGCCTTTCATGGCATTATAGCCAATCTTCAGGGGCAGATGCATAGTGGGGTAAGATCTGCAGAGGGACACAAGTATAATAGGTAAGTTTTAGCATAACATCCAAATAATGGGAAACAGTAATGCCGCGTACACACGATCACTTTTTGTGATGAAAAAAACAACGTTTCAAGTGATGAAACAAAACGACGTTTTTCAAACTTCATTTTCCAAAACGATGTTGCATACACACCATCGTTTTTCCAAAATGCTCTAGCAAAGCGTGGTGACGTACACCATGTTTGACGGCACTCTGTTCCATTGAAGCTCCGTCTCATAACTTGCCTCTGAGCATGCGCGGCTTTAAAAACGTCGTTTTCAACATCGTTTTGCCCACACACAATCACTTTTTATGACACAAAAAACGACGTTTTGAAAAACGACACAAAAAATTCAAGCATGTTTGAATTTTTTTTGGTCGTTTTTTTGAAGACATAAAACGACGTTTTGCCCACACACGGTGATTTTAAATGACGTTTTTGAAAATGTTGTTTTTTTTTATCACAAAAAGTGATCGTGTGTACGTGGCATAAGAGATGGAAAAAAAAAGAACCATCTCCAAAAAACTCAATCATTTCCAGCATGTGAGGATGTGCGACCAGGAACGCATGGGTCACTAGGATTGTCTGCAACAGGGAACTGAGGTAGAGCCAGTTGTTATACAATGTTTATGGTTTTTGCATAATGCTTTTTATATGCACTGTCATGTATGTTTTAGACAAATAAATGCATCCATATTACACTGTCTTATCTTTGAGTCTTCATGCATACCTCATTCAAAGTCCCAAACCCCTCTTTTTTTTATTTTCAGTTTCAGTTTTCTAGAAAACTGCTTAGAAGAACCCATGGTGCTGATTGTTGGGGCAAGGTCAGATGAGTCTGGGTATTTAAAACATTTGAGATTGACATCACCTGGTCTTCCCAGACGATGATTGAGAACAATCCATGACACTGGCAGGTCTCAGCTTTGCAAAGGGGGCACTGCATGCTATAAATTCTGCAGGGTGCCCAAACTTTTGCAGACTTCATTTTTTTGTGTAAATGATGGAAATAAAATCTAACTTTTTTGACATATTATAAGAATGTCTAATCTGTAATTTGATGCCTTTTGGAGATTTTTCCATCTTTCCTTGGCTTCGTTATGCACATTAATACAAATTTTTACCTGGGGTGCCCTAACTTTTGGTCCCCACTGTAATTATGGATTCTTTGAACAATGGCTTACTTCTTGCCACTTTTCCATTAAGGTCAGATTTGTGGAGTGTAAAACTAAAAGTTGTCCTGTGGACAGATTCTCCCACCTGAGTTGTGGATCTCTGCAGCTCCTCCAGAGTTACCATGGGACTCTTGGTTGCTTTTTTGATAAATGTTCTCCTTGCTCGGCCTGTCAGTTTAGGTGGACGACCATGTCTTGGTAGGTTTTCAGTTGTGCAATACTCTTTCCATTTTCGGATTATGGATTGAACAGTGTTTCATGAGATTATTCAAATTTAGGATATTTTTTTATAATCTAACCCTGCTTTAAACTTCTCCACAACTTTATCTCTGACCTGTCTGGCGTGTTCCCTGGCCTTCATGATGCTGTTTGTTCACTAAGGTTCTCTAAAAAAACTCCTGAGGGCTTCACAGAACAGTTGTATTTTATACTAAATTTAATTGCACACAGGTAGACTGTATTCACAAATTAGGTGACTTCTGAATGCAAATGGTTCCATTAGGGGTATTAGAGTAAAGGCGGCTGAATACAAATGCATGCCACACTAAGGCCGCGTACACATGCTCGAATTTGTCCGACGAACATGTTTTAAAAAATTTCTGCTCAGGACATGTCCGTCGGATATGTCCGATGGTCAGTACACTCACCAGCGGACATATCCTCCCGCACATGCGTCAAATGGATTCGACACATGCGCGGGAGTATTCTTCTTCCCGGTGCGGTGACGTGGCGGCGTCAACGTCACCGCCACATCACCGCGCTGTCTGCCGGCGGGGATTATTATCCGATGGTGTGTACACGCCATCGGACCAAAATCCGGAGGGGACATGTCTGCTGGAAACGGTCTGTCGGACCGTTTCAGCGGATAAGACCCTCCGTGTGTATGTGGCCTTATATTTATTTTGAACATTTTTGGAAAACCATTTATCATTTACCTTTTACTTCACAATTATGTGCCACTTTGTGTTGGCCTATCATATAAAATCCCAATAAAATACATTTAAGTTTTTGGTTGTAACGTGACAAAATGTAGAAATTGTCAAGGGGTATAAATACTTTTTCTAGGCACTGTATATATGAAGGATTCAGCAGACCTTAATCAATGACACGTATATAGAACATTTTGTGACACCATTGTGTTTTGATTAAAGTCACTAAGTAAGTCATGTGAGTAGAGGTGCCCGGGTTTATTTGAACTGAGAAAGCTTTTTCGATGAGTAGTGAAAACTCTTTAGCATTACTAAATGAGTCCAGTTGAACGTGTTTTGCTACTACTGGACATAAATATGACCTTAATGACAAAAGACCTTTAGGCCACGTACACACGATCGAACATGTCCGCTGAAACTGGTCCACAGACCAGTTTCAGCAGACATATCCGATCGTGTGTACGGCCTAGCGGACAGGTTTCCAGCGGACAAAAGTTTTAAAACATGCTTTAAAACTTGTCCGCTGGAAACCTGTCCGTCAGGCATTTACGCTGGTTAGTACGCCTAACCAGGGGACCGAAATCCCCCGCATGCGTCGAATGGATTTGACGCATGCGTGGAAGCATTTTACCGCTGTCTGTCCGTGTGGACTTCTTTGTTTGCGGACGTTGCGGCGTCAACGTCACCGCCACGTCACCCCGCTGTCTGTCCCCGCTGTCTGTCCGTGTACAAACGATCAAACCAAAATCCCCACCGGCAGACAGTGCGATGACGTGGCGGTGACGTTGACGCCGCCACGTCACCACACCAGGAAGTAAAACACTTCAGCGCATGCGTCAAATCCATTCGACGCATGTGCGGGCAGATATGTCTGCTGGTTAGCGTACTAACCAGCAGACATGTCGGACGGAAGGGTTCCCAGCAGACAGATTTTAAAGCATGCTTTAAAATCTGTCTGCTGGAAAAATCTGTCTGTCCGCCCGTACACACGATCAAATTTGTCTTCTGAAATGGTCCGTCGGGCCGTTTCCAGCAGATGAATTTGATTGTGTGTACGCGGCCAAATAGTCCTCCTCCTATAGTCACACAATCAACCCCAGTGTTGAAACCCTGCAGAGAGCAACCATGATCCATTTACATTTCTGGGGAGCTACCCTTTAATAAACACAGACCGGATGCCATTGAGTTATTTTGCTTCCAACTGTTCTGTGCTACAATAAAGATGCCTATGCCTTGGTTGTATCTGAACTTTCTACCCTGAGGACACAGGCCCCTCCTCATGCACTGACACAGGCAGCAAAGCAATGTGTCCAGCTACTTCTGCACATGACTAATGAGCTACTCAATGGAATGTAAAGGTCCATCACAGAGACAGCTGAAAGGAAAGATCCACGTTTGATCAATGATGCCAGCTTAACTCAGCGTCATCATTAAAATTGTGAAAATCAATGTTAAAACAATCAGAATTATACTGTTGTTGGAGGAACGAGGCCAGACGGCCGAGCCGTGACATGCAGAGAAGGAATTTGTAAGATCTGCAAAAATTAAATTAAATCCCAATTATAAAACCTCTCAAAAGAGAGATCAGTGAGGATTTAATTAGGTACAACCTTAACATCAAAATGGCCACAGAGGTTCCACTAAACATTCCTGTTTATTATCTGCATATTGGCTGAACAAAAGTAAGCTCTTAAAAGCTCTATTAGATTAAAAAAATAAAAATACCCAATGGTGAGTTTTAGAAAAGAGATGCCATAAAAATATAGAGAAATAATAATAATTTTACTGTTTTACAAACTTAAGAAAGTAAAATACTTTCTTCTATCATATCTAGTGAGTTTTACAGATATTTATATAAAGCAACGTGGATCAATCATTTTGAACTGTAAACAAATGTGTTGATCATGATGTTTAGATTATCATAAAATGTTGATCATGATGTGTAGATCATGATGAAATGATGATCTACACACTTATACCACATCCCACTCACATACCCGTTTGGTACAGTGGATTTAGGTGCTGCAGGATAAAAGTGGCACCACGCAGCAAACAAATGAATGCCAGTATAGAACATTCTTTGTATCTTGAGTATTAATGCCACTAATCATCTGGTTTAACTCTGGTATCTGGATTTCTGAATTCAATTAATATGTAAATAATATGTTTCAATTCAGGAATCAACAGTGAGAAACTAATAAAATATAGATATATCAAATAAATACATGGAAGTCAATGGAAAGAATGCTCTTTACATCAGTGGTCGATGGAAAAGAATACCCCTTACATTGGTGGTTAGTAGGGATGAGCCGAACACCCCCCCATGTTCCGTTCACAGCAGAACATGCGAACAGGCAAAAAATTTGTTCGAACAAGTGAACACAGTTAAAGTCTAAGGGACACAAACATGAAAAATCAAAAGTGATAATTTTAATGGTTAATATGCAAGTTATTGTGATAAAAAGTGTTTGGGGACCTGGGTCTTGCCCCAGGGGACATGTATCAATGCAAAAAAAAAAATGTTAAAACTGCAGTTTTTCGGGAGCAGTGATTTAATAATGCTTAAAGTCAAACAATAAAATATTCCTTTAAATTTCGTACCTGGGGGGTGTGTATAGTATGCCTGTAAAGTAGCGCATGTTTCCTGTGTTTATAACAGTCTCTGCAAAAAATGACATTTCTAAAGGAAAAAGGTAATTTAAAACTACTCGCGGCTATAATGAATTGTTGGGTCACGGCAATACAGATGAAAGTCATTGAAAGCCATTGAAAAATAAAAAATAAATGCACTTCAGGTCTGGTATGTATATTAAGGGCAAACTTGCGCTAAATTAGAAATGGATTTTAAAGGGATCTCCGCACCAAAAAAAAAAAAGGTGTGGGGTTCCCCCCCAAAATCCATACCAGACCCTTATGCAAACACACAGATCCACGTCCTGTCAGGGAGAGGAGACCGATGGTGTGTCCCTTGTACATAGGGACAACCATTGGTCACCTCCCCCAGTCAGTCCCCTTCCCCCACAGTAAGAATCACTCCCTAGGGAACACATTAACCCCTTTTATAGCAGGGATCGCTGTATAAATGTCCGATATGTCCAATCAATATACACTTATTGTGTTTTGTTTTTTTTGCCAAAAATATGTAGAGGAATACGTATCGGCCTAAACTGAGGAAAAAAATTGTTTAAAAAAAATGGATACTTATTATAGCAAAAACTAAAAAATATTGGGCCAGATCCACAAAGCTGCTGCGCTTTGTGAGCCTAACCCATTTACTCTACGCCGCTGAAAGTTACAGCGGCATATTACTTATCCTCAAAGAAATAGTGCTGTTACTTACGACGGCGTAGAGTAAATGGGCCGGCGTTCACGGGTGTAATTCAAATGGGTTGTTGGTGGGCGTGTTTTATTAAAATTATCACTGACCCGACGCAAACGACGTATTTTTTCAACTGCGCATGCGCCGGCCATGGACGTATACCAGTGCGCATGCATGAAATCACGTCGCAAATAGTCAATGAAAACGACGTGTACGTAACTTACGCAATTCCCTATTCGCGAACGGGTAACGCAAACGGCGCGAACGGCGGAAAATTCAACGCTGGCCCGAAGTCCATACTTAACATTGTGTATGCCTCCATATAGCAGGGGTAGCTTTCCGCCGGAGATACGCTTACTCAAACAACGTAAAGGGAATGCGCCGGCAGCTCGTACGTTCGTGGATTTGCGTATCTCGCTCATTTGCATATTTTACACTGGAAATAGACGGAAGCGCCCCTAGCGTCCAGCGTAAATATGCACCTAAGAGACGACGGTGTAATAATGTTACACCAGTCGTTTCTTAGCGTAATTCCGGCGTATCTTGTTTTGTGGTTACAAAACAAAGATACGCCGGCGGGAAATTGGAATTATGTCGGCGTAATAGTAGTAATTCTTTGTGGATCTGGCCCACTGTGTTTTTTTTTTCAAACTTGTGAGGTGGTCAAATACCACCAAAAGAAAGCTCTATTTGTGGGGAAAAAATTATAATATATATTCATTTGGGTACAGTGTTGGCTTGGGCAGGAAGAGGGTGAAAGTGCCCTGTAGGCAAGTGGTTAATAAAAAAATAATCAAAAACTCCAACGCTTTAATCCTTCCACGATCCCGGTTCTGGACCCGCCGCTACAAAAGATAACGCATCCACCAGAGGCTCCCGGCCGAATGACATATGAGCTTTTTGACCTGAAGGGTCTGGTATGGATTTTTGGGGAAAACCCCACTGCATTTTTTTTTGGTGCAGGGTTCCCCTTAATATCCATACCAGACCTGATAATGGAATTTGGGGGGACCCCATGAATTTTTTTTTGAATGACTTTCAATGACTTTTATCTGTATTGCCGGGACCCAACAATTCATTATAACCGCGTTTTAAATACTATACTAGACACCAAAATTTCACTTTTAACCCTTTGGATTTCAATACTACCCTACTGGGAACTTTTTACATTTCATAGGCAGCATTGCTTTCTACTTTGGATTTCCTATTTTTTTTTTGTGTCTGTTTGTGGCCTGTTTGTTGTCTTGCTTGTGATCTGGAGCACACCTCTAACTTATGGCTCTTGGTTTACCTTTGGTGTTCTGCTTTTCACTAGCAGTCATATTTTACCGACAATATCTTTTTCCCCTATTCATTATTTCATATTTTTCTTCTAAATCAGACTTTAGGGTGGCTGTACTGTGGCCAGTGGGAGTGGAAAATGCCCTGGCATCATTCAAAGTGAACATTGCCTCAGTAAGAGGCAGGATAGTGCCCCTTTATTGGTATAAGTGGAAGGAACACAGCCCCATCATTAGTATCAGTGGAGGAATATTGTCCCATTATTGGTATTTGTAGGAGGAATATAGTTACATATTTAGTCAGGTTGAAAAAAAAAACATCTAGTTTAAGGAATAAAAAGGTGAAAAAAAAATAATCATACACTCCTTTATACACAATCCTATACCCACAGTTGATCCAGAAGAAGGCAAAAAAAAAAACAGCAAAGCATGATCCAATTTGCTCCAGCAGGGAACAAATTCCTTTCTGATCCCCCGAGAGGCAATTGGATATTCCCTGGATCAACTTTACCCATAAATGTTAGTATCCAGTTATATTGTGAATAGAATAGTGTTCCATCATTGGAAATCAGTGGGAGGAATAGTCCCCCATCATTGGTATGAGTGAGAAGAATAGTTTGCCTCATCATTGCTATCAGTGGGAGGAATAGTGCCCTATCATTGGTATTAGAGTGAGGAATAGTGTTCCATCATTGTTGTCAGTAGGAGGAATGGTGTCCCATTGTTTGTGTTAGTAGGAGGAATAGTGCCTAATCATTTGTATTATTTTGTGCCTCGCTGTTGGAGTCAGTGGAAGGAATGATGCTGCATCGTTTGTATTATTTTGGGAGAAATAGTGCCCAATCCTTGGCGCTATTGGGAGGAACTATGCCCCATTGTTGGTGTCAGTAGAAGAAATAGTGTTGCATCATGGGTGTCAGTGGGAGGAACATTGTCTCATCACTATTGTCAGTAAAAGGAATGGTGCGCCATTGTTGGTGTCATTGGGAGGAATAGTGACTTGAACAGTGGGAATAATGGTGCCCCAATAAAGGTAGATAAAGGAAAGCAAAGGGCCACAGTTTGAAGACCTATAATCAAAATGACTAGAATATATTCTCTTAATATGATGATGACAAATATAAAAAAAAATATTAGGGGTGTTAAAATGCTAAATGCTAAAATAAGGTGCCTCATGATCTCTTCATCTTAGTAGTAGTTTCCCATAACATTATTCTGCTATGTCACAGTCCTGAGCTTTTAACCCTTTAGCATGTTACGCTATTGCTATGACAAGCTCCCTATGTCATAGTACAGTGCAGGAAACAGTTTATCTTTAGGAAGACATCAGGGGCCAGATTCTCAAACGAGGTGACGTACAACACGTACAACACGTACAACGGCACTATAAAGGGAAAGTTTGATTTAACTGGTGCCACCCTTGTGTCTGCTTTTGCTAATCTTGTGCTACCGCGTGTTAAGTAAAAGTTTGGTGAGAGACGATCCATGCTTTTCAGTCTGTTACAGCGTGACGAATGTGCTATCACCATTATGAATGCTGCTTTTTCCTGATGGTCCGCTCCCGTCTCATACTTTATTCCGAGCATGCGCATGTTTTTAAGCATACACACGAACGTGTTTCTCGTCGTAAATCAGCCCGACGAGAAACACGATGAGGAAATTGAGACTCCAGATGAGGAAAAAGAGAACTTGTTTTTTTTTTTGCTCGTCGAGATCCACAACAGTTTTCTCTACCAAAAACATACACATGACCGTTTTCCTGGCAAAAAAGCTCTGCCACCAAGTTTCTTTATGGATTCTGTCGAACGAAAACGGTCGTGTGTACGAGGCCTGAGGGGGGAAACCAATTGCTGGTGAGATTTGAGAATTGAATTAAAGTGGAACTTTGGGGGAAAACATTTTCAGACAGGAATTTTAATGCAGAAGAGACAACTAAGTCTCTAAAATACTATGATATACTATGTGATTAAAATTCCTTACCTGCCTGTCTGCACAACTTAAGAAGCGTACACACGGCAGAGAACCTCGACGGGCAGAACACATCGTTCCGCCCGTCGAGGTTCTCTGCCGGCCGTCGAAATCGGCGACCCGCCCGTCGGGAATGGCAACCAGCCATTCATCCAGGCGGGCCGTCGAGCAAAAAGAGAGCGTGCTCTCTATTCGCTCGACGGGATTCCCGACGGGCGGGGCGAGCAAGGAGCGTACACATGGCCGAGGTTCTCGCTGGAATGCAGCTTCCAGCGAGGTTCTCGCTGCTTTCTAGCGAGAACCTCGGTCGTGTGTACGCCGCTTTAGAGTACACTTTCAGCAATGTCAAGATGAATGAGTGATGCCACCTTGACTTGGTCAATGAAAATGGCTGAAGATCAGAAGCCGGAAGCCAATTAGCTGAAGATGTCAGTTGCTGGTGGGGAGCTCTGGAACACCACAGCACTGGGGGGAAGGTGAGTATAGTATCTTCTGCATTAAGTAGGGAGTTATATCTATGTTGGGGGGTTTGGGCCCTTGTTCAATTATTTTTTATTCTGCCCCCCCCCCCTATTCTATTACCTGTTCTTTTTGCCTTCCTTTCTTCTTATCCAATACAGAGGCTTTTCAACATTCAATATTTTGTTTCCCTTCTTTCCTTCCTCCCTAGGATCGGGATCATAAAAATGCAGATCTGGATCATACATTTTCAAAAAATATATAATATTAAGGAGATTTCGGTCTAAAATATAAATAAATATTCATGAGATCATGATAAACGCTAGTTTTACCAGAAGGAGTGCTCCCGTCTCATACTTGATTCTGAGATTACCCTCGGAAACGCATACACACGACAGGGAAAAAGTCAGATGGGAATCTCGACGAGAAAATAGAGAGCAGGTTCTCTATTTTTTTCCAAAACAAAAGAAAAAGGCGCCACCAGGTCAGAAACAATGTGATTTTAATTTTACAATCGGTGCATTATCCACTTACATTTAAAATGAGAGAATTCAGCATACAAGTCCTTTCTGGCCCATATGCTGAATTCTCTCATTTTAACCACTTTAGCCCCGGATCATATTGCTGTCCAAAGACCAGAGCACTTTTTGTGATTCGGCACTGCGTCGCTTTAACTGACAATTGCGCGGTCGTGCAACATGGCTCCCAAACAAAATTGTTGTCCTTTTTTTCTCCACAAATAGAGCTTTCTTTTGGTGGTATTTGATCATCTCTGCGGTTTTTATTTTTTGCGCTATAAACAAAAACAGAGCGACTATTTTGAAAAAAATTCAATATTTTTTACTTTTTTCTGTAATAAATATCCCCCAAAAATATATAAAAAAAAAAAATTTTTCCTCAGTTTAGGCCGATACGTATTCTTCTACATATTTTTCGTTAAAAAAATCGCAATTAGCGTTTATTGATTGGTTTGCGCAAAAGTTATAGCGTTTACAAAATAGGGGGTAGTTTTATGACATTTTTAATATTATTATTTTTTTACTAGTAATGGCGGCGATCAGCGTGTTTTTTTAGTACTGCGACCTTATGGCGGACACTTCGGACACTTTTGACACATTTTTGGGACCATTGGCATTTTTTTAGCGATCAATGCTATAAAAATGCATTGGATTACTATAAAAATGCCATTGGCAGTGAAGGGGTTAACACTAGGGGCGGGGAAGGGGTTAAGTGTGTTCCTATTTGTGTTCTAACTGTATGGGGGGGTGGACTTACTAGGGGAAATCACTGATCTTCCGTTTATACATTGTATGGACAGAAGATCAGCGTTCCCCCCACTGACAGGAACGAAAGCTGTGTGTTTACACACACAGCTCCCGTTCCCCGCTCTGTAACGAGCGATCGCGTGTGCCCGGCGGCGATCGTGCCCGCCTGGCACACGCACGGGACTCGGGGGCGAGCGGGGGGCGCGCGCGGGCCGCCGGCGGCGCGCACGCGCCCCCTAGTGGCCGTCGAAAGTGGCGACGTAGAGCTACGGGCTCTCGCGCAGGAGTGCCGACCTGCCGCCGTATTACTGCGGCGGCTGGTCGGCAAGCGGTTAAATGTAAGTGGATAATGCACCTATTGTAAAATTAAAATCACATTGTTCCTGAACTGGTGGCGCCTTCTTTCTTTTGTTTTGCATATTTGGAGCCTGCTCTCATATTTCCCCTGAAGGCTTGCCCTGGAACATGGACTAATCTATAGGACTTTTTCCCATTTTTTCCATTCCCCATTCCAATTTCTCCCAGTGTGTGACACACGCTGTATAATACATAAAAGAGCTATCATTCAACGGACGTAGGGCCAGATTCAGGATGGAGAGCGTATCTTTGTGTGGGCGTAGCGTATCCTATTTATGATACGCCTCCGCAACTTATACAGGCAAGTGTTGTATTCACAAAGCACTTGCTCCGCAAGTTGCGGCGGCATAGCGTAAATGGGCCAGCTTATCCGTGTTAGGATAATTCTTCCCCTGTGATCAGTCAAACTTCAAGTGTTCCAGAAGCAAGATACTTTATTTCAGTTGCACCAGTACAACTGGATAGAACCTTCATGCTGAGAAGAAAGCATGAAGTCCCATCCAGACACGAGGTGTAAGACCTTCTTTATAGAGTCAAAAGGAAGAATACTATTGGCTAAAAGACCACCGGTGGCTCATGACGCAAACAAGCTTTATTGCCAGTCACAGTGCCTTTTTACAATTCTTAGCAAAGGTTGATTTTAAAGAAGTAACACAAACAATAGAATTAGGCTAGGTAAAGCCACGTGTCCTTAGAATCCATTACAGAGGCAAGATTAAGCAATGTGTCCTTAGAATCCATTTTACATTTCTACAAATAGTCACACAATACACATAAAAAAACTTTTCCAACATTCCCTCCTCTTGTGTGGCTATTTTATCTAAACACATTCCGATGATAGTCCCTGTGTTTTATGCACTTTCGGACTATATGTCATTAAGTTGAGCTTCAACGTCCACACAGGTCTCTTCGGAGGTAGGAAGTGCTTGATACATTGTTCTCGAGATTGCAGTTTCGATCACTTTTTGTGAAAGTCCTCAAACACAAGGAATGCAGCAACATCCGCAAGTGACCAGAACAGCCAAAGCCACAGCAATTGAGATCATACATGATGCGATAAGTCCAGTCCATTTACCAAACCATCCTTCAAGCCAGTTTGTGAATGGGTCATTAATACCTGAATTCTCTGCTAATTCATTCGATAGAGCAGTTAGTCCTTCCAGGGCTTTGGTCACAATCCCCCCAGGTGCTTTATTGTTTGGGATAAAGGTACAACACATGCTACCAAACATTTTGCATACCCCTCCTCTTTCAGCTAGGATCATATCTAAAGCCATTCGGTTCTGCCATGCCATTAGAGAGGTGGGGCCCAGCTGTTCTGATAGACCTTTTACAGCGTCCCTGGTATAGTTTACAAATCGTTGTTGGTTGTAATATATATACATATATTTAATCCAGTCAACATTTTTATCTATAGTCACCCACCAGAAAAGAGACTCAAACCCAGCTGTTACCTGACTCCTGGCCTTAAACTCATTTGGCACCCCTCGAGGAATTCCAATCTCATCTATGTAGATCTAAGAGTCAAATGACCCTTTGGGAGAGGTGTCCCTTCCATACCGTTGGTAACCCTTAGTCCACGGGTGTTGTGGCAGGATTCTCAGGGGCATAACCAGCTGGACCATAGCACAATCCCCTCAGGCATTGGCCGGGATCCTAGCTCGCAGTTTCTTATTCCCACACATCCACCAGACATCAGCTCTCTGAATGTCATGTTCGACCCAGTCACCATTTTCCTTGTTAATCCTCTCCGCACAGCAATCATCAGGTAGTGACCCAAGATCCACCGCGCTACTGTTCCCTGGGAGTGTAAAACAAGTAAAATTGCCCGGATAAGTAGTAACCGCTGGAGGTATCTGAGGTCTCTGTACTGGGGGAAACAACAAACTCAATGTGTGACAGGTAGAATTTGTTTCTGGTTTATAACTCTTATTATACAACCGCAGCATACATTTTAAACCTTCTGGATCTGTATTGTAATCTAGAGGAAAAGGGACTGTTGCT
Source organism: Rana kukunoris (assembly GCA_029574335.1). Lineage (NCBI taxonomy): Eukaryota > Metazoa > Chordata > Amphibia > Anura > Ranidae > Rana > Rana kukunoris. The sequence continues at coordinate 170,948,430 of CM056057.1, forward strand.
AAATGTGGTCTAGCTCCAGCACAAACTAAACAGTTTTTCGTTTTAGAGTTTTAACCGTGTATCTTAACCATTCTAACCACTCATTTTTTTCTTGGTAACCCGTCTCCAAAGCTATGGCATCTTCTACTGTTAGGTTAGTAAATCTTAAAGTGTTACTCAGAACTTCTATCTTACTTGGAATATAACAAACATATTTATCTGCCCATTGGAGCCTTCTTGCTTCAGTTAAGTCCTCACAGTCCACCATTTGGCAAAAATCAACTAAAATGGTACTAGTTACTCCTTCTACGAATGTTAAGTTCAAGGCCCTCCCCATACTTGCCCAGTCTAGAGGTTCCTTCTCTTTCCAGTTTCTGCCTCCAGGTATAGACGTCTCACCTAGAGTCACCAGTAGACCCAAGATAATAACTGTCCCTTTCATCCTAACCAGCTACAGAGCCCCGGGGGTAAGGTAATGGAGTTCTTCACCGGTTTGAGATAAGCCCCGCCTTGTGCAGAACCTCATTTTGTAGCCGGACTTTTTACCAGAGCTCTGCCGCCAACTGACCCTGCTCTGCCTGTAAAACCTTTTTGTAATGGGACTGGTGAGTCCAGGTAGACCTCTCTGCAATCCTTATTGCAGTGGGAGTGGTGAGAAGAACCTGATATGGCCCCTCCCACTTAGGCAAGTGCCAATGTTTCCTTTTTTATTATTTTTATCAGGACCCAGTCTCCTAAATGGATTTTCTCTTCTCCTTTGGATTGGCCCTTCTGGAATAGAACAGATCTCATTCATTTGTTTCTGTTTCAACAAGTTAGACATATTCTGCTAAGGTACGTTCAGATTCTTCAACTGGTGTTTCATTTAGTAGTAAGGGTATTCTATATGGCCTCCCATGTATCATTTCGAATGGACTCAAATCTTAATGGGATCCATTATCGCTGTAGATCTTTTCAGGGATTCCAAACCTAGGAATTATATCTCTTAGTAATTCTTTGGCTACAGTCTGTGCATCCGCACTTCCTGTCGGGAATACCTCCACCCATTTGGTCAAAGCATCTATTATTACCAAATAATATTCTTTCCTTTCACATTTGTCCAATTCAATAAAATCCATGCAAATGTGTTGGAATGTATATTGTGGTGTGGGGAACTTTCCTTTTCGTGGTCTTATGCCTCCCTGAGCATTGTGTTTTGCACATATAATGCATTGAGAACAAAAAGTTTTTTTGAGTCGTTTGTGAAGCCATAGGATGTACATACCTTATTTAACATCTCAGTCATCCCCCTGTTTGACACATGAGGTATTCCATGTGTCAACACTTCTGCATACCTAAATAGGGATTTTGGCAATACCGGTTTTCCTTCAGGTGATATGTAAATGTCATCTATTTCCAATATTGTTTCTCCCCGGGGGGTGCACTCTGCTGTATATCAGTAAGGACTGTATGATCTATCTCTATGATTTCCAGTTCTGTCATTATTTGATGTGTTTCTTGTGCCGCTATTTTAGCCCCTTCATCTGCTCTTTTATTTCCCTCCAAGATTTCAGCCTGTGTCACTACTGCATATCCGGTTACATTTGTGCCATCTGGATTTTTTCTACTGGAGCCATCAAGAAAAAGTGTCATGTCAGGATTAGATAATGGTACATCTTTCAAATCACTTTGTGACAGTACCTTTCCAGCGATGGAAGCAGTACAGTTATGTTTATGGCCATCAGTAGGGAGTGGTAGTAGTGTGAATGAGTTTAATGTAGTACACCTCTGTATCGTTAAGTGAGGTTGTGTCAAGAGTATTGTCATACAGTAAGGTGTCGTGCTGGGCTCAAATGTGATATCTTTTGTTGTAAAAGAATAACAGATACTGCATGAGGTACTTTGAGTGTCAACGGGTGATATAGCACTATAGATGCTGAGGCCTTTACTGCTTCGGCTGCAGCTACCACTGCCTGTACACAGGGTGGAAGTGTTCTAGTTACACTGTCTAGTTTTGTAAAATAGTAAGCAATTGGCCTCTGGTGCTCACCATGTGACTGTGTAAGTACTGATGTCTTGTGACCTTCCCTTAAATCTACTGTTTCCTCACTCCATTTTATAGCATCCTGTGGGGCCATGGGGTTACCATGTAAGGCATGGACCAACAGGGCAGTCAATATTGAATACCCGGGGATCCAAACCCTACAAAAATTCCTCATGCCCAAAAAATACATCCTTTTTTTTTTCTTTTTTTTTTTTCTACACCTGTAGGAGGATTCGAATTCTCGCTCCATCCAGGTGCTGACCTTTTGAGATATTATACCCCAAGTATTTGACCTGCTGTTGCCACAACTAGAATTTTAGTGTTATTTACCTTATGTCCTTGATCATGGAGAAAATACAACAGAGCCATTGTATCAGTCCTACAAACCTCCTCTAAGGGAGACGCCACTAGAATGTGTCTTCATAGAGGAGTTGGCTTCCCCCTAGGGGCACAAATTGAGCCAAGTTTGAGGACATTACCTGTGAAAAGATGGTGGGAGACTCACATTAGCTCTGGGCAACCTGGTGAAGGTATACCTTTTCACCCGGTAAGTGAAGGCAAACCAAAATTGATGGTCGGGGTGCACTGAAATGCTAAAAAAAAACATTACTAATTTCAATCACAGAGAAGAATTCATTCCCTAGATCCAAATTATTCAATAGTGTGTGTGGATCTGGTACCACAGGAGCTCTTGGTATAACTGCCTGGTTAACGGCTTGTAAATCCTGTACCATTCTCCAGCCGGTGGAAGGCGGAGCCTTCTTAACAGGGAAAAGAGTGGTGTTACAGGGGCTGTCAGGACACAAAATAATCACCCCTGTTTGTAAAAATGTATCTATTACAGAGGCTATACCCTCCTCTGCTTCCTTCTATGGGACTCCTCTGTTTCCGCCTCGGCAGTGTACATCCGCTACATCCTCATCTCCTTCAACACTTTGCACAAAAACCTTTACTTTCAAATTTGTTTCCCATTGTTTTCAGATACTTCTCTGAATGTTTAGCATATTGTAAAACATCTAGAACTGATGCAGTTCAGTAAATAACCATATTTTTAACAATGTAATCTTTATGATCCTGTTTTAATCCATTTACAAAAGCTATTTTTAGCCGTTGCTGATATGCACTATTCACATCCTCAGCTTCGGGGATCCCGGAGAACACTTTAAAAACATCTCGTAGTTTATTTAGGTAGTCACTGATACTCTCCTTGTACTGTCATATTTATTTTCTGCCAATCAGTCCTTTGAATCCATCTAAGCTGACATCTATTCAGTAATGCAGTCAACCTGTTTCCTAAGTCTGGGCTATCTGGAGGTAATGGATCTCTTCGCCCCTGTCCGTCTGCTAGGCCGCAATGGTCCCAATCCCCCTTTACGGAAGCCCAATCTGATCCCAGTACTCTCCTCAGGGCTCTCTCTACCTCCACCCCATTCAACTTATTACTGTTCCATAATCCCTGTATGTTTTCAATAAATTCTGCTTAACCTAATTTTGGATGTTTTATGTGTTCTGTAGCCTTTTGTATGTCCTTCTCAGTCCATGGCCTGAAAACAGTCATTGTCAGGGGATGCTGTCCTCCAAACCCATCCGCCTGTCCTCCCCTGGGGTTTGGGACTTCTATCAAGGGGTATTGTTCACCATCATCTACACCATACCTAATAGGAGGTTTACTTAATCCCTTGGCTCCTGCTGAGGCACCTAGTGCATAGGTTATGGCATCAGTTAAAGTTTCAAGGATTGATCTGTTCAGCACCGAGATCATGCTGCTATCTGGAGAGATTAAGGAAGTAGGGTCAGGGTCTTGTTCAGAGGCGGTTCCTCTGACAGGGGTGGATGTCACAGGGAGGGTGGTACTCTGGGCAGTGGCTTGCACCTGAGGGGGGGACCATTATAAGGAGGTGGTCTCTGGGTTCTACAAATTAAATCATCCTCTTTGTCCACTAGGGGAAGTTGGGCTTGGCATTTTTCTTTTGTTCTTCTAGCATGTTCAAGCCAGCATGCTGCCATTTCTAACTTACACCTTCTCTGATCTTAACAATTTAAGCATTTTCACCAAATTCTGGCAACCTTTTACAGTTAAATTATTCTAAAAAACACATTTTCTTTCCCTTTTAGCACAGTATATCACAATTTTAGGGTCTTTGTTATGCATACATTTCTTATCTCTTTCTAATGATGCATTAGGAATACATCAGCAGCACAGACAATACATCCCTTTACAGAAATTATTCCCCATGGTGCACGTTTGCTTCAGTGTTGAGTTTAGAATACAAGACCGGTAATTCTACTCTTAAACCCCACCAAAATCTATAATACAACAGCAAAGTCTAAATTCCCCAAACAGGAAACCTATGCACACATATATTATACCATTACCCCCCCTCTTTTTTTTTCTTTTTTTTTTTAGAAGCACAGTGTGTTTAAAACAAACACAGACAAAAAAACAAACAAACAAAACAAACAACTAAAAAAAAAGGTGACCTGGTCTGTATTCACGCGCGCGCACACACAAAAGAGCAAGTGTACTTAGCTTAGATAGGCGGACAAGTCATTTACAATACATATGTCCGAAAGGGGGGGGTGGGAGGTTAAATTCCGGTGTCTAAACACAAGATTGCAGACACGTTAAAACATAACTGCTTGAACAGAAAAATTGCATTAATTGGGCTTTCTAATAACTTGTAAAACACTGGGGTAGCGATCCTTGGACCCTGATAACAATAAGAATACAGGAAAATCAAAACAAAACAAAAATGTTAAAACATGTGTGTGCAGCAGTACTGTAAAAAAAAGAATTGTAAAGTTGGCCATTAGAAAAAAAAGAAGATGGTACTACACCACCTATTACAGAAAAAGTGATCACCAAGAAAACAGTAGGCCTCGCAATCTGTGTAGATCACTCGCCTACTTTTAGCGCTTAAATTGTCGGGTCCGCAACCTACGACATTCGGTATACCCTTCAAATCTTTTTTTTATCTGTCCCGGACAGCAGGCGACGTTCATTTTTACCTCAGGCAATGCCCCAAATGCCTGTTTTACAGTGGACTATTAAGATGTCATACAATCAGTCTCAATGTCAGCGGACTATTAAGATGTCATACAATCAATCCCAGTCTGTTCTATAACTCATAACCAAAATCAAGCAGAGAAAAAGAAAAAAAAAAAAAACTTAGGCCTCGTACACACGAGGCAATCTATTTGTTCAAATCGGTCGGACCGACCGATTTGAACAAATCTGTCTGATAGGATTTTGGTTTGCTCGCGTGTACACACGAGCAAACCAAAATCCCCGCCAGCAGACGGCGCGCTGACGTGTCGGTGACGTGGCGGTGACGTTGACGCCCCCACGTCACCGCACCAGGAAGTAAAACACTTCCGCGCATGCGCCGAATCCATTCGGCGGCGGTGCGGGACGACATGTCTGCTGGTAAGTGTACTAACCAGCAGACATGTCAGGCGGACGGATTCCCACCCGATAGATTTCAAAGCATGCTTTGAAATCTGTCGGGTGGCCAAATCCGTCGGCTCGGCCGTACACACGATCGAATCTGTCTGCTGGGACGGTCTAGCAGACCGTTTCCAGCAGACAGATTTGATCGTGTGTACGAGGCCTTAGAGAGAGAAAAAAAAAATGTAATTTAAAGTATCTTACCTCCCAAACACACCAGAAGGACTGGATCACGGCAGGTTCGGAACCAGATGGTTGAACCCGGGTCCCGGTAGCAATCGGCCTCTATTTGACCACAAATGTTATATGGGAGGACTTATTTTGTCAGTGAGTTTTGAGATCCGATACTCACTGATTTCTGATCGACCATTGGACCCGGGCTTCACACATTGGTAGCGGCTAGAAGGACCAAAAATGTTAGGATAATTCTTCCCCTGTGATCAGTCAAACTTCAAGTGTTCCAGAAGCAAGATACTTTATTTCAGTTGCACCGGTACAACTGGATAGAACCTTCATGCTGAGAAGAAAACATGAAGTCCCATCCAGACACGAGGTGTAAGACCTTCTTTATAGAGTCAACAGGAAGAATACTATTAGCTAAAAGACCACCAGTGGCTCATGACGCAAACAAGCTTTATTGCCAGTCACAGTGCCTTTTTACAATTCTTAGCAAAGGTTGATTTTAAAGAAGTAACACAAACAATAGAATTAGGCTAGGTAAAGCCACGTGTCCTTAGAATCCATTACAGAGGCAAGATTAAGCAATGTGTCCTTAGAATCCATTTTACATTTCTACGAATAGTCACACAATACACATAAAAAAACTTTTCCAACAATCCGTGCGTAATTCAAATTGGGCAGGGAGGGGGCGTGTTGTATTTTAATTATCCCTGACCCCGGCCGTGAACGTATCCCAGTGCGCATGCTCCAAATCACATTGCAAATAGTCATTCATTTCGACGTGAACTTAACTTACGCCCAGCCCTATTCTAAATCGGCTTACGCAAACGACGTAAACAACGTACAATTCAATGCTGTCCCGTCATCCATACTTAACATTGCCTGCGCCTCATATAGCAGGAGTTACTTTTCCGCAACCACGTTCGTGAATCGGCGTATCTACCTAATTTACATATTCAACTCGTAAATCTATGGAAGCGCCACCTAGTGGCCAGCGTAAATATACAACAATTCCACAAAAATCTCCTCCGGCCACTGCTCCCATGTCTCTATTGTATTCCAGCCCTTCCTTTTGCCCTATTACATCCTTCTCATACAATTCTCCCGTTACTTACAAATTTGCAGTGGCCAAAGCCAAAAAAAGAAGCGGAAGTTTATTCCCGACCCACACAATCCTGCCAGTAACCCAACCTGCCTCCACACCGACCAACCTGCCCCAGCCTGCATTCATGCCACAATTGAACATGATGACCAACCTAAATCTGCCAACTCTATGCCTTTTACCCAGTCTGATGTCCCGGTGCCTGTCGTCCAGCTTGTTGTCTCAGTTCCTGCTTCCCAGCCTGAGGTTCCAGAATTCCAGCCCAAGGTGCCAGCGTTCCAGTCTGAATAGCCAGAGCCAGAGCCAGAGCTAGAGCCAGCGTTTTGGTCTGAGTTTGTTGTGCCTGTTTCCCGTCTGAGGTTGTGGTGCCCGTTTTCCGGCCTATAGTTGTGGTGTCTGTTTCCCGGCCTGAGGTTGTGGTACCGTTTCCTGGCCTGAGGTTGTGGTACACATTTCCTGTCCAGCGGAGCCTCTGTCTGCTGCCCAGCCTGATGAGCTTCTGTCTGCTGCCCAGCCTGATGTGTTCCTGTCTGCTGCCCAGCCTGATGTGTTCCTGTCTGCTGCCCAGCCTGATGTGTTTGTACCTGCTGCCAAGCTTGATGTGCCCGTACTTGCTGCCCAGCTTGCCAAGATGTGACTGCTGTCTGCCTGGATTTGCCCGCTATCTGCCCGGATGTGCCCGATGTAGTGTCCTTGGATCCCCCATACGGTTCTGTAATGGAACGTCCCATACTCCGCTTAAGTGTTTCCGTCATATACCGTTTTCTATCAGTCTGGATATAGACAAGTACTTAAAATGAACTGTGCATGCGTGGAGACATGGACGTATCCCAGTGCGAATGCGCACAACCACGTCGGAACAACTGCCTAAGATATGCCAGATCACTGTTGTGACAGACTCAGATTCTCCTATGTCTAGGGTCACCTTATGTCCAATAGGGCCATAGGGTGACGAAGAAATTATATCATGTATTACATGAGACGGGACATTACTGACAGTTCATTGCAGGAGATACTGGAATATTACAAGTGGCTTAATTTTGCCTGACTAGGTCACTAGGACAATCACCCTTCGATGCTTAGCTCAGACTATTGAAATGCTAAGTGGCTTGTGAAATACCTTTCTATTGTGTTCTGCAGGTGAATAGATGTTGTCAGAGATGGGACGTCTCCGGGAGATAATTACCTAAATGTCTTTTAAACTGTGATTGAGGTTCATTGTATGTGTGTGAAGATTATCTGTAATTGTGTATTATTCTAAAGGTTAATTGAATTCTATTGATAAAGGAATGTGATGTGTCAAGCTTTGCGGTGCCGAAATGTCTAGATACTGATTAGATAATTAGTTCATGTTGATTATTGTTCTGGTTGCCACCTCTTTACTGTATATAGTCCTATTAAACATTCCATACTTAGCAGACATACAAGTCTCGTCTCGTTGTGTGTTTCAAGGCAGCTAAAATATCCAGTATCTATGTCCAGACTATGGGAAGCAGTATCTGACAGAAGCATTCGGTCTAGATGCGGGGACCTTCCGTGACAAGTGTACGCCGTTAACATAACCTACGCCCAGCCAAACCCACGTTGGCCCATATTCACAGACGTCCAACATACAATACGTAGGCTTGTGTTCCCTGGTCCATACCTTTGCATGGTTTGCATCTCATCTCTTTACTGTATATAAGGTTGTGGTTTTGGTCCTATTAAACATTCCATACTTAGCAGACATACAAGTCTCATCTTGTTGTGTGTTTCAAGGCAGCTAAAATATCCAGTATCTATGTCCAGACTATGGGAAGCAGTATCTGACAGAAGCATTCGGTCTAGATGCGGGGACCTTCCGTGAAAAGTGTACGCCGTTAACATAACCTACGCCCAGCCAAACCAACGTTGGCCCATATTCACAGACGTCCAACATACAATACGTAGGCTTGTGTTCCCTGGTCCATACCTTTGCATGGTTTGCATCTCATCTATGGGGAATTACTTTACGTCGAACGTAAAACTTATGCAAACCGCTTAAATCATGCGCCGGGCGCAAGTATGTTCGTGAATCGGCATATCTCCCTCATTTGCATATTTGAATAGAAAATCAATGGGAACGCCACATGCGTCCAGCATAAATATGCGCCCACTCTACGCCGGCGTAGGCAAGTTACGTCAGTGGGATGAAGTCTGTTTTTAGGCGTATCTTAGTTTGTGGGTCCAGCGCAAAGATACGACGGCGCATATTTGTACTTACGCAGCGTATCTGGAGATACGCTCGCGAAAGTGCTTTGTGAATATGGGCCAGCGTGTTTAATAGAACCAAGAATGCAACCTTATAAACAGTTTGAAGAAGAGGAGGTAACCAGAACATAAATTAACATGAGCTAATTAACTAATCATTTACCCAGGCGAGGTGACTCCGAGATATGACCTTTCAGAGTAGACGTCACATCTCCTGCTATACAATATACATTATCATAAGTGTAAACACAGGGCATCTTCACACAATAGCAGGGTCAATTAGCACAGAGAACAAACAGATGGCTGGAGGTGATGACATTAGCATCTAACAGTATGAATGAGTCACTCTTACAATTAACCTGTTGAGTTCAGAACCAACAACCAGTAACTAGTTCTCTACAGATATCCTGGAATATATTGTGGATAATAATTAGATAATAATCCCATCTCAGGTAGTCCAAGATATAATTTCTCAGTCATCCTATGTCCACTAGGGGCTAGTTGATTTTAGACATAAGAGGGTCCGAGTCTGTCACAGGTTCCTTCTCTGGATGTCTCACGCATGTGGGACTCTCGTGAACTGTTGACCGTCTCATGGACATCTTAGTCCTGTAAATGGATTCCATGAGAAAAGACATATATGTTTGTTTTTTTTACATGATCTGTGTTAATGGGCCTCCTCAGAGCTTCCCCCTTTAGTCCATTGTGTGATCAGTCTTTTAACTAAACACTCTGGGCAGCAAGACAATGTATAAAATATTTGCTATGGGGGACCAAGCTCCAGGGATCATTAACATGAGGACATTCGTTTATATCTGTGTATACCAGACATTAAAGGGGAGTTCCACCCACAATTTTACTCTTTAAATATAAATACCCCTGTAATACACAAGCTTAATGTATTCTAGTAAAGTTAGTCTGTAAACTGAGGTTCGTTTTGTTAGGTTGTTACAACATTTAGACGTTTATAATCTAGACATAGACCATGGCCATCTTAAGTGTGGGCTTCATGAAGCCAGACTGTATGACTTCCTGGATTTCAGCTTTGCATATCTCGCACATGCTCAGTGCTGCACAAGCAATGTAATAGGTTTCAGTCAGGTTTGCAAGGACTACTTGGAAACATGATGCCTATCCCAGAAACCCTTGCAAATAGCCTTGTGACTTAATAGCCTAGGTTAATAAGGAGGGGGAAGTAATAAAGGACTACAAAATAAAGGTTTTTACAAGCAACAAAATAAATAAAAATTGTCCATTCTGAACGCTATGAGATTAGGGCATGCAGCACAGACAAACATAAAAAATGGGTGGAACTCCACTTTAATAGCTGACTTACGTTCTTTTTTTAGCTTTATTGTAGCAGTTCTGGAATGATAAAAACTAAAAACATTTCAGTTTGATATGTGACAACTTACTGTCAGTAACACCATTTTTTACATGATAGTCAACCTTCTACTTGGGAGGAATAAAACAAATAAAATCTCCCCCTTTTGGGGTGTCAATACAACTCATTTGAGGCAATCAAACTACCGTATGCGGATGACTCCTCATTATTTACCAAAATACTAGACCATTTATGGCCTCCTGATATTAATGTCTTTAGGATTCGGTCTTCCTCTGGAATTATTGTCTTCGGCGACTTCATGAAAATTAGCCATTTGGAGAGACCTGTTTGTGTCAGGAATGAAGTGACCACTGAAAAATAGGAGAATAGTTAATATATAACAACCAAAATCCCCTGGTTGGGATTTCAGGATTAGGGATGAGCCGAACACCCCTGGGTTCGGTTCGCACCAGAACCTGAGAACAGACCAAAAGTTCATGTGAACTTTAGAACCCTCTTAAAGTCTATGGGACTTGAACATTTGAAATCTAAAGTGCTAATTTTAAAGGCGAATATGCAAGTTATTGTCCTAAAAAGTGTTTGGGGACCTGGGTCCTGCCCCAGGGGACATGTATCAATGCAAAAAAAGTTTTAAAAACTAACGTTTTTTCGGGAGCAGTGATTTTAATAATGCTTAAAGTGAAACAATAAAAGTGAAATATTCCTTTAAATTTCGTACCTGGGGGGGGGGGGGATATAGTATGCCTGTAAAGTAGCACTTGTTTCCTGTGCTTAGAACTGTCCCTGCACAAAATGTAATTTCTGAAGGAAAATAGTAATTTAAAATCACTCGTGGCTATACTGAATTGTCGGCTCCCGGCAATACAGAGAAAAGTCATTCATAAAAAAAAATTGCGTGAGGGTCCCCCCAAATTCAATTACCAGGCCCTTATGGCAGGACCCAGGTCCCCAAACACTTTTTAGGACAATAACTTGCATATTAGCCTTTAAAATTAGCACTTTAGATTTCAAACGTTCGAGTCCCATAGACTTTAACAGGGTTCTAAAGTTCACACGAACTTGCCGCGAACACCCCAAAATGTTCGCTGTTCAGGCAATGTTCGAGTCGAACATGAGTTCGACTCGAACTCGAAGCTCATCCCTATTTAGGATCCTTACTACTGTGACCTGGGGAAAAACATGGTGTTAGAACCTCTGTCTCTTATGCCTTTTTTTTATTTTATTTTTTTATTTATTTTTTATTTTTTTGTTTAAAGTGTATTTTGTGCGTGAACTCGAGAGAGAGGAGCCGGACTGCAGGAGTTGGGAGTAGGCAGACCCTCCCCCGGAGGCAATCGCCATCCTTCTCTATGCCCCCGGTGGCAATGGCGGGTGTGAGGGGGGCCTCCCACTCACCCCGCCCTACCTGCTCCACTTGGGAGCCCGACTGGGGCCCAACGGGAACCCCAACGGGGCAGAGGGACTCCCCCTATGAGGGAGTGAGGGGGTCTAGCCCACCCAGCCAGCCCCGTAGGTCCTTCGCCTCTCTTTATTTTAGGAGACCTCATGGCCAAAGTGCGTGTGTGTTAAACCAATTTTGTGTGCGTGCAAGTGTGGTGTTTTTTTTGGGGGGGGTGGGCATACTAAGCACAGGCGTACCTTGCATAGCACACCCACCGGGAGCCGGGCTGAGACCACCAAACTCAATTCACATGTAGCCGAGTTGCTCCCTATTTACCTGTGTAGGTCCCCGGGGCCAATTGGACCGGTAATAGTGCAGGTTTCTACCCTTAGGTTTAAATCTGACCCTTTGGAGATACACACTATAGTTTCTATTAAACCTCGGGTCTGCTTCCATTGGGTGATACTCCTGAGGTGGTCTTTGTGCTCCCCCTCTAAAAGGTTGTCTATGCTTCCCCCTTCTAAAGGGTGGTCTCTGCTCCCCCCTTCTGATTGGTGGGGTATCTGGACTCCCACTGGGGAAACTCTGTGACATATCTCCTCTGACTATATCAGTGTATGTCTTTTTCTGGGTTTCAAACTGTAATGATTGAGGAGATACATGAATTTTATCCACAATTTTAGTTATGGGTTTAGGCCTTCCTTTGTATTCACTGGATGCTCTTGAGTGAGACAAGTACATGCTATAGAGGGATATGCTTTTGTTCATATTTCATGCCTGAGGTTTACAACCATTTTATTGCACCGATAATGTATTTTTCAATAAATGATTTATTTTTGTGTTTTTCCCCTTGAGCTCCCAAAATGTCTCCTTTTCCCCATCACTTCTGTTTTTCGGATCTAGCAGTGTACCAGTGGCGTAACTAGAGACTTAAGGGCCCCGGTGCAAGAAATCATGAAGTAGCGCAGGAACATTTGTCATAATCGATATGAACTATCCTATTGCCAGCAATGGGGTGCAACTTGTCATGTGAATTGGAACTGTCAAAGTACATAAAGTCGCATCGGTGTGACTGGGACTTACACATGTATGTATACAGAGGAGGATGGTCCCCATCATTATTGAAGGTCAGTGTAGAGGATGGGAGGAGCAGAGTGATCTGTTCTAGGCACAGACCAGCAGATCTCACCTGTCACACCCCCTCAGCTGTGTGACACCAGGACAGATCGCTTGCAATGAAGTACGATAGGTCTGTGTGTGGCCTTGCAGTGGTCTTTTACTTACCGTCCACAGGTCCCTGGTGTCCCTGGTAGGAGTCCTCATTGTTCCAGAGGGGCAGATAGTGCTTTCTTCCCCCACACAGGGGTGTGATCTCCCCGCACACAGGCAGCCCGATCTCCATGTCCCCCCTAATCTCCACCTCATCTATACACACCAGGCCGGAGCCCGGCCTCTTCTCCACATAGTGGTACGAGCACAGGCTGATGCTGTGTACGAGGTGTGCAAGGTCTGGGGACAGAAGCCCGGTGTCCTGTTCCATCCCATCATACACATATTGTAGTGGTAGCGACATCGGCCGATCTCACCTACATAGCAAAGTATGGCCAGATCATCAGCCTTAGTCTCGGGCTCCTCTGTACTCTCTACTGGGTACGCTGGAGCCAGGAGGAGGGAACCTGCTCTGCCACCGGGCTGGAGGAGCATGATGGCCTTGGACTCCCTTCATCCAACTCGGCCAGCTGATCATCCATGTCCCACCATGATGCTGTGTGACCAGCCGCTGCGCTGCTCCTGTCTCTACATGCCCGTGATGTTTGTAGAAGCCCGGGACAAACACGACTAACCCTGGGAAAGCACCGCCTACAGGACATCCAGCCAATCACAACCCCATAACCTTAGATGCTGGGAGAGCACCGCCTACTGAAAAACCGGGCAATCACAGCTCGTAGCGGGGCGGCCCCTGTCTCTCAGCGCTGCCTCTGCCTTCTCTTAGCACCCGCTCCCCGGGACGAACAGCATGCACCAGGCCCAACACAGTGACATGACAGTCAGGTGGGCCCCTCACACTGGCGGGCGGTGGGCGGGCACCTCACATGGGCGGATGAAGGGCCTCCCAGACTTGGCGGAATTACAAGGACCAGTCGCAACGGCAACTGCTTCGACCCTGATAAAAATTGAAAAACAATTTATCATTTTCCTTCCACTTTTACACAATTACCGTATTAATCGGGGTATTGCGCTCTCCGGCGTATAGCGCGCACCCCTAATGTAGACCTGGAAATCCTGTAAAAAAAAAACATTTTATTACTTACGGTTTGGGTGTCTTGCCTGGCGTCCATCGGCTGCCTTGTCCGTTCCGGTGTCCGTCTGCATCCTCGGTGGTGTCCTCCCCGCTTCTCCGGCACTGTCTCCGAGTCGAATCCCCGCTTCCCTCGCTGTGTTTGAACGCCGCCGCCGACATATACCGAGCGCAGTACACTCGGGCACGCTCGGCCATGCTCGGCTTCTCATGCATAAACGTCACACAGCGTGACCACGAGCGAAGCCGAGCCTGGCCGAATGTACCCGAGTGTACTGCGCTCGGTATATGTCGGCGGCGTTCAAACTAAGCGTGGGAAGCGGGTATCAGTGTATATCGCGCACCCACGATTTTCCCCTTATTTTAAGGGGAAAAAAGTGCGCGATATACGCCGATAAATACGGTATGTGCCATTTTGTGATGGTCTATCTCATAAAATCCCAATAAAATTCATTTACTTTTTGGTTGTAACATGACAAAATATGGAAAATTTCAAGGGGTATGAATACCTTTTCAAGGCACTGTATGTACACCTGTTGAGTATATTGTAAGATAATACTTGAAGCAATTTATTATTTGTATGTGGTGTTATAGTGCTCATTGACATAGCACAGCAGGATCTTGCCGACAGATGGTTCGTTCCTTTTGGTTGCATGTATTTTACAGTTTTTCTATTTCTAATCTATAAATTATCCACATCTTTAGGGATATTATTTTTTACATTTTAATGTTCATTTATTTATTTTTTTAATATTTTATAAATCTTATTAGTTAATATCCTATATACACTGCTGGTGTTTAGATTAGGAGGGAAGAAATTACAAATTATATGAGATTTGATGATTGATTTATATTATGAATTATGAATTTTCTGTATTTTTTTTAAATAGTTTATACATGTTTAATTATTTTTGATTGTTTAAATGTATATGTATAATTTATGATGATTCCAATTGGGACTTTCACTATATTACCAAAAGTATTGGGACACGTGCCTTTACCCGCACATGAACTTTAATGGCATCCCAGTCTTAGTCCGTAGTGTTCAATATTGAGTTGGTCCACCCTTTGCAGCTATAACAGCTTCAACTCTTCGGGGAAGGGTGTCCACAGGATTTAGGAGTGTGTCTATGGGAATGTTTGACCATTCTTCTGAAAGGACATTTGTGAGGTCAGGCAATGACGTGGACGAGAAGGCCTTGCTCGCGGTCTCCTCTCCAGTTCATCCCAAAGGTGTTCCAACGGGTTGAGTCAGGACTCTGTGCAAGTTCCTCAGCATTATTCACAGTAATATTTGATATTTACAAGAGCACTTCACAATTTTCTTCACAATAACCTATTTATAGTTTTTTAACTGCTGTCTGTGTTCTAACTTGGCAAATAAACTTTGCAAGACGGACCTTGGTGATAAAAACATGAAAGAGGTTTAAAGGCTAAATTCACCTTTTGAAAAAAGAAAAAAATTCAATATTTTTGCAAGCGCTTGTAGTCTATTAATTCACATTAAACTGTGAATGAATAACGCAACCATGTGGGTGGAGACTAAATTCAAATTGTGACCGCGGGTGCAAGAAGAGGAACCCACGCCGCCCATCACAGGAAAGTGGGGATCAGGGGGAGAAGGTGCAGATGCTGGAACATGTTACATGCTCCACCCTTAAAACTGGTGGAACATGTAACATTTTCCAAAGGTGATCTTTTAAACTTTTCTTTATTGTATACAAATTAAGAAAGAAGAATTTCAACTTAAAGTTGTTGTAAACCCTTATGCCGCGTACACACGATCTTTTTTCGGCATGAAAAAAACATAGTTTTTCAAAACCATTATTTAAAATGATTGTGTGTGGGCTTCACATCATTTTTCAGATTCTGAAAAACGACCAAAAAAAAATTCGAACATGCTGCATTTTTTAGTTTTTCTGGTTGTAAAAAATGATCGTGTGTGGGCTAAAACAACGTTTTAAACCCGCGCATGCTCAGAAGCAAGTTATGAGACGGGAGCGCTCATAGTGTTAAAACTACCGTTTATAATGGAGTAAGCACATTCATCACGCTGTAACAGACAGAAAAGTTGAAAGAAGAATTTCAACTTAAAGTTGTTGTAAACCCTTATGCCGCGTACACACGATCTTTTTTCGGCATGAAAAAAACATAGTTTTTCAAAACCGTTATTTCAAATGATTGTGTGTGGGCTTCACATCATTTTTCAGATTCTGAAAAACGACCAAAAAAAAATTCGAACATGCTGCATTTTTTCGTTTTTCTGGTTGTAAAAAATGATTGTGCGTGGGCTAAAACGACGTTTTAAACCCGCGCATGCTCAGAAGCAAGTTATGAGACGGGAGCGCTCATAGTGGTAAAACTACCGTTTATAATGGAGTAAGCACATTCATCACGCTGTAACAGACAGAAAAGCGTGAATCGTCTTTTACTATCACGAAATCAGCTAAAGCAGTCCAAAGGCGAATAGAACTTTCCCTTTAGAGTGCCGTCGTACATGTTGTACATCACCGCGCTTTGCTCATTATTTTTTAAAAACGATGGTGTGTGGGCAACGTCGTTTTTAATGATGAAGTAGAAAAACGTTGTTTTTTTTGACATGCTGAAAAATGATCTTGTGTACGTGGCATTACATGTACCCAGTGAAGTGCCTAGCCTTGGGTGATACACAAAAATAAAAGTAAAGGAGAAAATACTGAAGATTATAAGAGAAGAATCGGGTGTATCATTGACCAGTACAGGTAATATACACAAGCGAATTTGACCACCAATACTATTGTGGGGTCCACATTATCAGGTGAGAAGATATCATTTGGGGGTATGGTGATGGGCACACTGGTGTTATCTGGTGGAGATTTATGATCAATTAAAAATATTGGAGGAAATAAGATTCACGGTAGAATTGTATTGTGTAAAGACTATTTTGTATATGATTGGACACTTAGAGCGGTTCACACTGGGGGGGGCACGACTTCGGGGGCAACTCGGCAAGGCGTCCTGAAGACGACTTCAGAGGCGACTTGCTCCTATTACAGCGGTTCTATTGAATAGAATGGGAAGCGACTTGTCAGGCGGCTGAGTCATCTGACGAGTCGCCCCAGTGTGAACCAGCTCTTAGAATACATGTCTCTTAAACAAAATATACCCCAAAAAAGAAAAAAAGATACAAAATAGGAAATAGAAAAAAAACTGAGCAGCTACCATTAGTGCAATCACCATGCCAAACACAAAATTAAAGGAGAAAATTGTGAAGTGCTCTTGTAAATATCAAATATTACTGTGATTCAAAATACACATAAATCCTCATGGCATATGCAAATACATTAAGACTCTGTGACTTTTCTTAAAGTGGAGGGCCACCCTAAAAAAAAAAAAAAAAATAGCCAAAAAGGCAAAAAAAACAACAACTTTTTTTTATATACTTGTCAGAAATGGCTGTTAATAGGCAGATCTTTCTAATCTGCCACTTCCTTGTACCGCGGCGCTCCTCGGTCTCATCCTTCTTGTGTTGTCTTCTGGGCATTGGGGCGCGCTGACTTCTGGGAACTGCGTGTCTCCAAAAAGTCAGCCGTCCATTTACAAAGCGATGCGCGACTCACGCAGTAGGAAACGGGCAGTGAAGCCGCAAGGCCCAACTGCCTGTTTCCCTTAGTGAGGATGGTGGCGCCGTGACCAGTCTCGGGCGGCCGATTTCGTGGGCAACCTGGACAGGTAAGTGTGCTTATTATTATTATTTTTCTTTTAAAGCTGCACCTCCGCTTTAATATAACAAAAATAATGTCATCATTAATTTCAATCATAAAAGAAAAAGTGACAAATAATACTAGATCCAGACAATATCAAACATAGTGCAAAGTCCTTTCAACAACTTCTTTCTAAATATGTGAAAAATTATCCCAACATATCTGTCTCTTACTAACAAAAATGTAATCTTATTCATAGTCTAGAATTTACACAGAATTTCTCAGTACAGAGCTGAGTGTAATCTTAGACCTGAATGGACCCCCACTCTATACAATCTCATAGGGAAACATGCACAGCTGAGACTGTCAAATGCCTGCTGTGTTCTGGAGGGAGGAAGAAGGGGTGTCTGCTGGGACTGCTTGGTGTCAGAATGGGCTGTCAGAAGTGACTAATGCCAATAGTAGCAGAATGTTAGAGGAGACACACTAGAAATCACACTAGGTGCTTTGGATAGTAGGACAGTGTTATAGCACTCTCGAGTGTGTGCTGCTAGAGTTGAGTGTAGGTAAAACATATTTCTGGCTAGTAATAACCTAAGTCATTGAATTGGGTCAGAGTTTTTAGGGGCCAGGGCTGAATGACTCATACTGGCAGCTCTCTGGTGCCTCCACCTGGTGTCTGGGAAGTGGCTAGGAGGAGCTGCCAGGAATATTGATAGGGCCTCAGCCAATCCCCAAAAGTGGGCTGGCAGGGGACAACCGCATAAATAGACATGGGCCATTCCAGAAGGGGAGTTGGGGGAAGATGGAGATGGCGTGGAAAGTCCCTTGAGGAAACCCCTGCTGGAGAGGGGTGGTATCTCGGGCTGCAGGCTCAGGATACCTGGCCTAGAAGGATCCCACCACAGAAGGCAGTTGGAGCAGAACCAGTGCAGGCACAACACAAATGGAGAGTCTGCCAGTTGTAATAGTGCTCATTGAAGACAGCAGTGGGCTTAGTCTTCATCCTTGTCCTGGGGAATCTCCATGGAAGTGTGCCAGTTGGGCAGGACTGAAGAAGTGTGCCAGTCAGGAAGGACTGGGGCCGAAAGTCAGTTAGAAGGACTAGGAGGAAGATCAGCCAAGGTTGGCTGGTGGCAGCTAGGTGGGCTAGCATTTTTCTGCAGGTAAGTGGAACTAGGATCAGTGGGTACAGGAACACACAAGGAAGAATGTCACGCTGTTTGCTCACTGCACTACTTCAAGGGGCTGAGAGTCCCTGCCGGTAATGGGCCTTTCCTGGATTAATCATAAAATTGTTAGTCCCCTCAAGAGTGAGCAGCAGGTGCTGTACTGAGGAAACCAAATTTGTGCAGGAGGAAGGAAGAAAAGGACTTTTTGTAAATAGGGTGGAAGTGTCCCTTTGTTCATAGTTCTGGAGGTTTTCAAGTTGGGCATTGGATAATTCCCAACCCCATCCAAGTAATCAACCCCTAATAAAACAACAAAAATGCTACAATAGGATATACTCTGTTAATTTTTCATTTCAGAGGTTTACTACCACCTTTTTAAGAAGACATTAAAAGGGGTTGTAAACCCTTGTGGTGAAAAACCTTCTATAGTGCAGCACCCCTCTCCCCCAAAGCCCCCCTTTTACTCACCTAAACCCAGTCTTTCCAGCGCCAAGAACTGGTGTCTTGGGTCCAATTTAAATAGATTGATAGCAGCACAGCCATTGGCTCCTACTGCTTTCAATCAAATCCAATGACGTGGGAGCTTGGGGCGGTGCTGAGTCCTGCGCTTCTCCAACAGGACAATCGAGAAGAGGAGGAGCCAGGAGCATGCCTGGGTAGTATCCCCCATATCCCTGCTGCCGCCTCCCTATCCATGCGCCTGGCCCCTTTCAGGACACCAGACCCATGGACTCCTATGGTGGGGTGGGAGGGGGTGTATTTTTTTGAAGCACCTGTTTAGAGCCAGAGGCTCTAATAGGCTTCAAGAAAGGGTGGGCTTGGGGCGCAGAGAGTGCGCCCTGATCCCACCCAATTGTAGGACCATAGTGAATGAATATTTGCTATTTTCACACCCAGTGCCTCCCCGCCAATCAAGAGGCATGTCAGTGAGACCTGTTTCTTGATTGGCCAAAGTGCCAGGTGTCCCTATTGGATGCCCAGCACTTTGGCTGAAGTGGGACAGAGTAGAGGGCTGGAGAGGAGACGCCGGAGAAGAGGACAGCCCATAAGCGCCAGACCTTCTGTGACCCACCTGTACTGTGAGTGGAGTATCCCGAGACCCAACAGGGGTGTTTGCATTGAGCGGGGTGCCCCACGATCCATCCACGGAGGGTGCTGTGAGCGGGGTGACCCGTGATCCATCTGCGGGGGAATCCTTTGAGTGAGTGTCCCGTGATCCATTTGTGGGGGGGCTTGTGCTGTGAGCAGGGTGTCCCGCGGGGGTTCTGTGAACAGAGTGTCTCACGGGGAGGTATTGTCATGCTGTCAGTGTTTATGATGATGATCTATATACTGTCTGTGGTGCTTATCTGTATACCGTATCTGTGGTGCTGAGCTGTATACCATATCTGTGGTGCTGATCTATATACTGTATCTGTGGTGCTAATCTATATACCATATCTGTGGTGCTGAGCTATATACCGTATCTGTAATTCTGAGCTGTATACTCTGTTCTGTGATTCTAGGGCTATATACTCTGTCCTGTGATGCTGAGCTGTATACTCCTAACACTATGGGTGGAAGCAACTGAAATACAGGGGGGGGGGGGGCGAAGTGGGTGAATCCTTTAAGGGGTGGGGCTTATAGGAAGTGGGAGAGGTCAGTGTATGGTGCACCCTATCCTAAAACATCATCAGCTGCCACTGCCCCTGGGGGACCCCAGAAGAGAAGGATTGGAGCCACTCTGTGCAAAACCAACTGCACAGAGGAGGTAAGTATGACATGTTTGTTATTTAAAAACAAAACAAAAAAATACTAAGGTTTACTTATCCTTTAAGCAAGCTAGGTTTTCTTCTGTGTAGCAGTGACCAATGCCTTCCTGATTTCAGCCACAGAGCTGTTAATATGAGAGGTATACGCACTGTCTTCTTATGCCACGTACACACGGTCGTTTTCTGTCTTGTAAAAAAACTATGGGCCAGATTCAGAGAGCCGTAACTCCTGTCTAACTAGTGTTAGACTGGAGTCATTTCAAATTACGTGCGTTTTTTAGCTAGTCTGAAACCTCAAACCATGAATAGACGGCTGTGGGCTTCAATTCGACTGGATTACGTGTTCGTACGCCTTCGGATCTACGCTGCAATAAAATTGCGGCCACTGGGTGGACTTCCCATCGTTTTCCGCGTCGGGGTATGCTAATGAGCTTTTGCCGGCGATCCCATAAATTACGATCTTCAATCGCAATCTCTTACAGCATCTTTAGTCATTTTTTCTTTGCGTAACACTATACCAGCTTTTTGCTGCTCTAATATTAGACAGCCCATGTTAAGTATGGCCGTCGTTCCCGCGTCGAATTTCAACGTTTTCCGACGTCTTATTTTATTTTTTACGTAAGTCGTCCGGGAATAGGAATGTCCGTAAACGACGCTACTCAAACAACGAATGACGTAACGACGTGATTTCACGCAATGCACGGCAGGAAATTTCTGAACGGAGCATGCGCAGTTCGATCACCGCGGGGACGCGCCTAATTTAAATGCTTCACGCCCCCTAATCGCGTATTTCGATTACGCGGCGAGAAATAGACTACGCCGCCGTAGCGTACGGGCAAAAATCTACCAGAATTCGATGTAGAGCCTGGTAAAATACGGCAGCGTAGAGTATTTCGATTACGCAGCGCAAATTTAAGTGTATGTGAATCTGGCCCTATGTTTTTTCTCATGAAAAAAAAAGAAGTTTTTCAAACTTCATTTTAAAAAACGACGTTGCCTACACACCATCGCTTTCTGAAAATGGTCTTGCAAAGCGCGGTTACGTACAACACGTACGACGGCACTCTGTTCCATTCAAGCTCGCGTCATAACTTGCTTCTGAGCAGGCGCGGTTTTAAAAACTTAATTTTAAACGTTGTTTTAGCGTACACTCAGGACTTAGCGTACACACGATCATTTTTATGACACAAAAAATTACATTCTGAAAAACAACATAAAAAATTGAAGCATGTTCGAATTTTTTGTCGTTTTTCAGAAGACATAAAACTACGTTTTGCCCACACACGATCATTTTAAATGACTTTTTTTAAAACGTTGTTTTATTACCTCACAAAAAACGGCCGTGTGTATGCGGCATTAGAGGCAATTTCTGCCCACTGAAATAATTTTCACTTGAAAGAAAATGAGAAAGAGTGAGCCACTGCACTGGTATTTCAGTGGCGTTAGGCCAATTTCACCCTAGTTAACCTGTTGCTGGCACCAACTCCACAACAGCAGGGCCAATATGCAGAAATATTTCAACCTCCCTGGCTGCATGAGCAAGTTGTCACTCGCCCAATAAGCTGTTCTGGGAGTGATGGGTAGAATCAGGTGAGTATTTACTCTGCATTGTGAACCCACTGCTGAAAATGTGATGCCAGTGATGGGATCCTCGCTAGTGTGCCATGGACCTTATTGTTACTTTTGACAAGATAGCAGCAAGCTGGGCAGAGAAGTTCACTTTAACATGTTCTCCTGTATGGTGAATTTTAGAGACCACCCCAGCAGATATTATTCAACAAGAACAAAGAGCACTTTCCATTTATAAAAGATAGAAGTGTTCTTCAAGATATCAACATCGCCTGCCTTTGCTTGTTCTGTATGCAACCGATACTTAAAGTCTGGTTAGGAATCAGCTTGCAATGACTGATTTCAGTATGAAAAACAAACAAAGTGCTCCTTGGTTTGTCCTTTATTCACTAGGTATTACATAAGTTGCACATGTTCAGAAAATCATTCAGGAAAATAAAGGGTTCATATGCTGGAGATAAAGTCTATCATCATTCAGCGTACTCAGCAGGACCCCTTTTTCAATGTACAGAATTGTCTAGAGCAATGGGGGACACTGAGTACAGATATGCCATTCATTTTATAGGCTGTGCAAACTTCTCTGCTGAAAGTATTGGATTTAGTACTACATATATTTATACACTTTTTTTTTTAACAAATCATGTTTTTTTTGTTGTTGTTTTCACTGACTGGTTCATTTAAATGTTACTACCTTTGTAAACCTAAATTGTTTTGTTTTTAATTTCATTTAAAGGATATCTTAATATAAGCATCTTCAAATTATCCCGTCATTAGTACGTTATTGTTATGTAATTGCTAATATGCAGTAGAATTGAGTAAGATTTATATGCCACATAATTACCAAAATGACCTATTTCTTAGTGACTTCTTCATATTTTCTTAGAGCCATTTTCCAATTCAATGAACCTGATGTCAGTAGGTATTTGATAAATCCAGTTAATTAAATTAATCCAGGTTAATTAAAATTCATGTGAGATAGGAAGGTATAGGGCTGTCATTTCTAATAGGTTAGCCATGAATTCTATAGAGTAGGCAATATTTAATTGATTTTCATTTTCACCTGGAAAATAGATTACAAGTAGTAGCTTGGGAACATGTTATTACATATATAGCCTATGTTGTAATTTAATGCAAAAAAAAAATTCTAATCATATTTTGAAAAATAAAACAGATATTTCTTACCTTAGTGTGTTTTGTTTTAGTGCATTGCTAAATTTTGCTGCATTCAAATTATAACTGGATACTAGTATTTATAGGTAAAGTTGATCCAGAGAATATATATTTGACTCGTGGGGAATCTGGAAGGAATTATTTTCCTGCACTGGAGCAAACTGGATCATGCTTTCTTTTTTTTTTTTGGTCTTCCTCTGGATCAACTGTGGGTAAAGGTCTAGTGTGTGTGTGTGTGTGTGTGCGGTTTTATTTTTTCTTATTTCTTTATATGTTTTCAATCAGACTAACTACTGTGTAACTATAGAAGGAAACATTTAAAAACCTGAACTTTCTAGAACTAGGCAAACCAACGCAGGCATCATCCTTATATCCCTTACCTGGTGCATTTGGGGATCTGTGAAGTTAGGTTGCCAAAATCTAGGTAAGGTAGCAACATTGCAATGCTGAAGCTGAGACCTCCTTAGACATATTCCGTCCACTCCCCCTGATGACAACATAAGGCTTTGGATGGGGCTTACGGACCTGACGTCATCATGCCAGACGGGATGTTTCTTGATTGGATGCATGTAATGAAGTACTGTATTACTTTATTATTACCCTATGTGAGTGCACAACTTGTTCTCTAATAAATTGGATGTGTTAACTTTACAGGGAGTGCAGGGATTATTAGGCAAATGAGTATTTTGACCACATCATCCTCTTTATGCATGTTGTCTTACTCCAAGCTGTATAGGCTCGAAAGCCTACTACCAATTAATGTAAATAAAATTAAATATGCGCTAAATATACAACTGATTATGTGATACCGAACAGTGATAAATAAATACATAAATATTTTCTGAGGCCAAAGGCCAAGAGGTAAATTAAATATAAATTAATAATGATATGTGTCCAACTGAATGTGCTCTGAATAGCGTCACCTTATTCAGACCTTAAATGCTGTATTCCATCCATGGGACTAAAAACCCTTACAAATGGAATCAGACAAATTTAAACAATGGATGCGTCAAAAACAGTCCAACCATAGAAATTATGTTGAAAAAACAATACCAATCAGGCAATGCTGGGACAATAACATTCATTGATAACTTGCACCCAGGGTGAAATGACTCCAGAACCATAAGCAGTCAATCAGGCATTGCTGGGACAATAACATTCATGGATAGCTTGCACCCAGGGTGAAATGACTCCTGAACCATATGCAGTCTCAATGGATAAAGTTCATACGACTCCCGATGCATGTAAGGAAAAAAGGGGACAAAAAAACATACATAGCATAATACTGTTGATAACACCGTTACAATGTAACTCATGTGTTAGTTTCACTCACGGATCCCCAATAGCAATAGGCGTTCAAGCGAAAAATCCAAGCCGCTCAGTACTCGCTGAGATGCGTATGAGAAACCCTCTCCTCAGGTCTCAGTACGCTAGGCTCCTCCCTACGCGTTGCGTCACCGCCAACGTGACTTACTCATGGGAAATGTTCCTGGAACGCATCGTGCGGGTCATTTAACTGAGAAAAACCCGGAAGTGTACCGAACGGAGGGAGCTCAAAGCGAAACAACATCATTTGCGGCAAAAAATGTTATTGATATTGGATATCCATAATGATACACACAAAAGATTTTAATTACATCCATAGTCATAAGTAGAAAAGTTAAAATTATATAATTAAAAACAATATGTTAAAAACAATGGTAACATATAGCTACTCCCCCTTTGGTCAGATAAAATATTGCACGTTTTGGTACTGCTTACAGCTACCAATAACTAGAGAACCTAGGAAGCTTATTGACTGAAAAACGTCAATCAACCAGAAGGAGCAGGATTATTTACACCAAATATATGCATACATCAATATCAGTGTAAAAACCCAATGCTAACTTTCCAGATAATGGGAAACATACTTAATGTAAAAAATATATAAAAATACAAATTATGTGTACAAAAAAAGGGGGTAAAAGAAAAACTCAATAATCTGAAATAAAACAATTTAAATCAAAATCGATATTTAGGCCATTAGGCTCTAAAGATTTTAATTCATATATCCATCGAGATTCTGATTTGCTCAACTCACGGACTTTGTTACTTCCTCTCCAATGAGGGTTATATTTTTGTATTGCCCAGAATTTTAGGCCATGCGGATTTTTGTTGTGACATAACTTAAAATGACGTGATACACTATGTTTTCTAAAACCTTTTTCAATATTCTGGACATGTTCTCTTAAGCGTTTCCACAATGGTCTTTTAGTCCTGCCTATATATTGTAACGAACATGGGCATTCTAACATGTAAACTGCCCCCTCTGTTCGGCATGTAATAAGATCATCTATTTGGTATTCCTTTTTGGTGACGTTAGATGAAAATTTGGAACACTTTTGACCCATAAAGTTAGTGTGTTTACATGCAAAACACCTCTTGCAGGGAAAAAATCCCTTCCCCTGGAAGAAAGTTAAAAGATTCCTTCCACCAGGGGGGTTTGGAACATTTTTTGCTATCAGATCTCTGAGGGTGGGGGCTCGGCGATATATAACCCTCGGCCGATCAGATAAAATGCCTTGAAGTTGACCATCCGCCTGGAGAATATGCCAATGTTTTTGAAAAATTGCCTCCAACTGTTTATGTTGAGCCGTATAGTTTACAACAATCGGTAATTCATTTTCCTTAATGGTTGTTTAGATTTATCCTGTATAAACGTATCTCTTGGAGTATCATATATTTTATTAATGTGATCCTGAATGAAGTCATTGTTGTACCCTTTCTTCACAAACCTGCTCCCCATTTGTTGAGCTTGTTCAAAAAATACCTCAGAATCGGTACAATTTCTGCGAATGCGCATCAATTGCCCTTTAGTGATTTTTTTTAGCCATGGTTCAAAATGGCAACTGTCGACAGGAATATAACTATTCCTGTCCACCGGCTTGAAATAGGTTTTAGTAGTGATCTTATGATTTTCCACATTAATTTCTAGATCCAAAAACTGAATAGTGTTGGCACTTATTACGTGGGACAGTTTGATATTTTTCTGGTTCAAGTTTAGTTTATCAAAAAACTCAATAAGGGATGTCTGGTCTCCCTCCCAGATATTTATTTATTTATCACTGTTTGGTATCACATAATCAGTTGTATATTTAGCGCATATTTAATTTTATTTACATTTATTCTCTTGGTTAGTGCACCATTTTTGATTGCTGCTTTTTTACATTTGGTCATTGGTTATGTGGTGTAAATATTAGGTTTAGTAGCGCTGTATCTATTCACTATTATTCACTATTTGTCACTCACTCATATATAGCAGCCACTATGGATATCTTTAATTACATGGAAAATCGCACAGTTGATCTTAATGATGTGTTTACCATCCAATCTACCACCAACTCAGGTGATCTTGATACCAATTTCCGTAAATTTGGCCATCTTATGGAAAAGAAGGTCGGTGTTTGGTGGGATTTGACTTCACATGAACAGTATATTAAAGAAGGGATTGTACCTAGACATCTCAGATGGGATATACCCATTAATGATGGACTAACGGACACAGAGTCCATTGAGGAATGGTACAAATTCTTTAATGAAAAAGGACTAGAAATGTTGCTTTTCCTCATAAAAAGGAAACAACGGAAGTTGCAGAATATAAACAAGGAGATAGCAGATTGTAAGCTATTACTTGAAACACACATAGATACCCCATCATTTAAAACTCTGACGGGCCAACTTAATAAAGTATTAGAACAGAAAGATTTAGATATCAAACAACGGAAGAAAAGAAAATATTGGAGGGATACTAATGACTATCGTTTGCATCAAACATTTAAATGGCAATTAAAATTGAAGGAAGGAAATAATGAGTCAATGGCATCCTCACCAGAGAAGGAGGTTCGGATTATCACTCCTACAAGGAGTTATAGACAGGTTGCACCAGCTCATCCGATACCTCATGAGGATGAATACCATAGACCGCCTAATCCAAACACTTATGAACACCAAAGATCCCATAGAGATGAACAAAATGGACCAAGAACCCCCCAAAATTGGTGGAAGAACCAAAAACCAAGGTCAAAATCACCAAGAAAACCTGCTTGGAAAAACAAAAATTCTCAAAACAAAAATTCTCAAAAGAATAATCCAAAACCATCTTATCCTCAATATAATCAAGCTGATTATCCTGGGACACATGGACAAAACCAGTACCATGATCCTCGTGATATGAGAGATTCAAGGGATGTGTATCAATCATATCATAATAAAGGGCCTATTATGGCCTCTTATCAACAAGGGGGACCATCAAATTATGAGTATCGCTCACAGGATAGTAGAAGAAGTCCTGCCTATACGCATAATAGATATGAACCATTGGCCAATTATATCGAAGAAAAAAACTCTAGGTCTTTTTTAGAGTATCGCAGGGACGACAGGACCCCACCCGGATCGGAGGATCCGAGCTTAAGCAGAAGCCCAGATCAAAGAGGGGCTGCAGAGGGGGACAAAGGTCCCAAAAGAAGAAAGATGCAGTAGGGGAAGGCATTATTAACCTGAGTGGGATTGAATTAACCAAAACTGAGTTAATCACTCTGGATAAAGGCCTCAAATTTGCCCCCAAACGAAATCTTAATAAGTTTGATATGTATGTTGACATACAAAAATACGTAAGAAAATTGAACATTAAGAAATACATGTTGAATCAGCCTGTTGTGGAGGAGAGACCGATTCTTCCGGGTCGAGTCAAACACAGTGACCTAAGGAACCGTTCTCTGTTTAACCCTCAACTCCACAATAATCAGCATGTGGAAGTTTTTAATAAATTGGTTGTGAAAGTTTTAGAGAAACTTAAAATTAAGAAAGTATTGGACCCCAAAGTCATAAGGGTCTGAAAGATCTAGAGATGAATAAGGAGGTGATTATACATCCGGCCGACAAAGGCGGAGCTATTGTCGTCTTATCCAAAGCTTACTATTACGAAGAGTTGGGGAATCAATTAAAAGATGAAAATACATATATTAAACTTGGAGCGAATCCAACATCTGAATATAAGAAAGAATTATGTACACTCATCCAAAAGGGAAGGGATAAAGGAATATTATCCAAAAGGGAAGCCAAGTACCTTATCCCTGATGAGTGTAGGATTCCCATTATTTACACAATTCCAAAAGTGCACAAAGACCCGCTAAAACCTCCAGGGAGACCTATCATTAACGGCATACAGTCAATTAATGCACGTTTAGGGGAGTACGTAGATCATTTTGTCCAACCCTTAGTCCCTTATACGAAGGCCTTCCTTAGGGACACAAAACACCTTATACAAACTCTGAATAATTTAGTGTTGGATCCACAAAAAGGGTATTGGATAGCTACAGCAGATGTAGCATCCCTTTACACCAATATCAATCATGAAGATGCCATTAAAGCCACCAAATGGGCCATGGACAGTTTTAGCTCGCTTATATCCAAGCAGCAGAGATTTGTACTTAGATGTTTAGCATATGGTTTACAACACAGCTATTTTTGGCACCAGTCAGAATACTATAGACAGCTTAATGGCATCGGGATGGGGGCCAAATATGCGCCCAGTGTGGCAAACATCTTTATGGCTGAGTGGGAGGAACTAGCTATTTATACAAATAAACCGAATCAGTTGATATTATACAGAAGATTTATAGATGACTGTATACTTATCTGGGAGGGAGACCAGACATCCCTTATTGAGTTTTTTGATAAACTAAACTTGAACCAGAAAAATATCAAACTGTCCCACGTAATAAGTGCCAACACTATTCAGTTTTTGGATCTAGAAATTAATGTGGAAAATCATAAGATCACTACTAAAACCTATTTCAAGCCGGTGGACAGGAATAGTTATATTCCTGTTGACAGTTGCCATTTTGAACCATGGCTAATAAACATCCCTAAAGGGCAATTGATGCGCATTCGCAAAAATTGTACCGATTCTGAGGTATTTTTTGAACAAGCTCAACAAATGGGGAGCAGGTTTGTGAAGAAAGGGTACAACAATGACTTCATTCAGGATCACATTAATAAAATATATGATACTCCAAGAGATACGTTTATACAGGATAAATCTAAACAACCATTAAGGAAAAATGAATTACCGATTATTGTAAACTATACGGCTCAACATAAACAGTTGGAGGCAATTTTTCAAAAACATTGGCATATTCTCCAGGCGGATCGTCAACTTCAAGGCATTTTATCTGATCAGCCGAGGGTTATATATCGCCGAGCCCCCACCCTCAGAGATCTGATAGCAAAAAATGTTCCAAACCCCCCTGGTGGAAGGAATCTTTTAACTTTCTTCCAGGGGAAGGGATTTTTTCCCTGCAAGAGGTGTTTTGCATGTAAACACACTAACTTTATGGGTCAAAAGTGTTCCAAATTTTCATCTAACGTCACCAAAAAGGAATACCAAATAGACGATCTTATTACATGTCGAACAGAGGGGGCAGTTTACATGTTAGAATGCCCATGTTCGTTACAATATATAGGCAGGACTAAAAGACCATTGTGGAAACGCTTAAGAGAACATGTCCAGAATATTGAAAAAGGTTTTAGAAAACATAGTGTATCACGTCATTTTAAGTTATGTCACAACAAAAATCCGCATGGCCTAAAATTCTGGGCAATACAAAAATATAACCCTCATTGGAGAGGAAGTAACAAAGTCTGTGAGTTGAGCAAATCAGAATCTCGATGGATATATGAATTAAAATCTTTAGAGCCTAATGGCCTAAATATCGATTTTGATTTAAATTGTTTTATTTCAGATTATTGAGTTTTTATTTTACCCCCTTTTTTTGTACACATAATTTGTATTTTTATATATTTTTTACATTAAGTATGTTTCCCATTATGTGGAAAGTTAGCATTGGGTTTTTACACTGATATTGATGTATGCATATATTTGGTGTAAATAATCCTTTTCCTTCTGGTTGATTGACGTTTTTCAGTCAATAAGCTTCCTAGGTTCTCTAGTTATTGGTAGCTGTAAGCAGTACCAAAACGTGCAATATTTTATCTGACCAAAGGGGGAGTAGCTATATGTTACCATTGTTTTTAACATATTGTTTTTAATGATATAATTTTAACTTTTCTACTTATGACTATGGATGTAATTAAAATCTTTTGTGTGTATCATTATGGATATCCAATATCAATAACATTTTTTGCCGCAAATGATGTTGTTTTGCTTTGAGCTCCCTCCGTTCGGTACACTTCCGGGTTTTTCTCAGTTAAATGACCCGCACGATGCGTTCCAGGAACATTTCCCATGAGTAAGTCACGTTGGCGGTGACGCAACGCGTAGGGAGGAGCCTAGCGTACTGAGACCTGAGGAGAGGGTTTCTCATACGCATCTCAGCGAGTACTGAGCGGCTTGGATTCTTCGCTTGCTATTGGGGATCCGTGAGTGAAACTAACACATGAGTTACATTGTAACGGTGTTATCAACAGTATTATGCTATGTATGTTTTTTTGTCCCCTTTTTTCCTTACATGCATCGGGAATCGTATGAACTTTATCCATTGAGACTGCATATGGTTCAGGAGTCATTTCACCCTGGGTGCAAGCTATCCATGAATGTTATTGTCCCAGCAATGCCTGATTGACTGCTTATGGTTCTGGAGTCATTTCACCCTGGGTGCAAGTTATCAATGAATGTTATTGTCCCAGCATTGCCTGATTGGTATTGTTTTTTCAACATAATTTCTATGGTTGGACTGTTTTTACGCATCCATTGTTTAAATTTGTCTGATTCCATTTGTAAGGGTTTTTAGTCCCATGGATGGAATACAGCATTTAAGGTCTGAATAAGGTGACGCTATTCAGAGCACATTCAGTTGGACACATATCATTATTAATTTATATTTAATTTACCTCTTGGCCTTTGGCCTCAGAAAATATTTATTTATTTATTTATCACTGTTTGGTATCACATAATCAGTTAGCGCATATTTAATTTTATTTACATTTATTCTCTTGGTTAGTGCACCATTTTTGATTGCTGCTTTTTTACATTTGGTCATTGGTTATGTGGTGTAATTATTAGGTTTAGTAGCGCTGTATCTATTCACTATTATCTACTACCAATTAAGCATATTAGGTGATGTGCATCTCTGTAATGAGAAGGGGTGTGGTCTAATGACATCAACACCCTATATCAGGTGTGCATAATTATTGGTCAACTTCCTTTCCTTTGGCAAAATGGGTCAAAAGAAGGACTTGACAGGCTCAGAAACGTCAAAAATAGTGAGATATCTTGCAGAGGGATGCAGCACTCTTAAAATTGCAAAGCTTCTGAAGCGTGATCATCGAACAATCAAGCGTTTCATTCAAAATAGTCAACAGGGTCGCAAGAAGCGTATGGAAAAACCAAGGCGCAAAATAACTGCCCATGAACTGAGAAAAGTCAAGCGTGCAGCTGCCAAGATGCCACTTGCCACCAGTTTGGCCATATTTCAGAGCTGCAACATCACTGGAGTGCCCAAAAGCACAAGGTGTGCAATACTCAGAGACATGGCCAAGGTAAGAAAGGCTGAAAGACGACCACCACTGAACAAGACACACAAGCTGAAACGTCAAGACTGGGCCAAGAAATATCTCAAGACTGATTTTTCTAAGGTTTTATGGACTGATGAAATGAGAGTGAGTCTTGATGGGCCAGATGGATGGGCCCGTGGCTGGATTGGTAAAGGGCAGAGAGCTCCAGTCCGACTCAGACGCCAGCAAGGTGGAGGTGGAGTACTGGTTTGGGCTGGTATCATCAAAGATGAGCTTGTGGGGCCTTTTCGGGTTGAGGATGGAGTCAAGCTCAACTCCCAGTCCTACTGCCAGTTTCTGGAAGACACCTTCTTCAAGCAGTGGTACAGGAAGAAGTCTGCATCCTTCAAGAAAAACATGATTTTCATGCAGGACAATGCTCCATCACACGCGTCCAAGTACTCCACAGCGTGGCTGGCAAGAAAGGGTATAAAAGAAGAAAAACTAATGACATGGCCTCCTTGTTCACCTGATCTGAACCCCATTGAGAACCTGTGGTCCATCATCAAATGTGAGATTTACAAGGAGGGAAAACAGTACACCTCTCTGAACAGTGTCTGGGAGGCTGTGGTTGCTGCTGCACGCAATGTTGATGGTGAACAGATCAAAACACTGAAGCCCCGTACACTCGACAGGGAACCTCGACGGGCGGAACACATCGTTCCGCCCGTCGAGGTTCTCTGCCGGCCGTCAGAATCTGTGACCCGCCCGTCGGGAATGGCAACCAGCTATTCATCCCGACGGGCCGTCGAGCAAATAGAGAACCTGTTCTCTATTTGCTGGACGGGTTTCCTGACGGGCGGGGCGAGCAGAGAGTGTACACATGGCCGAGGTTCTCGCTGGAATGCAGCTCCCAGCGAGGTTCTCGCTGGTTTCTGGCGAGAACCTTGGCCGTGTGTACGGGGCCTGACAGAATCCATGGATGGCAGGCTTTTGAGTGTCCTTGCAAAGAAAGGTGGCTATATTGGTCACTGATTTGTTTTTGTTTTGTTTTTGAATGTCAGAAATGTATATTTGTGAATGTTGAGATGTTATATTGGTTTCACTGGTAAAAATAAATAATTGAAATGGGTATATATTTGTTTTTTGTTAAGTTGCCTAATAATTATGCACAGTGAGGCCTTGTACACACGGCTGAATATATCCGCTGTGAACGGTCCCCGGACCGTTTACAGCGTATATTTACGCCGGGGTGTTTTGATCCGATGGCTGTACACACCATCGGATCAAATTCCCCACCGGCGGACAGCGCGGTGACGCGGCGGTGACGTTGACGCCGCCACGTCACCGCACCAGGAAGTAAACACTTCCGCGCGCATGCGTCGGATCCATTCACAGGATACGACGCATGTGCGGCAAGATATGTCCGCTGGTTTGCCGTACTAACCAGCGGACATATCTGACGGCCAGCTATCCGGCGGAATTATTTCAAAGCATGCTTTGAAATTTTTCCGCCGGATTAATCCGGCAAAAAGCGTCCGTTTGCCCCTACAGACGAGGGGATTTTTCGGCTGAAATGGTCCGTCGGACCATGTTCAGCGGAAATATCCCCTCGTGTGTACAAGGCCTAATAGTCACCTGCACACACAGATATCCCCCTAAAATAGCTAAAACTAAAAACAAACTAAAAACTACTTCCAAAAATATTCAGCTTTGATATTAATGAGTTTTTTGGGTTCATTGAGAACATGGTTGTTGTTCAATAATAAAATTAATCCTCAAAAATACAACTTGCCTAATAATTCTGCACTTCCTGTATTATCCTATGAGTTGCAGCAGTATTTTCTTGCCCCTTCAGAAGTGTCAGAGAGATAACTTTCATTCAACTAATGGGTCCAAGAGGAATGTTGAAGGTGTGCTGGAGTATTTTATTATGTACAGCGGACATTCCCTTAATGACAACTATCCTAGAACATCTTTATTTCTCTATAACAAGGTTTCACAATCCAACAACCAGCTAATTGTTTACCGGAATTACATTACGATTTATTAGATACAAAATATGATCAATTTCTGATGTATGTTCCTCTTAAGCGGTAGCATTCTGATATAGCCTTGTAATGTAGGCATAGTTGGTGTTTTACTGACTGGTGTTTTCTTATATATTTGTATAAAACTTTTTTTTTTTTTAAAGGTAACTCTATTAGGAATCAGGAATCTGTCAGTGAGAAAGTGACAAGGGAACGGTAACTAGAAAGGATCATAGCATTATGGAATATGTATATAGGCTTATGTAAAAAGTAAATATCTTGGGCCAGATTCACAGAGCCATTACTCCGGTCTATCTCCTGTTAGACCGGAGTCATTTCAAATTACCCTCGTCATATCATTAGTTTGAATCCTCAAACCATGATACGACGGCTTCTGGCTTCGATCCGACAGGCTTACATCTTCGTACGCCGTTGGATCTACGCTGCAATCTTTTTCCGCCCGCTGGGTGGAGTTTGTGTCGTTTTTAGCGTCGGGGTATGCAAATTAGCTTTTTCCGGCGATCCACGAACTTACGATTGTCCGTCGCATTCTCTTACGGCATCTGTAGTCATCTTTTTGCTGCGTAAAGTTAGGGAAGCAAAAATCTTGTCTAACGTTAGACAGCCCATGTTAAGTATGGCCGTCGTTCCCACGTCGAATTTCAATTTTTGTTTTTGCGTAAGTCGTGTGGGAATAGGAATGTACGTAAACGACGCTACTCAAAAAAAAACTGACGTAACAACGTTATTTCGCGCAATGCACAGCGGGAAATTTCTGAACGGAGCATGCGCAGTTCGATCGCCTAATTTAAATGCTTCATGCCCCCTAATCGCGTATTTCGATTCCGCCGCAAGAAATACACTACGCCGCCGTACCTTATGGGCCAAAATCTACCTGAATTCGTCTTAGAGCCAGGTAAAATACGGCGGCGTAGTGTATCTCTGATACTCTGCGCCAGGGCAATTGTACCTGAATCTGGCCCATTGTGCTTACCCTACAGATCATACTACTTATTGAATATATATAGAGGTGCGGCAACTCATAAAAGGCTTAAATACTTAACCCAATTACATATACAAAAAATAAGTGCACAACCAATACAAATAAATTAATTAATATATGAAGCGCTTAAAAAGACAAAATCCACATCTAGAGGTGTAGAAATTCAGAAAAAGTCCATAAGTGCTCTTATTGTGATTTCAACTAAATCCATGCTTAAAATTATGCTCTCTACCACAAGAAAGGAATAGTGTGCCTCTTACCAGAAGGAATGGATCCCAGGTAATAGGGATCTCACATGCTTTGTTACAATTAGAAGTCAGTAGCTATGTTCAGTAGTACCCTGTTCTCATTATACAATTTAGAGTTCATCAGACCTTTCTATAATCAAGCAGAATCTTTGTATGCCAAATGTTATCATTCGAGTGAACAGCTTTACATCTACATATCAAACCATACTGAACTATAAAATTATCATCATAGTTACATAGTTACATAGTTAGTCAGGTTGAAAAAAGACACAAGTCCATCCAGTTCAACCATAAAAAAACAAAAAAATCAAACAAACAAAATAAAACACAATAGATCCCATACACCCAACTCCATACCCACAGTTGATCCAGAGGAAGGCAAAAAACCCCAGCAGAGCATGATCCAATTTGCTACCGGAGGGAAAAAAATTCCTTCCTGAACCCCGAGAGGCAATCGGATTTACCCCGGATCAACTTTACCTACAAAACTTAGTACTCAGTTATATTATGTGCATTTAGGAAATAATCCAGGCCCTTCTTAAAGCAATCTACTGAGCTTGCCAGAACCACCTCTGGAGGGAGTCTGTTCCACATTTTCACAGCTCTTAAGGCCTCGTACACACGATCGGACATATCCGATGAAAACGGTCCGCGGACCATTTCCATCGGATATGTCCGATCGGGAGTTTGATCCGATGGCGTGTACACACCATCGGATCAAATTCCCCGCCGCCGGACGGCGCGGTGACGTGGCGGTGACGTTGACGCCACCACGTCACCGCCACGTCACTGCACCAGGAAGTTAAACACTTCCGCGCATGCGCCGAATCCATTCGGCGGCGGCGCGGCGGCGGTGGGGGACGACATGTCTGCTGGTAAGTGTACTAACCAGCAGACATGTCGGACGGACAGATTCCCACCGGATAGATTTCAAAGCATGCTTTGAAATCTGTCGGGTGGAGAAATCTGTCCGCTAGCCCATACACACGAGCGGAGATGTCTGCTGAAACGGTCCATCGGAGCGTTTTCAGCGGACATATCCCCTCGTGTGTACGAGGCCTTACTGTGAAGAAACCTTTCCGTATTTGGAGGTGAAATCTCTTTTCCTCCAGACGTAAAGCCTGCCCCCTTGTCCTCAGTGTTGACCTTAAAGTGAATAACTCAACACCAAGTTCACTATATGGACCTCTTATATATTTGTACATGTTGATCATATCCCCCCTTATTCTCCTCTTCTCAAGAGTGAATAAATTCCGTTTTTCTAATCTTTCCTCATAGCTGAGCTCCTCCATGCCTCTTATCAGTTTAGTTGCCCTTCTCTGCACTTTCTCCAGTTCTCCGATATCCTTTTTGAGAACTGGTGCCCAAAACTGGACTGCATATTCCAGATGAGATCTTACTAATGAATTGTACAGGGGCAAAATTATATCTCTCTCTCTGGAGTCCATACCTCTCTTAATACAAGAAAGGACTTTGCTCGCTTTGGAAACCGCAGCTTGGCATTGCATGCCATTATTGAGCTTATGATCATGGGTTATCCTAAACAACAAATTTGACAACCTAGTACATGATATATGAACTTGTTCATCCTCTTGAAAAATGTGTACTGATGACAAAACATACAGAGGAGGGGATTAGTACAAGATTTGTTTGTGAGTTTTTTTTGCTTTTTAATAAAAAAAAAAACACTTTGTCATAGCAGCACTATGGCATGTATTGTTTTATTTCCCGTGATCTTTGATGTGAACACTGTGAAGTGAAAGATGGTGGAGGTGATCTGCTAGCTTGAGAATTGGATACCTAGGATCATAGAGATTCATAGTGGGTTTTTTTCTGTTCTTTTTCTAAGCAATATTAGCTAGTGATGGAGGGACAACTGGTAGTGGAATTTTTTTTGGCACTTGCAAGTTTTACTAGAGGGATAAGCCCGGATTCACAAAGCACTTTCGCCGATGTATATCCAGATACGCCGCGTAAGTACAAATATGTGCCGCCGTATCTGTGCGCAGTATCCACAAACATAGATACGCCTAAAAACTGACTTAATCCCTCCGACGTAACTTGCCTACGCCGGCGTAGAGTGGGCGCATATTTACGCTGGACGCATGTGGCTTTCCCATTGATTTTCTATTTAAATATTAAAATGAGGGAGATATGCCGATTCACGATCGTACTTGCGCCCGGCGCATGATTTAAGCGGTTTGCGTAAGTTTTACGTTCGGGGGGAAAGTTATGCCCCATAGATGAGGCGCAACCCATGCAAAGGTATGGACCAGGGAACACAACCCTACGTAATGTACGTTGGACGTCTGTGAATATTGGCCGACATGGGTCTGATTGGGCGTAAGTTACGTGCACGGCGTACACAGTGATCCGGCGTATCTTAGGCAGTTTTTCTGACGTGGTTGTGCGCATGCGCACGGGCATACGTCCATGTCCCGACACATGCACAGTTCATTTTAAGTACTTGTCTGGCGCCCGGCCCATCATTTGCATGGGGTCACGCTTCATTAACATGGATAACGCCCACTTCCAGCCCACTTCTACCTACTTCCACTTACGCCGGCTTAAGCCTACGAAATATACGCTACGCCGGCACAGAGTTGGGAGCATTTTCTTTGTGAATTCCATGCTTGCCTCTCAGAGCTGCGCTGGCATAGAATAAAAGAGATACGCTACGGCGGCATAAATATGCGTCGATGTATGTGAATCCGGGCCAATCTGTAGAGAGTTCACTAGTAAGAAGAAAACTCACCCAAGCTCTACCGCTATATAGTATAGTTGGTGTGTAGAGAGGTTGGTGCTCTGGCTAATTAAGCTCACAAGTGATCCAAAAAAAGTACAGGCCTTAAGCCTTCATCAAAGCAAGGCCTAAACAGCATTTTTGGATGATGTTACTGCTGTAATGCTTCAATAAATATTTTCTATGGAGAAGCTGTCAACTTGCTGGCCTGTACTTTCAGTAGAGAGTTTACTAGTAGTGAGGAAAGGATTTGGGTTCACGGTGCGTAGTTAGGGTGGTTTATATATACTATAATTTGACATAAAATCTTTTTGTACAGCTGCTGCACATCTTCCATACCCCAACTGCCCCAGTGCAGCTCCTCTGGAACAATCTTTAGCAAAATGTCCTCCAGATGTTTAAGGGAAGAAGAAACAGGAGGAACTGCACTCTAATCTTACTACTGTCATATAAAGGATGGTAGTAGAACTTTATGAATTGACTTTGACCACTCAAGCACACAACGTACTGGTCACCAAATCGAGCAGTCCATGTGAAATCCAAAACCAAAATTCCATCTAATGAATTTATAATCATTATTATTGATAGAAAAATGTCAATGGGAAGAAAACAGTATGCAATGTATTTTGGGGGCCAAGCAATCCCCCCTTCATCAGGGCTTGTGCTTAATAGAACGGTTTCTTAAATGGACTCTATAAAGCCACCCAGGAGACAACCTCTCCCAGGAGAAATAACTGTACAATCTAGTTTGACTTGGAGTGAACCTTAACGTATGTGTGCAAAGGACATGCTTTAATCTATATGGACTGTGACAGACTCAGATTCTCCTATGTCTAGGGTAACCTTAAGTCCAATAGGGCCATAGGGTGACGAAGAAATTATATCATGTATTGCAGAAGATGGGACATTACTGACAGTTCATTACAAGTGGCTTAATTTGTCCTGACTAGGTCACTAGGACAATGACCCTTCAATGCTTAGCTCAGACTATTGAAATGCTAAGTGAAGCCGGGCTTGTGAAATACCTTTCCATTGTGTTCTGCAGGTGAATAGATGATGCGGTGCCGAAATGTCTAGCTACTGATTAGATAATTTGCTCACCTGAATGTCATTAGCAAAGGAATGTGTGGGTGGAGATTTCATTGTTTCTGTGATTAACTTTAACAAGCTGTACTGTATATAAGATTGTGGTTTTGGTCCTATTAAACAGTCCATACTTAGCACACATACAAGTGTCGTCTTGTTGTGTGTTAAAGGTAGCTGGAATATCTGATACTTATGTCCAGACTAATAGAAGCGGTGTATGACGGACGCATTCAATGCTGAGTGCGGGGACCTTCCGTGACAGTGGTGGCACAGCAGCAGGATACTTTCTGCAGTTGGGATATCCACCTGGATCCAAGGTCCAGATAGCAGGATAGGAGAGGTACAGATACCAGCCACCATGGAAGAGGAATTTGGAAGGAGGTTGCGAGAGAAGGAGATACAGCACACAGGCCAAGATTTGGAGCAGGTCCTACTTGAATGGTCTGATTCGATCTGCTGCGAACTCTGGAAGAAAGAGCTAGCTCTCGAGCAGCAACACCAGGGAAAAGTCCTCCCCTCCATCCAT
Source organism: Rana kukunoris (assembly GCA_029574335.1). Classification (NCBI taxonomy): domain Eukaryota; kingdom Metazoa; phylum Chordata; class Amphibia; order Anura; family Ranidae; genus Rana; species Rana kukunoris. The sequence goes on from CM056057.1 coordinate 170,987,890, forward strand.
GTAAGGTACTGGTCGCAGTATGAAGTACGAATGCTGTTATTGGGGGAACAACCAAAACAGGAGTGGACAGCGGAGTTAAGCAGGCTGATCCGGGCAGAGATGCGGTTGGACGAAAGCTACAGAGCCCTTCGTTGGTATGTAGCTCAAGAGTGCCCGTGGTCAGCGGATGACAGCCCCACGGAAGGCTTTGACTATGATGGCCTGGGATTGTTGTATTGGAGGATGTACGAGGACCCCGACTTTGGGAGCGGGAGTGGCGTTTGGAGGACATAATGGAAAACAGCAGGGATATGCAATTAGTGGACCTCCAGCTGTTGCCAAACTACAAGTCCCATCATGCCTCTGCCTCTGGGTGTAATTGCTTGATGTTGTCTTAGTCTCGCTAAGCCTAATGGGACTTGTAGTTTGGCAATAGCTGGAGGTCCACTAATTGCATATCCCTGGAATACAGAGAGCGGAGACTGAATCGCTCGGAAGTGCACTGGCTACAGGAAGATTTGGAGTTTCTGGCCATTCAGGAATGGGAGCTGGAATTTGCCTACAGACGGCTGCTAGACTCTGCTCAGCGCCAGGGCCAGGCTCCCTTTGCCTGGGACTATCAGGAAATACCAGTGGACAATGCTGAAATCCTGGCTGAAGAATCGTCAATGTGGCATAGTAACAGTGTGTGTTGCCAACCTGCCCCTGCAGCTATGGACCCATAGGTCTTATGGCGGATGCAGCAAGTGCAGACTGGCCTTAATGATTCTGTTTCTGCATGGGATGATCGTGAATGGAGGAATGTGCCTGTCCAGCAGTATGCCAGTGAACCGGCAGTAGAAAATCTGGAGATTGCCATTCCCAAAGCTGAAGTGCTGACCGCAGGGCCGAGCTCTGCTAACCTCTGTTCAGTACCTATAGCATCTTCTGGGTTCCATGGACTTATTTTCGCAAACAAACAAAAAATGGTTAAGGAGACAATCCAGCATACAAGATATAAACTGACCAGGTCTGGTGTGTACACAGAAAGTGAATTGGTTTCAAGTCTTACAACTGAGAAAAGTTTGCACAGATACTCAACTGGGCTATTATCACATTGAAGTAAAATAACTCTCATTGTTTTAGAGAATAAGATTGCCCTTAGGTAAACAGGCAGTATTTGTCTCAGCTGTCTTTTAGACAAAAGCAGAGAAACCCAGTTCATCTCACATCGAGAACCATTGTGTAACGTGAAGAGGTGTTGGACACGCTGTGTCACTCTTAAAATATCCTTGAGTGATGCCTAGTCCAAAGTCTGAACTTAAACTATTCAGAATTATCTTGATATTAAAAAGTGTATTTTTAACATTGACATGAAAATAAATGTTCAGATTACCGATGATATCTTGGAACCGAAGGAAAAAGATGATCATCGCAAATGCTAATGTAGAATTAAGATATATGAAAAATGTATTTTTATAGAAGTGTTACGGAAGCTAACCCACATTATCAAAGATGTCAAATCGTGATTATAAAAATGTGAATGTACCTGTTACACCAATTCATCAAACACATATCAAAATAATTCATGTATCCACGTTAATAATTATTTCGCATTGATTGAGATATAAACCTGTGCAAGAATGTTGTTGGGAAATATGCGGTTATACAGGAATATACGTTTATGTCAGCCCTCAAAATTTCCACTCGCCTACTAGCATTTGGCGAGTGGATTTAAGCTGGGGACGAGTGATGACAGGGATGCATGACCAATCTCCCTCCTATCTGTGCCTACACTTAGAGTCCCGATGAGATTGGTGGCCGAAGAGTAAAGGTGCATGCTCGGGAAAAGTAGTCTGGTGAGCCGCGCACAGGCAAAGCAGGACACGGATGCTCTCCTTACAATCCTCATTAAGCCATGGGAACAGTATGACCTCTCTGAGCCTGCCCCCTCCCCCTGACCAATGTAGCTGGAGAACAGGGAGCAGGAAGTAATGAGTGAGGTGGAGAATTACGAAAATTACCACTCTGATGCAGCGCTCACTGAAAGTTGCCTTGACATGAGAGTGGCAGCCTTCCAGCTTGTGCAGTTTTCTTCTCCTTGTGCTCTATGTAAGTTTCCAACAGTTCAGCCTGAGCACTGTGAACAGACTGTTCTTAATGTGTGCTGTGCAGTGTCAGTGTACTCTGTGCTATGGTGTCAATGGCTGTGAAGTTGTGTGGATCTCAGCGCTGGATTGTACTCCCTCCCGCTGTGCTGCAGCTCCTCTCCTCACTGCCAGCCTGCATAAAAGGGGGAAGTGGAGACATGCAAGCGTGGAGCCGCACACACAGGCTCCTGATGATGAGATGAATAGGAGAGGGAGAGAGAGGATGGATGGGAGTTGCAGAGGAGACAGCAAGAGAATGGGGAAGAGACCCAGTTCTAGTGCCCTGTCCCTCTGGTCTGCCCCCAGTGCCCTGTCCCTCTGGTCTGCCCCCAGTGCCCTGTGCCTCCGGGCTTCCCCCAGTGCCCTGTTCCATTTTGTTAAAGTTGTTGTTGGTAATATTTAATTGTGTAACTTGATTCTGCCTAAAACATTTAACAGTGTCATTCTATGAGATAATCTACGAGGACGTGTTTACAGGTGCAATTAGGCGCAGGGCAGTGTATGAATTAAGTGGGGCAACTGGTGGCGAGTAACTCTTGAGGCCTGGCTAGTAGCTCAGGACTTGAAATTTTGAGCCCTGTTTATGTTATGTAGGGATCAAAGATATACTAATTGGATCTGATGAAACATAAAGGTATCAGAGATATATATATAGAAGTTACCAATAATAATAAGCTAATAATAATAATATAAGTCTCCCCAATAATATAAAATTATCGTACAGACTATCTCCCAATAAAGGTGAGACACCTAGTGGTGGAAAGTGATATTACTTGAGGTTCTCAAAACACAGAGACCAAGTAAATGATTAAAATCGTCAGCCAATAGGAACCCGACATGTCTTAACAGGAACTCCCATAGAGGCCAGAGGCCAATGAATTAAGGACAGCTGTTAGATGGGCAGAACTTAGTATAATTTAATGGTCCTATTGTTTTGAGTATTATAAGAGAGATAGCCCATGAGAGAAGAGAAATGGAAGGAAGATGACTCCAAGATGAAGATCAGGAGGAAGTAGACCCCATCCATAGGGGGAGGGGCACGCTAGGACAATGCATGAAGGCACCTTGTCATCCCAGGAAGGGCCATTAGAAAGCCACTGCATTTTAACTTTGGTCATCTGCAAATAGCCATTTTGGAATTGGTAATTATGCTATTTTATTTTATCAGAAAAAGATTGTTATTCCCTAGGAATAGAAAGTCGTATATCGTGTAATCATGGTCTGGTCTCATAACCAATAACTGGTAGATTTTTCTGTAAAGAGCACAATTTTTATATATTAATATTTTTTTACATAGTTTCAAAATTAATGACAGGACAAAGACGTGCAGTAAATTTCATATTGTTAGCCGTTTACTTACCTGCAGTATAGTAACAGCTGATGTATGAAATAGACGCTTTTGTCTCATTGTCTTTTGCATAAAGTTATCTTGAGAATTGGCCATGACACTCAGATCAAATGTATTGCATGCCCATTTTGGGGGTAGTTTATTGAAGCGCAATGTGTTCATATAACGCAACTGGTATTCTAATATCATGTAATTATCCATATTTTTGTCAACCAATAAATTAGCTATTTTGTATGATTATACGTCTCTGTGAATACGTTTCATAACATAGACTAGATTGACTTGTATTTAAAAACTTCTTCGTTATCAAAGAATTCAATATAAATTTTACTGTGCGGTTAAAATAACCTTAAGAAAGCACAACACTGTGCTCTGCTCAGCACCAAGGGCAGTATCGGTGGAGTTGCAAGAAATTTTCCCAGCTGAAGCGCTGGTCACCGGACAGAGGGTTCAAGACCTCTGCCCCACCCCTGTGGCAGTTCCGGAGGCTCAGGGTGAGAAGGTGGCGATCACTTTCCAGCAGCAGATACAGGGGGAGAAGGGAGAGGAGGTGTTCATCGTCCCTTCCCAACAGTTGGCCAGGGTGGAGTCTTTCCTCCCCAGCAAGGATCCATGCATCTGGGAGACAGTACCACAACCATGTTGTCCCGGCAGCCAGATGAGGGAATGGAAAAGGAAGCAGCCAGCTCACCTCCCCAATGGCAGCTACACAGTTTGAGTGTGGAGGAATCCAGCCGCCTTTCCCAGCGGTTAGCCGGAGCGGATGTTATGATGTACCTAGCGGAAGAGCTGGCAACAGAGCAGAGTGCAATACGCCTCTGCTCTCAACTAACGGAAGAGGGGGTCCCTGTGGTAGTGGATGGGACTGTGGTCTCCACTCCCAGCAACTCAGCAGAAGAGCTGGCAACAGAGCAGAGTGCCACACACCTCTGCTCTCAACTAACAGAAGAGGGGGTCCCTGTGGTAGTGGATAGGACTTCGATCTTCACTGACACAACCCCAGAAAATGGTGTGGCACTGAGACAGGAGGATGTCAGCTTTGCTTTGCACCTACCACCACTGGATGGGACTTCAGTCTCCACTGGTATAACCCAGGAATGGGGGGCAGTTGGCCCTGATCCCCAACAGCATGATGGACTGAGCCCAATCACCCTGTTCTATCTCCAGCGGCTGAAAGGACTCCAGGGAGAAGAGCCAGTCCAGGCCTCGCCCCAGCGGTAGACATGTTCTCTGAGAGATGCAGAGGTTGGCGGGGTAAGTAATGCTCTGTTTGGAGCAATTTATTTGGGGTACGGTATGGATACCAGCATTGGAGGACTGGAACTACTGACTAACTTCGGAGTCAAACCGTTTGGGGTTTCCCACTACTCCTTGCAGCCAAGATTGGAGGTCATGCGGACAGACTATGGAAATTCACTTTGTCCGACTAACGCATGTCCAGACCAGGTGGAGGTCTGGGACCCTGTTAGTCGTCTTTTGATGGGGGAGAAATGTGACAGACTCAGATTCTCCTATGTCTAGGGTCACCTTATGTCCAATAGGGCCATAGGGTGACGAAGAAATTATATCATGTATTGCAGAAGATGGGACATTACTGACAGTTCATTACAAGTGGCTTAATTTGTCCTGACTAGGTCACTAGGACAATGACCCTTCAATGCTTAGCTCAGACTATTGAAATGCTAAGTGAAGCCGGGCTTGTGAAATACCTTTCTATTGTGTTCTGCAGGTGAATAGATGATGCGGTGCCGAAATGTCTAGCTACTTTGCTCACCTGAATGTCATTAGCAAAGGAATGTGTGGGTGGAGAGTTCATTGTTTCTGTGATTAACTTTAACAAGCTGTACTGTATATAAGATTGTGGTTTTGGTCCTATTAAACAGTCCATACTTAGCACACATACAAGTGTCGTCTCGTTGTGTGTTAAAGGTAGCTGGAATATCTGATACTTATGTCCAGACTGATAGAAGCGGTGTATGACGGACGCATTCAATGCTGAGTGCGGGGACCTTCCATGACATGGACATGTAGAATTAATGACAAAACAATTATTGGTTAAACCCCCCAAGTGTTTTCCAAATACTGCTTGCTATAAAGTTTGGATAACAGGTTTATTAGTATGTTAACACATTGGGTAATAAAGTACTGCATTCTTTTTAGGTAGAATTTATATATCAGACCCAACTGAGGGGCGGAGGGATTTGGTTCCAAAAGAGCAACAGTCCTCCAAATTGGGGTCAGTTGGGGGCTACATCTTTGATAAGTAATACAGCTTCCATATATATATATTAGCTGTGTATTTAGTGTATTTAGTTGTTGGTATTTAGTTGTTTGCCCAAAGCATTGCCTCTTCTACCTTTTTTCAATTACTTCAATGCTTGTCCTACCGTCAGCACACTTACCTCCAACATTTTCTCAGCAAAGAGAGAAAACCACCAGTCAACATTATACAGCTATCTGAATGTGAAATCAATTTCAAGCCATGAGGTGTTCATCCAAGGAGGATTTTACATATGAACTATCTTTGTAGGTAAAGGATAACAGAAAAATAATTAGTAAATCTGAAATTTTGTATCCATTTTCTATTAGTATTTTTTTTTTTTATCTTAAGATTATCAATCATTACATTTTGTCTACTCCTGCAAAAATATTGTTCATATAATCTAGCATTTCCAATTCTGTATTTTTCCAAAAAGTTTTTTTTTAGAGAGATAAACATAACTCATAATGGAAATAATGCAGGTCAGAAGGAGATCAGCTGCGATTTAGATGCATCCCTCAATGAACTATAAATGAGCTCATAAACATCTCAGTCTAATGTCGAATGCAAGTGAAATGCACCTGAAAGCAAACCATATTTGTCATTAACACAGGTCAAAAATATGACTTTAGACACTAAGGCCCGGATCACGAAAGTTTTACACCGGCGTATCTCTAGTCGTAAGTACAAATGTGCGCCGTCGTATTGTTACGCCGATTCGCGAAGCTAGATACGTCGTAAAACAAGGCTTCAGCCACCCGACGTACTTGCCTACGCCGGCGTGTCGTGGGCACATAGTTACGCTGGACGCATTCGGCGTACCCATGTTAAATATGCAAATTATTAAGATACGCTGATTTACGAACGTACTTGCGCCCGGCGCATTAATATACGCAGTTTACGTAAGTCGTACGTCTGGTGTAAACTTATCCCACATAAAGCAGGGGTAAGTCATGCAAAGGTATGGACGAGGGAACAGCCGTCGTATTGTAAGTCGTTTACGTAGTACTATGTGAATAGGGCTGTGCGTAGGTTACGTTCAGTGATTTAACGTATCTTAGGCGTTTGTCCCGACGTGATTCTGCACATGTGTACTGGGAAGCGACCACGGGACGGCGCATGCGCTGTTCGTTCGGCCCTTCATTTACATGGGGTCACGCTTCATTATAATAAATCACGCCCACTTCCACCTAATTTGACTTACTTCGGTTTACGCCGACAACTATACGCTACGCCGCCGCAACGTTGCACGTATTTTATTTGTGAATACCAGGCTTGCCTCGGCGTAGCGTAAACAAGATACACTACGCCAGAATAAAGATGCGCCTAGGTACGTCAATCCGGGCCTAAAGGGTCATCTTATCAAAGAAATTCAGCAGACAGGGTTTTCCCTTTTTTGTCATGCTACACATATATTTTGTTCTGTGTCATAAAGTGTAAGGCACATGATGTATTAGTGCACTTGCAACTACACAGTTGGGTTACACATAGCAGCCAAACTGATAAATGTGGACCATTTCTAGTTAAGTTTAAATGACATAAGGGGAAAGTTATTGCCTAATGCACAT